>JAJTUV010001422.1:0-600000 GCA_021653895.1 Mastomys natalensis
GAGCTGATGTTGCCCCTAGCCAGCTGCAGTACTCCAGAGAGCTGACACATTGCTAGAGTTTTGGGTGAGCAGGCCCAATACAATCATGGGAGAGCTGTCCCTATCATTTGTCTCCCATGCAGTGGCATGGATAAGAAAGACATGCTCTCCTCCCTCCTCACCACTCACCACCTGCAGCAGGTGAGAGAGCTGTCTCTGGGGTCATGAGAGCAGGAGAGCTGTCCCTGCCCCTCACCAGCTGCAGCACACAGGAGAGCAGGTCCTGCCCCTCACCTGTGCAGCAACAGTAGAATTGACCCTGGTAGAGGAGGCATGGGCAAATTGGACCTAAGAACACGAGCATGGGAGAGTTGGTTCTGCCATTGTCTGCCATGGGGTGCATGGGCAAGAGAGATATGCTTCCCTGCCTTCTGCCACCTACAGCAGGTATGAGAGCTGGCCCCAAGTCTCAGAGCAGGAGAGTTATCCCTGCCCTTCACCTGCTGCGCACTTAGAAGAGCAGGCCCTGCCACTCACCTGGGCAGCATAGTATAGCTGACCGTGGATTGTAATATTTGCAGGTAAGTCATGATAACAGAAGAGCTGGCCCTGCCCCTTGTTTGGATAGGGATGATATAGATGAGGGAGTGAACCCTCCTCTCCTCCCTCATCCCTCGCATCTATAGCAGGTGGGAGAGTAGACCCTGAGGTCATGAGAGTGGGAGAACTGGACCTGTTCCTCGCCAGTGCAAGCACTTAGGAGAGCATCTGACCTTGCCTGGGCATCAAGGGGAGAGCTGGTCCAGTTGCATGGGTTTCTGGTGAGCCAGCCCAAGGGTATGAGAGTGGGAAAGCCTGTGGGCTCACTATTTCAGATACCTCTCAGGCCCAGAGCCAAGGCTTTGAATTGGCCCACCCCAACATCCACCCTATTGAGAAATGCTGGAGTGCATGAAGGGACTGGTTTATAGACCCCAAACTACAGGATCTCCATGACACAGGGCAACAACAGGACATCCAAGAAAGTTCCGGTATGATAGTACAGGAAGCGCCAAACCTTTATATCAGACCAATGAGTCATTGCAATGAACATTTGCAAACAAAGAAGTGTGGACAAAGGGATATATTGGGGACACAACTGTGACACATGATAGCTTCCAAAATGAGATTCTTTTTTTCTTTTGTTGAGGGGGGAAAATGCAAAGGGTGGAGACCAGGTAGAAGGGAGGGGGAGATGAGTGGGGTTGGGGTGCATGATGTGAAATTCACAAAGAACCAATAAAAAAGTTTTTTTTAAGGCTACCCAGCCAGCATTTCTGCAGGTGAGACTTTCTCACACTGTAGCTTTTGGATACGAACCCGGCCCTAGTCAGGCTCTTCAGCAGCTCCTCCCAGGCTGTTGGGCAGGGCCTGGGAGCCCATTGGCTTCTTGTCAGCCTAAGCACACTGAGAAGGAAAGTTAGCAAGGAAAGCCCAGCTCCAACTGCTGGCAAACTTCTGAATCCCCTGAAGCAAAGCAAGCTGTGAGTGTGTCTACTTTCCACCTGGGCATCTCAGAGGGGAAAGGCTTCATCCATGAATGGCTGGCACTTTTGTCTTTGTCAGAATGAAAGTCTGTCTAGAAGTTGAATAGTATGCTCACAGGAGGGAGGTGGGATTGCAAGATTTGGGGAAGAACCTCTTGTAAGACTCTAATGAAACTGACTCCAGCATTTCTCCATGGGCAGAAGGAGTCCCATGCTGTTTCTACACTACCTTGGGACACAAGCAGTAGTGGTAGCTTCACACCCCTCACCATCATGGCCTGTTATCTGGAAATATTTGATATTTGTAAATTACCTCCTGACCTATGAAAGTAATGACTTCAGTTGATCCTCTGTGACTCCTACATCTGGGGGTTGCAATTAATTATTAGAAGAAAAAGTCTACTTAAAAAAATTTACAAAGAGTTTTAAAAAGCAGAACTTGTCCACACAGTGAGGATAGTCTGCACACATGCAGCCTTCCAGCAGAACCCAGCATTGCTTGTACATTCTTAAGGTCTTCTGAATTATATGATGTTAAGGCATCCCTGTCTGTACCGAGTGTGTAAATATGTTGCTGTCTTTAATCTCAAAGCAGTACACTTCTGTTATTTTTGGTATTGTGAGTGACTGGGAGATGATTAAAAGCATATATGAGTGTATTTAGGTTATATGTAAGCACCTCACCATTCTATGTAAGTTCTACATGTGAGATGTGGACAGCTGCAGATTTTGGAATGTTGAGCAGTGTCTTAGGATCAACACACACACGACCCCTGAATACAGAAGGTGACAACATATTGCACTATGAGGATCCAAATATCCCAAGGAACCAAAGCCATGTCTTGGTTTACCACAAAGCCCTCATTCACATTAAGTCCCTCCTCTAGAATAGGGGCCAAGTATGTACCCAAAACATTTAAACAATTGAAAAGCACGTGTGAGATTCTGTTGAAACACTCACCAGCTCTGCAAATTTCATTTCTTTCTTTTTTCTCCTCCCCCCTTCCCCCCTCCCCCTCCCCCTCCCCCCTCTTCCCCCCCTCCTTCCCCTCCCCCTCCCCCTCTTTTTCCTTCTTCAATTCAAAAAGCTCAGCTCCCGAGACAAGATTCAACCATGGACAGCCAGAAAGTTACCTCTAAATTGAAAGAATGGGCATAATTTGCAGAATTATGGGTAATTTAGGATGATGCTTCTGATGAGTGGCATTTAAGGAGCCACTCCCTCGGTACTTTAGAGTCACACACAAGATTCACTCTTTCAGTGTCACTCTCCTGATCTCCATTCTAAATGGGGATGTCATTTGCCACCCACATCCACCCCTAATGTGTGCCAGAGTTGACCACACATACTCATGAAGAAGGAAACTGGACTGTCTCGTCTGTGTCCCCATTATGTTGGTACCAAGTTTACTGGGGAATGCCTGCAGCATTAACACTCTCTCCTTCCCTCTTCTTCTGTCCTATTGTCCGCCATATTCTCTTCAAGGTTGAATGCAACTCTCTGCAGTAGTTTGTTTTTCCATGCAGCAGAGTAACTTTGTCTTTGCAGAGTCATTGTGCTGTTTGTTTCTTGTTAGTTTTTAGTATCTGTGGTGGTTTGCATCCTGATGCCATCTTGCTGAAGGTCACAGAGAAAGACAGTGTTGAAAGAGGGTAAGTGACTTTCTACTGTCAGTCACATGCACATAAGGCTGGTACTTGACTATGCAACTGTGGTGGTTTAAATTAAAATGGCCCCTGTAGACTCACAGGGAGTGGCATTATTGGAGGTGTGACCATGTTGGAGTAGGTGTGGCCCAACTGAATGAAGTGTGTCACTGGGGGTGGGTTTTAAGGTTTCAGAAGCTCAAGCGGGTCTAGTCTCACTTTCTTCCTGCTGCCTCCAGATCCAGATGTAGAATTCTCAGGTACCTCTCCAGCACCATGTCTTCCTTCATACTGCCATGTTTCCCACTATGATGACAATGGATTAAGTCTTTGAAACTGTTATGATGACAATGGATTAAGTCTTTGAAAACTGTAAGTCACCCCCAATTAAATGTTTTCCTTTATAAGAGTTGCAGTGGCCATGATGTCTCTTCACAGCAATAGAACACCAAGACAGCAACCAAACTGAAGAAGACCAGTCTAGAGCAGAAAGACAAGAAACTCCACTTATCTTTAAGCAAAATCTGTGTTACTATAAATTTATGGCTTTGTGTTACGTGTCTAGCACTCACTGTTCCATACTGTCTATTACATTCTTGAATTTGGACTTGCAGGCTTGTCTTCACTCTAGGGTAAGGTTCATTACTCTGGGGTAAGTTACAGTTTGCTTTCTGTTGCTGTGATAAAGCATAGCCCTAAACTACCTCGGGCAAGAAACGGTTTATTTCATCTTATACATTACAGTGCATCATCAAGGAAAGCCAAGGTGGAACTCAAGACAGAAACCTGGAGGCAGAATCTGAAGCAGAGAAAGTGGAGGAAAACTGTTTACTGGCTTCCTTCCTCTAGCCTGTTCAACAACCTATCTCATATAGCCCAGATCTAGCAGCCTAGAGATAGTACTGCCCACAGTGGGCTGAGTCTTCCTAGACCAATTAACAATCAAGAACATGTCACACAGGTCATGCTCACAGCCCAATTTAACTGAAGCAATTTCTCAGTTGAGGTTTCCTTTTGACAGGTGTGTCAAGTTGACAACCAAGGTTAGCCAATTCAGGGACCAAGTTTACAATATTTAAATGTTAGGGAAACAAATTGTACCTAAACAATAACGAGAAGAGAATGTCAGAGAAGACAAAGAGTGAAGACAATGAAGGCTTGAGGACAGAGGACCAAGTCAGTGCTCTAAGATGAACTGGATCATTGGGAGAAGCACAAAGGATTTGTAAATGTGAAGCCATGCTTGGTCAAAGAGCCTGATATGTGAACTGCTGACATACCCGAATGACAAGAGAAGGTATTCTGCTAGTGAGTTAGAGGCATTCCCCTCGGCATGGAGTTATTAGTATGGTGCTATTTGAATCAGTTTTCCAAGGAAAGTTAAGAGGAACTTAGTCCTTGAATGAGCTCTAGCCTGTGGACTGAATGCTTTATGGTAACTAGGAAGAGTTTTATAGGTACACAAATGTAGGCTTAGATTTTTGAAAACCTACTTTAATCATGGTTCTTTAATGCTTCAACCTTCCTTCTATCCCATCACCAAAAGTTGTAGGGGTGAGGGAAATGTTAATAGAAAATGGGTGTTGTGGGCTTGTTTGGAAATAATTCTTTTGGGTAATTCCAATCTTTGTTGTCAGCATTCCAGTACACTAGCAAAACATCAGACATGAATCAGCAGTGACAGCTCGATCCAGAAGAAACTGTGGGGCTCTGCCTATCAGTAGGAGTCTGCAGAAATGGCCATAATACTACCAGAAGTTCTTTGTTGTGTTTCTCTCTACAAAGTCATAACAAGCAGTGATCATCAAAGAAAGCAAGGCGAGCCAATGCAAGAGCGTTGTCAGTGAAGACCAGTGTCAGCAAAGCCCAATGATTACCAGTAAAAAGTTTCAAGGCAAACCAATGCCAGAGTATTGTCCTCTGTCTGTTATACTTATACTCTTCCCAAACATAATGTGTCCTCTCAAGCATCCACTCCAGTAAAACATCACACGCCCTTTCACCAGGCAGCTTCCAGAAAAACACCACATGTCTGTTCTCAGCAAAACATCCTCTCAGGTGTCTGCTTCAGCAAAACATCCTCTCATAAGGCAGATACCAGAAAACCATCACATGATACAACAGAGTCTCCATTGAAACCAGAAATTCCCACTTCACACAGGTATGGTCCTGTGATATCATTGTGCTCCTTGGAATAGGCCATTATGATTACAGAAGTCTTTGGCAATGTCATGTTGAAGCATAATAAAAGTCTTACTTGCAAACATAAGGAGCAATTATTTTTCTCCTTAGATTGTTCTAGAAGGAACTTTAATATAAACAGAACCTAACTATTTCCATCAATCTCACTTGATTTTTTCTCTCAAGAGCAGGTCTAAGTCATTCTTGTGTTAAAGAAGACTGCTGGTGCAACTGTGTGGTTATTTAGCCTGCTAACCTTTTCCTTAAAAAAAAAAAAAAGTACTTTCTTTTTTCTAGGACTTGTGATCTTTGTTTAAATTAGTTTGGCCATGAAATCTTTGAACTGAGCTCCTTGGTGTCCTGCAAGGACCCTAAAGATCCATCCAGTCATCTTATACAGAGTGTTTAAGGATCCAGAAGGTCTATTAGCATTACAAATGTGCCAGGAAATAAGTCCTTGGATGTTCATTGCTAGTGAAGTCCAAAGTAACCCCCATGTTCCTGCTTAATAGCTTATTAAAAAGTTGGGAATTTTCTATCAGGGTGAAAGACAACTTTCACTTGTTTCGTGGGTGGTTTTGAAACACCTTGGAGACTTGTTCCTAACACAGATCTATTCAAACATGTCAAAGACATTTACCATTCACCCACACATGCAGAGAAGGCAGGAGATAGAATATGGAAGAAATTAGAGCCTCCAGGGTTAAAGAAAGAATTTTTGTCTCCTGGCAGTAAGGAGGTCTGCACACACAGCACAGCACCTGGGGTGATGCAAGGCAAGGGCCACTGTAGCCCTGCTCACTACACCCACTCACAGAGAGGTGTGACATCCCGGATGCTCAGACATTCCAGTCTTTTAGCAAAAATCATCCTTAATTTGAAACACTCAGCAACTCAGCATAGTTTATATGGGACAATATGTCAAAAGTGTTGTCTTACAGAATTTTGAAGTCACTGTCCAAAAGCAAAAATGTGGTTGAATAACTAGGCAATGGCATAGGTGGCCAGTTGTCTCTAAACGTTCACTGGGAGCTTAGACTTAGAACAGACAAGATATTTAGGTTCTACTAAAAAACCCCATGCTGAAGACCATGCGTTATCAGTTGGCACGCCAGAGTCATGGACACTGGTGTCTGGAATCAGCTCTATGTGGTCTTAAATTCTCACTGCTGGTGACTCTTTGGAAAGTGTCCTCAAACTTTACATATAATGACAAGTTCAGGTGATAGTCCACAGCAGCTCTTCCTACAACCTGAACTTCTCTTGGTCTAAATTTTGTCCCAGTTTCATTGCCCCAAACTCTACCCATGACTCCAGACTCCTGATGTTGGCCATTTCTCTATCTCCTTGGAGTTGGTATTTTAATTTGCTTCCTGCTCATTCTCTCTCTCTCTCTTCCCCCCCTCTCACGCTCTCTCTCCCTCTTCTTCCCTCTCCGTTTCCATCTCTCTCCTTTTCCCTCTTCTTCCATTTTCCTCCATCTCCCTCCCTCTCTCCTCCCCTTCATCCTTCCCTTCCTCTGTTTACTCTCTCGCTCTCTTTTTGCTAGCTTTCGATTTCTGAGCACCCCCTGGTACCTATATATGTAGATAATTCTCTGCTTTGACTCTGGTCTTATAGAACACAACATTCTACCTTCACTGTCCTGCTTCTAGCTGGAGTGTCCATTTGGGTTCTAAGTGTGCCTGTGGGGTTGGGAGAAACAGAAGGTAGGGGCTCCCTGTTACTAGAATAACAAAGGCAGAATTCCCTCCTCCCTCTTTCTCCTATATCCATTTGGTTTCTCTTAATTAGATGAATACAAAACCCAGAAATAAAACCATAAATACAGAGATTACACAAAGTCCCACCATAAGGCAATGGATAATGTTGGCAATGGATACCTTCTAGTTTCTAATGTAAGGCAATTTGGATTTTGTTAAGCTTCCCATACCAGTATATATACAGGCCGAGGACAAATATTATTCTCAAAGGTCAATTTATTAAAAAAACAACACAAAATAAAATATAAATATTTAGGAAGAGGTACTTACAACAAAAGTGCATTTTAGGTCACAACTATATCATGTCCTGACATTTATAATGAAACCGAGAGCCAGCCATAGATTCCTCGGGAGCATGAGATATATCTAAACCACTAGATTCTATTTTACTAGAAGTATGTCTCTGTCTGGAAGGAATCTGGGGCTTTCCATAGTAATGTGGTTCAGAGTCTGCTGGAATTGTTCATGGTTTGCTCACAAGTGCAAGCCCAAGACACATGAGCATTCTTTCATATAATAAAAATAATTGCCTTCATGTCCAACAAGGTAGAATACTAACCTTTTCTTGTTTGATGTTATTCTTCCTTCAAATTATATTGACTTGATCTTTCACTTTGTGATGGAGAGAGATTCAGTTAGCAGCCAGGTACATCATTCTATATTTGTCATTGTTCTTGAAAACACTTTGAAATATATAGTTTGAAAATATGAGTTGGAATAGTTTGGAGACTAATTAAAAGAAGACTTAAAATTTTCTGCAACTTGAAGAAAAGGGTCAACAGAATAGAATCATAGCCTACCCCTACCCCCTCAGTAGAGACCTCTGCAGATAGCTTCAGGGTGGAAAAGGAACTTATGATGTAGAAAGGAAAAAACTGACTGTAATAATTTTGCTTTAGAGGAACACACCTCATTTAGGAACTGGTTAATACAAACTGGAGATGGGTAGATGGTCATCTTCAGATGTGTGGGCATCTCATGTGAAATACACTGAGTTTCAGAGACCACAGAAAAGGGTCGGTGGTAAGATTGGTGGGCAGAGGCAGGGATACTTTTCAGGTTACGTAACAGGTCCCTGCTGAGATCCCCTTCCCCATGCAGCTTTTGTGCTGACACTGAGAACAGTACCTCATCTGTGAGGATAGATGTGGTAAGTCTTAGAGGAGATAGAGTGGAGAGGTAGGTTAATTTCACTTCTCTTGGCAGAGAGGAAACTGTGCACAAGAGAAGAATTACAGAATCTAGAGAGAGGTCATTATTCATACAAATGTGGTCAAAGATGAAGAAACTAAAGTGCTCCCACAGGGTCAGGTCAACTATTGAGGTAGAGACCCAGAGGCTGAACTGTGGAATGTGCCCAGCTCTCCCCAGGGTGACATTGCTGGGTCCCAACTAGATACCATAAATCTACAAATATAGATCATGATTAGCCATACTGTCCCATTTCAAGAAAAGCCAGAAAACTAAAATTTGATTTGAAATTTCACTATTTTAAAAGAGTGACAGCACCCTTAAGGTCTCTTATAAATGTTTTGAAGATATGATTATAGTTTGTATATCAGTGGTTCTCAGCCTGTGGATCACAGCTCCTTTTGTGGTCACATATCAGATACTTACATTAGTAGCAAAATTACAGTTATGGGGTAGCAATGAAATAATTTTGTGATTGGCGAGCACCACAACATGAGGAACTGTACTAAAGGGTCACAGTGTTGGGAAGGCCGAGAACCACTATTCTTACATGATGATTATGTAGTCACCAGATGGTGGCACTATTTTAGAAGGTTCTGGAGACCTTAGAGTGAGGTTTATGGAGGAAAGATGTCACTGGAGGATGGTTGTTTGTTGTTGTTTTAACACTGTCTCTTTTTCTTGGTCCCTGCATCTCTTTCTGCTTCCTATCCTTTGTGACTTAAGCCATACATGCTCTCTCTGACATGATATCTGCCCAAAAGTGTGGAACTAAACAATCATGACCTAAGCCTTCTGTAATTGAGAGCCAAAGTAATTCTTTCCTCCTTATATTGTTCTCTGGGTAATTTGCTTTCAGTGATGGCTAAAATGAAGTGAACCACCTCCAAGGCTGTCAGATTGGAACTACACAGAAAATTTCATGAGTAATGAGGAGGTTGGCTTGTTTTTCCAAAAAGATCTCATACTGTAGCTCAGTTAAGCATGGAACTCAGTATATACCAGTCTGGCTCAAACAAATGGCAACCCTTCTGCTTCTGCTTCCTGAGCGCTAAGATTACAGGTATGAACTTCCATGTCCAGCTTGGAATGATACTATTATCACAGAGAAAACATGGGAATTATAAATGCAAGGGCTGTGGGGTGGAAACTTTTCTAATGCCCTAAAGACCTTAGTTAACTCTTCTATTCCTGTAACAAAAATCATGACCAAGGCAACTTGCACAAGAAAGTATTTAATTTGGTTTATAGTGTCATGGGGTTAGTGTCCATGATGGTGCAGTAAAGGCACAAAGGAAGGAGCACCTGAGAACTCACATCTTGATCCACAAGTAGTAGACACAGTCTGAAAATGACACAAAAAACCTCAAAGCATGTCCCTATTGACTACCTTCTGCAATAAAGCCAAACCTCCTAATCCTTCCCAAAAAATTCCACCAACTGCAGACCATGTATTCAAACATATGAGCCTGTGGAGACCATTCACACTCAAACTACCACAGCCCTAATACTAGGTCTAACTCTGAGAGTCAGAAATACATCCCAAAAGGTTCTAACCTCCAATCTGAAAGTTAAAACCAGAGTTCTATTAAATAGCTATTAATAACAGATGAAACCAAAAGCAGAATTACTTTTGTATAGCAAATAGTTAAATATTGATATTGCTAACTGAATCAGAAGCTATACTTTGGTAGAAAATTCATGAATGACTGAATTGTGAGTTTTATGGCTGAACTTTCTATAATTTGCACAATGAACCATTTGGTCTACATGCTCATAAATCAAGTATCACTGCTTACCTGGTAGTAGCTATGGAGACTTGGATAGAGCAGATAGACACAAGCACTCTTAGGAAAGTGTTTGCAGCTTCTAACTTACTGATGAGGATTTTCAGTGGGGTGGTCCATGGGTCATTGGGAGTTTGCCCTGGAAAGGGATTATGGGGCCCTAGTTTCTCTCTGTCTTTCTCTGTATGTATCTCTGTCTCTGTCTCTCATATTAGTTAAAATTGTGACCATTTTGTTCCTATATGTGTTCTTACAACAATGTGCCAGTGTGTTCTGTTCCACCTTTATCAGAGACCAAGCCAATGTGTCCACCTGATCTGGATTTTGAACCTTCAATACCAAATACATTGTGTGTATGTGTGTTGTGTGTGTGTGTGTGTGTGTGTGTAAATATTTTAATTTGGGAGACCTAGACAATAGTTGAATTATCTGAGTTAAGCAATTGTTCTAACTTTCAGACAGGCTGCTTGTGGTATGTGAAGTGAATGTAGCTATTCTCTGTAGGATTACGTATTTGAAGACTTGGTCCTCCTTGGCAGAGCTATTTGAGGAGGTTATGGATGCTTTGGCAGATGGAGCCTTGCAGGAGGATGCATCACTGGGGACAGGTCTGAGGGTGTGCAACCTCACTCTGTGTTTTGTTCACTTTCTCTGCTTCCTTTATATACATAGAAAGGTGATGAGCCAGCTCCCACTTCTGCCACCATGCTTTTGCTGAGTGTTGCATGTCTTCCCCACCATGAGAGACTCTATACCTCTGGAACTGTAAACAAAGTAAACCCTGCCTTCCTAAAGTTGCTTCTGACAAGCTATGCTATGACAACAATAGAAAAGTAACGAATACGAATATTGGTACAGAAAGGGTTGTGCTGTTGCTGTGATGAGGATCTTGATTGTGCTGTTTTGGAGGATGATTGTACATTTGGAACTTGGAGCTGGAAAAGCTATAGAGTGCTCACAGCTTAATAAGCTATTGTTGTGGTAGCTTGGAAGATAATGCTGAGAAAAATGGAGACAATAAAGCCACGGCTTGTGACATTTCTGAGGGAAAACAAGCAATCAGCCCTAGAAATATATACATGGTGGAAACAATAATAGCCAGCAGGTTATATTCATATATTTACTGGATTATAAATATATTTGTAACAACAATGTTTAAAGAAGATGATATTGTGCATTTGGGAGGGGCCAGGCAGCAGGCATTGAAGAGGTAGGAGAATGAGATGACGTAATTATACTTTAATTAAATAAAATATTATTAGCATATATATATTTACATATATACTATATATATGTAAAACATACTTTTTAAAAATCAGAGGAAATTAAACTCATAAGAGTCACAGAAATAAAATAAAATACCTGGGAATAAACCTAACAAAAGAAATGAAAAAGACCTCTACAAAGAAAAGTATAAGACATTGAAGAGAACACTAAAAGACAAAAAAACCCTCCCATGCTTGTGTGTCAGAAGCCATTCCACTATGAGCAATTTAAAATTCAATACATTCTCAATACAACTGAGATTTAATCTAAAAATTGAGGGTCATTCTTCACAGACATAGAAAAACACAATTCTAAAACGTACATATGGAAGCACAGAAGCCCAAGAGTAGTCAAAGAGATCCTGAACAAAGAATCCGTGCAGGAGACATCACCATACCTGATTTCTAGCTATTCTATAAAACAACAGGAATAAACACAGCACAGAACTGGCATAAAACTAGACTACAAATCATTAGAATGTAATAGAGATCCCAGATATAAGTCTGTATAACTGTAAATACCTGGTTTTTTACCAGGATGCCAAAAAACAAACAAACAAACAAAAAACAAACAAACAAAACAAACATAAAAAAACCCTGGTTTTTTTACAAGATTCAAAAAAAAAAAAATACACATCAGAAGAATGAAGCATCCTCAACAAATATATTTCAACATGTAGAAGGATGAGATAGAATGTCATCTCTCACTCTTCACAAAATTTAACTCCAAATGGGTCAAGGACTTCACGGGAAGACCTGTTACTTTAGGAAACAACAGGGGTTACTCTTCAACACATAGGCACAAATATGAACTTTCTGAATAGGACTTCAAGAACATATGAAGTAAGACCAGTAATCTACAAATGAGATTTCATGAAACTAGTGTTTCTTTACAGCACAGGAAACCATCTATCTAAAAAAGAAATGGCCCACATAATTGGAGAACTTTGCCAGCAATATATATGACACAATATTAATGTCTAGAATAGTAAAGAGCAAAAAAAATCTAAACAAAAAAACTAAACATGAAGAAAATAAATAAGTCAATTAAGAATGGACTATGCTTGCTCTTCAGTTGATGGTTCAGTCTCTGGGAGTACCCAAGGGTCCAGGTTAGTTGACTTTGTTGGTCTTCCTGTGGAGTGCCTATGCTTTTTGGGTCCCTCAATCCTTCCCTCAATCTTCTACAAGATTGCCCAAGCTCTATCTAATGTTTGGTTGTGGGCCCCTGCATCTGGCATCTGTTTCAATCAGCTGTTGGGTGAAGCCTCTCAGAGGACAGCTATTACAGCCTCCTGTCTGCAAGTATAACAGAGTATCATTAATAGTGTCAGGGACTGTTTTTTGCCCATGATTGGGTCTCAATTTGGGCCAGCCATAGGTTGGCTACTCCCTCCATCTTTGCTCTGTCTTTGTCCTTGCATGCCTTGTAAGCAGGATATATTTTATGTCATAGATTTATGCTGTCCTTAATCTTCCACTTGGAGTCCTTCCTGCCTCCAGGAAGTGGTCACTTCAGGATCCATATTCCCCACAGCTAGGAGTCTCAGCTAGGTTAACCCTATAGCCACCCTGAGGCCTCCCCCATCCCAGGTCTCTGGGATGTCCTAGAGATGTCCCCTCCTGGACCTAGGCTGCATTACAAGTGCAATTTGCTTTTCATGAAGGTCTCCAACAACTGGAGCAAGAGCTGTCCCTGAATTTGTTGCCCAAATTGAGACCTATCCCATTGGACAAGAACTAATCTCTGACACTATGCTACCCTGTTATGCTTGCAGATAGTACCCTAGCATAACTGTCTCTGAGAGGCACCACCCAGCAGCCAATGAAAACAGATGCAGAGACCACAGCCAGACATTAGATGGAACTCTCGAAGTCTTGTGGAAGAGTTGGTGGAAAAATTGGGGGACCCAAAGAGGATAGGGACTCATAGGAAGACCAACAGAGTCAACTAACCTGGACCCTTGGGTGCTCACAGAGTCTGAACTACCAACCAAAGAGACAGCATGGGCTGGATCTAGACCTCCCCCCACCCCACATATGTAACAGATGTGCAGCTTGGTCTTCATGTAGGTTTCCCAGCAACTAGAACAGCAGTTGTCCCTAAACGTGTTGCCTGCCTGTGATTTCCATTACCCTAACTGGGCCACCTTATCCAGCCTCAGTGGGAGAGGATGTGCCTAGTCTTTCAGTGACTTGATGTGCCAGAGTTGGGTAATACCCAGGGGTGGCCTCCCCCTTCTCAGAGGAGAAGAAGAAGTGGGGGTTAGGGGAGGAGCTATAGGGGACCTGGATGGTGAAGGAGACTAGTATTGGGATGTAAAGTGAGTGAATAAATAAATAAATGAATGAAAAAATTAGTGGTCACAAGGCAAAAGTAAAAAGAGCAAAAGCCATGATGGTTAGATAAGGCCGTGGGATGTGGGGATAAGGAAGGATATGAAGTGGTGAGTGTTGGAGGAGGATAAGAGGGTGGAGGTAGGAACGTGGCCAGAATATATTATATACATGCATGAAGTGATCAAAGAATAGATTAATGGAAAAACTTGAGAAGAAGAAAATTCTGCTTTAAAGTCCTGATAGAATTTACTTTCTGTCTGAGTTGGACTATTGTGAGAATTACCTGGTCATTAGTAAGGTACTTGTGGTTGTGGTAAAATTCTAGAATGCTTTGTCACTGATGTCCTTTCTGCATACGCCTTACAGTTTGGGGGGAAGGCTATAGGAATGCAGATATGATTTTGAGGTTGTTCACTCTATTAGCAAGCATTTTTTAAGGTCTGAGGGGAGTAGGTCAGGTGGTAGAATTCTTATCTATTATGTACAGGGCCCTGGGTTTATTCCCCAGTTATATAAACTGGATGTGGTAGTAATCTCCACTTTCAGGATGTAGATCAGAAGTTAAAGGTCATCCTTGGCTATAATCAGGTTTTAGGCAAACTTGGATTAGGAGAGTTGTGTTAATTAAAAAAAAAAAAAAAAAGGATGATAGTGGTACATGACTAGGTAGGTTTTTCCAGTGTCCCAGGCTCTATGAGAGGAATACTGGATGTTTAAGCAGCCCTTGAAGTAGGTGCTCACAGGTAATACAATATCTGGCTGGGTGAATGGTGCCCAGCTTGTTGCCTTTCAGGTGGCACAGACTGGACAAGAAAAAGTGACTTCTTCGATGCATATTTGAAATTACACCAATACACATTGGTCTCTCATATACAGTTTGTGAATGATTTCATGCAAACCAAAAACAGGGGTACCCAAGTCCACTTGTCAGCTGAGTCACCCCTCCCTTCATCAAGCCGTGGCCACTTACTGCTAGATGACCAAATGGTGAGGTAAGTCTCTGTGCAAGCAGGAAACTCATCAAAGCTTTACAGACATGTGACATTTTGTCCCAGTTCTGTCTTTCCCTTAGTCCTTTATGAATGGCAGACTTTGGAATCAAATCCCAATTCTGCCACTCAACATTTGAGCATTCTTAATGAGCTTCAGTTTCCCTATCTAGAAAAGCAGAAAAGCAGCAGCTCTCTGAGCGTTGTAAGGATTAAATGATCAGTACAATAAACATGTTTGAGCACTGCCCGGCTCATAGTATTCATCACACATGTGAGCTGTGGTGATTATTCCAGACATTCTGGGACTTGCTCACCTTAGCACAGTCCTGTATTCTACTGAATCTTACAGGGGCAGGGGATGTTTAGCAGGAAGGCTGGGCAGGAAACTGATAGAGAGCTGGAGATGAAGAGGATGAACTAAAAAGAAAATGTACCAAAATGTCAGAAGGAAACATGATGATGGGTAAACTAATTAACAAGGAAAAAAGAAAAAGGGAAATTTAAACGGGATTACACTACATGGATAATGCCCTACTTAAAATGCTTGCTCTCATAAATAATAGCCTGTTAAACAAAAATCCCAGTAACAGGCATAGGGTACCTCTTTATGAGTGGTTAATCAGAGAGGCCTAATCAAATTGAATTGCAGACATTAAGGAGAATGAACCATCTCTTTTTGTAGATCTGTAAATCTACTGATGTAGATTGATCTTCAAAATGTATGAAATGCAATTAACAAAGGAATTATAAATACATTTTTTAAAATACACATAATACCTGTTTCTTGCCGGAGACCACGTGACTGTTACAGCTGGTGGTGGGAGGGGCACTAGGTGAGAGGGTGAGAAGCTGAACGTTTACAATGTGTTTTTGCTATTCGGTGTTTGGATACATAAACATATTCCTTATATGAATAAGTAAATAAGTCATTAACATCATAGAAGAGGGACTGGAGAGATGGGTCAGTGTTTAAGGACTCGGACTGCTTTTGAAGAGGAACTTGATTTGGTTCCTAGCACCCACATCAGGCAGTTCATGATCTCCTATCACAAAGACTCAACATGTTACATACATACATCTATGCACACACACATGCCTAAAACATCAACAATAATAAAAAATAAGCCTTTAAAACCATAGAAGAAAGATGGACACATCTCAAGGGAATACATGTACTTGCTCAAGTTCACGGACACCTTCTTGTGACCCCTCTCTGATCTCTGCAGGGCTAAACTGCTTAGAGATGTGTGGGATTTCACCAGCTCACAGTCTGAGTCAGGTATCGTTCAGTGACAAGCATAGTAGGCACTGGTTAGTCAGAAGCATAGGAAAGTAATGAGAAACAAACCAATGAGGAACACAAACATTACTCTTATTTTATACACAAGCACCAAGAGATGCCCACAAGATCCAACATTGCATCCTCCTGGTCCAAATTCTTTACAGCATGTGAAAATACATGACATTAAACAGGAGTCATGTAGTGATGTTTCTCACCAGTTTGCCTTTTACTTATTGGGTCTGGCAGGGTTTCCTCATGCTAACAGCAGAACCTGATTAATCATGAAATCAATAAATCGCTCTGCTGGTTAACCAGTACAGCATAGGTCCCCCAGGTGAGAAGCCGTCCCCACTGAAAATTAACTTCAGCATCAGGGCATATTTGTTTTTTTTTTTTTAATTTGGAACTTATCTATAAAATCACTTCATTTCAACTTTTCTAGTTCAGCCCATCCTAATAACATATAATATGTCATTTCTGATGGCTGGTCACAGGTTCCTCTAATTTGACCTGTTTCTGCTGGTTAGGAGAATGGCTGCTTGCTTCCATCAGTGCTTCTTAATGTGCAGATGGAATTTAGTCCATGCCATGCAGCCATTATTTTAGCATGTTGTCCCAAACATACCTGGTATGCGCTTGGTAACAATGTAGCCAGCTGTTTTTATGTGATAGATTGGCAGACACACGTGTAATCGCCATCTTTGTTTAAATGTCTTCTGTCTATTGTGCAGTGCATTATTTATGATGAAGATCTATAACCCTTTCTCTTTCCTGGCCATTTGGAAACAAAAACAAAATCATATAAATAACCCCATTTTGCCTACTTTAATACCATAATGAGTAGTTAAACTCCAAATGTCTGTGATTACACAATTCATCTGAAGCCACACAGCAGGTGGGCTTCTTTGTAGTCTGTTAATCAAGACTTATGTAATTCATTTAAAGAAGGAATCACAGGTTAATTATTAAATGGAAAAGACAATTTTTTTTTTTTTTTTTTAAGATTGTAGCTAAGAGCACATGGCACAGTTCAGTTATCTACAAAGGTATTTCTTTACTCTCAGTTACTTTGCCTGTGATTTTATTTTTTTGTGTGTGTCAAAAATTGTGTTAAAATTTCTAAAAGATATTTTCTTGAGATTTTACTTTCCTCTCAGAAAGTATTTGCGAATGAAAAGCAGATGTGTGCAGAGCCAGGCTATCCCAAAGGATACAGGAACATGACATGACTAGAGCCTTGGGGACAACTGCATGGTGAAGGCCATCCACCTCACCTTCGCCACATCCACCTCATAACCGACAGAGCATACAGTGTTCCCTCATGAAATTATGGCGTATGTTTAGTGCCCTTCCCAATTTGAATTTTCATAATTGCTGACCACTTAATAATGACATGACAAGTATTATTAAGCACAAGCTAGGTCCCAAGACACTTGATGTGTGAGCAAATGACAATTGTCACTGATACTCCTTGGAAGAAAAAAACAAAACAAAAAAACTAAACCTTTCTGCTAATAGGTAAACCAGCCAGTAGTCTCCATAAGGGTCATCAGATTCCGTGGCCAAAATGGAGTCAATTGGAATGTCTACTGAGGGCAGAGCTGATGTCACAGAAATGAGACAAAGATGGATGTCATCAACTCTGAGCTTCCTAATGAGGTTGTGCAGCCTGTGTCCCAAACCCTGAGGACCTTCAGGTACATCCATCTCTGAACTTACTGTGAACCTTCCCCTCCAGCCTCCCTCTTTCCAGAACATTGTCCAGGAAATGTGTGCTCTTCTGTTATGTGCCATTTGTTCACCAAAATTTCCATTGTAATTTAATGCTCAGCCTTGAAGTGTTGACAGGTGGTGGAGCCTTTAAGAGACCATTGGCCATGAGCGTTCCATTCTCATGAGTATATCGATGACTTTTTCTAGAGACTGGATTAGGGAGTGAGCTGCACTGTGAGGAGCCGGATTAGTCAGCATGGATGCAGGTTGTTGTAAAGCATGTGCTGACATACAGTAGGTTATCCATGCTGTTGAGAATGGGGACAGTGGGCACATGAAATGGGTGGTCTTTCCTGGAGTGTCAGGCTGGTTACTGCTCTTTTGTTTCTTCCTCTCCACAGCTTCTCCACCTTTCCCAACATGCCTTTCTTCTGTTTCTCCTTTAGAGCTTGATCTAAGGCAGGTTTCTATAAACTTCCATGAAGTCCTGTTGGATGGCAGCCAGAATCTAAGAAGGCTTCTTGTACAGTGAGCTCCTTTACTGTTTCTTTAAAGCTCCCCTTGAAGCCATGTGGCAGCTTGTCCACCATGTGGCTGACCCCAGGCACTTCCTTGTGGGCTCTTTTCTTTGCTGTTCCATCACCATGTCACCAGAGCTCCTACCCAACATTACAACTCACCCCACTTGGGTCCTGCACACTTCCTTAGTGTCTCCAGGACAGGGCTGTGTACCCTCTTATTTGCCACAATATTATTCTCCTTTGTATCTTTGGGCTCTGTGTTATTGAATTCAGCCAACCAATGATTAAAAATACTTGTTAAAAAAAAACTGAACATATACAAGTGGTTGTCTTTTTAATTCTCTAAAATACTATGTGACAGCGATTACATAGAATGCACATTGTATTAATTATAAGTTCATCTAGCAATAAGAAAGGACATGCATGGATTCTCTGTACCAATGATACCATTTTATCTAAGGGAGTTGAGCATCTGGAGTTTGGTATCTGCAAGAAATTAGTAATAAATCCATTATTAATATAAAAGGACTTCTGTATAAACGAATTAGTGAATACACTTACAGACCACTTGGGTTGAGGAAGGCAAGCCTGTCTCCCTTGTCAAGTACTGAAACTGATGTAACAACAACACCCCGCCCCCAGCTGCTGGAGCTCTGGCCACACACCATGTGGCCTGGAGACTCTTCAGAGGACTTTCCAAGGTTCCAGGAGCCCTTAAAACTGCAATTGGGAGCAGAGTAATAAAGTCAGAATGTCTTTTCCAAACCCAAAGTCATGTGTTAAAATGTGGGGGCAAGAGCTGGACACATCACAGAAATGAGAGACATGTCGCACACAAGTTTCTGTATGTGGTGTCTGCTGAAGGCAGTGTCACTGTGAGGCTCGGCCTGTCACTGAAGCCCCACATGGCATGTTCATGATGACAGACGTGCATGTCAAACTACTGAAGGCAGCAGCCTGTGAGAGCATGGGGCAGCTACAGCAGATCTGAAATAAGATGTCAAATTACGAATCAGCCCCTGTGGGCTGAGCATGCCTCCCTGTCTCACTCCTGCAGAACTGGGGGTGGCTGGAGCCATCTAATGTGCTGCCTGGCTACCTTATCCATGGAACTTAGACTTGCTAGTTCTGATAAGATAACAGAACCCATTAGAGCCTGGGAAAAGTGAGTATACTGGGCCCCCCATCTTACAACAATATGACCATCCTATGTGCAACTTCTAAAGGTTGATTAATATGAGGTGACCTGAGGGGACGAGGGAGCTCCACTTTGCTGCCATTGGGCCTCCCTTGTATCTTTCCTTTCTGATAGCATTGATCATTTATACAGAAATAGCAGTGTGTTGGCCAGTCTTACGACAACTTGACACACTAACTTAGAGTTATCTGAAAGGAGAGAACCTCAATTGAGAAAATGCTTCCTTAAGATCATGCTGTAAGGCATTTTATTAATTAGTGATTGATGGGGCAGGTCTCAAACCATTGTGGGTGGTATCATCCCAGGGCTGGTGGTCCTGGGTTTGATAAGAAAGCAGGCTGAGCAAACCAGTAAGCAGAACGCTTCCATAATCACTGGATCTGCCAGCAGGTTCCTGACCTGGTCTCCTTCCACGATAAACAATGTTGTGGATGTGTAATCAGAATAAACCAGAAGTATTTTCTCAATTGGGGTTCTCTCCTTTCAGATAACTCTAAGTTTGCGTGTCAAGTTGTCATAAGATTGGCCAGCACACTGCTATTTCTGTATAAATGATCATTGCTATCAGAAAGAGAAGATACCAGGGAGGCCCAATGGCAGCAAAGCAGGGCTCCCCTCTACAACTTGCCTTTTTAGTCATAGTGTTTGATAGAAACCCTAACTAAGACAAGCAGGGGCCACAACCCCATTATTCTCAAACTTGATTCTCACAAATATTCTATACAGTGCTGCCATTATCTCCTTTCCACAAATGAGATGATAAGTCTAAATCTGGGGACTCTCCTTCCCATGTCCCCCATGACGTGGTTTGTCCCTCTAGGGTCCATGTAGTAGGAAATTTAGTTGCCAGCATAGAGGTCATGGAGATTGGTCTTCAAAGAGATTAATGCTTTTCTTCTGGGAGTGGGTTCTTTTTCTTCATAGACTGGGGATGATTTCCAGGAGAGATGCTCATAAATTCAGCTATATATCTTAGTTTCATCCTTTTGCTTCATCTCACACCATGCGTCTTCTCTGCCATGGGATCTTTACTAGAACTTAGTGTTGGTAATATGTTTTTGTACCTCCAGAATGTATATGTATATATAAAAATACATATATATTATGCATAAGAACAAATATACATATGTATGAATATGTATATGAATAATTAGGTCTTAGGTATTTTGCTATAATAACACAAGACAGACTATTACAGTCAACTAATAAGAACTGAGGCATAAACTCAGAGCCAAACTGTCCTGTGCTACTTTTTTGCCATACTAAATAGTGTTCACGAAAGACCTGAGAACAAAATGAGAATCAGTGACAAGTAAGACCAAGAGGGGCTGGATGACACAGGGGCATGTGTGGTAGCCATGTCAGGGATGATTGGAATTCCTCCCTTGACCTAGACAGTGATGAACTGGCTAGGGCAATTTTTTTACTCTCTCTGATGGAAAGTTTGCAATAGCAACAAATACCACCTGAGAGCAAGACAGGAATATGTAACCATGACAACCATGATATTCCCTAATCTCTACCTTCATAAAAAGAGTGCTTTATCTTGAAAACTACTCCCAAAATGATAACTGACCATTGACATTCAGTTTGTCTAGCAAAAACCAAGGGAAAGAACTCTATGACTGAAATACTATTGCCCCTGGACCATCCAGAATCTGAGTATTTGTGGACAAAGAGGAGGTCAGGTAGGCCAGGCCTCCTGATTAAGAGTCTGGGTGCTGGGGTCAGAGTCACCCCACTCACAAAGCCCCTGGGAAGACTGCCTTGTCCTAGTCCCTTGGAATCTGATTCTTTTCTGCCTCGCTCACATTGTCAGCAAGCAATTTAAGAAGCAAATTACACTAATTTTGCTGATTCCTGATGTGTGAAATCCAAGAACGTGGTGCCAAGTGAATGATCATGTATATTTCTCAGTTTGTTCATGCCTTTTTAAAAAAGTTGGTTCATTCCTAAGGACATGTGTCTGCTGTGTAAATTTCACTGAGATGCAAAATGGAAAAGGAAAACAGTCTTGTCTAAACGTATCTGAAAGTGTGGGTGTCAGGTGCTGAAAAGAAGAAAGACTTTCTATAGACACGCAGCTGTAGATGTTTGAGTCCAAATGGATCCAAAATCCAAACATTCATCACATGGATACAGAAACCACAGCTGTAATGAACCAGCAGAAAACAGGATAAAATCTCACCTTACATGTAAGTATGAGGCTGATAGCAGTACATTAATTATGAAAGCAAAACAGTCAAAGCTATTCTTGATTATTCATAAAGAATAATTTCATAAAGAAAGGCATCTGTGGTGTGTGCTCAAACTTGTATCAGGCAGCTGTTACCATAAATCTACTGCATAACAAACATCTGGAAAATTGTAGTAGAAAGTAATAGTGTTTAAATGGGTCTGTAGGTTAGTGGCATCCATCTGGTGTGTAACTAACAAGGTATTGGCTGTTTAAGGTATGGTTTCCCATAGTGACACAAAATGTGTAGAGAATGAGCCCAAACTTCTAAGTACACCCAGAGGTTTTTCTCTCATTAGTATCTCCTGTTCCTTTAGACAAAAGAAGTCACATGACTATGCTCCAAATCAAGGAACTTGGATGCACATTTCTCATGTCATGATGCCCTGGTTGTATGCAACTGTCAAGCACTGCTACAAAGAAGGAAGAGATAAGACAATTTAACATACCTTAGCCTTACAGTACAGTGTTATAGTTATATAAAAGGCATTGTCTTGACTCACAGCACTCTGGTGCTTCTCCAAAAAGACAATGTATCTACTTGGTTATAGATAATGTATTTACTGATTCTTCATAATGCATGACCTCTAATGGCCAGAGAAATTTCCTTGAGAACTGACCCATCCTGAAGTCAACCTTCCCACTCAGCGGCTCCCTAAAGGATACCACCTTCTCTTTTCATTATGCTAACAACCTCTGAGCCCTGTTTCTTCTTGCTGATTTGGATTCTTTCTGCCAGCCCCACCCCTCAGCTCTGTTCTGACTCTCTTTCCATTTCCTTGAGGCCTGTGTTGTGGCACATAGGAATTGTGTTTCTACTCAATGACTGGAGAGCTCCCTCACCACTCTCTATTCCAAATCTGCTTGACTCCTGAACTTGGGGTCATTTGCAACTGAAGTTGCTGAAGGTGGTGAAGAATGAGGGTTTATTCTGGGGGAAAAGAAGATGCTAAGCACTTCAAGAAGGAAGAATTTAATCCAAAGAGGGTGGGATGGTTGAACAGAGAGGGAAAGGTCAAGGACAGAGAATCTACTTTCGTGGAATCCACAAGAGCTAGAAATTTGGGAAAACTGCCCCCTAAGACTCCAGTTGTCTTAGATTCCCCAAAGCACAAGACCTTCATAAAAGCTTTTCAAAGCCAAGGGCAGCTGTCTCCAGCAAACCCCTCCCCTCTCACAATGCATGAATTTGGGAGGCAATCCCCAAGTTTAGTAGCAAATTTCCTCAATTGCCGGATGTAATTAGATTTTCCTGTTCCTGATTGAAAAACCCTAATAATATCTGGAAAAAAATTGAAGAGTTTTCTTCAGCAACACACAACACCATGTAGAAGGGGTTGAGACATGCCAGGTTCTCCATGCAAACAGTGTATCATCACTTCTCGTACTTAAGCTTTCAAACTACTACTGCACTATGCTCTGTCTGGCAGATGATCCTGACAATGTGCTGTTCTTATTTATGGGAAAGCACAGGGAAAAACACAGACTCCTTTAAGCCCATCCAGCACAACACAGGGTGACTCCTGGCAGATCATCTGGGCAACTGTGTCAACTCAAGAACTTGCTGCACTTCAGAGAGCCATTCCACATAATCCTCTACCACGAAATGACATCTCAGCCAATGATAAACCATGCAGAAGACAATGGTGTCACATTATAACGGAGGTAAGATGTTCCTGTTTCTTGTGACACTGTAGCCTGCATAAGGTCACATTGCCACACATTAGTCATGGATTTGTGGTGGTGGTGGTGATGGTGGTGTAAATAATTGAACTGTACCACCCATTGTATAAGGATATAACATATTTATGTGAAAAAAAATGTGGTACTCCATAATGGTAATGGCTATTGCCCTGTTTTACAAATTTGCTATTCTTCTTCCTATCATTGACTATTAGATTGTGCATCATGTGATACCAGCAACAGCTTCACCCATTTTACATCAAGCACAACTCTAGACTTTATCAGAAAGTCACATTGAGTGATTGATCTGGAAAATCTAGGGCTGTGTGGTGCACTGTAATGTTCATATGTGACTAAAATTGCTTACTAAAGCATTTCTCAGAAGGTATGCATGTTGGCAAGGATGACGTAGATGTATTCACATTCACAGTGAAGACATGCATTCACTTGGATGTTATAGAATGTGCTAGAGCATCTGATTTCAATGAACCCAGCAGAATACCACAAGGAACCCTTTACAGAACCAATATAACTATTTCTACCACACCCTTCTTAATATTAGAAGAATCTGTGAGGTACAGAGTTTTTTGAAAGGTAAATCACACACACAACACACACAACACACACACACACACACTTATAAATGTATACATAAGCACAGAATGAGAGAAACACAGAGCAGAGACATGGAGAGATCCAGGCAAATCGATCATTCCTTTAAGGTGAAAGGTATGTACTTTAAATTCCAATCTCTTTGGGCCCTGGAATGTAAGCATTGGCTTATTTACTCATCTGTTCATCGAGCTGAGCATGGTGAATAGTGCCAACAGGTGCTCCTTTCTAGCACAGACTGCATCATTCTGTTGCCAAAAGCATAGAACTGCTATACTCAAATAACATGTTACATAAAAATTCCCCCAAAGGAACTGTGGAACGTAGTCACATCATCAAGTAGTTCCGAGATTTCCTAAAATAATTACCAAAGAGTCTTTTCAAATTGGAAATAAGATTGGAATTTTCAGGATTAAAGATACATTCGACCATCTCAAAGAATAACTTCCCCAGCATGTGGCCATGATGAGAGTCCCTGAGAGCCCACTTTGTGCCTGGACTGTGCCTGGACTCTCAGGGCAAAGAGAGATGCCTGGTGTTCAGACTCCCGGTGCTCTCTGGTGTTCATGCTGATTACCACCTTTGTTCAGCAACCTCTGATGGAGTTGATGATTTCTTCATTTTTATTAGTGAGACCTTGATACTCATCGATTCCAAACACTGGGAAAGGGAGGTTTATAAAATAGAGATGCGGTTCTGTTCTCAAAGAGGGGATGGTAATAGATCCAGCAGTGAAGCCACAAAACCATAGGACCAACTCATTCTATGGAGTCACCAATCAATTACCAATCATTGATCAAAGAAGCACAGTAAGAAAAGAACTTCAGACATCTTATACTTGGGAACAGAAAACTGAGACTAGAGAGAACAATGCCTATCTTGTGACCCTCACTAAACTTAAAGCTGATGAATGTTTATCCAGGTACAGTACAGGCTTCCCACATGGTTGTATCAAGGTAAAAATGGGAGATGGGATCACTTAAAAGTTCTAGTATCTTTGCTTCTTACTGGGTGTGTGGCTTTAGACATGTCACTTAGTCTCTCTGAGCTTTGGTTTTCTTAGTGGGAAGATTTCTAAGAAGTCTTTACTTCTTAGATGTGTGCCTGGGCTATAGTAAATGCATAACAAATATGAGTCATTACTATGATTAAGGAAATGAAGGCCTATATCTAAAATCTTCAACAAGCCATGGGCCAACATTAAGGGGCTCAGTATAGAGGCTGAGAGTCCTAAGCCAGATATCATAGATGGCAGCAAAGCCCCTCTCCTTGACCTCCATGCCATGGCCATCAGCATCATTCTTGATGGCTGCCTTAGTTAGAGTTTCCATTGCTGTGAAGAGACACCATGAAGGCAACTCTTATAAAGAACATTTCATTAGGGCTGGCTTACAGGTTCTCAGTTCAGTCCATTATCATCATGGTGGGAAGCGTGGCAACATCCAGGCAGGCATGGCACTGAAGGAGCTGAGAATTCTACATCTTGTTCTGAAGGCAAACAGTAGAAGACTGGCTCTTCTAGGCACTTCGGAGGCTCTCAAAGCCCACCCCCACGGTGACACACTTCCTCCAACAAGGTCACACATACTCCAACAAGGCCACACCTTTTAATAGCGACACTCCCTGGGCCAAGCATATTCAAACCACTGCAGTGGCTATCCAGCTCCCAACATCTTTCCTTGGAATCTGCCAGCCTTCCCTATTTATCCTGACTCCAGTTCTTTCTCCAAGTGCTACTGGGCGAGATTTCTTGTGGTGCCAACATGGCCAAGAAGCCAATTTGCTGGAAAACCTTCAAGAGGGTTCTAGCCAAGGCCCCTTGTATAGAGTCAGGCCTTCTGTGACTGACACCCAGGGTACACTAAAGCTAGAGAGTCAATGCTTGAGAAAGCTTGAAACTCCAGCCAACAATACACAGATTCCTACCCTTCCCTTGGTATTCTCCATGAACTACTCATCTGTCACTGGACATTCAATGTTATTAGCATCCACAAACTGTTCCAATCCCAGGTTACAAGTCAGCACTTTTGCATTTTTTTGTAACATTATAACAGGTGGCTGGGGCTACAAACCACAGCTGCAACTGGTTCTTGTCTTTAAATAAAGTGTTGCCTGGTGAGGAGTGTGTTTGAGGCTCTGGCTTCAACCCCCCCAGTACTTGCAACACTACTAAACAGAAATTCCTGTACATTTTGAAAGAAAAGGGAATCGTGCTACTTGCTTGGAGTCTAAAGTTGTCAGCCTTAAGTTTGAATATCAGCCACCTGCTAATGTTTGCCGCTGTGGGGTGGAACAACTCATCCATTTCAGGAAGAGGATGTCTGGAAAGTAAAAATCGTGATCAATTCAGGAAGTGGGAGGTCAGCCCAGTCCCCCACAAAGCTAGTAGGTTTTAAAAAAAAATCTTTGTGAATGTCACTGAGCACAAGCCCCAGTGGCTTGGGCAGCTCTCGGGGAGCAGCCTGGCTCTTGGCCAGCTTAGCACAGAAGGACCAGCCCAGGAAAGGAGGAAGTGACTCAGGGCTGCCCTCTCTCCGACAACAGGACAAGGCTGTAACCTTTTTTGTGAAAGGACAGGTAAAAATAGCATCAGTACTTCAGGAAGAGCTCAGAATGTTTAGATCTGGCCCGTCTCGTTATGTAACAGAGGGTGAACGATCCAAGGAAGGGCAAGGAAACACCATTTGTCATCTTTTAGGGTCCTAGGCTCAGTGCTGTGGGTCTTTTTCTTTACCCCATCCCCCAAGGACCCCATGAAGCTGTTGTCATTGTCCCCTTTGGTACACTGGAGCCTGTGGCCATTAGAGGAGGTGAATCGTTGCATCACAGTGCTGGTAAAGGGCAGATAAGGACCAACCCTGGTGCCTGCGTGTCTGACCACTCACGCTCTAGCAGAGCTTCTGGCCCATCTCCAGTGATGACTAAGGCGAGTGCCCATGAACTCCTCCAAGAGCTGGGACTACCTCTTGTAGTCCTAGGGGCCCTGTGGATCTGCAGTGAGTGTGGAGCAGAGCGTGGTGCAGGAATCCCTAAGCTCCAGACCCACGTGGAAGGCTGGATCCTCACTGTAGTGAAGTGTGTTAGAAAATGTTAACGGTGAGACAACGTACACCACCCACATTTCAGGAGAAATCTGGCAATCCCAACCTTGGATTTGTGAGAGAGCAAGCTGACTCTAGAGAAAAGGCTGAAAAGCTCTTAAATCTATAGATTGTGCACTGTAGACATCCTTTATGATTATAAAATAATCTGGTTTTCTTAGAAAAGTGGCCATTTCCAGGCCCAGACCCTGGGGTCAAAAAATGTACAAATTGAGACAAGAAAAAAAAAAAAAAAAAAGAAACAGTTGAGGTTAAAATAAAGAGGGTGAGACAACTTGAAGAAAAATAATGACTGAATATATTGAAACATATCAAGTATATGAAAATACACAAGTTTCATTCTAAGTAAAACAACATAATTCAACACAGTTCTTCACAATTCAGTGGTTGGAAGTCACCAGGGCACCAACTCATTATTCTAGAGATGGATAAATACAAGTAAAGAATAAAGCATGTATCCCCCCATCTGTGCTCAGTTTATTAAACAATCAAATAGTCAACAAAAAATTTTTTATAAAACAAAAATCTTAATAAATAATCAAGGGATGAATGTTAGGAAATGACCTGTTTGCAACAGTCATTAAAATAACAGACTTGGGTGATGATTGTCAGTAGATATTAAAGCCAAGGAATGAAAGTCCATTTCTGGTGACCTGGCTTAGAAAGAGGTACCTCTGATACCAACCTCAGCATCCTGCGAGTGGACTGGTTCATGTGCTATGCCTGAAATACAATATAATACACATGCCATAGAGCCATCCAGATGGAGCCTGAATCTAAGCAAAAGCAGATCCAGGAAGTGAAGGTCTTGGGGAGCATGCTAAATGACAGTGATTCCTCTTTTCTCATTGTTGTAGGAAAATGGAGCATCTGGGCTGGGGATATGGGTCCTAGCCTGTCCTCTGATGGTCCTATATAGCTCTGGGACTTTATAACAGGTCAGTGGGGAATTGATTCACTTTCTATCATGGTTCAGTGTAATCCACTGTGGGAAAGACAGTCAAGGAAGCATCTCACGTGAGTGGGTTTTAGAGAGTGGGAGGCTAAGAAAGTCCAACTTCTTGGAGCCCTTTATTAAAAGAAGAGAAGGTGCCCAAGTTGTAAACTTACAGTGTGGTCACATCAATGTTTATGTTTTTAGTGCATTTAACAGACACCCACGCATGATAGCATCACAATGGCAGAAGATGAGCCCATATGTGCACTACCCTACCACTTGAACCCAGAGCCCCTTGTAGATTACCGGATATATCTTGGGAATTTTCCCAGCCACAGAAACAATAAAACCAACCTCATCATTCAAGTGATGAGGACAGATGGGTTTCCTACAATGATGACTTCCACAGTGAGTGGCCCACCTTCAGCCAACCTCTGTCAGTTTCTTACCGATTTCCTTGAATGCACTTAGGAAAAACTTTTATCACCACGCTATTTTGATGATAACATCTTTGAATAATTCTGAAATCAGGATAGACTATTTTACCTATTTGGGAATCCCTTAACATATGTGTGTGTGTGTGGTTTGGGGCAGATAAAATACTCAACAGTGTAAGAAAAAATTAAGACAAACAGAGTTTAGCTTTGAAGATGTGGTTTTTTATTTCCTCCAGCAGTGTGACACAGCTGCCATCAGTTAGTGAGACCTGGGTCAGTACCATGACTGTTCTACTTCAGAGTACATAGCATTCTACTCTCATTGAAGACTTTGGAGTCTCTGCAAGAGAAAAGTGGGATATAATTTCTGTGTGGGCAGAAGACAAGAAGCAGAACAATCTGGTGAAGGAACATTCTGATGCAAAACTGCTGGGAGGACCCACAGAGATGTCCTTGCTTGTGATGCATTTGGAGGAGGAGTGGGACCAATGTCACCCTCATTTCTGCCTTTCAACCTCCACCTTGCCAGAGAGGCAACAGCAGCAACTGGCCCACAACTGAATTTCTGCAGTTTAACATGAGGCTTTTGCTGCAGACATTTGCATTTGCATGTGGAGATGCCAAGTGTCACACATTTGGTTTTATCTCAGCTTGTGCAATGTAGAACAGCTAGCAAAAGCCAAAGCTCCTATTGCTGCAGTCTCCAGTTGTTATAAGTTTGGTGGCTTTTGAGAAACCAGCACAACACAGTTCTGTATGTGAGTCACTCTGGGCTAAAACCAAGATGTTGAAGGTTGAATTCTTTTTGGAGGTTTTGGAGACTGGGGTGGGGATCCAGTTCCTGACTTTGGGGAGTGCTGGTAGAATTTATTCTTTGCAGTTGTGAGCTGAAGGCCATTATCAGTTCTAAGTGGCCACTGCATTCCTTGATTCATGATCTCCTCTCTCTATCTTTAAAGTGTACAATATTCGATGGAGTCCCTCTTGTGTAAAATCATCTCTTTGGCTATGACTGGAAAGAGCCATCATCCTCAAGGATTGTGTGAATAGACTTGGCACATCTGAACAATCCAGACAATCTCTCTTTCTTTCAAGGTCCTTCACCCCATCATATTTGCAAAGTCCTATTTATCATTTAACCTATCATATTCTAGGGTTCACTTCTAGACATCCATTACTATACCCTCCCGGAAATGTTCATTTGATTTGGGAGTGGGGGTACAGGTGAGATTTTCCTTGGAATGATGAGGAAGCACATCTGAACCAAACAAATATCCTCACCAATTCTCTGCCATACACTTCGGGTATAAATACTTCATCTGGTGGCATTTCTTAGAGAACGCTATGCTTTAGTAAACTCTCAGAGAACATCATTACCAGCCTACAGTGAGTGTTATGCAGAACCCCAATACTATTCTAATCCCTTACACACTCGATTTTCCTTTCTATCACCAAATATAGTTCAATTTGCTTTTCCTTCTTGTGTCTGTGTGTCTTCTTTCTGGTAGTCGGGTCCTTTGTAGAGGGGTCAAGTCATCAATGTCCTCTTCAGGGATGAGGCGCGTCAAGAAAAGAAGGTCTTTTCACTTACCTACAATGTCATTTCTCTAAACTTTTAGATTTGTATATGACCCCTGTATCCTCATTTTCCCATAAGGATGTTTTAAAATGGAGATGTTTGTTCAGTTGCATTACTTTGTGCTATGAGTATAGCTATAGATTAAAAAAAATACCCAATTAGGACAAATGTCTTATTTTAAATCACTGAGATCTTGCACAGGAGATAAAAGTTAGGCTGAAACAGTGGGTTTCTGAACAGCTGTCTGAACATATATGTTGAAAATCTGTTCTGTTTTGAGTTTTGTAAGATCCAGATAGTGTCACATTAAATCTTAATAGAGAAAAAGAATGTACTTGATTAGTTAATTCTGGTTTATTAATTAATCTTGAATTTTGATGTCCTATGCATTTCTAGTTCATATACTAAATGTTGCTGGCTTTTGCACTTGAGAAAGATTCAACTAATTCTCCCATAAAGAAGTACTCTAAATGTCATTCTGACTGAAACTGAAAAAGAGACTATAAGTAATATATACATTGTAATTATATATTCCACAATATAATTTTCTATATTATAAAGCAAATTTAAAGGATAAGGCAGATCTATGTGTAACATGCACATATGAATGATACCAGAGCAAGATGGCAAACTGAACGCAATCTGTCACCTTGCCTCTAATTGTAAAGTTATTAACATAAAACTACTATATTTTAAAAGGAATAAATTTACAATCAAAGAAAATGTGAAATGAAGCCATCGTCAGAAGACCAGAAATACTGAGAAATTCTTAGAAAGAAGACAGAAAATGAGTGGGAAGAGAGAGACAATACACATGCACAGAAAACTACAGCCCCCTAAGCATGCTACGGAAGAACCAATCCAGAGAGATTCCATGCTCAGAGAGACAGAGAGAGAGAGCCGGGGAAAGAGAAGGGAAGAGCAGTGGGCAAGGCTCAAGTCATTAACACAGAATAGCCTAGAGGGTCTGAGGCTTTGCATTCAGTCCCCAACGCTGCATCAACAAAAGTAAGTGAGTGGAGCAGTTTGTCTAACGGAAACACTTGGCTATTTCTTTTACTATGACAACAGCACTTTTCTGGAAGGAAAATTTTCCTTTAATTTTCTCAAGTATCTGCCCCGCCTTCTCCCTAGACTGTCCACAGTGGGTGAGGACCCCAAGTCTTCTAACTGCTTTTTATTTTCTCCACATTCTTTAGGGCAGGTATGGTGGCACATGCCTTTAATGCCAGCGTGGATGTCTAGGTCAATATGGTCTACAGAGCCAGTTCCAGGATAGCTAGGGCTACACAGAGAAACCGTGTCTCAAAAAACCAAAATAAATAAAAATCACGTTTTTTTTTTTTTTTTAAACTATTACTTTAGTTCTTTCTTCCTGGCTGTAGAGGTAGTGGCAGCTCTCCTCCTCCTCCTCTCCCTCCTCCTCCTCCTCCACTTCCTGTTCCTCCTCCTCCTCCTTTTTCTTCTTCTTCCTTCTTATTTTAAAAACAGATTATTTTATTTTATGCCTATGTGTGCTGTGACTACATGTATATATGTGCACCATATGTGTAGCTGGTGCCTGCTAGGTCAGAAGAGGTCATCATATCTCTCCGATCTATAGGCACAGATGGTTGTGAGCCACCATGTGGGTGCTGGGAACCAAACCCGAGTCCTCTATAAAAGAAACAAGTGCTCTTAACTGCTGAGCCATCTCTCCATCCTCTCTTCCGGGGTTCTTGCAAAGATGAATTCTTTTGGTCTCATGTTATGAACTACATGTTTTCCCTAAATTCTGGTATTTGACATATCTCACAAGGTAACTTAACTAGAACATAGGGCTTTGGTGGAGTTTGTTAGACCATAAGAATAGAGACTTCACAAAAGAAGCCACAGAGAGTTTTCCTGGCCCTCTCCTTCTGCTATGTAAAGAGACAGGAGAGAGCTAGTGTTGTGGGCTTGGATCCTAGCCTCCAAAACTATAAGAAATAAACTTGTGATGTTACAAGCCAGCCAGTCTATCATATGTGTGTTATAATATCCTGAAAATACTAACAATGAATGAATACCTCTCTGTGATGCTGGGAACTTTGAGGAAAAGATGCAGATTTCTGCTCAGAATCACCTACCTAAGGAAGATACAGTGAGCACTGATGTGCCCGTGTTCAGCTTCCTCTGATCAACCTTTGCTTACAGACTGTCAAGTTCCTATGCTTCCAGGTGTGAATATTGCCTACTGTAGTTGCATAAAGGTGGCCATTTGGTATGGCTGGAACAAAAGATGCACTGAAGGGTACAGCTGGCATGGGTGACACACATGGTAACACACTGCTGGAGGCCCTTAAGACAGTACACTTCAGTGTCAACCAAAGTTTATTGTTTGGCCTTCCTCTTAGCCTGTGTTAACAAAATAGATGATGCCAAACTCAGTATCACTTCTGACAGTGCTGCCCTTGGGTCTAATCAATAAACATGAGAGTTTTTGGCTGTCACATGGAATTAGCATACCACCATGAACAGAGGAATGAGACTCTACCTGGCTAAAGTGTCAAGTATGAAGTTTTCAAACACAGGGAAGCACTCTAGATGTAAGAGCATGAAAGTTCTCATTGTGTACTGAGTATGTTCAACCTCTATTGGCATTTGGATACCAGAATGTTTATTATTTTAAAAGCAAAATGCTGCATTGTGACTGTCCTCCTGGAAACTTAATCTTATGTTCTAAAATAGTGATTAAAAGTTTGTCAATCAGCCGAAGTGATGTGCCCAGAGAGTGCAAACATCATCTAATTTATGATGCCTTCTGGAAAGATCTTCTGTTCTAGATTAATGGGGACTAAGGAATAGCTGTGTAGTGTAGCTGGGAAGTTGGAATGTATGCCTAGTGCTCACGGTCCCAATTTCAATCACCAATACCACAACAAAGGTGTGTCAAGATGCTGAAGAGACAAGTATATGAAGCTCAAGATCTTTCACTGCATTCTCGTTGAGGGATGGGCTGAGAGATATTCTAGGGACAATTTGCAAAGCTGCCTTTTCATGCGTGTTTGGTCTTCTACTCAGAAGTTGTTGGTCGTTTCTTTTCTGGGACCTCCAAGGTAACCATAATTCTTAATTAGAAACTTGATAATCATATAAAGGTTTATCACAGAGGAAAAAAAAACTAAGCTAAATTATTGCTCACAAGAGAGGAATTTGGGGACTGCAGAATAGTAATAACCGTTGACACTGACAAATCGTTCCAAAAAGGAAGTTTATAAAATCTAATAGCTCGTAAAAGCCCAACATGTTATTCATGAAAACGATCATGGAGGAGAAAAGTGTCTACTGAGTCACCAGATTGGAGGATTCACCCTCTGACAGCAGATAGCAAAATGTTGCTGGAAAGTGACTTGGAAGGTAGTGGTGACACTGTGTTTTCAGTTTGGTTCAGAATTCTACTAGGAGCCTCTGTCCCTAGAGCTCAAGCTATACTTATCCCTCAACATCCATGGGACACTGGCTCCAGAAATCCCTGTGTGTATCACATTATCAGATGTAAATGTGCATATACAAAGTGGTTGACAGAGAGCCTACTGGCATGTTCCCATATATTTCAAATCATTTTTATTGATAAGAAACAAGAAGATGGAGATGAGTAGGAGAACGAAGGGAACCAGCTGTGGGGAGAATGGATGAGGACAGTGGAGGGAGAGGAAGATGCAGAGCCAAGTCTGACTTCTATAAGGATGCTATGACGAAAACAATCACTTTGTGTGCTAACCTAAAGTGTTCATTTAAGTCATCTTGGGTGACTTTAATACATGATATAATGCATTGGGTATGTTGCGTCCTTTTCTCCTTTGAGATGTGGTCTATTATATAGTCTTTGCTGTCCTAGAACTCACTATGTAGACCAGACTGGCCTCGGACTCACAGACACCCACCTATCTCTGCTTCTGCCTCCAAAGTGCTGTCTTTAAAGGTACACAATATTACTCCCAGCCTTAAAGGGAAAAGTCACCAAAGTCTGATGTGCTCAAAACAAACAAAACTTTCTTTAAATGTGTTGCACATTATCAGTCTCAGATGGCTTGAATCCACAGACACAGATGCCACACATACAGAAGGCCAAATGCATCTCTTCCCCACAAATGTGAAGGAGCAATTCCTAGAGAGGAGAACATAAAATGTAGGCCAAGAAAGCCCCTGATCTCCCCACATGTTATAAGTTATCTCAGAGGACAAAAGTATACATACTTCCCATACCAGGACACAAGGAAACGAATCCCAGTTACCCACTTATTGGTTCATTTCTCCATTTGCATTCACTGATTCATGTGTTCTGGGACCAGTGAGTGTATTCTTCATGCAAAACTCTAGGCCAGGAGAAGTGGGTGTGGGCCTAAGTATGAAAGGTGGCCTCTGTTTCCAACCACTAGGCAGTGGCCAGCTGTTTGAATTCACTAATTCAGCAAATCTCCTCATCTACTTGAGACTGGGGAATGTTCTACTAACTTATAGCCTAGTTAGGGTTAAACAGGGATATTAAAATGTTAGTTACACTTAACAATGAGTGCTGCCAAGAAAATTATTGAGGTAGTTGTGTTGTTTCTGTGGCTAAGCCATGGAATAGCTGTTATCTACAAAGGAAAGTATTTAACACACCATCTCACGCATAGAGCATGCTGTTTGATCAACTTCTAAAACCTTTCATCCTTAACTTAGCCTGATCCATGAGCTGCTGGAGACTGTCTCTCACACTAGCTGAACAGCTACTTTGCACCCCAAGCCATCTCTTTAGTCCCATCAGAAACTTACTTTGCTACCCTTTGTCATCTAATTTCAGTCCTGCCTTTAAGTACCAGAAAGACTCCTTTTCTTTACCTCCATATTATTCTGCAAGAGAAGGAAGGAGTTGTGGTCCAGCAGAGGCATGCCAAGCCTCCAGGTGGACCAGTGAGGTGCCCTGGAGATCTTTTGCCCCTAAACAAATTGCCTCTTATTGCATTTCGCCTGAATACGCATGACCATCCTCAGTCATGTCCAAACAGAGCTGTGCACTCATGTTTACTAAGGCAACCTTGAGTCTGGAAGTACACTACAGGCTAGGGGAAAAAAAAAAAAGAGGGCTTAGGTTTAGATTGATGTGTTTCCATCTTTTGGTTGAACAATTACCTGAAAGCATTTTGAACTTAAAACAAGGACCTTTCCCTTATTTTCTTTTGTGTCTTTCTTGAATAAAATGCTGGTGAATAGATGTCCCTCGGTATCCACAGGAGATGGATTCCAGCCCCTGTAGATATCAAAAATCCTCAGATGCTTACATCCTTTCTATTCATGGAAATATTTGGATAGGACTCACCACATCCTCCCATGTACTTTAAGTCCTTTCCAGGTGACTTAAAATAACCATCACAGGGGAAATACTAGGTAAATAGTTGTTATACTTGCCGTGTAGAGGAAAATGCCAAGATAAAAGTATGCAGAGTTTGGGGACATAGCTCAGTTGATAAAGTTTGCCTAGCATCATGGAGCCTTGGGTACAATTTCTCACATCACCTAAACCAGGTACAGTAGTACCGCTTGTGATCTTAGCACTTGGGAGATGGAAGCAAGATGACTGGACGTTCAAGAATGTCCTCAACTACACAGTGAGTTTGAGGCCAGCCTTGGCTGGATGAGACCCTGTCACCGAAAAGAAGAAAAATGATATGCAAATGTTTAGTCTAAAGGCATATGTTTTCTCTGCAAAGATTTCAATCTGTGTTGGTTGAATCCAATAATGGAACTTGTAGATACAGGTGGCCCACAGGTACTAGATGCTGACCTGTGGCCTGGGCCAGCTCTGTGTTCAGGGTCATCTATTTTTCACTGCTGAGAATGGAACTCAGAGCCTCATGCATTCTAGGTAAGAATAGCGTGCTGTGCTGTACACCCATAGCCTAGGTGTTAACTGTTGTCAGAGATTAATTGCTCAGAAATGAATAAGGTTCTTAAGTAAGAGCTACTCCAGAGTCATGGACAGCCTTGGCTGCAGGCTTGAGAACACTTAGATGTGTCTTAGGTATCTCTGCTTAACAGAATTTCTGTGGTTATGTATGTGCAGGTAATTGCAGATTGACAACCTCCATGAGATTTTTCCTCTAGAAGGTTTCAAAATGCAACAGGTACCATGAATGCCCAGACCAAGAGCAAGTAGATAGCATGTTCCAAACTTCCTTGACTGTGGGAACGTCTCTTGTATACGAATGGTAACAGTCTCTCTGGATTACCTGTCGTTCCTTCTCTGCAGATGCAGTCATGGACCTTGGAGCAGGAAGCTGTAACTTCTATTATCTATTTGAATGTTATTATCTGCATGCATTTTCTATCCCAGTTATTCAGTAACGTCTTTTCAAAATGTTCTTGTCTAGGCTGCTTAATAGTGGATTAGGGGATGGGTAAGAGACTTTGCATCTATGATTTAACATCAGCTCTGACTCTGCGGGGACATTATTTGTGGAGTCTTCCAAACTCAATTTTAAAGTGCTCTACTTGACCTTTGGATTCAGTAGGATTGGTGAAAGCCCAGGGCACATCTCTGGAGTTTAGCAGGTCCAAATAAAACATTCCCCTGAAAAGACTGAAGGAGGAAGAAGGCATCATTTACTTTTTCCTTGTTGTGACCAAATTCTCAACAGAAATAGAGGGAAAGGAATGTTTTGCTTCATGGTATCAGAGAGATTTTGGACCATCATGATGGGAAAGTTATAGAAGCCATACCCTGTGAAGGAGACTCTTCTATACAGGAAGTCAATTTAACCTTCAAAAGTGTAACCCTAGTACCTTCTACCAGCCAGGCTCTACAGTCCTCAAAACATCACCACAAGCAGAGGACCTGGTGTTTAAAAACAGGAGCCCAATGAGGACATTACAAAATCAATCACTACCACATGCATCCAGGGTTGAGAAGAGACCTATAGGATACATGGGCGCCCTCTGAGGCTAGCCTGGTGGTGGTACAAACAATTCCAAGAGATCCTTAGTAGAGTGGCAATCTTTCGAAATAAAAAATGGAGAAGTAAGTGAAAAGGTGGGAGGTGGGTCATATTCACAGGCATATTCTTCCTCTGTGGCCAACTCAGAAGGGCCAGGGTTTGACTTTACTCCAAAAAATGGCTGTTTGCTACCTATAGGCATCAGGTCACAAAGAACAGACACCTATCATTAGAATAAATGTATTTAAAGATGAGCATATGAGTTCTTTATAAACCAGTAGGCTTTCCCATGTAGTGAATATTAATATATAAATGCTACTGCTTCCTTGACTACTCCCTGTGTTTGTGCAGGTGACAACTGGAGAGGGGCTGCTTTAGATAACACTGTCTCATCTCAGCACCAGTTTGGCAATTAGGACATGCCACAGGGAACAGTGTATCCTTTAAGTGAAAAGTGTGCAAGGCTTCGCCTGATCATAGGTGTCTGAACTACTTTCCAGTTGCTGGGATAAGATACTCTAACTAAAGGAATATATGGGGATGAAAAGATAGTTTAGCTTATAAGACCATTCTGTTGCAGTGGGATATCAGTTTCTGAGGTTGTTGACTGTGGTTAGGATATACTCTACAGAGCCCTGTAATAATCACACACTTAGCTCCCCTGTCTCCAGCATTGAGCTCACTCAACCTCACTATCCTGTCAATGGTTGATTATGTAGGTCAAGAGCAGCCACACTGAATGCTCTGGATGGCACCCAGCACTTGATACTTATTCTGATTCAGGTCTTCCCTCATGTTTCATTTTGTTTTCCATTATTTTAGTTGCTTGAGGCCAAACACAGTTTAAAAACACTAAGTGAAAATTTTCAGAAATAACTCATGAATTTTAAATTACCTTCTCTTTGGAGTAACATGGTAAATGCTTTCTCCATCTCGCCTGGGATGTGACTTATCACTTTCTCCAGTGTATCTTCACTGTATATGCTACTACTCCATTAGCCACTTACTAGATAATCAAATAATCAATCCATCTGCCTTAGTATTAGCTATGAGTGCATACATAACATAATTTTACAGAACAATGGCCCCAAAATACAGGAGCTATGATGGTGACAATTAGGATACACCCCTGGAGGAAAATATGCAGGGCCTCACTTTATCATAGGTCTCTCTTTTTCCTGTCACTATAATCAAATATCCAAACAAAAGAAACTTAAGGGAAAAAGGAGTTTATGTTATCTCATAGTTTGAGATTACAGTGTATCATGACAGGAAAGCTCTGGCAACCAGAGTTTGAGATAGCTGGTCACTCTGCTACCCCAGTTAGGAAAGAGAGAACAATGAGTACTTTGGCTTGCTTCTTCCTTTTGAAGGATCCAAGCCTAGGGAATGCCGCCACCCTTTAGGGTGGACATTCTTACCTAATTAATCAAATCAAGAGTGCTCACACAGGCCCATAGATAAGCCTCATCTAAATAATTCCTCACAGTTGTGCTTGGAGGGACACTTCAGATCATGTCTAGTTGATAATCAATACCAAACCATTGCAATAGATATAACCATATGGGGGCAAGAGTAGGGAGAGATATTATGTATAGGATTGGGTGTTATGTGGAATTTCAGGCATCCACTGGGGTTCTTGAAATATACCCCTATGGATAAACATGAGTATTGGTATATTGAGATCTGTTTATCATTAGCTCAGGAGATATCAAAATGTGAGGTGAGCACTGGACTAAAAAATGAGGATGTTGAGCTTCAGAGGAACAAACTCAAAGAAAGCATCAGAGGAGAGGTCTGGGAGTGCTCAGGGGCTTTAGAGACTGAGAACCACCCAGAACGTGTCTGTTCATCCAAGAGTCAGGCACAGCTTCACTCAAGTGCATTCAAACTCAATGTTAAGTAGTAATTTTATGAAACTTCAAGTGGTCAGGGCTATGGACAGAACAAAACCAGGCTATCCCTGTCTGCTGGGAGCAGTTACTAGAGAGGAGGACAGAGATTAGAGTTTGAAAAACTGCAGGGCAGAGAGTGATGATGCACCTCATCTCTCTGCCAATATCTTGTATGACCATGGGAAATAAGCCATCTTCTCTTGCTGAGAGGATATGGCACTGTGAACTCTTCTCTCCAAATATCAACCAAACATCCAACCTCAACTCTCCTCTTGGTTCCCACTGTCTCCCACGTATATTTCCACATATATTTGTGACCTGATAGATTTCACTTATTTCATGTTCATCTGGTCAGAAACTACTGTTTGGATCAGGGTACCCTTGGGAGTCATTGGATTCCTTCTCTTCATGTTGACAGCCATGTTATAAGAGAGAGGGAGGGGCGGAGAGAGAGAGGAAGGGAGGGAGGGAGAGTGAAAATGGGAGGGAGGGAGGAAAAGAGGGAGAGAAGAAGGGAGGGAGGGAGGAAGGGAAGGAGAGAGAGAGAGAGAGAGAGAGAGAGAGAGAGAGAGAGAGAGATTGATTGATTCTGGGTATGTAAGTGTGAGCTTTGGAGTTACTACCTCCCTAGGTTGGATGTTTGGTTGATATTTGGAGAGCAGAGTTCACAGTGCCATATCCTCTCAGCAAGAGAAGATGGCTTATTTCCCATGGTCATACAAGATATTGGCAGAGAGCATTGTTTACAGTAGTCCAATACTTGTGAGGAAATAAACACATTGTCTAAAACAAGATATTCATTTTGAGAAAGGCTTTAGTATGCTAATTCTTTCCTTTGTAGCCATACCTAGGCACCTGACCATCCAAATAATAGGCCATTTTTCTTTTTATTCTGAGTAGCCCAATTTCGCTCCATTGGCCATTGAAGTGGGAATTTCTGGTTTTGTTGGACACTCAGTTGTGTTGTGTGATATTTTTCTGGACGCTGTCTCATGAGAGGATGTTTTGCTGAAGCAGACACATGAGAAAATGTTTTGATGAGAACAGACATGTGGTGTTTTTCTGGAAGCTGCCTGGTGAAAAGATACGTGATATTTTGCTGAAGTGGATGCTTGAGAGGATGTTTGGAAGGAGTATAAGTGTAACCCAATAGACAGCGGTCAATACTTCGGCATTGGTTTGCCTTGCTGGTCTTCATTGAGCTTCACTGATGCTGGTCTTCTCTGATGATGCTCTTGCATTGATTCACCTTGCGTTTTTCACTGATCTTCACTTGTCATGACTTCATAGACTGAACCGCACCAAAGAACTTCTGGTGGTATTCCAGCTGCTTCTGCTGCTTCAGCAGACTCATACCGATTGGTTGAGTCTCATTGTTTCTTCTGGATCAAGCTGTTGTGCTGCTTATTAGTGTTTGATGTTTTGTTAAGGGACTGGACTGCTGACAACAAAGATTGGAATCACCCCAGAGAACTACTTCTAAACAGGTCCATATCCCCCCCTCTCCTATTAGCTATCTTCCTCCCATCCTTTGGATGGTGGGCTGTAAGGGAGGTTAAAGAACCCTTATTAAAGTAGGTTTTGAAAAATATAAGCCTATAGGCCATGACCTAGGCAAAATGTTGTCAGGGCAAACCAGATTGGCTTATTATGCAAGGTTCATGACAAGTTACTGGAAATGTTAGTGGATTATTACAAAATAATGAACATTATTTCACAAATTAATGGAAATTAACCTTTTACCATATTTCCATAGCTGCATAACTCTTTGATCTCACACCAGTATTCTGTGTTTCAGGTTTCCCTTCCAAGAGAAAGAAGTTGGGAAAGAAGTACTTCATTGGCTTGTTCAATGCAACCCAACATTTCCACTAAAACAAGTCAAAGGTGTTTACTCTCTCCACACCTGTTCAGTATAGTACTTGAAGCCTTCACTAGAGCAGAAGGACAACTGAAAAAGAGATCAAGGAGCTACAAATAGAAAAGAAAGAAGTGAAAGTATCTTTATTTGCATACAATATGATTTCATAAGTAAAAGACCATAAATACTCCACCAGGAAACTTATACAGATGATAAATACTTTCAGCAAAGTAGCAGAATGCAAATTTAATGCATGAAAAATTAGCAGCCTTCCTATATACAAGTGATAAATACATGGAGAATGACAGCTACCACTCATCACAGTAGCCTCAAAAATTATCTTGGAATAACTCTAACCAAGCCAGTGAAAGACCTGGACTGACTTGTTTCCTCCTCTGCCTCTCCCATCAGTATCCTAAGCAAGGAAGCCAGAATCATCCACTTTAGGATGGCATTAGTAAGAAACAGTAGCCCAGATACACTGTTTTCTATTGGTTTGCGTTGTGGTCTTAGCACATAGCCAGACCCCAGGTTCTCCCCAGCACTGGCTATTAATTTGATTGTATGCTTGGGTTAGAGAGGATATTTCTAGACTTAAAGGTTCATTCAGAGCTTCAAAACAAAATGTCCTAGATATTTTAACAACTGTGGCATTTCTAGAATGAATGAGTTCAGCTACTCAGCATTGGAAAGGCTCAAAGGTTGTCCTGTAGTATCTCACGGGCTGAGTGTCTACAGGCTTAGTTTTCATGACTTTTTATATTGAGTACCTTTTAATCTTTACTGTACAGGTGCAACAAGTGCTTAGCAGCACCCACATTCCAGGCAAGACGAGAAAAGACAAAGAAGCAGAATAGCATAGTGATAAAACACACAGTCCTTAGATCTGTTGGGACCCTTACTCTACCACTCAGCATATGTGTGACTTGACTTCTTTAGTCTGAAGTGGCTCATCAGTAAAGAGCACCACAGCTGGACCAGCTAACTCCATTGAAAGGCTGTAGGAGGCATGCGTAAGTCAACAGTTGAAAAGGAGATTGCTCTTCTCTATTCTCTCAGAGTGTAAGAGAATTCTTATTAGGAATTCTCTTCAAATTTTTACAGCTTTGCTGTTGATGCTCTTTTGAATTAGATGTGCCTCTATGTGTCCAGTCTTTTAGTGATCTGTGGGATAGATGTTAGAGACCACTCACAAGAGGAGGATCACATGGGTCGACTGTTTCTTTTCTTGAGCAAAGATTTGTCAGATATGTGCATATTTATTTCCCTTATCTCTATTATTGTTCCAGATGATGAACTGGCTCTATTAGATCTCAAGAGTCTCATTTTCACTATGCATATCTTTTCTTTATTGGGAGGAAATAAAGTATGCAAACTACACTTCCCAGAGTCCTTTGCCTACTTCTTCCTGACAGTTTTGGCCAATGAGAAGATTTTCAGGGGATTAGAAAGTGAGAATAGCTTTCTGACTCTTGGGGTGTCTCTAGCTCTGCTGCAGCAGCTAAGTGTGACAATTAATCATAGGTGAGAGCAATGTCATCTTTCTCATTCAGTCTCACATCCACATCCTGCTATGATCTCCTATTAGGGTAACATTGATTCCTTTGTAATCTTTAACTAATCATTTGTATGGATTTATCTGTATTAAAAATATTTAGGCTGGTTTTCCCCATCTATGGATGTTTAACAATACAGTCCCATATGGCTTTATTGTTGGTAGAAATCATTCTTTAATAAATTATTTTGGACTTATAGACACATGGGAACATATATAAACAAATGAACAAATGTTGAAGAATAAAATGAAGGAATGCCTCAAGTATAGTTTATTAATCTAATGCTGAATAGATTGCTCTACATATCATTCACAAGCTTGTTTAAACAAAAAAACATTTATTATTTATCAATGTTTCTCTGGGTAAAGAATTTAAAAGCAACTTGACTGGGTAGCTTGGCACAGGTATCCATAAAGTAGTAGTCAAAGGTGAGCTGAGTCTGTAGGCATCTGAGACTCTCACAGGGACTGGAGGATCTTGCTTTTGAAGCCACTCATGTGTCTGGCACGCCAGTGCTGGCTGCTGGCAGAAGACCTCAGCTCCTTTCCCTGTGGATGTCTTCCAAGAGTTTCTTAAGTGTTCTCATGGCAAGATTATTGGCTTACATCTTAAGAAAGCAACCTATGTGATTGATAGGGAAGATGAAACATCTTTTGTGACCTTGTCTTGGAAGCCACTCATTGTAGCTTCAGTTGTGTTTTACTGTATTGGTCACATATGCATAATGAATACAGCTCTGATACACAATGAAAAATAGCTACATTGGGTAAAGGAGATAATGTCAGCTCAAAGAGGGCCAGGGAGTTCAATATGGCTGCAGTGAATGCAGAGGGCTGTGCTGAGGCTGGTGAGACGAGATGGGACTAGATCCTAGTGAGTCCTGAGCTCTGTGCAGGGAGTGGAAAGTACTCAGCAATGATTTAGCCAAGAGAGAGATGATGTTTGAGGAGAGAGACAGCATTGTCATATGCATGCAAAAAGAAGGGGATGAATGTAAGAAGCACTAGTTCAAACTGAGTATCTCTGGTTAAAGAAAATTTGACTATTTAAAATTTTTTAGATCTCCAGTTTCCAATCTTGTGTGTGTGTGTGTGTGTGTGTGTGTGTTTGATTTTGGTGACAATTTTTAAAGAGAATACATGAAGTTGTTTTTAAAGAATAAGACACAAATGTGGCAGAGAAGAGGTTAATAAAAGCAATGTCCATAGAACTTGGTTCTGGAGACCAAAGGGGGTCAGTGAAGAGTGCTGTCATTTGACTATGACTTGTGGCAGCCAAAACTCTTGTTGTATTATTTTATGTTATGAAATAGGATGTGGGTCCCTTATGAGATATTTAGGGATATGTATCCTTAATGGACTCATGGATTGATATATCTTGGGAGAGGGTCTGGTTTTACAACTCTAATATGATCCCTGTCTCATGCTATAGATGTTGTGCTGTGCCACCTTGAGACTCTACCAGCAAGAAGTCCATCCCCAGATGTAGGGTCTTGACCCTGGACCAGAGCAACGATCAATATCTAAATCCTAATTTTCTTATAGGCAAGAAATGTCTTTCATTTTCAGATATGCACAGTGCACAATGCACAGTGCTATACCTGCCACAGATGTTTGTTGAGTAAATCATCTTCCCTTATATATCACATAGATGTAGTCGGTCACACATGCTACTATTTTTATTCATCTATTATGTAGACACACACACTTCTTCCAAGAGTTGTGCACGTGCTAAATTTGTGGTCTATTGTTCATCTGTATCTCTGAACCTAATTTTTCCTGTATTACTTGCTATATACGTTCTGTGGCTGCTGCTCTTGGGACATGATAGGGAACAAGATGAGCAACATTATGTTTCGGGTCCTAAATTATCCCAAAAGATCATATGCTTAAAGTGTTGGTCCACAACTTGGGAAAATGATGGAACCATGAAGAGGTGGGGCATAGTTGGGGAAAATTAGGTCACCATAACCAGGCCATGGAAATGAGACTTCACCCTCTTTCTTTATTTCCTTTGTTCTCCTGATCCATGATGTAGGCAGACTTCCATGCCATGTTCTCTTGCCATGATGCACTGAACCCTCACGGGCCCAAAATGGTGGGCTGAAGCTTCTGTAACAAGAACTTTTTCTTCCTTTCAGTTGTTTTTTTTTCCCCCAGGGGTGTTTTGTGACAGAAAGAAGACTAGTGTAGATATGGAAGGAAGAACACATGGAGGATGAAACTCAAAACAGAGAGCATAGTCTACCAGATGGGAGATGAGATACAAAAGTGAAAGAGTCAGGGAGAACACTGCACATCTGCATGTATGTGTGTGTATGAGCCTATTGCTTTTGTGTGTCCTGGAAAATGTTTAAAGTAAAGAATACACGATTGTACTGTGTGAGTCTATACACGTACATTTTAGACACGAATTTATAGTAGGATCTGAAGATAAGTATTTTGGCCAAGAACAAGTCATTCGTTTTCTGCTATAGTACCCAGGGGCTGCTCAGAAATAGAACAAGAAGCTGACGCCATACAGTGCCCCCAGTTCTGTTCAGAAGAGTGAAGAATAACCTAATATGGCAGAAGCTTTGTCAAGACTGCAGTGTAAAAGTTGGAAGAGTTTGTGTACATAGTCTTGCCTACCAGTTCATTAGGTGGATATAAACTTTGGAGAGACCTGATTGGCACTTAGTTCCAAGTCTTCACCCTCCACACTGGTTGATGGATGAACCTGCAGTATATACTTCCAAGTGCCCTAGCTTAAAGAATTTGTGTTTGGAGAAAGCTAAATGAGCCGTTTGGTTTGAGATTTCTCTCTGTGCTTAAGGGAGATCACAACTCTGTATACATCAGGCGACGGCCAGATGAGCTGACCAAAGGTCCATGAGGGTCTCTCAGCTATTTTTCACAGACACTTACCTAAGTTTGCTGACCCTTCAAGGACATGGAGAGACAGAGCAGACTGGGTCTGAGGTATCCATTGAGGTCTCCAGTGAATCTGGAGTTAATGGCCCCTGCCTGCCACCCTTTCCCAGAGCCATCTAGGATCCGTTACTGCATGTTTCTCTTTGTCCTGATTACTGGGTCTCTTGATGCAGAGATTAGCAACAACTGTCTACATGTGCTTTTTTTTCCTGTAGTTATTTCTTCTTAGAATGCCCATAGCAAGCGATCCACTCCAGATATTCTGTTAGAGGTGGAACTTGCATCCTTATGTCTTCTGGGTAAAGTACAGAGTTGGAAATGCTACTGCCAGGCAAATCAGACCAAATTACAAGAGGTTTTTTTTTTTTTTTTTGCTTCAGGTGATGAGTATGTGGCCTTATCAAGAGAAAAAGAACCTGGTGGTGTATTTCAAGAACTCATAGACCCAAATGATGAACTTTTCGTGCCTGGGCAGGGTCATGTGGATAATGGAGCCAAAGAACCTCCTAGCACGTTCATTGAGGTACTGGCAGGAAAGGAGGGGAGCAGGATGCTCTTGAAACCAGAAAGGGTAGAAAAGGAGACCAACACGGAACAGTCTATCTATGCTGAGGTAGTAGCATAGCCATTTTCTTACTGTCCTAAGGAAACATACTCTCTGATGTCCTCTCTGATGCATAGGCTGCCACCTGAACTGCCACAGAAATGAATCAGCCACCTCCTCCAAACACACTTGTAAATGAAGGGTAGCCCTGAGAAAAATCTCTAGCATGCTTACATTTTGAAGGGCCTGGATTTTCTGGGTAAGAGATACCTTCTCAACTAAATCAGTAATGCAGTTTAGGACTGTAGCAGCGTTCTCTTCACAGCTTTAACCAAATACACAGATAAATTAAACAACAACTTGTTATCTGATACGAAGTCTTATAGGTTGGAAGTCTGATGTGGGCTGATGTTTACTGGGCTGACCTCACTGGGCCACATTTTCTTTCTTAGAAGCCATCTCGACTTTCTTGATTGATAGATTCTCTTCTCCAATTTAAAAGCCAAAGGTGGTCTGGGTTCTCCCATCCACAGCTCTGTCCTATTCTGCCTCCTTCTCGGGACTCAAAAATCTTGTGATTACACTGATCCCTGGGACAGTACAGGAAAATGTCCTCATCTTAAGGTCAGCCCATTAGCAACCTATTCCATCTGCAACCCTAATTCTCTTTTGCCAACAACTCTGAAACTCACCAGCTCCAGAGATTAGCTAGGAAATAGATGGACATCCTAGTCTGATTATTTAATCTCCTACCAGGGGACTTAAATTTCCTTTGTTGCTGTTGTATTTTTTTCTTATGTTAACTCTTTGGTGCAGCATAGTCACATAACAAGCAAAGTGACTCAATGCCCTGAAAATGACTCCTGAAACAGCTTAGGGCTTTTGATTTCAGCTTCCTCTTCAGCTACCTGCTGACCTTGGGATAATTATTAGCCTCTCTCTAAACCCAGTTTCTGTAAAATGGACACAATACTGAGACTACCAAAAGTTTACTAAATTTACTGAGACTACCAAAGAAATGCAACCTTTGGCCTAATAACTGACATGTAGAAAGTGCTCGGTGAATGCTGATTTTAATTCTATAAAATTGGGCAAGAGTAAAAGGGGAGGGGGAGGAGAGCTGAGTAGGATTGAGATTTTTCTGTAAAAGAGCCTCCCAGAGATGGTTCAGTCCTCCTGGTTGCTCACTTGGGTAAACCCAAGTTTTAAGCTAGAGACCTTAAAACTGTAGGACTACAGAGTGAAAAACTGTCCCCTCCAAATTAAAAGGCAGAATGAAGGTGGCCAGGGAGGTTACTTTGAAGAATTTTGAGGGTCCTATCAGATGAAGCCTAAATCAAACAGGAAGAAATTAAATTAAGAACTAGCATTATGGGCAGGTTGTATGCAGCAGGTATGACCTGAAGACACAGACACAGACACACACACACACACACACACACACACACACACACACACACACTCGCGCACATCTCACTAGCACCACTTTGCTTAGGTTGTTCGCTTTGAGAAGTGGGACCGGATCTGGATTGGATATGGCATTACAAATTGCCCCACATCTTGGCCTAGGCACTTGAAGAGGCTTGGGATGCAGGAAAGGGGGCAAATTGAGGCTCTTTTTTTGAGCCCCTACAGCTGGGGAACTCATTGTTCCCTCCTACTCTGTGGCTACCGCGGCACTTAGACCCTGAACTCCCCGGTAGGTGTTAGGGAGCAAGGGGAAGGGGGTGGGGCTTGCATCTTTGCCTCGAGGGCCCTGAGTGCTGACTGTTTCAGAAACCACCTTCCACCCACAGCCCTGGACCAGACTAGGAGGGCATGACCAGAGTAGGGAGCCTGGCTTCGGGTACAGTGGGTGTGAACTGCATGGGATCTCGGAGGGCCTTCCTAGAAGCCAGTGCAGGGATTTGGGAGTCCTTGGCGGGAGGGGAAACGCTTCACCTGGTTTCCGGGAGTCCTGAGTCCATCACCTAGGTTCTGCTGTGATGGGCGCTCCCATAGCAGCAGGTCCTAAGCTATAAACATCGGAAGTGAACATTCTTTTTAGTCGCCATGAATGAAAAGCTATCTGGATCCGCAGGAAGAAAGTCTGTGGAGGCACTTGTAACATTTGTTTCACGGAGAGGGTCCTGAGTGGAAGCGAAGGATTTCACTCTGGGGCCTCCTTTTCTCTGAGGTGGGCTTTACCTCTCCTGCCCTATCTAGTCTCCCCCAACCCCAGCACCCACTTAATTTATTTCGCAAATCAACCCCCCCCCCCCCCCGCCTCCTTTCTGCTCCCTCTACTTTCTGGATCTGTCTTCCCCACCTTGCGCCTTGTTCCCATTTTTCACCCTGGTGTCTTTCTCAAGCCTGCCCACTTTCATTTCGTTCTCTCTTCCACCACCTGACTGAGGCTAGGACTTCCGAAATGTTCTTTTTCACATTTTCACCAGCAATTGATGTTAGCGTATTTTGAATCTACTTTTGCCTAGGATGGCATGAAGGAAGTTCTCTTCAAGGGCTGAAGCCAGCGCCAGTGGACCGCGTGGAGAACCAACCAGGATGCTCCAAGGTCAGGCAGGGAGGAGGTAGGTGTGTTGAACTTGGTGCCCACTCTGCCCACTTTACCACAGGCTTAGGATACACATACCCTGATTATACCCCCTCCCAGAACTGGCAACCCGGACTTCTGCGTTGCCACTTAAAAACAATAACACCACAACCAACATATGGAGATGTCATCATGATTAAACAGCACATGATAGCTGGAGCGGGCGCGATAATAATCTAAACGATTACAAACAAAAGAAACATTCTGTCGGTAAGGGGCCAGATCCGAAAGCCTGACTTTCGAAGACTCGCCTTTAGTTCCTGGAGATCTCTCCTAGTGCAAGTGAGCGAGCGTGTGGTCCTTTGACCCGGTAAGGTAGCTTCAAATAGTAAGTCTATCTTCCGAGGGAACCCCTTGGAGTAAGAGCGGGAGAGGCAACAGTGCTGGGGGTAGTCTTTCATCCAAAGGAGTTCCACCGGAGAGCATTTGGAACCTCGCTCTGAGCAAGGGGTTCCAGAGACGGAACCCTGTGTGCGAACAAATCAGACCGCGCCATCCCGCCCCCTGGTCCCTTCTGTCTCCTCCCACCGCGTCGCCTACTTGGGTCTTCTAGGAGGTGAATCTAGTGAGAAGCTCGCTACGGGGAGGGGTGGGAGGAAGACGGAGAGGGGAGGAGCGGCTCCAGTCCACCTTTCCTCCAAAGCCTGCAGAGAACGCGTCGCAGGCTTTTTTTTCCAAAAGCTAAGGGCTTGTAGGCACAGGATTGTCTCTAATTCGCAAAATATTATGGAAAAAACAAAAACAAAACAACAACAGAAAACAGAATAGGAAGAGACCCTTTTTTCTCTTTGCTTGTATACTCGCCCCATTGAAAGGACTGATATATTTGAGACAAGCTTAGATGTTTTCATTATTTTAATGCTAGCCATTGTGCTTTGGCTGGTCATCTGTATACGTAGACTTCTTGAAAATACCATCGCAATGAAATGAACAAAACCCAAGGTTTTCCAAAATAATGAGCGACCTAGAGCGGGAGAGCACCCCTGCCCTGGCAGCAAGATCGCCTTTGGTTTGGGCTGAGATCCAGTTCCAGCGAGGAGGAGGGGTTGGGGGCGGGTAACGGGTGGAACAGTTCCCTAGAGTGGCCCCGCGCGGCGCGTGCGTGAACCAGAGCCCATAATGTATGCTGCTATTAAGAATCCATGCAGCTTCCAGCGCTTGGGGCGCAAGGACGCATGTGTTGCTGGAATTCAATCCGTGGGGGAATGCAGATTGGGCTGCGACCCACTGGGTTTGATTTATGAACGGTTACACTAGCGATTGTTTACACATTGCATTTCAGAGTCCTGGCACACCGGCCCCGCCGCAGGCGGCGGGCTGCTGGGTGTGGGAGCCTGCTTCAGCGCCGGGAACAACCTTCATCCTTCTTCTGCCCCTCCACGTACCCTGGGGAGCATCCACAAACTCCCTCCCAACCCTACCTTCAGTGAAATCAGATTTTGATTTCAATGAACCCAAGAGCTCAAGTGTAAGTTCTCCGTCCCCCACATCGTGACTGCAGACCCAGGCAGGACCTGGGTCTCGACTGCGGCTATTTACTTATTTGTAAGGCCATGCGGAGCCTATAAATAGGAAAAGTGGAGGCAGCTCGACTGGCAGATCAATAGGGCCCCGTCTCCTCTCCATTTCAGTTGTGCTGTCTTATTAATTATGAAAGGATTCGCCCGATCCTTGCCTCTCTGCCCCTCTGCGGAGCCCTTAATGGCGGTTCTTCTGCATGCTGCCTCTAGTCACCACAGAGGAAGCTGTGTGTGGCTCTCAGGGCCCAGCCCGCAGGAACCGTGGTTAGGGCTCAGGCCCACCTGGGGCCCGGGTAGCCGGCTGACCACCAGCGTTGCATCTGTGTGTGCAAGACCGGCCCTCCAGTGTACATAGTAAAGGCCTTACTCATAATTTGAAAATGACGTCCCCCTTTTTCCCTCAAGTATAAGCGGCATCTGGGAGACATGGCCAAGTGTCCTAACTAATTAGGGTTCCCATGAAGTCAGCAGGTCATCCAGACAGGTGGTGAGCAGGTGAATTTATCACCTGACACCGTGCGTTCCCAAGACTTCTGGAATCTCGGCAGAGGAAACAAAACCACACTCCATTTCAAACAATAACTTTTATTTTATACTTCTCTATACTTTGTAGCAAATTTTTGCTGAATTTAATTTATAATAAACTTTTTAAATTACATCTCTCTCTCTTTTTTTTTTTAAAATCAAGGCTCTTTTATGTCAAAATCTTGTTTTTAAATTCTATTTTAGATTTAACATTGATTACCCCCTTGTGATCTATACCGTTGGATATTCAGGTATTACTGTATGTGTAACAGCTAAAACAGAGAGGAGGGAACAGAAAGGCAGTGGACCGGAAGGAGGCATCGACAATAGCAGGTGAAACCGGCCCCTTGTGACCAACAGCAGCATTCTTTTGACAACCTGTCCCACTATACCCAACCTCTTTCTCTCTCCCTCTCTTATCCTTAAAAAATGCAAAGCCCACACTTCTTGTGTTTTCGCTTTTCTGGAGGAGAAATGTGCAGTGGAAATGATCAAAACAAGGTACTGTGGAAGAAAGACGTGAGCGTGATTATTCCCCAGATGCTTCCCACGCGGACACCACTCCTGTACTCATTCCCCTGGCCTTCTCCTCTCCTCGCTTTCCCGTTGGGAGGAGCCCATCATTTTTCATGTTATCAACATGATTAATATAGTAGGTGGCCCAGGGCCATTCCTGAGATTCTTTTGCCAAAAAATAAAATTCAAAAAAAAAAATTAAAAATGGGGTGTTTGCCGTTTTCTTATTTTTTTGTGTGAAGGGACTAAAGGTGAGGTCCGATTTTGGCTGTGCTTGCTTGCTCACTGATCGGTAACATTTGGCAAATTAAAACACAAGGAATCAAACAAAATTAAAAAAAAAAAAAAAGAGAAACAGGATTTCCCACAATCCCATATGAGTGTTTTCAACATCACAGAAAATCACAACGTCCTCAGAGAACGAATGGCTCTTCCTCTCGATTTCCGGGAGCATGGAGTGAGTGTGGGTGGGTGAGCGGAGGGGGGGTGGACCTGGTCCCGCGCTCAGAAGGAAAGCCAGGTCGCTAAAGCTGCCGAGAGAGACACCAGGAGCACGGAAAGCGCCGGGAGCAGGGACCCCGCCGCCCCGTTGCCGCTGCCGCAGAGTTCGAATAAGCTGCCTTGGATGTTGAGGTTTTTCGATTCTTTTCTCAGTTTATCCCACAGATCTTTCGCCCCTTCCTGGCAATCCGTAAGAGCTGTGACCGTGCAGCTGTGGAAATCCTCCCAGTATCTGGCGAGGAACAGAACAAAACAGTAGGATCACTTTAGGCGCGGGAGGACTCTAGGTCTGTGCCCTGGGTGACTGCGTCCTCTCTAACCCCGGGTTCCCAGAGACCTGTTCTGACCTGAGTTCTGTCCTGCCTAATCTTTGGCCCATCCCAGAAACCCGGTCCCAGGGTGTGCGAGCCTCTCTTTTCTCCACGTCTGATTTTCCTTGTCTGGTGCCAAGAGGGGACCTGACAGCCAGGAGCGGGGTCGCACCCGCTGCGTGGCGCTGGCACCATGGCCTGCGCCAACAGATTGCTCACCCTCCTCCGGGAAAGCTAAGAAAACAGCACTAAGCCTTGCAAGCTGCGGCCCATTAATGCCTCTTAGCTCGCAAGATGGGCGACTAGCTCCGAGCCAGGCCCTCCCCCTCCTGGCTTCTCACATTCTCCTCCCCCTCGCCCCTTCTGTTTCCCTCCTCTGTGCGCCGCGGTCCTCTCGCCTTCGCCCTGCTTTCCTCCCTCCTCCCAGCCCCCACACCTTCCTTTTGTTTCCAGTTTCTCTTCACTCTCCTCCCCCTTTTTCTTTCCCCCTACCCTCCGTTTTCCCCTCTTCCTTTCCGCGTTTCCCGCACTTGCTTCGGGTCGTCCGAGGCCATCCCGCCTTTCAACAGTCCCAGTGCTCCAAAGGCTCGGGAGCCCCCGCCTGCTCGCCTCTCCTCTCCGTTCCCCCGGTCGGTGAGTGTTAAGTGTTTGGGCACCTGAACGGGCTCTCAAGCCTCTTCCAGCTCTCGCAAACCCCTGTGCTCCCGTCTGCGAGCTGGATGCTCCTTCTAACTTCCTCTTTAGCCTTCTTCAAAGGGTTGAAACCCAGGGGCTTCGCTCCTACCTCCTCCAGGTTGTGTCACCCACTTCTCTGGAGTGGGCAAGTTCCTATGCAGTTCCCCTGGGCCAGGGCTTGAGATTCCCTACCTCTGTAACCAACTCAAGTACCTCAGCTTCCCCACATCCCCGCACCCCCGCCCCCTACACACACACACACACACACACACACACCACACACACACACCCTCCGCTCAGATTCAGCCCCGCCCCCACAACCTTCATCCAACCTTTTCTTTTTTTCCTTCCTTTTTTTCTTATTGTCCCCCTTTCCTCTGGAAACCCAAAATAGATTCCGAAACTAAATATAATCCCTAGGCGTGATCGATTCCTAAGGTGCTGCCTCCTTTCGGAGCTGGGTCGATCTGCGCGTCTGGTAACTCAGGTCTGGTTTCCATTTCGCCCGGACCCTGAGCTCCAAATCAGCAGCCACTCTCAGCAGTGTGGGTGGTGTTTTGTTCCTTCGTTTGTTTTATTCTGTTTTTGTTTTTGTTGTTTCTCAGCCCTTTCCTGTTTTGTTGTTGTTGTTCACGTCAGAACTGTAAGCTTGTTGAAGGCAAGCTTAGCCTTTGCTTCCACTAACCTGGCTTCTGGCCCAAAGCCAGTTATAAACGTTATAAACGTTAGTTGGCGTTCCTGGACCTTGGGCTGCCTTCTAGTGACTTTCTCCATTCTCTGAATTATTAGGGCTCGGGGACCTGGGCACAGGACTTTTCCATTTCCACAATTTATAACAAATACCAACATTTACAGACCCTTCAAGTCCCAAGGGACAACTCCTCTGCAGAACTCCGAAGTGTATCGCACCTGGGAAGCCAAGGACACACAAACTACTCCTTTCTTTAGGTAACCCAGATAGGAACAGAGCGCTTCTGAAATGGGGGTATGAAGAGCAAGCATCCTCCCTGGGCTTGGAAGGGTGGACTTCACCCACTTGCTCAGCACTATTAACTCAGTGGGGTCTGGATCCAGCTGCCTGCAACCTCAGGAACCCTATGCTTCTCTTGTCTGTTTTCCAGGACCTTAGTCTTGCTAAAAATAAACAAACAAACAAATAAATAAAATTGCTGGGAATATACCACGTTTTAGCAAATGCTGGAGGTTCTGGGGTTATGAAAATCTGTCCTGCCTTTCGGGTTCATTCTTATCGGATGTTTGAAATTAAATACTCTCCATAACCCTGTTTTATTATAGCAAAATACCAGCCACTTACTAATTGGAGTTTCTAGTAGGTGCTGAGGTGTTTAGGAAAGTTTATAGCAGGGTGGACACCCCCCCCCCATTTGATCATAACTTAAATGAATACCCTTCTTCCTTATTTAGGAAGAAAGGAGCCACACATGCATAAAGCATGACACGGAAAATGGGCACTTTAACCTCTGGGAACAAAGAATCCTTCTTGCTTCGGTTTTACTGCAAGGGCATTTTGTGGGAATGGTTGAATACAGCTGGTTTAGTTTTCCCCCCTCAAAGGGAAAAGAAGATGTATGTTGCAAGAGATGGGAGCATTTCTAAGGCCTGCAGCAGCTATGATGTGGAAGTCCACTGCAGTGGGTGCTTTACTGGACACTTCCCCTACTTCCCCTAGCTGCAGGCCTTCTAGTCCACTACTGAGAAAACACCACCCAGCCTGTCTTCTCTCCAGGGTCGGTAGCTGCCTGGTATTGGGAGATAGTAGATATAGGAAGGGGAGGAGTGGTGGGAGCAATGAGGTTGGCTACTCAAAACCTGGGAATGAGCTAGCAAAGCCTTGGCAAAGCCTGCCAAGCCCCCGAGTCACTGATGCAGAATGTGGTTTCAGACTTTCTCCATAAACAGTAAAGACCCTTACTCCCTACACTTGTGCCATCTATTTTCATATGTTGTGGAGGGGCTTTTGTAAATCTCGTATGACCCCAACTCTCCTTAAACTAGAATCAACTACTCAAGAGTACTAGACAGGCTGCCCACTCACAAGAAGATTGGAGATTATCTCAAAGGAAAGATTTTTGTGGAGCAAGAAACTGCCAAACTCCCACTCAGCCACTTGCCCTGGGTCCACACCTTTTGGGTGTAGTCCTGTAAGGATGGAAAGCTTAGGCTAGTGGAAGATCCTCTTTCTTAGCTCACCTCAGGTCACCTAAGGAGTCCCCTTAGACAGTGCAGACTGGAAACCAGGGAACTGAACCTGGGGGCAGCCTTGGCCAGCGGGCAGAAAGGCACAGATCTGGACCAGCAGAACGTTGAGCAAACTGGGGTGGGGGAGGGGACGAGGACAGAAGATGAGGGTGGGGAATGGCATGTACTCTGACCTCGGCAGAGCCAGCAGAAGGGAAACCCAGGGTCAGAGAGGACACTTACGTGCACACGGTCTTGATGTTCGTCTTGTCGTCCAGGCCCTGCGGGTAGTTGGCCATGCTGTCGCCCAGCTTGAGCAAACAGTCTGAAAAGCCCTTAAAGACTGCATCGCACTTGCCGGCTGCTCTCACGGCCTGCACCAGGTAAGCTGTGGGGAGGAGGGACACCAGTAAGCATCACGGCCACTCTGCCCCACCGGTGACCCTAAAGCCCCTTGAGGTGGTCTCTTTTATGATCCAGCACTGTGGCCCAGGAATGACCTATTTGCATTCAGTCCACCTCTGGTGCAGATGGAGGGATCCGAGAGTGGGTGGGTGAGGAGGGATAGCAGGGAGGTGAGTCCATTTATGTTCTCCAGCCCCTCTCCCAACTGCGCTCTGTTTCTTTTTCTGTTTTCCTCGCCCCCTCTTCTCACCTCCCTCATCTCCTTTACTACTCTTTTTTTTTCTTCACTCCCTCCTTGTCTCTCAACACTTCCTCCAGCAAAACCCTGTCACGTCTCGCGGTGCAATCTTCCATTTTTGTGGTGACAGAGGAGGTCTGAGAAACAGTGTCCTGGGGAAGAAAACGGGCCGGGGAAAGGTGGGGAGACCGGGGTTACGCAGCAGAACCAAGCGCCACATCCCCAAGATAGCCTTCGTGTGCTCGGATCTTTGCCAGGCGCTCAACAAATATTTGTTGAATGAATGAATAAATGAATGAATGAATGGTCTTTGGAAGACAACGGCTAAGGGAACAGGATGTTATTATTATTATTATTATTATCATTATATACTAATTGCCCAGCGTGGAATCTCTTGTTTGTGAAACTCTTATGTGAATACTTCCTCTGCACCTCTAAAGAAGAACAATAAATGTCCAGGGACCTAGCTGGGGTGAGGATTGGTCTCAGTAGCCTGTGTGTGTGTGTGTGTGTGTGTGTGTGTGTGTCCGCTCGTGCGTGCAGCCTGTTTTCTCTTTGCTTCTCTGCATCTCTCACCTTTGCACACCCCCTTTATATCTCTGGAAACAGCTAGATCAGACCTCTCCTCTCAAGGTTGCAGTTAGGCTACTAGGGGCCCAGCAAGCTGTGGCCTAGGGCTCTGGCTCCGACAGGGGTGGGCTGGGGTTGGAGTAGGTAGAAGCTGCGGCAGAGGCAGTGGGGAGAGAAGAAAGAATTTCAGGCCACACTGAAGTCCTAGCTCATATCCTCAGGCTAACCAAACTCGGAGGCGGTGAATTTAAGAGCTGCTAGGTTCCGGGCAGGCCAGCGCAGCTCAAACCTCATTTCTTCCCATCTGGTGGCTCATAAACACCCAGGGTACCCGAAGGGCTAGAGAGAGGTGCAGGTCTCCGCTGTAAGGGCGGGGAAGGGGAAAGGGTGAATTCTAGAATGGAAATGGGTAGTGGGCTCTAGGGGGTCCGAGCAGAGGCCTCTTCTGCCTCCCTCCCGGTGTGAAAACTTCCAGAAGGATAGATCACCTAGCACCCCCAGTCTCGGGCAGCTAGCTACCTGTCCCTGAAGCTACTGCAGACTCGAGGGAAGGTGACCCAGTCAGCCGCAGCCAGCCGAGAGCTGCGCTTGGCAGATTGCAGCAGGAAGAGCTAGGCGGGACTAGTGCTTTCTAATCCGGAACGGGAAGCTCCGCGGAAGGGAGCGAGGTTAACTTCCACCTCAGCTGGGGCAAACACACAACCTTCCGTAGACCTAGACTCTCCTTCACGCCGATTTTTAAAAACCCTTGGCACTATAATAAAAGCAAAATTTAAACACTGACATTGTGTCTTATGAATAAATAAATCGTTGTTCTACTGTAGCTCGGCCACAATGAAAGAAATCCCATTTAGCTCCCTCTATAATGTATGTCACAAACATGCGTTTGCAAAAAGAAAACAAAATGCAACCTAGCTTCTCTGGCCGCTCGCCCTTCCTCACTCATTGCCCCCCCCCCCCCGGTGTCCAATTTTAAAAGAAGGGTTGGGGGTTCCTGGAGGCGGGAAGCCTTTCTGTCATTTTTTTTTTTTCCAGGCGTTGCTGGAGCAGACCCTGCAGGGCGCATGTGTGTGTGAGAGTGTGTAAAATACGAATTCGGGAACATTTCTGTGTCTCGAAATTGTGGCTTCTAGAGATCTAACTTGCACTGGATAGCCGGAAGCAGTGCGCGGGACAGAGGTTGCAGGCACAAGCTATGCTCGAGTTCCCAGTTCCTCTTGAACCCGGTTTCTGTAACCCCCAGGCAGGCAGCTGACCTGTCTCCTCTACATCCCTATCCAGTGCGGTTTCCATTTGCTCATTCATTTCTTGGACCTCTCTCATTCATTCCAAACTTCCTCATTCGTTCTCCATCCTCTACTTCCCCGCCCCTCCCCAACCCCCACGCTTCTTGCCAAATGTCAGTAATTTGGGACAGCTTCTATCCATGAATTAATAAAGACCGAGGCTCTGATGCAAAATAATAAATAAATAAATAAAAAGGTAGACATTTGGGAACATACACATTTTAATTCAACTATGAACATTTTGGTCATTTTCAGGTTGAGATTAATCAAATGCATCTCTCCTGCAATCACTGTTGCATTATTTTCTATTCTTATCTACTAGGAAAACAAAGTCCCCAAACATCGTCCAAGTGAAGTCCCAATCTTAAAACATTAGCTGTTTCTTAATCTATGATCATTGGTCGTTTAACTGAAAAATGCCACACTCACTTATTTCTAACACTTAAAGAATTTGCTGCCCTTGGGATCCATGTCCTACGATGGTTGCAGCTCTTTGAACTAATGTCAAAGGCACAAAACCACCAGATACAAAGCATTAAGTCATTTCCTAAGATTAAAGGAAAAGCCAACATCCCAGTGCATGCTTCTTGCTTTGCAAAATCCCAGTTTTTGGAAAACAATAAACAAATAAACAACCAAAAAATCCCCCAAAGCAAATTCTCAAGATCATGTCAAATGCATATATGGACTCTGATGGAAAGAATCAGTTTTAATGTTCTGAGAATCCCAATTTCGCTACATTTCTTATGATGAAAAAAAAATGTTAAGTATTCCTTCTCTTGTCCCACACAAATTCCCTGACGCACCCCTGAAATGCTGCAAGAATTTGTCTGTAAAGAATGCTATATCCTGGCGCGGTAACAGTTTTCTCCATCTCCAGAATAACCACTGGAGACTTTCTATTTTTTTCCTCCTTTTGTCCATGCTATTAATAAGCTGCTTTACTTTCACTTTTCAGTTACATTAATTAATGTTTCCATCCAGTATCAGATAAGCGGATTCACTAGTACTTAAAACATTTGCATTTTGGATGGAAAAATATGAACTTTAAAAAAGCTTCCCACCAGTGTAGCTGAGACTCGACATTCCTTAACATAAAATGGGGGACTAAATCAACCCATCCATAACCCCCCCGCAAACAAAAATAACAAACACACGAAAAGACATATTGCAAACACGTTAAACCACTTTCCAGTATAAAAATAACAGAGATGCTAATCTGTAAAATCACAGTCACACATAAGTCCGAAAAAGTATATCAGTGCATATTTGGTTGATTTATCCTCCTCAGGGTAGTCTGCGGTGCCCGGAGCAAACGCTGCAGCTAGATATAGGGGGAGGGGCGGGGGAAGGACAAAGTTCTAAATGCTGCAGTTTGAGGGCAGCCTTAGAATATCTTTGCTTTCTGCATATAAACTTTTCAGCCCTAGCTGCCTAAGCATCTTATTCCTGCCTTCACCTTTCGACCCCTCAAGATAATATCTTGCAGTATAACAGAGGACAAATGCTACGAGCGCTCAGATCCTGTTTTAACCCCAAAGAGGGAGAAAAAAAAATGGATGTGCGCTTTGGAGAAAAAAAGGGGAAAACCCCCTTGGAAAACAGCCTGTCAAACACACTTCCCTGCAGAAGAAATCTTTCTTTAGGAAAACCCAACCAGGACTCCAGAGTCCCCAAAAGCTAATGCCCCGACCCCGGGTGTCTGCAGGGTTTTCTGCAACCAGCAGCAGATGCCGGCCAGCAAGTCCCCTTAGGTGCCTCTGGGGCAGGCGATCTCCGGCCGCTTACCAAGCCGTACCAGGCGGCCACTTACCTATTTGCACCGCGAGGATCAGTGAAATATATCTGCCGTTCAACTTAAGTCCCATCCTACGTTTAGTCAAACCATTTGCGACCGCAGACCTTTAAATAGTTAGTTTAGAGAACGCGGGGGAAAGCTGAAAAATAGGCATTGCCAACAAGTTCCGGGAGCGACAGAGACTTTATGCACTGGGAAGGCAGAGGGAGGAGAGAAAGAGAGGGAGCGAGGAAGAGACAGAAAGAGAGCGAGAGAGTGAGAGGCTGGGGGGGGGGAGAGCTGGGAATGGTTCACTCCATTAGGAGGGGGCGGAGGAAGTACAGCCTCACGCCCACGAGCAGGCCTGACGTGGGGATGACACGGATTGATTTTTTTTTTTTAATATAGACACCTTGGTAGAGAATCACCATTTATAGTCATAAGACACTGGAATTAATCAGATATCTCCAATTAATGTGCGATCTTAACGAAATCTCGCCTCTCTGGGGTGACCACTTCTCATCCCGGTGGCCACCCCCGCCTCCTCGTTCCAGGGGCCCCCAGCCCCGCCCCTCCCTGCGCAGAATCGGGGCTCCCTCTCCTCTCCCCGCCTGAAGCCGGGGAGTCCTGGCGCGCCCACTCGATTGTTCAACCTGCTCCCTCCTTCACTGGCGCCACAACGAACCCAGACACTTCCAACCCTGCAGAGAGGTTTGAGGAGCTTCGGGCCCGGAGGAGAGAGGGGAGATACGCATCCGAGCTGAATCACCCTTCTCTAGCCCTCAGCAGTGTGCAGACCCCACACTTGCTGACCCTCTTTTTCTCCAGCCCCGCAGCTGAGCTCTAAGAGCAGCCTTGAGCGCGTGAGCACACAACCCAGGCCCCAGCACACGCACGCACACACAAAAGCGCACGCCCGGGAGCGGAGCCGAGCGCCCCCGAGCTCGCCCGCACTCTCTGCACACTCTGCACGCGAGCGCCCGTACACGCCCAGGCCCCGGGGGTTTGTTCTGCACACACGGGACCCCAGAAATAGACTCCGCGTGCCCTCTTGTGAATGTCACTATTCGCGAAGCTCACCCACCCGAGGGGCATCTATACCAGGTGTAGAGACATCTATTTCGGGGGGGGGGGGGTTGGGAAGGCAATCGGGCAAGAAACCTAGGCTAAGGCAGTTTTCAGATTCTCGTGATTTACAAACTCTTAGCGCTTTAGGAAATTTCCAAGGCTAGCTCTGGTGTGCAAGCTCCTTTCTGGGAACCTCTTGGGGTCATTTGTAGAGTCGCACTGCCATGTTCACACAGGCACCCACGTCCATCACGTACACACACGCACACCCAGACCCACACACACCTGCGCTGGTTTTTTTTTTTTTTTTTTTTTTTGATGATCCAGCACAGACTGCAGCAAAGACATATCTTTTCAGCTGCGTTTTTGCAAGGTCCTGTAGTGGGTCGTGTAAGACGCAAAAATAACCAGGGCTACTTTTTACATGGAATTAAGTTTTGATTTTTTTCTCTCCTTTTTCTGCAATGCACCACACCCTCTTGCCCAGCCTGCATTCTAGCGTCTTTAATCAAATGTTGAAGGCCGCACTGACTAACTGTATTACTTAAGCCAATGAAGAGATGAACGAAAAGAAGAAAATTGAAGAACCTTTATATTTTTCAACACTGTAGGGCGACCGCGTAAGGCTATCAAGTTAGTGGTAGAAATGAGAGGGGATTAGGGAGATAGGGCCTCCGTTTACATTGCCTTTCGAAGTCCCTGCACTGGAAACCCACACAGCCATCTGTGCACACAGACTGAGAAAGGGAGAAAAGGGTACAAAACGGGGGTCAGGTGACAGGCGATGGAGGGACTGAGGAGGACCGAGGGGGTCTTTCCGCACCGAGAAGCTGAAGAGCGGGCGCCGCCGAGGGGACCCAAGCCCGCAGGCAGGCAGAACCGCAGAACCCTAGGCAGGCCTGCTCGGCTGTAGGGGGCGGAGCTACGTCCCTGCCCCTGGTGAAATCAATGGTGAGTGGGCGGGGCAGCGGGGGCGCACTTTCCCGGGGTCCAGGGGCCCAGTGGCGGAGCCAGGAGTTTTCCGCCCTAGTGTTCAGAGGCTCCCAGAAAAGCAGAAAAGGTGGGCGGGAAGGAGGCGGGGCAAAACGGGTGGCGAGTTGGGGGCGTCCCTCGGACCCTCCCCCAACGCTCTCCAATGGTAGAGAAGGGGTTGGCTAGGGCGGGACCTCAAGGTTGGAAGCCCTTCCCCGTACTCGCTTGTCCCTTCAGGGTTCCACGCACAGGGCCGCTAATTTCCCTCTCTTCCACCCCCGTCCGTAGCTCTAAGCCGAATTCTCCTGTCTCCGCTCCATAGTACACACACGCACACCCAGACCTTTCAGAGCCTTAGTACCGGGGGGATTTATATTTCGTGCCCCCAACGTCCTTGCCTTCCTCCTGCTCACTCATCGGGACCTTCTAGAACATTTTCTGTGGGTGCCCTGGGATCTTATCTACTACACCCTTTCTCACTCAGAATCAGAGGCTTTAGGGTTGTGTGAGGAAGCTGCATTGAAAGACTAAATGAAGCTGAGTGAATTGGACACTCGAGGGCAGGCGTCTGCAGTCCCGCGCGCTGTGCCATGCCACCTCTGGGTCCCCTGCTGGTACTTTCCTTTACACTGGGCCCCTCTACTTCCTGACCTCCCTTCGCTGGCACAAGACTTTAAAAAAAGTGAAGCAAGAGGCTGGCAGAGGTACAATCCATAAATAATCCGGGGGAATGAATAATTGAAAGCAGATGCTAACGATGTTTTTGTTTTTGAAATTTCTAACCTTTTAAATCACAGGTTGTTCTTCAGTCAAGGCCCAGGAAGGCTTTGTTTCTTCCTACTTCTTAACCGAAGGGTAATAAAAGCCAAGATCAGCAAGGCATGGCAAGGGTGACTGAGATCCCAGGGCAGTATTCATGGTTGGGGGTGGGTTGGAGGACATTTGCTCTTTTATTAATTTGAAAAGCCTATTCATGTCATATTTAATGTGAAAACATAACCCTGTCCTTCACATGACCTTGGCTGTCCTTAGGAAGTTTGGAATTGCATTCTCCCAATCTGAAAACAAAGAGGATGATGCGATTTCCAGAGGCTCTTTAACTTCGACTTTTCATGAACCAGGGCTTTCCTAGAATACCGTGGACATGTCTGGAAGTGGGAACGTTTGAAGCAAAGCATAATATCCAAGCAAAAATGTCTGTCATAGGTCCACAGGGGTAAAGAACATTTCCCCTTCAAATAACTAATTTTCCTAAATACAGCTCAGAAGTTTTAAAAAAATGGTTCTTGGTGCTATTTGGGTCTTCAGGCTGAACATAAGAAACACAAAATGTAGGTGTGTGTAATTAAGTGACAGGCAGGCAGAAGTCCTTTTCCTTGAAACATCTAGGTTCTCTCTCAATTCAGGCTGGACCACTCTAGTTTGGCTGAGCAGTGTATGAGTTGATTTCCCTGCTTCCTCTTCTACTCCATCATGCGCGGACTTCCCAGATGCTGCCATCTCAACACACATCCCCTTGGAATTGTTTGTGAGAGCAGTTGCCAGGGCCAGTGGGAGATTCCATCTCTGTCTTCTAGGCCAGAAAAAAGCCGGTGGTGTACTAGAATGGAGTGACCCAGCAACACGTCTCTCTCAAAATCAGTCTGCCATTGTTTTTAACTTTCAGCTAAAACCTTTAATCAAACTATGAATGTAAATATGTATTGATAGTTCTTTTCATTGAAATAACTAGACCATATTTAAACTAGGAGGGATGTGAATTTGCCTATGGTATTATATCATTTGAAGTTCCAACAAACTGCGTGGAAGGTAAAGAGGCAAGGAAAGGGGGGGATGATGGGGATGATGACACATGTCACAAATTGTCTCTCATATACAAAGTGTGAATATATGTGCATACTTGTCTATGTGTGTGTGTGTGCCCATGTGTGTATGCCTGTGTGTGTGTGTGATTAAAGCAGAAGGGGAGACTGTCCAAAAATGAAGGGGAGTCATTGTATAGGAACAAGAAGGGATAATAGTGGGGTGAATGGATATGAACCAAGCACAATGATTACATTGTGATGAAACCCATTATCTTGTATGTGAAAGAAAAAAATAATTAAAAAACAAAAGAATCCCTGTTAGGAGTCCCTTTTCTACCCTCACGCTTACTCCTTGGTAAGGTGATTCTTTCCCCTTTTCAAAATTCAGTGACACCTTTAGTCTTGAAGTCTATGGCTGACTGAGGAAACTTGGTTTTAATGCAGACATTTGGATTCCCGAAGTAAATCCTCGGCTCTTTAAAATAAGCATTGTTTCCGTGGAATGTAGATTGAGAAGCATTCACAAGGCAAGGATGTGAGAATATCGAGGTGACCATCGTCATGCACGGTTCCTCTCCACATTGGACCAGCTGGGAGATTAATGATTAAGTGTGATTTGTGTCCCCGTGTGTGATCCTTGGACCAGAAGGAGCAGAGATATTGCTGACACAATTCAACACTTGAGCGAGATCCCGGAGTGACACTTTGATGTTTTGTGAGCTCTGATCTCTGACAGGAGACTTGTGTGCTGAATACAGAAGGGTCTTCTTCTTGGATGGCGGTACATCACGGAGTGTTAGGGCCATGAGGCACCACAAGTTTGCTCTACAGCATCAAGAAAGGACTGCAAGAACGAAGGCAAACAAATTGCATGGGGGAAAACACAGTAAAATGTTAAGAGTTGGAGAAAGTGAAATGGGACTTGAGTTCTCTGTTTCTCCCTGGTATTGTTTTCTTTAATGTTCAAAGTTATTTTAAAATAAATTACTTAAAAAATCAATTCTAGGTAGTTATGGGGTTTGTTACAGTTTTCATAATGTTAGTGAGTCCCCCAGTGGTTCCTGTATTGAAATTAATCACTGTAGTGAGATATTAAAAGAGAGGCAACTTAATGAAACTATGGTGTTCAGAGACAGGACCTTTGGGAAGTGATCAGAACCTGGTAAGGTCAACATGGTGATCCATTACTGAATACTACTAGCTTCATAGAGAGACTGACCAGAGGACCCACGCACACACACACACATACACACACACACCACAATACATTCTATAAACACCCATGCGCATGCATATATTTATATATATATATATATGTATGTATGTATGTATATGTAGACAAATTTAATTATAATAAATGGAAAACTTTTTATCAATAACACCTTAAGGAGAATGAAAAAAACAAACTCCAAACAACCACAAAAATTGATATCAAGATAGTGATTAGCACAGAGACACATAACTAACTGGTCATGGTACAGAGAATAAGAGACTGGAATGCTCAGCCCTAAATGGAAGATCTATATTATATACCCTCCTCCCAACACTCAGAGATCCTTGTGGAAGAGGATCAGGAAAATTGTGAGAGACAGGGGCAGTGGATGAATACAAAAAGACTTGTCTTCTAGACACAAGAGGGTATTGTCATATGTGAGTTCACAGTGATTGTGGCAGAACACACAGGACCTGCAAAAGCTCAAGGCAGACAAAGCCCAGCTTGGAGAGGTAAGTTGGGTATGACGCCCCACACCTAGCTGTGGAGCTCTTGGCAATTGATAACCCACAGAGGGAGAGTCAGTTCTCCTTAAGACTGTGGCCTTTGGTAGGTCATTTGTAGAAATGGGGTCTGGGAGGAGTTGGGAGAAAGGAGAAAAATATAAATAAACATCACATGAAACTCTCAAAGGATTAATACATAAAGAAATAATTGCTGTCATGTCTCAGGTATTTTTCAGATATTACTGTAAACGTTCTACATGGAGTAATTCATTAAAATCTCAAAAATATAAAAATTGCTGTCAAGAATTTGCGAATTCTCCCAAACCATATGTTTAAAAGCAACCCCTCATCAATCAATTTCATTGGGGGGAAAAATGTATGCAATTTAACCCAAGGATGTAGTGAAACTGGCTTAATATTACCTCCCAGTCCCCCAAAGAAGCATCTCATGTGTATCATGTCCTAGATGGTTTATAAGGACATAGGGTGCAAAGATGATCCCCATGTGGGTCATCTCACTTTGTGATGGCCATTCTGTGATCATACAACTACAGTAGGATTACCTCAGAACATCAAAGCTGTGTTCTCCATGTCTCTCAGAATCATGTTTACTGGCTGCAGCATTGGTAGTAATCTGTTTGGTGTCTGTCCTTAGTCCTTCTCCCTGTCTGTCTCCCTGTCTCTGTGTCTCTCTGTCTCTTTGTCTCCTTGTCTTTCTGTCCATCTGTCTGTCTGTCTCCTTGTCTTTCTGTCTCCCTGTCTCTCTGTTTCCCTGTTTCTCTGTCTGTCTGTCTATCTCTCTGTCTCTCCATCTCTCTGTGTCCTCTACCTCTCCTCTTCTCCAATGTGGAGCCCAGAGGATGACTTGTGGAGTCATTTCTCTCTTTCAACTTGGAAGAAGAGAGTGAATAAATTGAACTTGGCTTCTCACTTTTGGAAGACAGTACCTTTACTTGCTGAGCCATCTCTTGGGCTCACCATTTCCTCTTTTTTTAACTGATGAATTTCTTTCAGTGTGGAAAAATATTTTAAAATTACAGTGGTGTCTTTGTCCACACCTGCACACATCTCCAATTTTTAAAAAAAATCTGGGCAATCTTTGTAAAAATACTATTGGTATAACTGCACTAGTTTATGTTTATAATTTCAATATCAGCACCAACACCACATATTTATTTACATATGAACTCTACCTACAGCCTCAGCATTCACTAGCCAAACTGTCTGTTTTATTTTCATCTTAACAATTTTTTTTTTGTTATTCTATGTTTAAAAACCCTCCTGAGTGAGGTCTGATTGCTTTTGAACATATCTTTTTTTAAAACATTTTTTTATATTTATTTATTTTTTTATTTACATTTCAGATGCCATCCTCCTTCCCCATTCCCCCCACCCATTAATCCCCTATCCTGTCCCTCCTCCTCCTTTTTTCCTTTATACTGTGCAAATTGCATGCAAGTATTAAGGTCAGTTCTAGATTGAGGAACTAGCAATACAATAGATGTAAATAGTCCAGGAACAAGGAAGACAATAAACCCAGATAATCAAAGAACATGCATGACAATAAACAGAGTCCTGTGATCACTATTTCTAAGGGCTTACCAGGATGACCAAAGTATCTGAGCCTATTTCCCTGTCCTAGCCCAAAATCATTTTCATGCCTGAAGCCTATTTCTTTGTTCTAGCTTAAGATTTAGATTTCTGCCTATATTTGCTTCTTTGATCTAGCCTACGATTTAGATTTCTGCTTGAAATTTCTTCTTTGTTCTAGCCTAGGATTTAGATTTCTGCCTGAAATTACTTCTTTGTCCCAGCCCAATGTCAGATTACTGCCTGCAGTCCATTTTCTTGTCCTTGGCCTATGTCAGATTCCTGCCAGGCAGCCCCAAAAGCTCTACACATCTCCCCTTTTTTATTGCATAAACCAGACTGAGCCTGTCTTAGGGCATTCTGAAAAGAAAGCTTTCCTTCCGTTGTGGAATATGAATTATCATAAGCAATGCACTTCTGTCTTAGGTTGGTAAGGCTCTGAGCACAATTTTACCTGTCCTTGGCTTGCCAGTCTGTTAAATTAATAACTCTTTCTTGGGGTCCATTATTAGTTTCAAGTCATGTACTTTGGCTGCCAGCCTGTTGATGTAGTTAGAGACAAGCTTTAACATGATAGGCAGGAATAAAAGTATTTCCAGGACAAGAAGGGCTAGCCTGATCAAGCTATATATTCCATTCCTGAGGTTTGACCAAAATGGAAATACTGACTTCAGGCCATGGATAATTTTATCGACATTATCTGCATCATCAAAGCTCAACAGAGCAGCATTCTTGAAATTCATAATCTCACTAGGCAAAGTTAAAACATCCAGAGAGGTGTTAGGACTACGCCAAATATCTTACAGATGTCTTTACACTTTTTTCTAATAATAATGACAATCATTGTAAATTTTAAAAGTAACACTACTCCAATGATATTTGTCATGATACTTGGGATGGCTCCTAACTTTTGAACCCAGAACCTCCTTCAGATAATTTAAATAGGTTATAGAGCATGATCTGTTGTTCCAGATACCTATATAAATCCTTCTGTATACTCAATACATTAGTAACATTTTTTTTGCTAGATGGTTAACAAAAATAGTTATCTTTTAACTCCTTGTGTCAATGCTATTGCAGAAGCAGTGGTGCTAGCAATTAATGAAATTAAAGCTGTTATACCAGCAATAATCAAGCCTGCTACCTTCTTGCTTCTGCTTAAAGTCTAACTCACTTCTTCCAGCACCTTCAATCTTTTTTCAGAGAATCGAAAGTTTTCTAATACTCAGGGAAGTAAGACAAAAGTTGGTTGATAGGCCCCCGTAACAGACATGCCAGGTTTCAACACATAACCAATTGGAAATTATAAAGTCAATGCAACTTACAATAAATACTGTAGAAGAGACAAAACCAATTTTAGCTTGACAATTAAAAGAGCTTTAAAACATGCCTAACCTTTGTTTGAAATCCAGATCCTGTCCCAACTTTATCTCTTGCTATCATAACATCATAGTGAACTACAGATAATGTCCAAATATGTCTCTGACAATATCCAGATCCAGTCTTCCAAATGTAGACTGTTATTTCCAATATTGGATTGAATTCTAGACCAGTACATGATTGAGTCCTAATAGCTAGTCACCTTTAAGAAAAATACAAGACTCATTATAATTTCTCTTCTTGATTCTCTATCCCACAAGGGATAGTACAGCTTGAAGTCAGGGATGGTGATTCCCCAGAAGTTCTTTTATTGTTGAGAGTACTTTTTGCCATCCTAGGTTTTTTGTTTTTCCAAATGAATTTGAGAATTGTTCTTTCTGTCTCTGTGAATAATTGAGTGGGAATTTTGACGGGAATTGCATTCAATCTGTAGATTACTCTCAGCAAGATAGCTATTTTTACTATATTAATCCTTCCAATCCATGAACATGGGAGATCTTTCCATCTTCTGAGATCTGCTTTGATTTCTTTCTTCAGAGACTTGAAGTTCTTGTCATACAGACCTTTTACTTGCTTGGTTAGTTTCACACCAAGGTATTATATATTATGCGTGACTACTGTGAAAGGTGTTGTATCCCTAATTTCTTTCTCAGTCTGTTTCTCTTTTTAGTAGAGGAAGGCTACTGATTTGCTTGAGTTAATTTTATATTCAGCCACTTCGCTAAGTTGTTTATCAGGTTTAGGAGCTCTCTGGTGGAAGTTTTGGAGTTAATTAAGTATACTATATCATCTGCAAATCGTGAAATTTTGACTTCTTCCTTTCCAATTTGAATCCCTTTGACCTTTTGTTGACTAATTGCTCTGGCTAGGACTTCCAGTACTATATTGAATAGGTAGGGAGAGAGTGGGCAGCCTTGTCTAGTCCCTGATTTTAGTGGGATTGCTTCAAGTTTCTTTCCATTTAGTTTGATGTTGGCTACTAGCTTGCTGTATATTGCTTTTAGTATGTTTAGGTATGGGCCTTGGATTCCTGATCTTTCCAAGACTTTTATCATGAAGGGGTGTTGAATTTTGTCAAATGCTTTCTCAGCATCTAGTGATATGATCATGTGGGTTTTTTTCTTTGAGTTTGTTTATATAGTGGATTACATTGATGAATTTCCATATATTGAACCATCCCTGCATTCTTGGGATAAAGCCTACTTGATCATGATGGATAATTGTTTTGATGTGTTCTTGGATTCAGTTTGTGAGAATTTTATTGAGTATTTTTGTATTGATATTCATAAGGGAGATTGGTCTGAATTTCTCTTTCTTTTTTGGGTCTTTGTGTGGTTTAGCTATGAGCTTAATTGTGTCTTCATAGAGTGAATTGGGTAGTGTTCCTTCTGTTTCTATTTTGTAGAACAGTTTATAGAGAATTGATATAAGTCTTCTTTGAAGGTCTGATAGAACTCTGCATTAAAACCATCTGGCCCTGGACTTTTTTTTGGTGGGGAAACTTTTAATGACTGCTTCTATGTCTTTCGGGGTTATGGGACTGTTTAGATGGTTTATCTGGGCCTGATTTAACTTTGGTACCTGGTATCTGTCGAGGAAAATTTCCATTTCATCCAGATTTTTCAATTTTATTGAGTATAGGCTTTTGTAGTAGGATCTGATGATTTTTTGAATTTCCTCAGTTTCTGTTGTTATGTCACCCTTTTCAGTTCTAATTTTATTAATTTGGATACTGTCTCTCTGACCTCTGATTAGTCTTGCTAAGGGGTTATCTATCTTGTTGATTTTCTCAGAGAACGAGTTCCTGGTTTTATTGATTCTTTGTATAATTCTTTTTGTTTCTTCTTGATTGATTTCAGTCCTGAGTTTAATTATTTCCTGCTGTCTACTCCTATTTGGTGTATTTGCTTCTTTTTGTTCTAGAGCTTTCAGGTGTGTTGTCACGCTGCTAGTGTATGCTCTCAATAGTTTCTTTTTGTAGACACTTAGAGCTATGAGTTTTCCCCTTAGCACTGCTTTTATTGTGTCCCATAAGTTTTGGTATGATGTTTCTTCATTTTCATTAAATTCTAAAAAGTCTTTAATTTCTTTCTTTATTTCTTCCCTGATCACATTATCATTTAGTAGAGTGTTGTTCAGTTTCCATGTGAATGTGGGCTTTCAATTGTTTTTGTCATTATTGAAGACCAGCCTCAGTCTATGGTGATCTGATAGAATATAAATGTATGGGATTATTTCAATTTTCTTGTATCTGTTGAGGCCTGTTTTGTGACCAATTATATTGTCTGTTTTGGAGAAGATACCATGAAGTGCTGAGAAAAAGGTATATTCTTTTGTTTTAGGATAAAATGTTCTATAGATATCTGTTAAATCCATTTAGTTCATAACTTCTGCTAGTTTCACTGTATCTCTGTTTAATTTCTGTTTCCATGATCTGTCCATTGCTGAGAGTGGAGTGTTGAAGTCTCCCACTATTATTGTATAAGGTGCAATGTGTGCTTTGAGCTTTAGTAAGGTTTCTTTTATGAAGGTGGGTGCTCTTGCATTTGGCGCATAGATATTCAGAATTGAGAGTTCATGTTGGTTGACTTTTTCTTTGACGAGTATGAAATGTCCTTCCTTATCCTTTTTGATAGCTTTACGTGAAAGTCGATTTTATTTGATATTAGACTGGCTACTCCAGCTTGTTTCTTAGAACCATTTGCTTGAAAAATTGTTTTCCAGCCTTTTACTCTAAGGTAGCATCTGTCTTTGTCACTGAGGTGGGTTTCCTGTATGCAGCAAAATGCTGGGTCCTGTTTGTGTATCCAGTCTGTTAGTCTATGTCTTTTTATTGGGGAATTGAGTCCAATGATGTTAAGAGATATTAAAGGAAGGAAATTGTTGCTTCCTGCTACTTTTGTTATTGTCAGTGGCATTGTTTGTGTAGCTATCTTCTTTTGGATTTGTTGGAAGATTACTTTCTTGCTCTTTCTAGGGTATAATTTCCCTCCTTGTATTGGAGCTTTCCCCTATTATCCTTTGTAGTGTCGGATTTGTGGAAAGATATTGTGTAAATTTGGTTTTGTCATGGAATATCTTTGTTTCTCCATCTATGGTACTTGAGAGTTTTGCTGGGTATAGTAGTCTGGCCTGACATTTGTGTTCTCTTAGGGTCTATATGACATCTGTCCAGGATCTTCTGGCTTTCATCTGGTGAGAAGTTTGGTGTAATTCTGACAGGTCTGCCTTTTTTATGTTACTTGGCCTTTTTCAGTTACTGTTTTTAACATTCTTTGTTTTGTGTATTTGGTGTTTTGATCATTACATAACGGGAGGTATTTCTTTTCTGGTCTAGTCTATTTGGCATTCTGTAGGCTTCTTGTTTGTTTATGGGCATCTCTTTCCGTAGGTTAGAAAAGTTTTTTCTCTATAATTTTGTTGAAGATATTTATTGGCCCTTTAAGTTGGGAATCTTCACTCTCTTCTATACCTATTATCCTTAGATTTGGTCTTCTCATTTTGTTCTGGATTTCCTGGATGTTTTGTCTTAAGAACTTTTTGCACTTTGCCTTTCCTTTGACTGTTGTGTCAATATTTTCTATAGTATCTTCTGAGATTCTCTCTTCTATCTCTTGTATTCTGTTGGTGATGCTTGCGTCTATGACTCCTGATTTCTTTCCAAGGTTTTCTATCTCCAGAGTAGTCTCCCTTGAGATTTCTTTATTGTTTGTACTTTTATTTTTATGTCCTAGATGGTTTTGTTCAATTCCTTCACCTGTTTGGTTGCATTTTCTTGTATTTCTTTAAGGGATTTTAGTGTGTCCTCTTTAAGGGCTTCTACCTGTTTACCTGTGTTCTCCTCAAATTCTTTGAGAGTGTTATTTATGTCCTTCTCAAAGTCCTCTATCATCATCATTAGAAGTAATTTTAAATCCCAGTCTTGCTTTCCTGGTGATATGGAGAGTTCAGGACTTTCTATTGTGGGAGAACTAGGTTCTGATGATGCCAAGTACCCTAGGTTGCTGATGCTTATGTTTTTGTGCTTGCCTTTTGCTATCTGGATCTCCTTAGTGCTACCTGCGCTGTCTCTGACTGGATCCTGTCTTTCCTATTATCTTTGTTGTGTCCGAACTGTTTGGGGTGGGTGTTGCTGCTGGGGTTAGAGCTGCCGCCTGGAATCTTCTCAGTGCTTAGGTGTAGACTGGAAGAAACCAGAGCCCTGGGCTAGGAGTGAATTCCTGGGTTGCAGTGGGTCTGAGTTACTCCCTGTTGGGGCTGGTGTTACTGTCTCCGCCTTTGAATATATCTTAAATTATTACTTCTACTCTAACAGAGTCAGTTAACACAAAACTTCTGGGACCAGAGGTGTGAAATTTTTCCTTCACCCACCAAAAAATAATGGTAAACCCCAACTGCTCATCCTATAATTCAATTTTCACATTAGCTACCTAGAGATAGCATCAAATCCCACCAGTTAAGGACTCAACACCACACAACTGTCTTATTTCAGATGCCAATAGTAAGAGGTAGGTCATCCACTCTGCTTCTGACCAGTTGCCAATAAATTGAAACTTACCTTGACACCATTCCTAGGATTTTGGTGAAATTGCAAGAATGGCTCATAGAACTCAGGGGAGGGACATATTCTTATATTTATTTCTTTACCACGAAGGATAAATAGCCATATGGAATTAAGGTATGGGGCAAAGTATATAGGAAGGAGTATGTGCTTCCCTGCCTTCTCTGCTGACACCTTCTAGAAACTGATGAATTGCTCTGCATCTGGTAAGCATGTGCTACAGAGCTGCAATCATTTTTAATGGAAATCTTTGTGCATTTAGTTCAAAAGAATATTTATCGCGTCACTTTTTCCATAAGTGAGTATGAGTGTCTGCTGTATCAACTTCCCTGCTTGTGCTGTTCATATCATATTGAAGTATCCATTCTCTATGCTACCCAGATGCATGCTGAATACCCATTGTAATAGTTTTGTGTTTCTTAATTTTCCTATCAGTGTGGCCAAGCTTTGTATAAAGCTGCATTTTTAGAGTCCAGTCAATGATGTATGAGGTAACTCCTCATTGTAGGTTTGATTTGAACTCTGAATATGCCAAGTATTTTTTCATGTACTTATCAGCTCTTTATTAGCCATCTATTTTTCTTTTTTAAAAAAGGTTACTTTATTTTAATTTGTGTGTGTGTGTGTGTGTGCACGAGTGGTGTGTGTGCACATGAAGGTAGATGTTCACAGATGTCAAAACTGTCAAATCGCCTGGAGTTGGAGTTACAGGATGTTATGAGCTACCATGTGGCTGATGGGAATGAAACTCAGGTCCTCTGAAGAGCAATCCATCCTCTTAACTGCTAATTCCACCTCTCAAACATCACATATGCTATTGTCAGGTCTTTGCCATGGTGGTTTTTGTTTTTAATTGAATAAAAAGCATTACTCTTTGTTTTTATTTTGTGTGTTTTGCTTCCATGTTTCTCTGTGTGTTACTTATGTGTGGTGCCTGCAGAGGTCAGAGATGGTGTCAGGTCTCGGAACCAGAGTTACAGATGATCGTGAGCCTCCATGTGGTGCTGGGAATTGAACCTGTGTCCTCTGGAAGAGCATCAAGTACCCTTAACCACTGAACCATCTCTCTAGTACCTCTGCCAATATTTTAATTGGGTTATGTTTTTCTTGCTATTGACTTTGGAGTAGCTTGGATACTGATCCCTTTTGCAAGTGTCCCCCTACTGCAGGCCATTGCTATATATGTCTCTGCTGCTATGCAGAGGCTTGTTAATTTGATGCAATTCTATTTGTCTATGTTTATTTGCTTTCTGTGCTCTGGATTCTATACAAAATTGTTCAGGTCAATGACAAATAGATTTTCCCTTCTGTTTTGTCCCAGTAGGCTTAGATTCAGGTCTTACACTGAATTAGGGCCCTCTGAATTCCTTTGCTCTCTGTCTCTATGTGTGCTCGAAGGAGAGGACGTGTGAGTACACAGTGATGCGGTAGCTGCAGGTGAGACAAGAGTGGATTTCATAACGGAGTCAGCCTTGCTGGAGCCTTGATGCTGGATTTCTCACCTGAAGGACTGTGAGGTAAAACAAAAACAACAAGCAAAACAAACACCTGTGCTGTGTAAGCTATCCACTCCAAGGCAGCTGGGGCCTGAGCTAAGAATTTTATATCTGTTGCAGTTAACCTGGATTGTCTACTTTCTGAGTGACTACACTGTAAAGTCACTCTTTCTGATTCTCTTTTCATTTTGTGTTGTCTGGAAAGAAGTTGATTATTTGGATATTACTTTCAGAAAAGAGAAGTAAGAAGCATTGAATGACGCCTTCGAATGACAGAGACTGCACAATGGGGAAGGGGAATGTCTTCCAGGCAGGTTATTTATCTCTTTGTTATTTTTTTAACCTATTTAGTTCTTTATTCACATATGTATGGATTGACTGATATCTGTTTTTTGGTTATAACCTGAATTACATTATTTTCTTGCTCATATTGTCCCAGTGTAACCATTGAGAAAGCACTCTTTCAGCTTGCTTACGTCACCCATTGACAGACTGTATAACTGTAGACGGTTTTCCTTTCTTGATGTGTATGTATTGTGTGGTGTGGTGTCTTTCCTTTCAGTGTGACACAACATAGTTCTCCAGAAGGATACTTTAAATTTACCCAACTCTAGAAATGGCTATTTATCCAGGGAGCTCTGGTTCCTTTTCTTGGACCCAGAAAACAAAATCTGGACGGTAGGTGTGCTTGTTGCTGCTGAGGGACCATGCTGTTTCCAGTCACTTTGGCTGACTCAGTCAGAAAATACATGAAATTGTGTGTATGTACACAGATCAGTAAATACTTTGCTATGCGTCCTTCTGTGCTTACATTAAGCTAGACAAGAGTCCATATGATGTCTCTGACTCTGCTCATCAGCACAGGGATTGTCCTTCTTTCCCTGCTTGCTCCTTGGTCACCCACTCCTCCAACGGGAAATAACTGACACCCACTTTCTGCCACCTTTCCTCCTAATCACTCACTTCCAAGACACAAGCGAGGGTGTCCATGGTAACCTGATTGCCCATGGAAAATAATGCTCCATGGGAGGATGGATGGTGTTTACAACGTCCCTCATCGACTCCCCTCAGTTCAGTTCCTTGGATCAGCATCTTCTTCACTCCATACCCTCAGTGAGATCCTGAGCACTTGCTGTATAATTAGATTCTTGTCACAGTCTGAATTCCAGTCCAGAAGTCCTTGACTTCCTAAATGATTTAAATTTTTTTTGCATACATCATGTTTTCTTTGTCAAGTACATTCTATGTGTTTTGACAAGTGCAAATTAGGATTGACCGACTTGTACAGCACCAGAATGTCTGAGGAAAAGGGAATGACCACTTCGCTTCTGCCAATTCTCAATTTAAGGCATATGGGGAGAGTCTAAAAGAATCTACCCCACCCCAAAGCAATTCAATGAGTGTGACTGAAAAAGTAAGTCATTCAGAATTTGACATGTTTTATTAGCTACAAGTTAAAATGTAAAAGGACATAAGTGAAAATTAGTTAACAATATACTTTACTTGGCAATAATTAAAGACAGCATATTATATTTATATATCAGAATCCTATAATTTCAATCTGTAGTATGTGTACACATTATTAAGTTATGCTACTTTACATTGTTCTCAGTTTATATTTTACACATGCAGAATAGCTATAATTCAGTTCTCAATGGCTACTGGTCACCTTGTTTGAGAGTGAAAGATCTAAGAGATCCCTGTGTTTAGTAGATCTGCAAAGACTCCACCCAATACTGTTAGGTCTCAGGATATCCATGTATACAGAAATGAACTCAACATGAGCTATAGGAGATTTCTGGTCTTTAGATTAAAGCCAGCATTCCTCAGGAACTTGTAAACTGGTTCCCATTTCCTAAAGGAGTCCTTCTACCTTATGTCTGTCAGAAAGAACAATAGTTACCTGTGGTGCCTATCAGAATGAGGCTTCTTCAATATCACAAGTCTCTGTTAGACATTTCAAAGTACATGCTAGCTTCCTGGCCCTTCCCTATCTATATCCCATGTGATTTGTCCACACCCTCTTGATGACTTCCTCTCTCTGTCCTTTTGCATGCTCCTCCACTGCGATTTGGGGTATCTCTCTTCTAAGGCACTTATCCTTCTCCTATCTGGGCCCTTCTGTGGTAGAGTTCCTGTTTGGGATCTTTCACATCTTCTATCACTCACTTTCACCTGCTTCTGAAGAATGTCTTCTTTCCTGCTTGCTCTGTCTGTCAGCTTCCTCCTGGAGCTTCCTCCCTCACCTTCTCTAATCTCTGTTCCCTCCTTGGACTCGAAGGTTCCATTAAAGCTCCCACTGTCTTTCTAAAAATGGTTTGGCCTCCTGTCTTAGGGTTTCATTGCTTAAAGGGACTAGAAGACTAAGGCAGCTTTTATAAAGGAAACATTTACTTGGGGCTGGCTTACAGTTTCAGAGGTTCAGTCCATTATTATCATGGTGAGAAGCATGGCAGCATGCAGGCAGACATGGTGATAGAGAAGGAGCTGAGAGTTCTACATCTTTATCCACAGGCAGCAGAAGGGGACTGTTACCCACAGGCAGCCTAGGCAGCCAGGAGGAGAATATCTTTTGCACTGGGTATAGGAGGCCTCTTCACCTCTACAGTGACACATTTCTTCCAATAAGGCCACACACCTCTACCAATAAGGTTGCATCTCCTAATAGTGCCACTTTCTATGGCCAAGCATAAAACACATAAATCTATGAAGGTCAAACCATAACCAGTCTCAATGGCCTGGAAATGAACACGCAATTTCTAAATTCTCAAGGATTAGTACAGCTTCTGACACTGCGCTAAGGATCCCCAAATTCTTACCTCTAAGTCTTCTTTACTCTCTGCTGGCTTTAGTATCTCCCTCTGATCAGTTTTACAGAGATTCAAACGTCTTTTTGGTACGGATAATATTAAAAATTGTCACATGATTTTTGCTCTAAGTAGCTCTTGAGTTGGGTAATGGCCCAAGCACACTTGTTTAAAAGTTTTCTCCAAACAGGCAGATATGAGGAGGTCGTGGTAAGGTCCTGGCTTGGGCTGCTGTCAAGGGCCATGTCTAGACCTGTGGTCCTGCTGCAGCTAAGGTCTGTTGTGTTTGTGGCCTGAATTATCACCAAAGGTTAAGCAGATGTCTGTGGTCTGGGCTGCCACTTGAGACCTCGTGGATATCTGAGGGCCATGTTGCCTCTGGGGAAAATGCTGAGGGGCCTGTGCTGCCACCTGAGCCCATGGGGACATCTGGTCCCCAGGCTACTGTGTGGGACTATGTCTGAGTCCTTGGTTCTATGGAAGCAAGGGTCTGTATTGATATGTTGGGTCTGTGTTACCACCAAAGGCCATGCTGGTGTCCCTGGTCTGGACTGCTACCTGAGGCGCTGTGATTAGCTGGCCCTGACCCTCACCTGGACAAGGAGGCAAGTGAACCAGGTGGGAGTGCATGAGAGGGGAGAGTTGTCCCTGTCCCTCAGGGACTGCAGCTCTTGAGAGAGCTGGGCCCTGCACCTCATCTCAACAACCCAGGTGGTGGTGCACACTTTTAACCCCAGCACTTGGGAAGCAGAGGCAGGCAGTCTCTGAATTTGAGGCTAAACTTGTCTACAGAGTGAGCTCTAGGACAGGCAGGACTACACAGAGAAACCTGTCTCAGACAGACAGATAGACAGACAGTACATACTTTAAAACAGCTAAAAAGTCAACTATTCCTAATCGAGGTTACTACTGCTTATCTCTTAGTTCTTTCATTGGATTTATTTAACTCTCTAAATTTTCCATTTCACATACAGATGAATACAGGAATATTAAAGATTATTCCTACTCTTAACTTTTAGTTCATGTACTCACTCAGCTCAGCATTGCCACCATCCCATTCTAAGTCCAAGTCATAGCAATAGCCCCTTTGAGGGGAGAGCCTGAAGGTGCTGCCTTTTATCTTTGTTATTTTACCTGCAGAATGACCTTATTAGCTGTTTGGGGAGAATTTACTAACTTTCGGAGGCCTTCTGTATTTATTTAAATGGGCAGTAGTTTGAGCCCATCATTTGTTTTGCATTGGAGAAGGTTGAAGAATGGCGTTTATAGTGTGACTGTTTGTCACTAGAGACTACAGGCTTCTTCATCTGCTCATCAGGACCCTGTGGCCACACAAAGGAAAGAGCAACAAATTCACAGCCTGCTTGGCGGCCTCTTTCCCTACTCTGAAAGTAGTCTGTAACTGAACATAAAAAACAAACAAACAAACAAACATAACTGATTCATTTGTTTGAAATAGGTTTTTAGCAGATACTTTTATCTCCAGCTACAATTTTGAAAATGGTGATAACAACTCCTCAAATCTGTTCTTCTGAGACACTGAGACCACCCTGACACCCGGGGCCAGGACAGCTAATAATGCCAACATTTCTTTTGCAAAGGAAGAGCACTCAGCTGGCAACATGACAGCCACCACAAGGCCTCCTGGCTCCTCTCTCCATTGCTGATGTGAGCCTGGGCTCCAGCACGATCTTTATGGAACTCTTTAGATAAACGTCCTTTCTATCTGTGGCTATAAAGAGGCTCCTGGTAACACACTTTTGGAAGTTAATCTGTCTAGCCCTGGCAGGATGGACCATTTGACCCTGACAATACATCCCCAACCATCCTGAATCATTTATTAACAAAGTGGAAATGGTCCCCTTCCGAATCACAGCTTGGAGTCAGACAACCTGAGAAAGGATTGAATTCTGACTTTCTTTCTAAGTTTATTGACTTCTCAAATACGGTCCACTCACTATCCCCAAACCTCAGTTTCCCTGTCCTAAATGTCTATAAGATATTTCCTGAGTGAGTTGTTATGAAGGGCAAATGTGATGGTGGATTGAAAGAGGTTGCTGTGGGATGTGGGGTGGAGAAGGGAATAAACCTTCACTTTCCCAGAATTCCATCGTCAGACCACTGTGAGTTCTCATTTAGGGAGCCACTGTTGGGTTCTCTGCCACTCAGCTCTCTATTGGTTTCTTGTAGCTTGGTCTTTGGAGTCACCTCTTGAGTTAGGACACTTAGCAGCATGTTGACTTCAGGTCTGAGTTTGGAATGGGAAGCAGGAGACACTGCTATGGCTATGTACACTTTGTCCACAAGGTTCTCACACTGGTCTCCAGTGTGGTGGTGTTGAGGTGATAGAACCTTTCAGAGGTGAAATCTAGTGGAAGGTAGTGAGTCATGGGGCCCTTACCTTCATGGGTGGATAACGGTTATTTCATGGAGTGGGGTTAGGTATAGCTGAAGTGGATTAGGGGTTGGGAATATGGCTCAGTTGGGAGAATGCTTGTGTAGAATGCACGAAGCCATGATTTGGTCCCCAGCAATTCATCAACCAGATGTGGCAGTGCATACTTGTAATCTCAGCACTTAGAAGGTGGAGAGATAAGAGGATCAGAAGTTTAAGGTCATCCCAGACTACATAGCATGTTTAAAGGCAGTCATGGCACAGATCTGCCTTAAAAATAAGTACAGAAGGAAAGAAGGAAAGAAGGAAGAAAACAGGGAGGAAGGAAGAAATAAAGGGAGGAAGGAAGGAAGGAAGGAAGGAAGGAAGGAAGGAAGGAAGGAAGGAAGGAAGGATTACAAGGTTAGCCAGACCCCTTCCACTCTGTTCATTCTGTCTTGGCAGCAACCTTTCTCTCTTACATGTACCTTGCCACATGATATATCGTCAAGAGCCCCTTTAGAGAACAAAGGTTAGCCGACCCCTTCCACTCTGTTTCATTCTGTCTTGGCATGCAACCTTTCTCTCTTACATGTACCTTGCCACATGATACTATCTGTCAAGAGCCCCTTTAGAGAAGTCAGAAGGCAATGAAGTTTACAAGAGGACATTAAGATGGGCTCTGATCACATAAGCTTTATAATGTGGGGACATTTTAGGGCTGGAAAGATGGCTCAGCAGGTAGATACTTGCTGCTATGCCTCACTAACTGAGTTTGATTGCATTCATGCATGTACACACACACACACTTAAAAATTGAATGAGAGGGATTTGGACATGGAGACAGAAATTCATAGGCAGCATATGACTTCACGATGGTCATATAAGGAAGTAAAGGTAAGAAAGAGGCATAAGACAGTGCTGAGGTAGTGGCACATCTTGGAGGGAATGGATTTCCTAGAGGGCATTAGTTATGGAGCAGAAAGTGAGTCTTAGGTCTTAGGCTGAGCTGAGCCATGGGTCCTGCCTTCTTCATGATTGGAATCCTTGGGACTAACCCGAAGTAGCTGGAATCCTGAAACACTTCCAGCAGGGTGGAAGCCCACTGGTGTTTGTGACTGAAGCTTGGCCACAGACTGCCTGCCTGTTGAGTGTGCAGAACTCTACAGATGAACACTGGGCAACTATCATATCCACATTATTGTTGGCCTTGAAGATGATCAAAGCATCAATATTAAAGTGCAGTCTCTGAATCGTACTACATTAAGGACCATCTGCCTTGTCTTCTGTGCTCTGCTCCCCTTCTGTTATTCCTGAATCGTCAGGGAAGTCTCTTTCAAGGTCTAGAGCCCAGGATCTCCTGTGCTGTCAGGATTCAGGTCCTGAATGTGAGATGAAGACAACAGGAGATACAGGAACCAGAAGAGGCTCAAGGCCCAGGCAGGATGGGCAGCCCAGCGATGGGGCAGCCCAGGCAGGATGGGCAGCCAGGCAGGATGGCAGCCCAGGCAGGATGGGGCAGCCCAGGGAGGTATTAAATAGAGAAATATGATGGTAGATTCTCAGCTCACTGGACATGGACCTGCAGGAAATGCTCAGAAACATCTGAGAGTCTCCTTGGAAGTGATTAACTGGGTAAATCTAGGCAATCCATCTTGCTACAGTTTAAGTGTATATAACTCAAGACTTTTCTTACTCAATTAAATGAGGAGATGAGGTTGCTCAGATGATGTCTAAGGACCTTCCAGGCTTAAAATTCCATTATTCTAATTAAGCAAAAATGCCATCCAGCAGTGAATAGCTGTCAAAGTCATGTGCTTATGTCTTCAGGGGAGGGAAAGCTGCCTCTGGACCCTCAGGCTAGGCAGCCGTAGCCAATATAGGGCTGGTAATCTGCAAGAGGAATATACTGACAGCTGTAAGAAGTGACAGCATAGCAGATGGAGAAGGCACAATTCTCTCACCTAAAGAGCCAGTGGGGGTGGTAGCAGGGAGTTAGGTGGAGTCTAAGAATCTCTCCAGCACTGCAAGTTTAAGGTTCCAGGAGGACAGAGGAGTTAGTCAATATCAGGACAGTAATCTGAGACTATTTAGTTTTAGGATACACCACTCTGCATAGCTTCAGGATTTCAGAAGAGGGGTCAATGAGATGGCTCAGCAAGCAAAGGTGCTTGCAGGACAAAACCTGGTGATCTGAGTTTGATCTCCAGAACCCAAGAGAAGTTGCATGGATTTTAATTTTACAAAGTTGTCCTCTGACAGCCCCATGAACACTATGGTATTTGTGCCCACCTACATCATGTGTGAGTGCACACAAAATAGAAAGAAATGAATAAATGAACACCCCAGAGAAGCACAACCAAAACATGATCCCTAGCATCCAACTATCTCTTAGCATCATCCCTGTGAGTAGGTGCACTCCGGGTTTATGACGGTGAATGGTTTGCATATGTTCCTAACCTCATGACTCTTATGGTCTCATAGAGAAGTTTTATTGATGCAGCCAAGTACAGTGATGAATAATCGCAGGCAGTGACAGGTGTTCACACCTTCTGAAAGTGTTAAGAAGAACCAACACGAGGAAGCTACTCTGTGTTGAGTGATTATATCTATTTCTCAAGATGTCTCATAACAATTTACCACAAATGGGGAGGCTTAAAAAACAGGAATGCCTTCCCAAGGGTTTTAGAATATTTCTGAAGGCCTGGAGCTTGGTGTTACCATGTTGGCAGGACCATGCTGCCTCTGAAGGCCTTAGAGCAGAATCCTTCTCTTTTTCTTGCTCTACCAAAATACTATGACCAAAAGCGACTTGTGGAGGACAGAGTTTATTTCACCTTACAGTTCCAGAAGGAGAGGACATAGTGGCTGAGGAGACAATGACAGTAGGACAGCCGGAGCTGGAGGGTGAGAGATCACATCTCTCACTACACATAGACAGCAGAGAGCATGACCTGGAGGTGGGGGTGAGGCTGTAAACTCTCAAAGTCTACCCCAGGTAACATACTTCCTCTGGGAAAATGTCATGTTCTAAAAGTTCAATAAGCATCTTAAGCAGTGGCACCATCTGGGGTCAAGTGTTCAAATACCCAAGCCTATGGAAGCCATTTCTCATTCATTATACCATCTCGCCTTTCTCCAAGCCATTGGCAGCTGACTTTCTCTGGTATTCTCTGGTTATAAGGTTATCACACTATATATGTCTGCCTCTATCATAACATACCTCCTCTCTTCTCCTCTCCCCTCCTCCTTCTCTTCCTATTTCCCCTTTCTCTCCTCCCTATTTCTCTTATCCCCTCTCTTCCTCTCTCTTACTCTTCCTTTGCATAACCTCTTATCTTGATTGTATTCACAAAGATCCCACTTCTGGATAAATTTGCATTTACAGGTACCTGGAGTTGAGACTTTGGCGTATTGTTTTGGGATATAATTTGACTCACTACACAGAGCAGGAATATATTTCCAGGGGAAGTGATCCTTGTTATGAGATTTAAAGGAAACGTAGGAACTGTTGGCTAAAAACCAGGGAAAGAGAGTTCTGGGAAAGAAATAAAACCTGTAAGAAGATTATGTGTGTGTCTAAAAAGAAAAAAAATTCAGCCTGTAAAGATAGGAGTAAAGAGCAGAGAGTGAGACAGAGGCAGGCTTTTATGCACAACTCTGAAGAACCTGGGGTTTGCCCTAAGAGCATATAAAACCATTGAAGGGTTTTAAAAGCCATGATCATGCAAAGGCAGAGAAGTATCTACAACAATGAATAGGGTTATGGAGGATGGGAACAGGAGGCAGGAATTAGCAGACTGAATCAACAGGAAAAATGTTATTTCTAGTACAAGCCCTGGTCCAGTGACTCACAATGGAAACTTTGGAACTTGAACATGGTTTAATCCCATGGGTGAATTTCACTTATATATATTAAGATGTATTCATATAGGAGCTGGAGTTCAGTGCCTTGTGCCAGATATTGTTTAAAGACGGATTTTAGTCTAACTTTGGCTTGCTGGAGAAACAGATTCTGCTGAGTGTGCAAAGTGTGTTAATAACAAGGGCTGTTGGGTCGGCATGGCTGTGTAAGGGGAGGTGTGACACAGTTCCTACCCCTGGAGCATCACCAGGCCATTGTTCTCCACGATCCCCACATGTGCTGATGGTTGCTGTTGGCCTGAAACTGATCTGCTGTCTTTACTTTCAATCTTTCTTTCTGGGAAATATACCTCCCCCGTTACTCAGAGCTAATCGTGCCATAATAAATGAAACAGATGCAGTTCTCAGAATGAGGGGTGAAGGTGGATGAAGAACAGGTCTTCTGCTTGGCCTTTAGGGCCATGGGAAAAGATCTAGACAACATAACCATGAGGACCATAAAAGCCTACATGGTCCTTTGTAGAAATAGTTCATTGCCAGACTTGGCCTTGAATTTGGAATCATGAGGAGATACATGGACCCTCTGATTCAATGGTTGTTCCATTAATTAGCCAGAGTGAACTTGAGGACATCATGGATAGAGAGTTAAGGTGGTCCCAAGAAGAAAAGGTATAAATAGAAAAAAATAAGAATTTATATATGATTTAGAAGTAGATAGTAATAAAAGGAAAATAATGAGGCCATGGAATGGCTAGGATAAGGAAACAAAGATTAGAGAATTAAAGATGATGTATAAGTATATAAAAAGTTAGTACATTATTCTCCTACTTACTTGAAGAATTGGAGATGATAATGCCTACAGAGATATTAGAGAGATATAACCACTTTACTTTCATAAAATAATCATAAAACTTTGCAAGAAGTCATTTCAACCTTAGTAGCCTGTCACCTTTCTGTACTTACATAAAATAGTTACTATAGACTGCTGTCTGCTATTCCAGGAAACTGCAAGAGCTGTGCCCAGCTACCTGTGAGGAACAGGCTGTGTAAAAACTATAAGGAAACGTGGTTTGTGCTTTTGCTTTGTGTTTAGTTTCTGCTCTAAGGAAGCAGAGGTTGGAACTATCGATCTGAGACTCATAAAATTTATGTAAATTTAAGAATTTCTAAAAATATTATTAATAATGATCAAAGCCTTGATGATGCAACTTTACTCAATAAAAGACTGGGTTCAGGTCTCGCTTGAGAGAAGAAACAAATGATGGGAAGGGAGGTTAAAGAATGAGAGGCGAGAAGGTGCAAGAAAGAGAAGAAAGGAGAGGAGGAAGACTGATGAGAATTGTCTGGGAAGAGAGAGAGAGTACCTGGACTGAGAGCTTGCATCCACTACTGATCCAGTCATTTCTGAATCAGCATAGTTTTATTCCCGCCTTTCTCAGGAACCTCCTCATGCTGAGGCTGGATTCAGCAAAGGGCAGGACACATAAAACACATTTCTAGGGTACAGGACCCCATGAGGAGAGCAACAATACCAACCAACCAGAGCCCCCAGGGTCTAAACCACTAGCCTGGGAGCGCTTAGGAGGGACCCATGGCTCCAGCTATATATGCAGGAGGGAGAAGAGATTCTTGGTCCCATGAAGGCTGGACATCGTGGGGGGTGGTATTCGAGGGTGGAGAGGTGAGGTTCTGGGGAGGGTGGGTGTGGGTACACCATCATAGAGGCAGGAGGAGGGGGGAAGGGATAGGGAGTTCCTGGGAGGGAGGGGGAAAGGGGTAAGGGGAAAACACTGAAATGTAAATAAAAGTTCCAATAAAAAAAAAAAAAAAAAAAAAAACCACATTTCTAGATGTCCTTGCAAAGCTGGAAAGGCTGGCAATATGATCACTGACATGTCCCACGGTCCCAAGATGGCAAGAGGACCTACTTGCTTTATACCCAAGAAGGCTAATTAATCAATCTTCCTTTAGGGTCTTGGGAATTTTCCTTTGCCCAATTATGATAAATGAAGTGTTTTTCCTTCATTAGAATCTCTCTCTCTCTCTCTCTCTCTCTCTCTCTCTCTCTCTCTCTTCTTCTCTCTGTGTGTGTGTCTATGTGTGTGTGGTGTGGTGTGAGTGTGGAGAGAGAGAGACGAGAGAGAGAGAACTCTATTTGTCATATAGCAAAGGATGGCTTTGAACTCCTGATCCTCCTGCCTCCACCTTTCATATATACTGGGATTAACTGTGTGCACCAGCATGCCTGGGATCCTCTACATGTGCTTTTATTAGCTTGTGTGACAATAGTTGAGTCTTGAAGTATTTGGCGTGGAGTCAATGGCTTTCTCTCTATAGGTTTTACACACTTGAATCTCATGTAGTACAATGGGAACAAGTCTCTAAGGTGGTCCCAGTGATTCCAGCAGATGGATTCCAGTGTTCAACCCTACAGTTCTGCTTGTTTATAGTGCTTCCCCTGGAACTAGCTACAGTCAATCTTGGCAGCTTTCCCAATAACCAAGGACAGTACTATATGTGCAAGAAAACAGGTGATGCACAATACATTTCTGGGGTATTCTCGCAAACATGACAGCATCTTAGTAAATAGAGCTCGTACTCAATGTCAGTCCTTGGAGGAGTTTTATCCTTTGTGGGAAATAAAACATCTCCCGTCATCACTGGAAAGATGAAGCACTCTGAGAATTACAAATGTCTTACAATTGGTTTGAATATTTTCCTCTATGAACTCGTCTCTAAAGCGTGAAAGATTGTAAATGATAAGGTCTGGAAACAGGTGCTTTAGCACAGACTGATCAACGTCTGATACGTATTTGTTTAGATGTGGGGTGAATCTAAAGTGTAATAATCTCATACTTTTTTTTCTGGAGCATCTGGGCTGCATGGCTAAGTGAGGTGTTATTTACAGGTAAGCTACTCTCATTTCGGCTCATGAAGAAGTGACTCTCATTACCAGGAAAGCCACAGAGAGGAAATTGCTACTTCTACTTTCATGTTCTCCAAACAACAATAAAATATTTATTAGAAGCAAAACAAAAAGGCTAGACTACTGCTTAGACTCTCAGAATTTTGAGTGTTTGCCCCTCGCCCCTGTTCATTTAGCATCATGCCAAGGAGTGAGGTTTCAAAGTCCCAAATACAGGTTGTTCCTAGTTGCAAACTCCCTTGAAATGAATTCAGTGTTGCTGTAGCATTGGTGGTCTCCTCCTGTGCTGTGACAAAGGTGTTTTGATGGGGAAACAGAAAGGTAGTTTTTATTAAAATATAGGTTTCATTCTTCCTTTAAAATAGAACTAAACAACATGGGTGTCAGAAAGTAGGACATGAGCCTGGAGAGATGAGATGGTAAGGAAACTTGCTGCTCTTGAAAGAACCAAGTCTTTAAACCATGAAGAACCAGAACCATGACGCACAGTTCACAGCTCCAAGGGAATCCCATGCTACCTTCTGTCTTTTGTAAGCACCTGCATGCATGAGTGTACATACTCCTGACTTATGATGTCATGGAAAGACAAACTCACTAAGGATCTGTCCTGTTGGGATCTTTCATGTTTCTCAGGGAATGAAATGGTGACAAGGTAGGGCTGATATTACTGAGTCAGTGTTTTAGCCACATTTCTGAGATTGTGTTTAATCCTATAGCTTGTTGCTGGTATTGGTCCTAACGCAACAGCCTTTCTTTCTTCCATTGTTCACTATAATGTTCAAATTTTATTGTGTTAGACAAGTAGGTATATGGATAAACATCAGCTATCAGGAAAACACATCCCAGAAACATGTCTTAGGCAATCCTCACGCCTGCTCTCTGTTGCTGCAGCTGAATATTACTGCTGGGTAATTGGAGAGGAATAAACACGTACTCAGCTCAGTTTGTGAGACTAAGAGGCCCCAGGTTGAGGGTCTTCATTTGGTAAGGGTCTTCTTGATAGCAAGGACTGTCTACAGAGTCCTAAGACAGCACAAGCCATCAGCTGTGAGAGTATATAAAAAGTCAGAGTCAAATTGGCATTTATAATACTCCCACTGGGAGATAATTTGATCCATGAATGGATTCATAACTACAGGGAGGGCCCTGATTTCATGTCATAACCACTTCTTGAAGTTTTCTTGGTCCCTGTCTTAATTCCTTGCTATGGGGAGTAAATTTTGATAAGGGTTTAGGTGAGGAGATTCAAGCTATATAGCAAGTGATACATTATAAAAGTGTCTGTCCAAGAATCAATTTTATAATGGAGCCAGCCAAGGAGTGAAGGCTCCATTTCAATGTTGGCAGGGTGAGAAGACGTTCTTGTCCTCACTGGGAGGAACTCAGGGTCAATGTGATTTCTAAATCAAAAGAGTCATTTGCTGTCACCATAGGCTCCCTTCCCTGCCCATGGTATGGAAGTCTTGGCATTATGACATCATTGGTCACTCACACACTTCATTGCTTCTTTACTCTGGACAGCTCAAATGGCTGGTTTGTTTGTTTGTTTACTTATTTATTTATTTGAGAAACACTTATGCTGCCGATGAAGTTGCTGCCCTCATAGGGTAGCTAAGATGTGGATAAAAGATAGTTTCCACTCTCTGATGTTCTCCATCACTGTGCACCTAACTGAGCAATCAATACCAGCATTTGTTTCCCCTCTTGGATTCTTCTCAGTTGCTACAGGGTAGTGTTGGAAAATATGTATTGAAGCCAACTACTGTAAAGTTTTCAGCAGCAGACTGAAGGTGGAGACAGGAAGTAACAGGGAGGGAAATGAACATCTTTTCCTTTTCACAGCTAAAGACAAATGGCACTTACCTCCACTTGATAACGTAGGTATATGAATGTGTTGGGTTGTTAAGTAGTCTTTTGGGATGTAGGGAAAGCCTGGTAAATGAGTCTCCAGTTCATTTTACTGTCCATTAATAAAAAATAGGAACCTTTGTTTCTTTGCTTGAAAGTATTGACGTTATACCATTAGCCTTCCTGTGGAACATGGCTCAAAAGCCATTGCAAGTAATTGGCAAATGGGTGCCAATCCTTCGGTCTGGAGGAATAGGATCAGTCCAATGTGTAGTTATTGTGATTTTTTTTTTTTATATCTCCTATGCTGCCCAGCATGGTGAAAGTAGAAAAGTTGATGTTATTTTCTCTTTTGATGATTTAACAGATTGGTGTCTCCCAATGTTTAAACTGTTTGCTCAGTATGGGAAAAATTAGTCAACAACACGAGCTGGAATATAATTAACTCCATAAACAGGTGAAATAGGGTGTTGAATTCAGAGAAGAAGTTTATCATAGGCTTATGCAGTTGAAAAGACTTTTTTCCTATAATTTCTATCTATATTTGTCACTTTCTCGGTAGACACTGATTTTTGAGCCTGGTGATGCTTCAGCCCTTCCCATGTCTTTAGTTGACATGTTTTATTGTGATTACTCTTAGGTATTGTGATTACTGCCTGGCACAGTCCTGGTTTATAACTTACTCTACGACCATCACTGGTCATTGCTTATTTTAGTCTCAGAAGTATTCTGGCTAAGGGAAAGATGCACTTAAAGGTGCAATACTGACAAAACTGTTTATGGGGTAACTAACCAGTCCCTTGGCTGGATCTGAAACCTGCTCCACAGGAAAGAACTCATGCCTGGTTCTGGAAATGTGGTCAAAATCATGGCATAGAACTGTAGGCCCAATGGGGCAAAACCTACTGTTGTTGTTTTACTAAATGATCGTGTTGTCAAGCTGCCTTCTAAATATTTATTTTTCTCTGGTAGATCTGTGTTGCTCTCAAGTTTGGTCAAAGAAGCTTCTTATTGTTGTGGAAGTGGGTAACAGAGACACTGTTAACTGTTCCATGTATTGAGAATAAGTATTTAGGAGTGCTTATTCATAGATGGGACATCAATATCAACCATTTTTTCCCACCAGAGGGATCAGGAAACATCATGGGAGAGGGCATAGAAAAGATGTAAGAGGCAGAGGATACAGAGAAGTGTTGGGAAACGCTGTCCTTTGGACATCATATGGGTATTGCAAACGTGATCTCACAGCAGTTGTTACCAGCACAAAACCTGCAGAAAATCAAGCCAGTTAAAATACCAGCATTGAGGGGATAGTGCTTCTGAGGACCCAGTTCTACATGAAGAACTACTGACCATTAATGACTGCTAGGCAGGGAGAGTGGCTACTGGAAGGTTTCCCAGTGGAAGACCCCATAGCCATGTACACATATACAGACAGCAGTAATTGGACACAGTGGGTTCTAAAAGGGGGACATGGAGTTTGGAGGGAGATTCCCTCCCCAGGGAAGAAGCTGAGGGAAGTTGGAGAGAATATGCATGGAAGGATATGACAAAGACAGAAAGGTTTACATGTATGAAAATTTCAAAGAATAAGTAATAATAAAAGTATCCTTGTAGGGTATGGTAGTGTATACTCCAGCATCTGGAGACAAGACAGAGGCAGGCAGATCTCTATGAGCTATATCCAATTTGTTTACATATCAAGTTCTGGGCTAACAATGGCTACATAGTGAGATCTCCCCATCCCCACCCATCCCCACCCATCCCCCCATAGAGAAAACAAAAGAGAAGAAAGAAGGAGAAAGAAGAAAAATATCTAGGTGAAGTTGATAAACAAAAGATATAACTTGAGAATATAGTCTACATTCCTGTCTTGATTTACTCAAAACATACAATTTAGTTGTCAGAAATAATCAGAAATGTTTCCATGGTTCCAGAATACCAATGTACTTTAGAGACACATCCTTTCTCCAAGTGTCTTACAAGCCAAAGCTGGAAAGATCTCCAAACGGTAGTCCCGACTTTCCTGACACTTGCTCCATGCTTTGTTTTTCTTAACTCTTTCATGCACAGTATCTGTTCTCTAGCCATTCATCAACTTAACTCTGCTTTCTAGATTCCTGATGCCAGGCTGGCTTTGCTGGATAAGGGGTGAAGAGGCTGTGAACTGGCCAATAAAAATTCCGTGAGTAGAACGCAAGAAAAACAGAAAATGCTCGGTGGCATCTAAGACTGTTCTTTGTCACAGGCTTAGTATGCAGTGTTTGGCATGAAAAAGTACTAAAAATATGGCTGGAAGATGATGAATAAAGGGAGATTTGTTGGCTTTTAATGAGAAACACAATTTGATTGGATATACACACAGATTTAGTATGTTCTTTGAAAGAAACATAAGGTTACTGTAGTTATAGGTCTGTTTGTCCTTAGTGGGGACAATGAAGGAAACAGCAAGATGGCAATGGGAGCCTCTGAGGACCTGGAAAATGAAAAATCTATTCTCTACCTGACTTTGGCTTAATAATAGATGTCAGCTACTAGCTTCTAGAATGGTGTCAACTTCAGAGTAGTTCCAACCGCCTAGAAGATGAACTTTAAGTAAAGATATTGAATAGATAAGCAAAGTAGTAAGATATTGGTTTAATTATGCAGTTCTTATCTGGAACTTGTTATGTAGACCAGACTGGCCTTAAACTCACAACGATCTAGGTGTATCTGACTCCCAAGTGATAAAATTAAAGGCATGTGCCACCATTACTAGTGGGAATAATATTTTAACCACAACAATTTACCAGTGTATGTGGGGAGGGAATTACGCAGTTGATACACGAATAATATTGTGATGGATGAAGAACATATACTACATGGAGGGGACACCATAAATGGTGACTAGCATCATCCCAGGAACCACCACCCATGACCACCACATGTTCCCATGACCACCACAAATATGACCACTGCTATTGTCATGACCACTATTGTTACCACTACCCTAACGAGCATAGCTATCATTATTACCATAATTACCACCATAATTGGTTATCACTACCATCATTATGACTATAATAATCAACATCATCACGACTATCAACACTGTCATTATCACCACCACTATCAGCAGCAGCATCCCCATCAACACCACCACTACCATCATCATAATTATGACCACCACCACCACCAGTATCATTGCCATCATCACAGTCCTCATTATCACTATTTATCACAACCAGCAGGTAGTAACGTAGCAGCACCATTGTTACTACTCTCAGCATTATCCTTGCTAATGTCACTGATTTCATCTGGGGGAAATTTTGAGACCAGGATAAACTGGGAGATACTGTGAGAAGAAATATAGACCTTTCTCTGGGAAGAAAGGAAATTGCAAATTAGGATTGTATATAGACAATTTTCATTGAGTTCCCTTGGGGGAAGTTGGGACCACAGCAGTCAATCACATGGAAGCTGATTCAGGTCAGCTTTAATAAACTTTCTCATATTCAAAATGCCAAAGCATGAACTCTAGATAGAATGAAGAATAGAATATCATGAGATATTCTAATATCTCACAAGGAAGTAACCTCTTTCACATCGGACAAGCCAAGCAGAATATAGATGACCTAAAGATATTTCATGTGCTTTAATATACATATACAAGAGAAGATTGTGTGTGTGTGTGTTGTCTGTGCTTCCTTGTAAGGACTTTGACAAGTTTAAAATACAAGATAATTAGTCGTGGTTGGAAGGTCAAATGTGTCATTGCCTATGCCAATAGTTCTTGACTAGTTCAGGGACACTTGCCAGTGACTAGACAATTTTGGTTGTCACCCTTCAGGAAGGATGCTATTGGCACCATGTAAGTAGATACCTGGATCTTCTTAGTGCTGTAAGGTGAAGAACAGTCTCCACAGGAAGAGCTATGCAGATGGAATGTTTATAGTGCTGAGACTCAGAAACGCTGGTCTATTCTAAGGAAGTGTGTCATTTTCTGGTTGAGAAATGAAAAGAATTTTGGATGGCTAAACAGCTGGCTCACATTCACCAGGTAGAAATTTCTTCCCTGAGAAGGCAAAAATTCCTGCCTAATGTACCCTTTTCATGGCAATGGTTCCTTATTTTCTTCAAAGAATCTTTGAAGTCAGTAAAACTTGTGAAGAAACACCTTGAAAAAGTTCATGAAACTCAGTTTCTCTTGCTTTCCAGTAGACTGTGTTGAGTGCACCTTAGGTTTAGCCTGCTTTCTGGGAGTCATGATGTTTGGAGAGTGGAGGATCAGCACAGAGGATTGCTGCAGCCTGCATTTCCCCCTGAGATGGTTTGTATATGCTCAGCCCAGGGAGTGGTAGTATTAGAAGGCGTGGCCCTGTTGAAGTAGGTGTGTCACTGTAGGTGTGGGCTTTAAGACCCTCATCCTACCTGCCTGGAAGTCAGTATTCTGCTAGCAGCTTTCAGATGAAGATGTAGAATTCTCAGCTCCTGCTGTATCATGCCTGCCTGGATGCTGCCATGCTCCCGCCTTGATGATGATGGACTGAACCTCTGAACCTATAAGGCAGCCCCTATTAAATATTGTCCTTATAAGAGTTGCCTTGGTCATGGTGTCTGTTTACAGCAGTAGAACCCTAAGACACCCCCAAGTGTCAGTTTACCCATTTTGTACATGACTTATTAATAGTTATGGTGACCGTCTAACCAGTTTTCCCAGAACAGTTGTAGTGACTCGTCATGTCCTGGAGTAACTAGTCATGGACTCTGGTTCTCATCAAAAGCATCCTGGCTGAAACACTAGATCCCATGACACCCTAATTTTCAACAGTCAACATCTTGGTGATCCATTTGCACACTTTTAAAGAGTATCTATAGCCCAAGTTGTGTCCATTTAAAAACAAGCATTCAATGGTATATGGTTTGATTCATCAGTTATCTCCACTGCACAACGTTGAATAACTTCTCTAGAATAGGAATATCTTCTGTGTCTCTAGCCACCTCCTCTTATGCCAGCTAGCCACATTTTAGATTTGTTTGTATAGACCCTGGAGCTTGAACTTATGGCCACACATAAAACTGACTGACTTGCAAAAGACATCATCCATTGTCTGATCCAACAACACAAACAGCTCTTCTGATACTCCACACTGTGCCTGTGACAGCACAGTAACCTCGGCATTGGTTTTTACATCTCTTCATCTCTGAGTTGCAGGGTAATGCACAGTACTCTTTGCTCTTCATTTCTCAACTCCATCTTCTAGACTACTGTCCTTGCGTGCACTTTGATTCCTTCAAAGAGACAGTTGTGAAACAATTTCACTGGTTTCCTGAAGGACATAAAAATGATAGATCTGATTAGGCAAATCCATATTTTAAAAATCTGATATAGAGTGTGTCAACGTTGAATACTTTTAGGCAAGAATAATATCTACCTTATGGAGTGTTCGGGCCATAAAGACTATAAAGCGCCCCCGATTTGTCTAGGTGATGTGTTGTTTTTGCAGTATGTTGTTCTACATTGTCCTTTTCTCAGCTTTTTGGGGGAGTTGTTTGTTCAGCAAGTGCTATGTATAGTAAATTGCCATATGCATTTATGTTCCTATACAAATAATGAAGAGTTCTGCATTCACAGACACTGTGATAGCTACAGCAATAATGTATTTCCCTTATTTTCAAGCAAAAAGATGTACAGAAGAGTTTTACCTTGCTTCAGCAGATGAGATTCATCAGATTGGCCATGACCTTATTTTTCTTCCTGGAAAGAGTAGTATAACCATTCATGTGATTGCTCAGAAAACATACTAGTTGCTTAGAATGAAACAAAAAGGAGGGGCTTATTTTACATTTTGAGATGAATCTCAAAAATCATCTTATTTTTTTCCCATTTCATACACTCCCAAATTTGAGATTTGTATGCTAAGTAATTAGGAGATTTCTTTCCCATTTCTCCTCTGTCTTCAGAGTATAATATGCAGTAGATACCATATATTATCAGAAGAATGGACTGGATAACTTCCCATCTGTCAGACCTCAAGCGGGTTACCTAATCTCAGTTTTCATTATATGCTCTTTTGTGTGTGATGTGAGGAATCAAGTCCATGGCTTTACATACATTATTAAACATAATTTATTTTTTAATTAAAAGTGTCCCATCTCAAACAGTAGGTCACAGGGCACCCTAGTTTTGACCAATTGACACCTTGATGATTAGCACTCTGTCTCTGAGCTACCCTTCCAGGCCACTCACATGCTTTCTGAGGCTGACAGTCTTTCAGATAAGGTCATTGTGGCAGTAGATGAGACAGGACATATACATGTCTAGCAACAGAACAGAATAACTCAGAATAACAAAGCAGCTTTCCTTTGCAGCTATTTCCACATTTCCACCACTGTACATCATGTGATTCAACTGGCATCCTCTGTTCAGCGCCTGTCCTCATTGCTGGACGCTGAGCTGCTGCTTAATGGCAGGAACCAAGCTTATTCTTAATTAGCTCTCAAGGTGAGCTTAGCAGATGGTAGGCATTACACACACACACACACACACACACACACACACACACCACACCACACACATCACACACACACACCACACCACACACACACATACACACACCATACCACACACACACACACACTACACACACACTCACCACACACACACATACACAGCCACACACATACCACACAAAATACCATACACACACATACACAGCACACACACACACCACACACACCACACACACACACACACACACACACACATACACACACACCATACACATATACACCACAGACACACACCATACACACACACATATATAGCACACACACACACAACAACACACACACACACCACACTACACACACACACATACACACACACACCACTCACACACCACACACATACACACACACCACACAACACACATCACATACCCACACATACAACAACCACACCACACACAACACACACACACACACACACACACACACACACACATACACCACACACAACACACACACACACATACACCACACACTACACACACACACACACACACAACACACACCACACACACACACATCACACACCACACACAACACACACCACACAACACACCACAACACACACACACACACACACACACACACACACACATACACACAACCACAACACATCACACACACACCATACACACACACCACATACACACACAACACCACACACACCACACCCACCACACACACATACACCCACACACACACACACACACACACACACACACACACACACACAACACACACACACACACACACACACACAACACACACACACCACACAGCCACACATACACACAACACCACACACCACACACACACATTACACACTCACCCACCACAACAACACATTACACAACCACTCCAGCACACACACACCACTACACAACATTTACACGACACATCACACACCATCACCTCAAAATCACGCATACACCCCACTAACACACTAACAATATAATTAAAACAGCTCCACACTATACAAGTCTATTTATATCATCCATACACACAATACTTCACACAATCATACACTGCATCTGTATACAACACTGATTCACACACTTACGTCTTTTAACTACACTGTACAATCAAAATAGTAACTGAGTAACATTGTTAAGGCACCATCAAACAATGTCTTGGAACACATTTAAGTAATAATATATTAATTGAAAAAGGTCTCACTTCTGTATCATGGATGCCTATTCAGAATGCACTGACCAATACTTCTTGCTTGCTAATATCTAATACTGGTCATCTATAGTAACCTGTTGGATATCTAGTGCTTGTGAACTTACTTATTTCTTGTTACACAGGATGGGTTAAGAGATGGAGTAGATGAGGTACTTTTATGTTCAAGCGACAAGTCTGACATTAAAATACATGATATAAATGTACTAAAGAATCTAATATGGTATCATGCATGCGCATATGACTGTGACAAACTATATGATGGACAATAGTAAGAGTGATCTAAGATATTCCCTACATTAAGATCTTTTACTGTTAACCCAGTACTGTGGACTGATTTTCCTTTGTGTTCTATGTTCACATTTTGAAAAAAAAAAAAAGGTCACATTTTATAATTCCAGATTTGAAGGTTATTGGAGTTTTATGGACTTAACACTTTACAGCAATGAACCAAAGAGAAGTTCTTATGAATGTTTAATAATTCTTGACATGTTACTAAGGAAAAGAATATCAACAAAATGTAGCCTTGAATATATAAGGCCATGGTGCCAGAAGGTCTTAATTGCATTGCAGACAGAAACACAAAATAATTGATATGTGGTAAGCTGTTTACCAGAATGGTTAGAATACAACACTCTGTTATGATTTGAGTATGAAATGTCACCTGTAGGCTCATATACTTAAACACTTGATCCTCAGCTGGGATCCACTGCTTGGGGGGCATTATGGAATCTTTAGGGGGTAGGGCCTTCCTAGGCAGAGGTAGGTTTTGGGAGTCTATCCCAGCCATGCTTCAAAACCAATCTGTTTCTCAATTTCCTGGTCCAACAAGAAGTGAGAAGTCTGGGGCACATGCTCCTTCTGTCATGCCTTCCCAGCAACATGGACTATATCCCTCAAAACTTGAGCCAAAATAAATACTCCCTTAGGTTATTTCCTCTTAGGTCTTTAGTTATAGGGATGAGAGAAGTCACTAACACACTGTTCTTGTAAGATAGAGAGATGACAGAACTTACCTCCCAAAGACTGTTTTCAAGTTTATTAAAACTGAACTAAATGGAATTTTCTCTCTGACAATATCAGCATTCTACAGATTTTCAAGTTTTAAATTGTGAACATCTGTTAACATCAAGGATATGTAGGGAGAAGCTCTAATAATAGAGACTGTTTGCCTGTTGCCAGAGTGTTACAACAAAGAGCTTCAAGTCAGTGAAGGAACAACAGAACTGAGCAAACGAATTTGCATGGCAGCCAGAAGGTTTCCAGAAACACATCCTGTCTCGACAGACGTCCTGCATCAGCACCCAGATCCTGTCTGCTATTAGAAACCATGTACTACATAGTTCCTCTGCTTTCTTTCCCAGATGGAAAGGCTCCAAGTGACTCTTCCAAGATGCCCCTGACCCTCTTGGTGTGCTGAGCACAGGAAGAAAGCACAGGGAAGGGTGTGTTTTCTCCATCCTCTGCAGTATAAGGAGACATATTTTTCTGTACTGCAGTGGCTCTAGAGGGAGCATTTGATTACTAGACCCATCATACGGTCTGTGCTTTCACTTGTACCTCTACAATTTGGGTTGGCTTTACACATCCTAGGATCATTTATATCAATCTAGTGATTATAGAGTTTATCAATACACAGCCAAATTGAAAGAAGCTTGGGCTGGAAGGAGCAGCGAGTGTTTTGGTTCTTTTGTGAATACCTGGGGGAAGATGGTGTCAGTGTTGTTGTTTTTTTCTTTTTCAATTAGGTCCAAGCCTAATGGGTGTTAATTTTTCCATCCATAAGGATGGAGATATCTTAGGGTGACTTTCTGTGGATCCCTGAACATTCCAAGCCCGGATACCTGGAGGATATAGGGATAGAAGCTTGCTGGGATTCATGTGATGCAGATTCAGGTCAGAGGAAGGAACTGCATGGTGCACTGTGACCGTGACTAGGACGTACCACTTGGAATCTGCTCACTTTCTACCCACACCAGCAATTGTGAGCCTGCACAGCTAAGCAGATGAGTGGGTTAGGAGTAAGCAGATGGTGTGACCTGAGATGGCTCTGCGTGTGGTTGAAGCCTGAGCTTAGAGGACCCTCATCAATACATGCTATCTGGGTTCTGTGGATGGAGCCCATATAACAGTATAGCTGAGTGAGCCGCACGTGGCCAACTGGTCAGTACAAGCAGCAATTTCTTATCAAAGGAAAGATTCAGACTAACCAACAAATGCACAAGCCCAAAGTCCCCCACTTGAAATGACAGATAACACACATAAATGAAAAAATAAAAACAAAACATGTTCCTTTCTGCTACTCTCTCCCGTTTTAAGCACCTGGAGGAAAAGGAAAATAGACTGTGTTAGCAAGAAAGCAATCATGAGTGACATTTTCAGGAGAAAGGACTGTTAGCTGAGCGCTGATACAGATGTGAGAGAGCACAGTGCCTAACGCGCCACTCTTCTCTCATGAACTTCTTAATGCTAGCAGGCAGAGATTTAAAAATTGAATCTGCTTCTCCTAAGCAGAGGTTTCTTATTTATTACTTTTAGTAATTACTAGTCAAGATGATCATTGTACTCACCGTAGCTGTTCAAGCATGTGGTAAGTACTATTAGATTAAAAGTATGAAACATTCATGGTCCTATTTCCAGGATATCTGTAGGATGCTGCTCCATCAATAAACCCTGGCCAGGGTCAGAGCATTGACACAGACCTCTCTCTTTATACAATATGCACTGTACCTTCTATGGCAGGACCTTCTGAGGAAGGCCTTTATTCTGGCATTGTCAGGAGTATAATAATGGTCTAACAGAGAAGCAGATCTTTAGATGGCAGAACTCAGTCATGAACATGTCCCAAGGCTGAGATGCAAACTGTATGGCTCCAACTTTGATCCTTATACCATCTGCTAGGCTAACATTCTTCTTTCTCCGTACATGTGACATTGGTGTTCTCATGTACCACATTCGACCATGCACATTCTGAACTTTTATGAATTCCTACAAAATGTTTCACAGAAGTAAAGTGGGTGACATTGCAATTTTATAGGTATCCATAAAATGCATTTTATAAGCATTTGGGTAACGAACCAGCCTTTTAGAGGTCTCAAAATTTGTCCTTTTACAAAGAAGATGTGACTTAACCAATTTTGAAGAAATGACTGAATTTATGAGAAGAGACGTGATGCTTCCAGACTGCCAATCCGTAAGTAATATTAATATGGTTCAAAGTCTGTGCTGTCAAAGAATGAGCACAAAGAAAGTTATCTACTGCCCCAAATCACAAGGTGCTGGTTTATTGATTTTTAACATGATCTTAATGCTGAGAAATGTTTCTGATTTTATGTGCATGATCACTTTGTCTAGATTTGATTTTGGAGTAACATTTTTGAAACAACTAACTGATATCTTCACAACATGTTTATTCCTCATGTTCTATGCATGTGCATACATCCAGTAATCATATTCTTAACCTATTGGTGCCTGTCTTAGTTAGGGTTTTAGTGCTGTGCTTATACAACAGACACCATAACCAAGGCAACTCTTAGAAGGACAACATTTAAGTGGGGCTGGCTTACAGGTTCAGAGGTTCAATCCATTATCATTAAGGCAAGAGCATAGCAGCATCCAGGCAGACATGATACAGGAAGAGCTGAGAGTTCTACATCTTCATCTGAAGGCTACTAGGAGAAGATTGACTTACAGGAAGCTAGGATCGAGGGTTTTAAAGCCCAAACCCACAGTGGCACACCTACACTAACAAAGCCACACCTCCAAATAGTGCCACTCCCTGGGCTAGGCATACTCAAACCACCACAGTGCAGGTTCCCACAGACCAAGTAAAACAAAATCAACCACAGTTAATTATAAAGCCACACTTCAGAAGCACCTCAAACATACATAATTCCCAACAAAGTTTTAAATGAAATTAAATTTTTAAAATTATAAAGCACTTCTATATTATATAATCTAAACATGAAACATATAATGAAGTATGTGCAATATATTAATTTAGTTTTCCTCTACATAACAACAGTCTACAAATACAATACCATTAGCATCTTAGAGTGTCTCATTTTGTGTGTGTTTATGTGCATATATATATTTAAAATATTTGGTTTTTTAATGTTTATGTGTGTGTGTATGTATGTACATTCTGTGAATGTGTGTGCAAGTGTATGTGAGTATCTAAAGAAGCCCCTTAGAGCAGGGGTTATGGGCCATGTGAGCTACACAGTGTATGACTGGGAACTGAACTCTGGTCCTCTGCACGAGTAGCAAGTGCTCTTCACTGCTGAGCCATCTCTGGAGCCCTATCCATTTAAAAAGCTGTTTTGAGATGATAATATACTTATTTCTTCCCTCTCCTTTTTCCCTCCAGACCCTTCCATGTACCTACCACTCTTTCAAATTCATGGCCTCCTTTTCTTTAATTGTATGTGAGTGTATATTTGCAAACACATAAATACAACTTGGTCAGTCTGTATAATGTATTTGCAGATACACAGTTTTAATACACATGTACGTTTTGTCCTTAGGACATACTGAAAATGCTCTTGAATTTAGTGTTGCAGGGGGTGGAGTTAGCATTTCATCACCAATGGCTGTGCTGTTCTTGCATCCCTCATTAACATTAGGCAGTTACCAGTCCTGCAGAAGGATACATTTTTGAATTTCTGTCAGGTATTGATCAATTATTTTGGGGGATGGTTGGTTATTTTGTAGTGGTATATGTATATGTTGGCCTTACGTTATTATAATAAAATTTAAGTATTTCTGAAGAGGAAAGGTTTCTTTTGGTTTAGAATTTTGGACATTCCATTTGTAGTTCTAGCTGGCCCTGTGGCTTTTGTGCTCTGGGAGACATCATGATAAGGTGGTACAGAGTCATTTGTCTCATGCGTAGGATGTGGAAGAAAAGGAGCCCCACAATCCCCTCAAGAGTACTTCACCAAGGACCAAGTGTCTCCCATAAGCTCCACTTCCTAAAGGAATATTCAGCTCCCAGCAGTGCCAAGATAGGGACTAGTGCGAGCTATTTAGACTCTGAAGCTCACAGCTTCAGTTGTGGATGGTTCTTCCTGCACTTTATGTCTTTCCCATCCCGATGCTCACGTTCCCTCTTCTGTAGAGCATCATGCATGTTAGTTTTTGACTTTGTCTCTTCTCCAAGTCTCCTCCTTGGTCTTTCTGGTTCAGTTTCTTTGCATAACGCTTCCATGAAAATACTTTCATTTTAATCAAACTTTACTTTCCCAGTTTTAAAGTGTGTATGGTATCTACACAAACTCAAACATTAAAAAAAACAACAAAAAAAAAACCCCAAAAAACAAAAACAACCAAAAGCTGTACAGTGAACACCTTTCTCTTGCTTCCCTCACCATTGTCCTCTTAGTTCCTGCCGCCCAACAGTGGCCATCACAGCTGCCTAATGTATGTTTCCAGACTTTAGTTTTGTGTACTGTCAAACACACATGGCTATTTTTACTTTTTCTGTTCACAAAATGTGGGAAGTTGCACATAATTTCCATATCGTGTTTTCTGGTGTGTGTGTTGCTGTCATTCTAAGATGACGTCTGCCTTTGTAGCTCAGACTGGCCTGGAACTCAACATGTAGCCCAGACTAGCCTCCAACTTAACATTGTCTTGCCTTAGCCTCTCAAGGGCAGGGATTCTATACTTCTTTATTTGATATTTTGGAGTTCTTTCCAAAATATCAGTACTTAGTGAACTTTATTATCTCTAAACCTACAGAGGGTCTTGATAAGAAAACTATTTACCATTCAAAAATTATAAAACCAATTTTCTATATGTCTTCTGTTTAGATAGCTTTAATTCTTGTGGGGTGCCTTTTGTCAGTCCAGAGAGTATTTCTGTGAAGCTTGAACCCCATGTTTTTTTCCCAAGTGGGGAGCCAGTTGCCTCAACAGTGTTTAGAGAATAATCCATCTTTTTCCAATTTATTTGAAATGCCATGTTACTCCAGAATAAATTCTTATAAACACCCATGTCTGTTTGAGAAAAGTCTCTATTTTGTTTCACTGATTGATTTGTCTGGGCCAGACTGGCACTGTAAAGTTTTAATTTCCCCACTGTTCAAATGGATTTTGTTAGCCAGTGAGGGAAATGACCTTTTTTTTTTTTTTCTAAATTATTTCCAAAATTTCTTTATTACTTTCTTGTCTTTTATCTTATGGGTGAACTTTACAACTAATTAGTCAAGGTCAAAAATCTTTTGTTATAATGTTAGAGTTGCATTAAATTTATAGGAAAAGCCATGAATAAATTGTGCTCTTATCCTGGCTTCCAGTGGAATGTAAAATGTCTGCCGATTGACACTGTTTCGGTCCAGCTGTGTAATTTCTCTGCTTTCTCTATAGATTAATTTTGAGGCTCCTCAAATATCTTTTGGCGTCTATTATAGGGGATTCTTCCCCTCTGTCCTCATTATATACCTTGCTGGTTTACTTGTGCATTAGTTGTTTCTGATTTTTATAAACTGGTCTATTTTGTTGTTTTAGTTTTTATTAAAGGATATTCCAAAACATTGCATACATGCGTGCACATACCACAATGCATAATGCATCCTTGGCTTTTGCCCAGCCAAATAACCATCGACTCACAACCAATTCTTTGCTGTTCCCCACCAAATCTAGGCTGGAAACCTAGGCATTCTATTTCAGAATGCATTTCTGAAAGACATAGACTGTCTCTTAAAAAGTATAAATATAATGTAGTATCACAGTTGAATAATGGTGGCAACAATCTTTGAAATCATCAAACATGTTCATAACAGACATTTCCTCCTTTGTCTGTAAGTCAAAATATTCTGCTTGTTGGTTGGGAGGTGGTGCACATGCCTTTAATCCCAGTCTTTAGGAGATAGAGGCAGGAGGATCTTTGAGTTCAAGGACCAGTCTGGTGTACAGTCCTGTCGGTATGTGCACAGGGTTGAACCATCTGTTCAAGGACTGGATCCATGAAGGAAACTGACTTTCTCACTGCCAATGGCTCCTCCGATAGGAGCAGGACTTCATAGCCTCAGTGGGAAAAGTTTTCACTACTGTTTCAGTGTCATTGATTCTTATGAATCTATTTAAATTCGTTGTAAATTACGACTTTAATTTTGGTAGGCTGTGCATTTTTAAAAAATTTGTGATTGTCTTTTTGTAATTTTTTTTTCCTTGAGATAGGATCTCTCTGTGTGGCCCTGGCTATCCTAAAACTTGCTCTGTAAATCAGGCTGGCCTTGAACTCGTAGAGATATGCCTGCATCTGCCTCCTGAGTGCTGGGATTAAAGGTGTGTGTGCCACCCCCCTGTCGGTCAAACTCTTCTTCAATGATCTGAGTGTCACTGGAGTCTGTAGTAGAAACTTTCACAGCAGTAATTTCACTGATTTGCATTCTTTCTCGTTGTTTTGGTTAGTTACATTATGGGTTTGTCAAGCTTGTTAATCTTTTCAAAGAATTAATTCTTTGTTTAATTCTATGTTTTTTAACTCTCAATTTTATTAATTTTTATCTTAATTATTGGTTCTTGTCATCTACTGAATTTGAGTTAGGATTCTCCTCCTCTCCCTCTTCCTCCTCTCCTCTTCCTCCTCCTCCTCTTCCTCCTCCTCCTCTTCCTCCTCTTTTTCCTAGAAACTTGAGAAGCATCATTAAGTCGTTTGGGATCTCGTTGATGCTTTTGAATGTGAGCATTTAGAACTCTCAGTACTCCTCTTGGACCTTTGCTGTTCTGCAGAGGTTCTGGCAGGTCCTCCCTCACTTTCACTTAAATAAAATAATATTTTACTTTTCTCTTGACTTCCTCCAGGACCTAATTTTTATTCAAAAGTATGTTTTTCAACCCCTGAGTACTAAATGTAGCTTTTAAGGCTTGTTATTACTGTTGAGTTCTAGTTTCACTTACTGAAGTCTGAAATACTGGGGCTTATTTAAACATTTTTGGTATTTGCTAAGACTTGCTTTGTGACCTATACTGTTTTCAAAAATTATTATTATTATTTGCCATTAGATGAGGATATGCATTCCATATATGTTGGGTGAGATTATTCTGTATGCATCTATTGAATTTTAGTTGTCTAGGTAAAAGTTTAGTTTTGAAGTTCCTTTGGTGATTTTTACTTTGGAAAGCTTATCTGGATGAAGAATGGATATTATCTACACTATTAGTTTTTCAGTACTTATTTTGCCTTTTATGCTGAATAGTGTTTGTTTTATAAAGTCTGGAGCCCAAGATGTGATACATCAGTTATAATTCCTACATAGATTTTGGGGAAGAAAAGATTTATTTGGCTTAAACTTCTACATCACTGTTCATCTTCAAAGGAAGTCAGGACAGGAGCTCAGTAAGGGCAGAAACCTGTAGACTGGAGCAGATGCCGAGGTTATGGAGGGATGCTGCTTACTGACTTGCTCCTTGTGGTGTGTTCAGCCTTCTTTCTTTGTTTCATTGTTTCTTTGCCTTTCATTCTCTCTCTCTCTCTCTCTCTCTCTCTCTCTCTCTCTCTCTCTCCCCTCTCTCCCTTCCTTCCTTTCTTTTTAAAATTTTAATTTTCTTATTTTTTTGTTTTCAATATATTCCTACTCAGTTTCACTCCCTGCTTCTCCCAGCCCCTCTTCCCTTCTCCAAGACCCGCTCCCTCTCCACTTCCATTCAGAAAAGAGCCGTCCTCCCAGGGATATCAGCCAAATAAGGCATAACAAGATACAATAAGACTAGGCACAAAGCCTCACACCAAGGCTGGGTGAGGCAACCCAGTAAGAGGAAAAGGGGCCTAAGAACAAGTGAAAGAGTCAGAGCACACATTTTCCACATTCTTGATGAATTGTTCCCTTTATATGAGTTAGTGATGATATTTATCTCTTATGACTAGTTTTGGTTTGAAGTCTATGTTATCAGATATGAGAAGAGTACGTTAGCTTGTTTGAGGCTTCCATTTGCCTTGTAGGTTGGTTTTCAACTGAAGCTTGTGTCTTAACCCTGTCTGCATCTTTCAGTTGGCTAGATAAGGCATTTATTTTCAAGGCTACCATTGAAAGCATTTTACTATTATCAAGGATTCTGTTGGCTGTTGTTCTGGTTGTTTGGTTTATTGATAATGCTTTCTAATTCTCTTAATTCTTCTTGTTAGAAGCTCGCTATTTTACTATGTTGGATATGACTGGTTCTTTGTGATCTCTGTTCATGTTCCTCTCATGTAATAGAGTTTTTTCTGTGTTCTCATGGATGTAATGTTCTTCTGTGTATAGTATTCTCTTATAAGTTTTCTGCAATGCTTGATCAGCTGTCTTAAATTTTTGCTTATCTTGAAATATTTTTCTCCATCTTTTGTAAAATAACTTTATTGGTTATAGCAATTTTGTTTGATAATTATTTTTGTTTAGGGCTTGAAAAATATTATTCATCTCTTTTCTGGCTTTTAGGGTTGCTGACAAAAGGCATGGTATTATTCTGATGTTTTTACCTCCATATGTGAGTTGGTATTTTCCATTACACTTGTGTGTGTGTGTTTGTGTGTTTGTGTGTTTGTGTGTGTGTGTGTGTATGTATTTGCTTTGTATTTTGTTGTTTGACTTTTGTGTGCTGTGAAGAGATTCTCTGTCATATTTACTTGGACTTTAAAATGCTTCTGTATTTTGATATTTATTTCTTTAGTTTTGTGAGATTCTCAGCTATAATTTTATTGCATGACTGTATAAACCTATAGCCTTCATCTCAGCTCTTTCTTGAAACTCATTGACCTTTAGGTTTCGTCTTGGAGATGTCTATCTTAGAAGTTTTGGTTTTGCTCATTAATTTTTAAAATATATGTCTGTATATATTATCATCTTATCTTTGTCTCCCATTTTAATAATTTACTACTGAAATAAGTTATACTACATTCCAACCCTGAAATTTATTCTTCTTCTTGGCTTTTGTTTGTTGATGATATTTTCTTTCCATTGTCTTTTTAATTTGATTCATTTATCCATTTCTGTTTGTTTGTTTTTTTTTCAGTGTCTCAATTTTCTTACTGATATTTTCCTTCCATGTTTTAAAATTTTCTCTCAAGTTTTATTTCATTCATATTGGCAACTTTTTTTGTCTAGGACTGAGTTGATTTCCTTATCATGTATTTAAGATCATTATATGGTGTTGATCTTGTTTTAGAAGCAGTGTTCTACATATTTCCCTAGCATTTAATCTAGCTCATTATCTTTGCATTGAGAAGCTGTGAGCTTGTGTGGTGTGGTAGTGCGCACTGTGGGGAGTGTGTTATGTGTGTGTATGAGTGTGCGTGTGCTTGTATGTGTTATGTTTTCTGTATTTGTTGGGATGAGTGTATCCCTTAGTTTTAGGTCTTCTTTGTCCATGATATTTTTGTTTATTGTGTGTCTTCCTAGTGGGTTGTCTTTGCTTGGATCTATGTTCAGAAGGAACATTAACTTCAGTAACAATTATGATAGTTTAATACACCTATACTTGTGTAATTTGTTTTTGATCCTATTTCTATATTTATGCATGTATTCTGGAAGAACAATAACTGTTATTGTTTCTTAACCGAAATGTGTGGTTTAAAGAAGTTTGTCAGTTAAGCCTTGTGGAGTTCTTTGGAGATGGAAAGATCATACCGTCTGTTTCTTAATTTTTTTTCTTTTAATTCCTGAGCTATGTTTCATTCATATATTGTCCTATTGCTGATCTTGTCCTGCAGTCCCAAACTTCTCCAATTACACTGAAGATTCCAGTATTTAACTCAATAAGTTTTGCCCTTTTCAGTTCCGTTTTAATGTACACCAATCACTTAGATTGCTCAGATAACTTTATTTTCTGCCTGCATTCTTTAAATAAAAAAGCAGGCTGGTCAGTGTGAGAAGATGCTCTGACTCCTGCCAATCATTTTGTGGATCACTATCTTCTCTTGGTCATCTTCTTACCCCTCCTCCTGCTCAGTAACAGCCAGTAGCTTCTGAGGGAAACCCAGGTGGAGGTTGGCTGTAAGAATAGGTCTGCAGCTACCTTCTTTGAGATGCAGCAGCTGGGAGCTCTGTGGGAGACACATGGTAAGGGCACTGAGAAATAATAGAGGCTCCATCAAACATGGCGATGTGCTTTTAATTTCTTGCTATTGCTTATTCACAGTGTGGACTCCACAGTTATGACTCCATTATTCTTTCCCTCTGTCCTTCCTTCCCTTCTTTCCTCTACATTTGGCCCAAGGAAGCTGGTTTGGAGCAGGCTTGCTGGTATAGGCCTGTAATCGTAGCTACTACTTGCATAGCTAAGGCAGAAGGATTACAAGTGGAAGGTCTGCCTGGGCTTGAGAGAACAAATCAAATGCAGCCTGGGAAACTTTGGTTTCAAAGATAAGAAGCAATACAAGTGTTGAGTAATAGCTCAGTGTTAGAACACTTATCCTAGGTTCAGTTATCAGTATTGAAAAATGTCAAATAAAATAAAGCTACAACAGCTGCCCCCCAAACTAATCAGAGTGTGGGCAAAAATAAGGGCATGTTAGAAATATAATGTTGAATTTCTTCTAACATACATAGACATACATGTACACACACATACACACAAACACATACTCATACACACACTCACACTCATACATACACACTCACACACACACTCATATACACACAGACACATACACACAGATTTATGTGACCAATATAAAAGGCAATTATGTAAACACTCAAGTACATTAGTACTTAGATGTGACAGATTCATTGTGATCTACCTCAGAATTGATATCAACAAGCCAGGGTTTTAAAACCACACCCCCAGAGTTAAATGATTTCATATAACGCAGTTTATTGCATGTTACACATTTTACATTGTTCATCATCATGCTAGAAATGCTGTTAATTAAAGAACATCTGTCATTTTTCCTGATAAACTTGGGCACAATAACTTTTAAGCAAAACTTCTAGGCTGTGGCCTCTTTTTTTGACTGAACTAATAAGATTGGCAGAATTGCTTTGTATTTGATCAAATGTGATAATAATATTCACAGTCTGCTCCACAGCATCTCCAAGCTGAACTACCAGAAAAATATGTATTTTATTTAGTGACTTGTGAGTACCTTTTGGGCTGGAGTTCATTTAAGTGAGTGTGTTACAAGATAATAAAGTTGTTTACTGTGGTTATGAAAATTAGCCATTAGTTATGGTTATTAGTATAAACATTACTTCAGTTATGGCCTGGTGTTATATCCTTAGATTATGATCCAGATTACTTTACATATTTGCATACCATGATGGCAGGACTGAGGTCTAAGAATGTCTTAGTGGATGTTCTCAAGGCAAACTGGGGAATTATTTCACAGGTAGAGATAAAGGAGAGTGGACCCTCTTCATTCTAGGTCTCAGCCTGGTACACGAGAAGAGCACACTTTTATCATCCTCCTCCCTCTTCTGATTTTTGAGTTCTCCTTCTCTGGAAAGGCTGATGAAATGAGGGCATTTTATTTGCCTTTAAATGAGACAGCTCGCCAAGTATCCTTAAAGATGGCTGTGCTCCTGAATCATTAAAGGCCGGTGGAGAGGCTGCAATGATATATGCTGTTTTTTGACATTCCATAACATTGCCCTTCACTGCAGCTGCCAAAAGTGAGCAGCTGCTTCCTGCATTCCCCTGCCATTTCCCAGCCTCGCTGAAAGAGGTCAGCTCTGTTTTCTCATTACGGATCTTTCCACCGGCTGGGCATCTGGATTCATCATCTTCCTGTATCCTAACTCAACATTTTCTTTACCTCCTAAATGACATGATAGACAGCTGGGACTACCAATGGCAAATACTGTTCCCAAGAGTGACCCTTGGGAATAAGCTGGAGAGTTTTAACCCCTAGACACCCAGCCCCATGATGTATGGATTGTGGCATTTTTCTATTGAGCCAGAATTTAGCCTGGCTTTTGAGGACACTGATAAGAGAAAGAGGTATGGAGCCAGAGGTCTACCATTGGTTTCTCCTTCACCCAGTTTCTGACATTTGACAGAAGTCATGTACCTAAATGTGAAGAATAAATATGGCCTCCTCTGCTTTTGGTCATAGCAAATTCCATGCTGTAGAGTGGCTGGATGGTGTCACTGGTGTCACAGAGTGATGATTTAACAGCATCCATTGTTTCTTTGAACATGTGTAAATAAATTTGAAGTGAAAAATTCCCTTTAAATATCTCGAGTTAAAGATCGGGAATGTAATTCACCTTCATAGAACCAAGCTGAGGACCTGCTTCCCCTTAGTCAGGCTCCAGGGTCATTCTGGAGATGGGCACTTCAGAGTTGCATCTGCAGAATCGAAGGCCACAGGAGAGCTAGGAGTAGACCTACGTGCAATGGGACCTTCCTAGATGGCCTCTGAAAAGGCTTTTGAGCTCTCAAATATTTTCTTGTGTCTTGATGGTGTTTTGAATTCTATTACTAAAAAGCCATCATTCTAGCTGAGGCAGGTACCACACTGAGCTGTCCCTAACTACCTCAAGTGAGTAACAGGTCAAGTTTCCCTCCTGTTTCTGTGAGTAAGAGATTGAGAACCAGAACTGAGAATACTGAGTGGAGGGGACAGTGGATGAAGATGGCGAATTGGCAGTATGAGATGGGATATACATAGAATATCAACAAGCACGCCATTAACAATAAACCCAATGTTAGCAGCTTGCCCTATTTAGGATCCAAAATAAGGTTCATCTAAACCACTGGAGAAAATATAATATTTTGTTACCCACATGGTATTGTAAGACTCAAAGGAACTCTGGGTACAAAGAGAACCATGTGTCTAAAATATTCTGGATTGATTTAATATCTTAATTTTGCATTTTGATGTCTATGTTTACAATATCTCAAAACATGTCTTCTGAACATGTTTCTGATCCTCAGGATATAGTTCAGACCTGCAGCATCAGCATCACTTGGAATGTATTAGAAATGAAGAATCTTGAGTCCCTCCCTGGACCAGATGAGCACCAATCCCCAAGAACTCCAGTTCACAAATCACCATCCTAGACTACCTCTTATAAGTATTTGTTAGGGCAGGACAAAGTGACCTTTGTAGTGAGATACAGATGAGGTTGCATTTTCTCATTAGCAGAGCCAAACTGCTTCACGTGGCCCTGAGTGGGATGGGGTTAATGTTCATTTAGTGTACATCTGGCCTCCCTAGTAGAAAGGATTAAGAGCTCTGAGAGAGAAACATCATCATAACATTTCTGCTACTGAAACTCTTTCGTCCTTGGATAAAGATATTTTATCCGAAACCCTGGAGCAATACCAAACACTTGTTTAATTTGTGATTTTTTTTCCTAGGAGCAGAAAAGTCCATGTGGCATCTAGAAGGTCATGTATTCTCTTGCAGCCCCAGAGCTGCAGCAGCCCCTCAGCCTCACCACTGGGGAAGCATGATGTACAGGTGCCGACCTGTCCCAGCTTCCTCTCTAAATGAGCATCATCTCAGATGATGATACTGTTGGCTGGGAACTCTTAACGATCCCTAGATAAAACACTGCAGAAGTTTGATTTAAAAAAAATACGAATATGCCAAAAAAAGCATTCGACACATTGTTGGTCTGTAAGAGATGACATGTTTTGTGTCTGTTCTTCATGAGGAAGGCAGTTCTTCCTATTGTTATTTTTTTTCTTCAGAACTATCTAGTATTTATTTATTTTTTACTTTTATTTTTATTAGAATTATGCTAATTTTTATTGTTTGAGGATTTTACACATATATAGAATATGTTACCATATGGTTTTTCTAAGGTTTTTAAGGTAATTATACCTTCTCATGCTTCTTTCTCTGCTTCCTCCCCTTGCCCACCCCACTGAGTCCATCCATCCTATCCTAATATCACACCACAAATGTGCATGGGTGTAGGACAGCCCCTGGAGCATGAATAGTCTCTCAGAGGCTGTATCCTGAAGAAACCTGTCTCTCTCTCCTCCAGCAGCCTTCCCTCATCAGGGTGAGACTTCTTGAGCTCCTCCTCCCTCCATAATGGTATTCTGACTGGCTTGATCTTCCATAGGGCTTATGCATTACAAGTACAGACACTGAGCTCATGTGTGCAACTGAGCTGCCAGGTCTGATTGGCTTGATCTTCCACAGATCTTATGCATTACACATACCGGCACTGAATTCATGTGTGTAATTGGGCTATCACATCTGGAAAACACTGCTTCACTGCAGGTATCCACTAGCTCTGTATCTTTCTGTCCCTTCTTCACAGATGATCCTGGACCTTGTGGGAAGGATTGTGATATGGGACCAAGAAGGGTTAAATGGAGTTGGCAGAGTGAAGGTAAAGGAGGGGATAAGGGATGAATAACTAATACTAAAGACATACTGGAAAATCCAAATGGAAAATAACTAATGTAAAATTTTCTTTAAAATGTAAACATGTCAGAGTTTAAATGGAGATGTCTTATAGCAGAAAGAATAGTGCTCTTACTATACACCATAGGCTAGGAAATAAAAAGCCAAGAGCCAGGTATAGGTTACTTCTTTTCAAGCTATTGTTTAATGGGGTCCCAAAGACCCCCAAACATTACAGGTTACTACCATTGCTCTTGGGTATCCCCCAGAACTTGATGGTAAGACCCTATTGCTGAAGGCACCACTTGGTTGAGTCATAGGGGATGGAGACATCAAGGCGGTACTGACCTGGAAGCCTCATCTTTACTGGATAACCTTTAAAGTGTTGGGGGTTCTATGAATGATATTGTGGGAGAACAACAGTCTCAACAGCTGTGAACTCTAGGACAGTGGTTCTCAACCTTTCTAACGCTGTGAACATTAATACAGTTCCTTATATTGTGGTGACTTCAGCCATAGAACTATTCTGTTGCTACTTCATAACTGTAATTTTGCTGCTGTTATGAGTTGTAATGCAAATATTTGATATGCAGCGTTATGGTGTGCAACTCCTAGAAGGATTGTGGCTCACAGGTTAAGAACCATTGCTCTAGGAGCTACAATAACTACTGATCCAGCAAGAACTTTCAACCCTTTATATTTGCTTCCTTTATACCCATAGAGGGAAGCTCTTTTTTTGTTTGTAGCTGATATAAATATACAGCCCTACACTTGGTGCAGAGAATAAGAGGTTGTGAAGTGCTCATGCTCTAAGTGGGGCAGCTATTGTTTACTTTTGAAGAGGTAAGACCATGAATGGGTTAAATTATGATTGTATCATTACTATTCATTGAACCATGCCATTTTTGCCTTCCAGAAGATATTGTTTTTTGTGTTTTGTTTTAGGAAAGGTCTCATTATATATCCCAGGTTGACCTTGAACTCACAGTCCTCCTGCCTCAGTTTCCAGAATGCTGGAGCTATAGGATACACCGCATACTTGCTGAAGATACTGTTTTAGTTTTTAATTTAAAAATTATCTATTTATTTACTTATTTATTGTGTGTAGTTGTATGTGTGTATGCATATGCTACAGCACACATGTGTGGTAGTCACAGTTTGTGGGAGTTAGTTCTGATTCTACCATTTGGGTCCTGGGATTGAGCTCATGTTATCAGGCTTGGTTGCAAGTACCTATACATGATGATCCATCTCCTTGGGATGGATTTCCCCCTGCCCAATTAAAGAGAGTATCTTTAAGATAGGAGTGTAACTCCATGACAAAGTACTTGGTTGACATGTGTGAAGCATAGTGTTTACATTTTAATTCATCACCTCTAAACAGCATCCTAGGAAACTTGGAACTGGCCTGTGAAATGGCAACTTCCCTGTTCTGCAAACTGTTTGCATGGACCCAGAACTGAAAGACATGACTTTAAAATGACCTTGAGAGCTAAGCAGAACCAAGTGTCCTTGAACAATGAAAATATGGCCTCTCTGACATATTGGAAGCTAGGGGTGCTGCTGAGAGTTGCAAGATAGATCATAACAACTCAGAGACTAAAAAATCCCCATTACAAAGCATCCACAGGTAGCACCTAAAACTCTAGCCCTATCCCATACAGCTATGGCTGATCCTATACCCTTGGTGAGCAGCCTAAGTCCTTCCTGATAAGTTGATGGGGCAGTAGATTAGAACATACTTCAAATATCCTGTTGGTCAACTTGTAATAGCATATTCGTTTCGTAAAAACCAATGCACAGCATAGCTTCTACACCATCAGTCAGTGAGCCCTCGACTGGTGTTGACTTCCTCTGAGAAGAGAAAAGGCACCAACAGACCTGCGATTGTTCCAGAACATTTCTGCCCATGACATGTAGTCATTAAGAAGGCAAACCACAAGATGAAGACCTTTTCACTAAGAGAGGAATACATGAATCAAGGCATTGTATCATTCTAGTCTGGCCATGTAGTGGCTAGAGTGGTCATCTAGTTGTCCAAGCCAATGGGTCCCATCAGCTGTAGGTATTATTATCTTTATCTGCTTCCTTCTTTTTTCCTTCTTGACTTGGTTTAGACTTTACATTATTATTAATAGTCAACTCTGTTATAAAAGTCATCAAATAGAAAAAAAGTCATCAAATGAGACTCTTCTTGTAGACTATGAGGCCGTTAGGTGGTTGTCCCAGCTGACTATTTCAATCCAGTTCTCAATATTTGCCAGATCCAAATCCATTGAATTACTGGAGACCCAGGATTATGACATTCTTTCTGATTTCTCTGTGACTTTCATTAGTTTATTCTTTTGGGAAGGGTTTGTTTGTTTGTTTATTTTTGAGGCTAGTCTTTCTCTCTGGGCTCAAGTGACCTTTTCTCTTCCCGCCTCTGAAATAACAGAGACTAGAGACCCAAGCATACGGAAATAAATTTATTCCTTCCACAACCTTCTCAGCCAATTCTTCTTTCACCTGGACTCTGCACACCAGCTACTTGGGAAAAAGTTCTCTTCTCAGTGTGTCCTAACTTTCTGAGGCACCATTGCATGAAGATGGTCTCTACCATTGAACCCAGATGGTGCAACTGTGACAGACACCCAAAACAAATTAGTGCAAAGGAGAGGGGGGGAAGGAAGAAAACAAGGAAGAAACATGTCTTAGTTAGGGTTTTACTGCTGTGAACAGACACCGTGACCAAGGCAACTCTTATAAGGACAACATTTAATTGGGCCTGGCTTACAGGTTCAGAGGGTCAGTCCATTATTATCAAGGTGGGAGCATGGCAGCGTCCAGGCAGGCATGGTGCAGGAGGAGCTGAAAGTTCTACATCTTCATCTGAAGGCTGCTAGCAGAATAGTCATTTCAGGCAGCTAGGGTGAAGGGTGGGCTATAAAGCCCACGCTCACAGTGATACACCTATTCAACAAGGCCACACCTACTCCAACAGGGCCACACCCTCTAATAGTGCCACTCCCGGGACAAGCATATACAAACCATCACAAAGAACTAAAAGAGGTTTTGCTACAGGGTCAGTCACTGCTGAAGGAAAAATTGGAAAGTGACTTTTGTACCAGAATGTGAGATTTTTTTCTTTAGATCCGTGTCCATATTTATTTTCCTCTTGTCTTTCTTCATTGCTTGTAATAAAGCCTCAGGAATGCCAAAATGTGTCGTGCACTTTTGGAGACTGGATAGGTGAGCAAGAACAATGAGGCTGTTTATTCTGGAGTGCCTCAGGGAGGGGCTATGGTTAGAAAGGAGGGAAGCAATTTCAACAAAAGGAACAAAAAATTTGTTTCCTGGAACTGATGGATAAAATAAAAACAAATATGGTAAGGGCCTGCCTGTGATAGCAAGAGGTCTCAGAAGTGTCTACACATGGAGAGTCCTGAATGACATCATGCAGTTGAATGTCAAAGTCACAGCCACATTTATTTTAATACTGTTTACGTGAGGACAGAAATCAGCACGAAGGAGATCTTATTCCACGAGGATCTCATTAAAAGATGGATGCACATATAAAGAAGGCTTTAAGGTTCGGTGGGTCGGACATGCTTCTTTACAGGCAGTGCCTCTCGTATATTGTCTAAGGACCCTCTGCATCTGAGTCATCTGTTTGTTTGTTTTTATTATTAAAATACAGATTCTTGGGTTTTCCCCCAGACTTACTGAACTCTGGGTTTACATATATACTCTGCCATGTGATAATCTCCAGTGACAGGCTTCCTGGTCTGGGCTCACCACCTTCTACCTTGCACAGGAATGATCTCTGTTGGAACAGTGCTTTCATAGGACAGAGGGACTGTAGACTCAAGAGCCATGCCTTGCCTCTGGCTATGTATCTTCAGTCAGGCAAAGGCCCTGAGGTTTCATATTGCTGATAGGGATAGCTAAGACACTAGAAAACTCTTCTTCAGTTTATCTATGAAGCAGAGGGCAGGATGGGATTGCAATTAGTCTAACATCATCCTGGTGAATTTCCAGAAGCCAGGAGACAGACATCTGGTTTCCTAGTAGCTTGTTGGGGCTGTGCTGTGGACTTCCATAACAAGCTCTGTTCAGTTTCTGAGAATCAGGAGAAGGTTATTTTAGTGGGTTTTTGCATTTAGTGGCCAGCAGAGGAAATGCAGGTCAGGACCAAAGGGAAGATACAGTCTCCCAGGGAACAGAAAATGCTGACATTCTCAGGCCATAACAGAGAAGACTTTTACCAGGCAGTGCCAGCCTGAATCTTTGCCGAATCTCTTGTACCTAAGTATTATATTTCAAAGATTTCAAGAAAATCGACATAAGAGCTTTTATGACTAGCAAATGTGTGTTTCTGTAGAGTCCTTACTATTTAGCTTGGTGATTTCTACACTGAAAATCAGCCTTGTCATGTTGGTTTTAGACAAGTGTTTCTCAGTTTGCATGAGCTCCTGAACTGTCTTTTTGGATGAGGATACTGTCTGGTTTTAGAAATTACATCTGATTAGTCAAATCGTATACAATAAGGGAGGTTTGCCTTCTGTTTGGGAGTTGCAAAGTCTGGATCTTTGCTTAGATGGCTCAGTCAGTCAAATTTCCCTTTAATTTGTGTTGTGTGTGGTCTTCTAGATACCATGGAGAGTAGCGCATGTGCAGACAGCTGTAGAGTGAGTTTGAATAGTCCTTTGAACATGAATGACAGGAAGCCAAACAGGGTGAGCAAGCCTTATGAAGGCAATGCCTCTGCAAAGAGGTTTTGCTTACTGCCATACGCTTGAGGAGTGTCGCCTAGCCTGAAGCAAAGCCACATAGCAGGCTGTGCTCTGGCTTCCACAGCCCGGTGAAGGAAAGTTAACCTACCCATTTCCAGGAAGAGGTTAAAGCACATCCAGTTTCACCAGTAGAGGGCAGTGCATCTCTGTACTTGCCTATGCATTTATCTGTATGTTATATACTGTTACATATGTACTCCAACAACATATATTATAACGGAACACAGCACATTTATCTATTTAACGTTCTCTTGAAAAAATTCTTTCTCGCCTTTTCATAGGAAGGGGAATTGCTTATGAGTGAAAACATGGCTTGTCGAGGAGATATTTGTGGTAGTGTATTTGTATGTGAACTAGACAAAAATATTTACCCTTTCTTATCAACAAACATGGGAAATGAGAAAAGTAGAGAATTATTTTAAAAAGCAACATTCTTAAGTCAAATTCTAGATTTTAAGGGTAGAGGTTTTTCTCTACCCTTAAAATTGCCTTCTTCTCCTAGGAGGAGAGAAATTTCTCGAAAAGACTTCCATAGCTCAAATACCAGGATTCGAACCTTGCTTTTAGATTGCTTCCTGTTGTGTTTGTCCCCAGAGCCTGGAGTTGGAGCTGCCTAGAAAGACGAGCCTATACACCAATGTGGAGGCAGGAGGAGGGGGGAAAGGATAGTGAGTTCCTGGGAGGGAGTGGGGGAAATGGGGTAAGGAGAGAACATCTGAAATGTAAATAAAATTTACAATTTCAAAAAAAAAAGAAAGAAAGAAAAGCGAGCCTATAGATCAGGGCTGAGCCTCTGGCTCTATGAAGGTGCTCTGGCCTCCCCAAGCGCCTGTCTCTGTGTAGTGTCCCTACTCACGAAGGTCCCGCTTAAGTTTCTCCACAAACTCGGTTTATTTTAAATGACTGCATCAAAACAACTATGGGATGGCGCCGAGAGAGGAAGGACACTTCAGCCCTTATGCATGTTCTTTGCTTAGCGTGTGGGTGAGTGCCCCGCGCTTTTCATACTCAATCGCTCATCAAGTGGTCTGAGCAAGAGGGGAGGAGTTAAACACCACGGCAGATCCATAAAGTTGAGAGAGTTGGGTCTTAAGTCCAATGCAGACCTCAGACCCGTGAGGCTTTCCAAGGCAGGGACAACTTAGCTGCAGTGACTAGGAAGAAACCAGTCTCTCTCCTCTGGAACATCAGGTTTCTGCAGGCTGGAAAACAAGCTTGGAAGTCCTCCAAAGTCCAGCTCAGCTGGGAAGAAATGTTAGGGACTCGCTCTAAAGGGGAGGGGGCTTGCTTTTTAATTTTTTGCAAGAGCTGATGATCTCTGCTGCTGTGTCGTCCTTGAAGTGCATGCATGGAGATAAAATCTCTATGTAGTCCTAGACTCTCAGTAATCAGACTGCAGTGGAGAAAACCAGAGGAAAGAGGAAGATATGGCTGACATGTGTTCAGGAAGACTGTAATGTCTGAAAGAGTGTTCACATCTCTGAAATTGTTGCTGACCCCTCCTCTCAATTTCCTCTTCCTCAACTGAGAAGGAAAGGCTCACTTCACTAGTAATACATCATGTTTTATCCATTAAAGTTGCATGTCTGTAATGTCTAATATAATTAATTAATTAATATAATTAACAATCATTTAAATACAGAAACTGGGGGACAGACAAAAGGGTCAGGATATAAGAGCACTGTCTTCTCTTGCAGAGGACTGGGATTTAGTTCCCAGCACCCATATTATGGCTGACAACCTTTGTAATCTCAGTTCCAGGGACTCCAATGTACTCTTCTGGCCTCCTTGGACATCAGACATCCTCTTGGTACATAGACATACATGCAGGCAAAACAGTCAAGCACATAATAAATAAATAAATAAAATCTAAAACCTTGAGAGACTAGACACATGAATAGTTACTAACGAACAAATTCTGGTCACATAGAGCTTAAGGAGTACTGTGACTCTGTTTTGCTAAGGTCATCTTTGTTGCCTTGGTCATTTTTCTCCCTATGCTAAATCAAGGCAAGTTTTCCACATTTCACTTATGAAAGATTAAATACAAACAGACACTCTGACTACTCAGCTGGACATGGTAACTTACCACCTATAATACCAGCACTTGGGACGCTGGACCAGGAGGAGCCTGGCTAGTTGGAGCCTAGTCTAGGCTACATAGTGAGTTCTGGGCCACGCTGGGATACAGTGCAAGACTTTGCCTCAAAAACAAATGAAAGCAACAGCAACAGCAGCAACAACAGCCACAAAAAAACAGCTCATGTGGTAAAAGAGCATCCTGCCTGTATTGGATAAAGCATTCCTGGTTTGGCTTTTCTGAAAAGCAATCAGTGTGGCTCAGGAATTACTCTTCAATGCATTTTCATAAGCAGGTGAATGAAGATGTAGGCTCCACTCTCTTATTGGAAAGCTATTTTGGCAGTGGGTCTTGGCTAGGTTAGATATTGAATAGGAAATGAATGGAACTTGTCTTGCACAGCAAGCCCTGTCCTGGCCCCTGTTATGTCTGATTAAACATAAGCAGGATGCTTGCTGGAGGATCAGTTGTTTTACTGCCCAAGAGGTGGTGTGTCCAGGGAGAATGGAGCCAATAAATGAGGCAGACTAAAGTCTCATACCATAGCCAACTTTATTCAGAGCATCAGACAATTTATACTCTGAGTGTTAAGAAGAGTTACATTAGCAAGCTGTTCAATCACAAGGACAAGCCTCACATGGTAGACAAGCTGTATAGAGCCATACAACAACAACAAAAACATTTTTCTATAAAGGCATATAAAGAAGTAGTGATAGCCAGTTATAATGAATAATCTGATGCAAACTCACTCTTATTCATTACACTTCGGAGGAGTGCAAAAGCACAATCCAAGAACCATTCCGTGTTTTGAAGAAACCGAGGTCTTAAGACTCTTATTTTGGTTTCTTGGAGTCTTCTCTCAAGAACTCAGAAATCTGCTCACATTCATGCACCATGTTCCAACAATCGGTGAGCATGGAATTGAGAAAAATTATGAAGAATTTAAAACATTTCTTCTCTTGAGAACTCTCTGTTTAGTTCCTTGGCCTTGTATTTTAATTGGGTTGCTTATTTTCTTAGTGTTTAGGGTTTTTGGGTTTTTTTTTGTTTTTTTGTTCTTTAGTTTATTGTATATTCTAAACAGCAGTTTTTGGTCAGATGAATAGCTGATAAGGATTTTCTCCCGCGCTGCTGGCTGCCTCTCTCCTCACCTCACAGTTTCCTTCGCTGCACAGAAGCTTTTTAGTTTCATGAGATCACATTTTTTTTGATTATCCGCCATATTTCCTGCGCTTCTGGAGTCTCATTCAGAAAGTCTTTATCTGTGCCTATAAGTTGAAGCACTCACCCTGCTATTGTCTCTCCTATAGGTTTCAAGGCATCTGGTCTTATGTTGAGATCCTTGATCTTTTTTGGAGCTAAGGTTTATGCAGGATGAGAGATAAGGATCTACTTCATTGGTCTCTATGTTGAAGCCCAGTTTTTCCAGCACCATTTTCAGAAGATGCTGGCTTTCCCCCAGTGTTGAATTTTGGTATCTCAAAGTGCTTAATATCCTTAACTGTCAGGGAAATGTAAATTAAGATTACTTTAAGATCCCAGCCTTGCCGCAGTCAGAATGGCCATCACAGGAACACAAATAACAACAAATGCTCTTGTGGATGTGTGGGAAGAGAAATTCTTAGACAGTATGGGTGGGAGTGTAAAGTCAGGCAGTGGCTTGGAAATTAGTCTGGAGGTTCCTCCAAAAACTACAACTAGAACTGCCAAGTGACTCATGTATACCACTCCTGGGCGTGTGCTCAAAGGACTACTTATACTAATACGGGGAAACTTGAGTATCACGTTCATTTCTGCCTTATTCACAACAGCTAGGAAATAATGTCAACCGAAATGTCCATTAACAAATGCACATGTACATACATGCAATGGAATATTACTCAGCTGTAAAAAAAAAATGAAATTATGAAATTTGCAGGTGAATGGATGAAGCTGAAAAAAAATTATGCCGAACAAAGTAACTCTGGCTCAGAAAGGTAAATGCCATCTGTTCTCTCATATGTGGATACTAGTCTTAAATTTTGTTTTGTATATTTAACTTGAAGCATAAGTGGAAGCCAGGAAATAGAAAAAGGCTCCTTGAGAGGGTATGTAAGGGAGGGAGGTAGTCAGATATAGACAAGATAGAGTAGTGAAGTAGAATACTAGGAGCTGAAAGGCTTAAATGGGAAGGGGGTGGGGTATGGGGGAGATCAGAGGGTAAGGAGAGGGCTAATCTAAAGGAAGGGTGTATGAAAAGCCATATAGAATTCTACTCTCTTATAACCCAACTTAAAAACATACTCTGAGGGAAAGAAAGCAGAGAGGGGAATTCTAAAAATTAAGCAGAGATGTAGTTGGGAGGACAGGAATGAGGAGCAGTAGTGGGTGAGCTAACCAGAAGTAAGGATGGATGAAAACTTACAGAAACCCACTAATAAGCAAGCTAATTTTAAACTTCAACTTAAAAATCTTGAACAGACTTAAACTGCATGAGTGGATAACATTGCTCCTGGGAGCCCTTATATGATATCACAATACAAAGAATGGGATATCGCCCCACTTGTTATTGTTAGGGAGGCTCCAGAGGTCTCTGAAACAACATAAGCTATTGGTATTTTCTTTGATCACCCACCATAACTACACAGTAAGACACTGTTGCAGGAGATGTCATACAGTTTGGCTGCAGAGTATAGAGAAATCAGTCTCAAACACAACAAGGCTAGATTTCAGAGTACTGGAAAGTGCTAGGCAGACTGCTGGAGGAGAAAAGACAAAAACAATCTTACCCACCTCTGAACACTGCATGCCAATAATACTGACCTGCCAGGCAAGATGTGTCTTAGTGTGCAATAGTGGCTCCTAAGTTACAGGGGTAGCCAACTGCTCTCTGATTGTTTTTGAAGCCTGCTCCAAGGAGAGAGTTTCAGGCTTGCTACTGTAATCCTAATAAAAATGAAAAATAAAACAAAACCCCCTCCTGACTGGGAAGGTTATGAATCCAAGAGTAGAACCTGTTATTGTTATCTTGTAAATATCATATTGTCAAATTGCCTTCTAAATATTTATGTTTCAACCATAGGCCTGAGATGCTTTCAACATCTCTCAGAGGAGCTTCTCTTTGTAATGGGCAGCAGCTGATGACAGGATGCATAACTGGTCAAATATTGAGAAGAACCTGAGTGCTCAGCTCTAAACAGATGCCTATATCAACACACCTCCACCAAGGCTCAGGGAACCTCATGGAAGAAGAGTCAGAAAGAATGGAAGAGATAGAGGATGGGGAAGAGTGCTCTGAAGTGCTATTGTCTGGACATGACACATAAAGTCCCAGTAGCTGCAGTTACCTGCACAAGACCTATACAAGACCAAGCCAACCAAAAATTCTAACACAGATTGGATAGGTGATCTCCAGGACTCATCTCACACTGAGAAGCTATTGGGTAGTTGCTGGGGGATGAAGAATCACTCTTTATTAAGGAATGGCCACTGATAGGATTCCCATGCTCCAGCAGATGCCCCCTCCATGCACATATGAACAACTCTAACTAGACTTGGTGAGTATAAAAACATATGAAAAACATGAAGTTGGAAGGGGGTGTGATGGGAAAACATGAGAGGAATTGGAAAGGGTAGAAATGATATATATTGTGTACATGTACAAAAATCCTCAAAAGTATTGAAGAATTTAAAAATTCAAAAAGAAAAGTAGAATAATAAAATAAATGTGTCATCCAGCATATCCTTTATCTCTTCAGTCTCTTTTTGATTAGTACATATGCGCTGTATAAAATAGCAAGAGCGTTATGACATTTTCACATTTATGATGCGTGTTCTTTGAGCTCACTCACTTCCTGTTGTGGATAGCCTCAGCCTTGTATTTTGATCCTAGTTCCCAGTGGATAGCCTCAGCCTTGTATTTTGATCCTAGTTCCACTCTCCTGGGAGGGGCTGCAGAGGAGGATTGAATCAATGTTGTGGATAGCCCCAGCCTTGTATTTTAATCCTAGTTCCACCCTCCTGGGAGGGCTGCAGAGGAGGAATGAATCAATGTTGTGGATAGCCCCAGCCTTGTATTTTAATCCTAGTTCCATCCTTCTGGAGGGGCTGCAGAGGAGGATTGAATCTGTACACAAGTGACGTCTTGTAAACCTTCTGTCCAATTAAAACCTGTAAAATAAAGGCTAGAGCCAGAGATTGGGCAGTAGAAGGGGAGGCGGAGAAAAAGGCTTAGGGGAGGAGAGAGTGAGAGGAATTTGATATAAAAGGAGAAGCAGAAGCAGAAGCAAGAGTAGAAGCAGAGGAAGAAGAAGAGAAGTAGAAGCAGGAGGAAGCAGGCAGAAGGAAACCAGAGATAGAAGGAAGCCAATGCCAGAGGCAGATTTAAATAATTTCTACTACAACTTCCCTCACTCTTTTCTGAAATATAAAAAATTTCATTTATCTTTCCATCTCATCCCTGTACGTTTCAGTAGACATCTTTAAAACATTAATGTTTCCTATGTCTACAATGCCAGCATTCATACAATGTGTGTTTTCGGTATCATTTATTCTCCAATTACATTCCATTTAACATGTTAAATGCTACCCAGATTTAACAAACGATCTTATACAGTACCTTATTGTTTTAAATATGAAGTTTTTCTCACAAATACTTTTATTTTCCTTGGTGAAGGTCTGTTGGTGATAGGTAAGCCCTCTGAGATTTTATTTGAAAGTTATCTTTATACCATTCTTAATGTTGAAAGATAGCTTCACTGGACACGGAAAGTCTGATTGCACATTGACTATTATGTTGGTCACTAAAGACAGTGTCTGTGTTCTGTTAGCCTCCAGTCTGACCTTTTTAAGGCCTGCTTCTTAACTCTCTGGCTACTTCTAACATTGCTTCTTTGTCCTAGAAGCTCTGTAGTTTCACAGCCCTGGGCTAAGAAGTTCATTTCTTTATATTTACCTTGTTTTCAATTATTTAAGTATGTGAGAATTGAAACTTAACTATCTTTCAATATCCCTGGAAACGAGCAGTTACAATCTTTATGAACATCGATTTTCTGAGTAGCATCCATCAGTTACCTATTCTGGAATTTCAGTGGAATATAGGATAGAATGTATCTGATGTTCCATGTTGCCCTTCATCTTGGAATCTCCTCAGAGCACATTCCCGGTCCTTTGACAGTTTAGTATTCCTATTTTTATTTTCCTGTTAAAGTTACCCTTGGGTTTTAGGTTTTTTATTTTATTTTTATTTCTTTTATTGGAACTTTTATTTACATTTCAGGTGTTTTCCCCTTACCCCCTTCCCCCTCTCCCTCCCAGGAACTCCCTATCCCTTCCCCCCTTCTCCTGACTCTATGATGGTGTACCCACACCCACCCTCCCCAGAACTTCACCTCCCCACCCTCGAATACCACCCCCCACGATGTCCAGCCTTCATGGGTCCAAGAATCTCTTCTCCCACTTATATAGCTCCCTTGCATATATAGCTGGAGCCATGGGTCCCTCCCTAAGTGCTCCCAGGCTGGTGGTTTAGACCCTGGGGGCTCTGGTCGGTTGGTATTGTTGCTCTCCTCATGGGGTCCCGTACCCTTCCTACTCCTTCAGTCTTTACTCTATCTTCTCTGTTGGGAACCCCATGATCAGTTTAATGGTTAGCTGTGAGCATCTGCCTCTGAATACGTCAGACTCTTGCAGACCTCTAAGGAGACAGTTATATTAGGCTCCTGTCAGGATGCACCTCCTGACACCCACGTCAGCATCTACCTTTGGTGACTGCACATGGGATGGATACCCAGGTGGAATGGTCTGCAGACGGCCCCTCCTTCAGTTTCTGTCCTGCACTTTGCATCCATATTTGCTCCCTTGATTATTTTGTTACTTCTTCTAAGAGGGACTGTAGCCCCCGCCCCAACTTGGTCTTCATTCTTCATGAGCTTTATGTGGTCTGTGAGTTGAATCTTGGGTATTTCAAGCTTCTGGGCTAAAGTCCAATAATCAGTGAGTGAATACCATGTATGTTCTTTTGTGATTGGGTTACCTCACTCAGAATGATATTTTCTAGTTCCATCCATTTATATAAGAATTTATCGAATTCATTGTTTTTAATAGCTGAGTAATATTCCATTGTGTAAATGTACCACATTTTTTGTATCCATTCCTCTGTTGAAGGGCATCTGAGTTCTTTCCAGTTTCTGGTATTATAAATAAAGCTGCTATGAACATAGTGGAGCATGTGTTTTTGTTATATGTTGGAGCATCTTCTGGGTATATGCCCAGGAGTGGTATAGCTGGGTCCTCAGGTAATGCTATGTCCAGTTTTCTGAGGAACCGCCAGACTGATTTACAGAGTGGTTGCACCATCTTGCAATCCCACCAACAATGGAGGAGTGTACCTCTTTCTCCACATCCTGGCCAGCATCTACTATCACCTGAGTTTTTGATCTTAGCCATTCTGACTGGTGTGAGGTGGAATCTCAGGGTTGTTTTGCTTTGCATTTCCCGGATGACTAGGGATGCTGCACATTTCTTTAGGTGCTTCTCGGCCATTCGCATTTCCTCAGTTGAGAATTCCTTGTTTAGCTCCATACCCCATTTTTTAATAGGGTTATTTGGTTGTCTAGAGCCTAATTTCTTGAGTTCTTTGTATATACTGGATATTAGTCCTCTATCAGATGTGAGATTGGTAAAGATCTTTTCCCAATCTGTTGGTTGCCATTTTGTCCTATTGACAGTGCCCTTTGCCTTACAGAAACTTTGCAATTTTATGTAGTCCCATTTGTCAATTCTTGATCTTAGAGCACAAGCCATTGCTGTTCTGTTCAGGAACTTTTCCCCTGTGCCTAGGTGTTCAAGGGTCTTCCCCACCTTCTCTTCTATTAGTTTCAGTGTGTCTGGTTTTATTTGAAGGTCCTTTATCCACTTGGACTTGAGCTTCGTACACGGAGATAAGAATGGATCGATTTGCATTCTTCTGCATGTTGTCCTCCAGTTGAACCAGCACCATCTGTTGAAAATGCTGTCTGTGTTCCACTGGATGGTTTTAGCTCCTTTGTCAAAGATCAAATGACCATAAGTGTGTGGGTTCATTTCTGAGTCTTCAACTCTATTCCACTGATCTTCCTACCTGTCTCTATACCAATACCAGGCAGTTTTTAATCTGTAGTACAGCTTGAGGTCAGAGATGGTGATTCTCCAGAAGTTCTTTTATTGTTGAGAATGGTTTTCGCTATCCTGGGTTTTTTGTTATTCCAAATAAATTTGAGAATTTTTCTTTCTAGCTCTGTAAAGAATTGAGTTGATATTTTAATGGGGATTGCATTGAATCTGTAGATTGCTTTTGGCAAAATGGCCATTTTTACTATATTAATCCTGCCGATCCATGAGCATGGGAGATCTTTCCATTTCCTGAGATCTTCTTCAATTTCTTTCTTCAGAGACTTGAAGTTCTTGTCATACAGATCTTTCACCTGCTTGGTTAGGTTCACCCTGAGGTATTTTATATTATTTGTGACTATTGTGAAGGGTGTCATTTCCCTAATTTCTTTTTCAGCCTGTTTATCAATCACGGAGAGGAAGGCTACTGATTTGTTTGAGTTGATTTTATAAACCTGCCACCTTGCTGAAGTTGTCTATCAGGTTTAGGAGTTCTCTGGTGGAGGTTCTGTGGTGACTTAAGTATACTATCATATCATCTGCGAATAGTGATATTTTGACTTCTTCCTTTCCTATTTGTATTCCTTTGTCTTCCTTTTGTTGTCTAATTGCTCTGGCTAGGACTTCCAGTATTATATTGAATAGGTAGGGAGAGAGTAGGCAGCTTGGTCTAGTCCCTGATCTTAGTGGGAATGCTTCAAGTTTCTCTCCATTTAGTTTGATGTTGGCTACTGGTTTGCTGTATATTGCTTTTACTATGTTTAGGTATGGGCCTTGAATTCCTGTTCTTTCCAAAACTTTTACCATGAAGGGATGTTGAATTTTGTCAAATGCTTTCTCAGCATCTAGTGAGATGATCATGTGGTTTTTTTCTTTGAGTTTGTTCATATAGTGGATTACATTGATGGATTTCCGAACATTGAACCATCCCTGCATTCCTGGGATAAAGCCCACTTGATCATGATGGATGATTGTTTTGATGTGTTCTTGGATTTGGTTTGCTAGAATTTTATTGAGTATTTTTGCATCGATATTCATAAGAGAGATTGGTCTGAAGTTCTCTTTCTTTGTTGAGTCTTTGTGAGATTTAGGTATGAGTGTGATTGTAGCTTCATAGAACGAATTGGGTAGTGTTCCTTCTGTTTCTATTTTGTGGAATAGTTTGAAGAGAATTGGTATTAGGTTTTCCTTGAAGGTCTGATAGAATTCTGCACTAAAACCATCTGGGCCTGGGCTTTTTTTGGTGGGGAGACTTTTAATGACTGCTGCTATTTCTTTAAGGATTATGGGACTGTTTAGATGGTTTATTTGCTTCTCATTTAACTTTGGTACCTGGTTTCTGTCTAGAAAATTGTCCATTTCATTCAGATTTTCCAGTTTTGTTGAGTATAGACCTTTGTAGTAGGATCTGATGATTTTTTGAATTTCCTCGGTTTCTGTTGTTATGTCTCCCTTTTCAGATCTGATTTTATTAATTTGGATACTGTCTCTGTGCCCTCTGGTTAATCTGGCTAAGGGTTTATCTATCTTGTTGATTTTCTCAAAGAACCAACTCCTGGTTTTGTTGATATTTTTATAGTTCTTTCTGTTTCTACTCGGTTGATTTCAGCCCTGAGTTTGATTATTTCCTGACGCCTACTCCTCTTGGGTATATTTGCTTCTTTTTGTTCTAGAGCTTTCAGGTGTGCTGTCAAGTTATTAATGTGTGCTCTCTCCAATTTCTTTTTGTGGGCACTTAGAGCTATGAGTTTTCCTTTTAGCACTGCTTTCATGGAGTCCCACAAGTTCTGGTATGATGTTTCCTCATTTTCGTTAAATTCTAAAAAGTCTTTAATTTCTTTCTTTATTTCTTCCTTGACAAAGTCATCATTGAGTAGAGCATTGTTCAATTTCCACATGCATGTGAGTTTTCCCTTGGTTCTGTCCTTATCAAAGACCAGCCTTAATCCATGGTGATCTGATAGGATGCAAGGGATTATTTCAATCTTTTTGTATCTGTTGAGGACTGTTTTGTGACCAATTATATGGTCTATTTTGGAGAAGGTACCATGAGGTGCTGAGAAAAAGGTATATTCTTTTACTTTAGGTTGAAATGTTCTATAGATATCTGTTAAATCCATTTGGTTCATAACTTCTGTTAATTTCAATGTGTCTTTGTTTAGTTTCTGTTTCTATGATCTGTCCATTGGAGAGAGTGGGGTGTTAAAATCCCCCACTATTATTGTGTGAGGTTCGATGTGTGCTTTGAGCTTTAGTAAAGTTTCTTTTATGTATGTGGGTGCCCTTGCATTTGGAGCATAGATGTTCAGAATTGAGAGTTCATCTTGGTAGATTTTTCCTTTGATGAGTATGAAATGTCCTTCCTTATCTTTTTTGATTACTTTAGGTTGAAAGTCGATTTTATTTGATATTAGAATGGCTACTCCAGCTTGTTTCTTGGGACCATTTGCTTGGAAAATTGTTTTCTAGCCTTTTACTCTGAGATAGTGTCTGTCTTTGTCACTGAGGTGCATTTCTTGTATGCAGTAAAATTCTGGGTCTTGTTTATGTATCCAGTTTGATAGTCTACATCTTTTTATTGGAGAGTTGAGTTCATTGATGTTAAGTGATATTAAGGAAAAATGATTGTTGTTTCCTATTATTTTTGTTATTAGAGGTGGAATTATGTTTGTGTAGCTACTTTTTTTTGGGTTTGTTGGAAGATTACTTCCGTGCTTTTTCTAGGTTGTAGTTTCCTTCCTTGTGTTGGCGTTTTCCATCAATTATCCTTTGAAGTGCTGGGTTTGTGGGAAGATATTGTGCAAATTTGGTTTTGTCATGGAACATCTTGGTTTCTCCATCTATAGTGATTGAGAGTTTTGCTGGGTACAGCAGTCTGGGCTGGCAGTTGTGTTCCCTTAGGGTCTGTATGATATCAGACCAGGATCTTCTGGCTTTTATAGTCTCTGGTGAAAAGTCTGCTGTAATTCTTATAGGTCTGCCTTTATATGTTACTTGACCTTTTTCCCTTAGTGCTTTTAGTATTTTTTCTTTGTTTTGTGCATTTGGTGTTTTGATTATTATGTGTCAGTGGGTATTTCTTTTCTGGTCTAGTCTGTTTGGTGTTCTGTAGGCTTCTTGTATGTTTATGGGCATCTCGTTCTTTAGGTTGGGGAAATTTTCCTCTATAATTTTGTTGAAGATATTTACTGGCCCTTTAAATTGGGAATCTTCACTCTCATCTATACCTATTATCCTTAGGTTTGGTCTTCTCATTGTGTCTTGGATTTCCTGGATGTTCTGGGTTAGGAGCTTTCTGCATTTTGCATTTTCTTTGACTGTTGTGTCAATGTTTTCCATGGTATCTTCTGCGCATGAGATTCTCTCTTCTATCTCTTGTATTCTGTTGGTGATGCTTGCATCTATGACTCCTGATCTCTTTCCTACGTTTTCTATCTCCAGAGTAGTCTCCTTTGAGATTTCTTTATTGTTTCTATTTCCATTTTTAGATCCTGGATGGTTTTGTTCAATTCCTTCACCTGTTCGGTTGTGTTTTCTTGCAATTCTTTAAAGGATTTTTGTGTTTCCTCTTTAAGGGCTTCTACCTATTTACCTGTGTTCTCTTTCAATTCTTTAAAGGATTTTTGTGTTTCCTCTTTAAGGGCTTCTACCTGTTTACCTGTGTTCGCCTGTATTTCTTTGAGGGAGTTAGTTATGTCCTTCTTAAAATCCTCTATCATCATCATGAGAAGTGATTTTAATTCTGAATCCTGTTTTTCCTGTGTGATGTGGTATCCAGGGCTTGCTATGGTAGGAGAATTGGGTTCTGATGATGTCAGGTAACTTTAGTTTCTGTTGCTTGTGTTCTTGCGATTGCCTTTCGCCATCTGGTTGACTCTAGTGTTACCTGTGCTCGCTGTGTCTGACTGGAGTCTGTCTTTCCAGTTATCTTGCTTGTGTCAGATCTCCTCAGATTCCAGATGTCTCTGTGTTCCTGTGATCCTAAGCTTCCTCTGCTCTGGATGCAGTAGGTCCTCTAGGTTGTCTCAGGATCAGGTGTTTCCACAGGAGCAGACCAGCTAAGGGTCTGCCCCAGGCAAAGAGAACAGGTTCCGGGTGGAAGGCAGGTGGTATTCTGGAAGGGCGGAGTTTGGGTGCCTGCTTGTTCCTTAACCCCCACCTAAGTCCCAGTTGTAATTCTGGGGCGTGTGGTGGTTGGCAAGGTGTCTTACCCTCTGCTCTGGATGCAGTCGGTCCCTCTAGGATTTCTCAGGATCGGTGTTTCCACAGGAGCAGACCAGCTAAGGGTCTGCCCCAGGCAAAGGGACCAGGTTCCCTCTACTCTCGATGCAGTCTGTCCCTCTAGGATGTCGGGTTTTATGTTTTCAATGCTAGTAATTTATTTCCTCCAAGTCTTAGTTGTTTTTAGATGTTATAGTTTTTGATCATATTCTAAGACTCCATTTAACCTCTTGCTACATGCTAAACATTTTTGTAATTATTATAAATTTGAACTGGCAGTGTATTTTGTCTTCCTGCTGTCTCTCACCCACGCTGCTTCTTTTCCATGTTTGCGTGTTTCTACTTCTCCATAATTCCCCCTTTTGAGGCAGTGATTAGCTGCACAGCCCACTTAGACTTGACATTCATAGTGCAGACGAGTCTGGCCTTGAATTTGTGGTGAATCTCCTGCCTCTGCTTTCCAAGTACAAGGATTCTAGGTCTGTACCACCACACAAAGCTGTGTATGTGTCTATATGTGTGTGCTCATATGTGTACATGTGTGTATGTGTGTGCTCATGTGTGTATATGTGTGTGCTCATGTGTGTACATGTATATATTTATGAAAGACTGAGAACTACGAGCTAATTTTCTTAAATTTTTTTCTATAAATGTCTCACAATCCCCACTGAAGTTATATTTTCTTTACAGGGAATACATATTAAATTGCTGCTTGTTACTGGGGCTGTTAGCAGCAAATTAGACAATGAGTTTGAGAGTTTTGTTTTTATTTTGCACAGGTACTATGACCCTGAGTCCCAGACTTTCATGAGGCCCAGTTTGTTGTTTAAATTATCAGAATAATTTGTTTTGGCATCTGTCAAAGAGTCACAAGAAGTAAGTTTCCCACCAAAGATTTTAGTTCTAGTCTTGGCTGTATTTTCTATTTGATTCACAGGTTGGTGAGACCTTTGGTTTTATACCTGTTTTCCATGATCCACATAAATCTGAAATGAGTTAAGATTGCAAGAGTTTGGTGAATAGTGTGAGAGCAGAACTCAATTGAGATGCCATTTTAAGGCAAAGTTCTCATTTTTTACATAATTTCTTTTTCTGTTTCCTGATTTTGAGAAATAACTTAGCAAGTAATTGAATAATATTTTTCCTGTATTTTATTGAATTTCCATATTATTTACCTTTGAGAAGTCTCATTATAAACTTGTTGGCAATATCTATCAAAAGAGGAATTCATATGCCAGTTCGATCATTAAGTCTACTAGAAATTTGTTGGTAGAAATACAGACACATCCAAAACCTATGCATATCTGTTTGTTCACAGTGGAAACTGGCAATGTTCTCTCCAAACTACGCCATGCTCAGGGCTGAACTGAGTAGGTCTACATGTGCTGGTACACAATGAACCAAGTATTTATAGACAGATGGGAAAAACAAAAGAGATGACAGCTCTTGGCTCTTCAGCATACATCCTTATTTTAAATTTTTATTTTTAGTGTTTCAAACCATTCTTAGCAGAATTGGTAATAGCAGTATTATGTGTGAAAAAAAAGACAATAAAAATTTGCTTGGCTGAATGCCTTTCAGTTCTAGATTTCAAAGAGCATATATTATTATAACATCGATACATTAATAGAGTTAGTATTTATTATATGTATGAAAGTTAATTTGTTTAAAATTTTAAGATAGAAATGTTAATTTTATGAAGAGCGTTTGAGGTAAAAGCAATATAATCTTTTAGGGTTTTTGAGGAATAAGTTATTTTATTCTTTATAACATTTTCCCTTTTAATACTCAAGCAATGCATTTTTCAGAGAAGACTAATTCTATGCAGTTTTAGTCTGGAGTTATTTCTGGTGATGGACATTTTAAGGTTATTAGTATATGAAGCATCAGTGCCATAACTGCCTACCAGGGTTGAATGTCATGAGTTAGAGCTGTGGCATCTGAGGAGGCGTCGGGTCTATGGGCCATTTCCAAAGCGCTTAGGCAATATTACATAATGTGTAATGCTTATAAATGTGTAATGTCTTATAAAGCAACTTGATTTTAAAATGAGAAGTAATGAAAACAGGCTTCATAATCTTGATTAATCATCCTGAATAGATTCAACTGAATATTTCCACTGGATAGCTAGAACTTGAAAATAAAGGAGTAAAACAGATGACAAGATTTCTATAATTATTGAAAAGTCACAGAAAGTTTTTGTCATAAGTATCAATCTGGAACAATTATTTTTCAATAAAAGTCACATTTCAATGATCTCCTTCAATGTGTAGTGTGACATGGGGTTAGAGCGACCTTTGAAATGTGAAATTGGGTGGGGTGCATCTGTGTGTGTGTTAGTGTGTGTGTTATATGTGTATATGTGTAGTATGTGTGTATGTATATATGTGGTATGTGATAATGTGTGTGATGTATGTTAGTGTGTGTGTATGTGTGTTATGTGTGTATGTGTGGTGTGTGGTAATGTGTGTGGTGTATCTGTGTATGTATGTGTAGTGTGTGTGTATGTGTGGTGTGTGCTGTATGTATGTGAGGGTGTGTATATATGTGGTTGTTGTTGGTGGTGGTGGGTTGTGTGTGAGTTGTGTGTGGTGTGTATAGAGCACCAAGCACCCCTCCTTCCACTGAGCTACAAACCCACTCCAAAACCAAGTTTGTATCTGAGTAATCCTCCGTCTTCAAAAGTCAGGTCTCAGAAAGAGTTAGAAACTCCCAATGAAACAGAAAACAGGCTTTTGAAAAACACATCTGGGGCTCTTGTCTTTTGCTGCAGTAGAACCCAAGGCGTATCTACAGTAGCAGTGCTGAGTTAATTTACATACAATGATAGCAACAGCACATATACACAAGGACAATGAAGCAGTCCATGTTCACAGCTCCTTCTTTTTCAATTGTTTAATTAGCATACAGAGTAAGCGTTTTGATTTTCCAGCTTTTTCAGACTTGATTTTGGTTCTTGCCCCTCCCTTCTCCTCCTCCCTGCTCACCATCCTTGTTTGTCCTCCTCCATCTTCACCATTCCAGTTTCCTCCTTCATGTCACGTGTTCTAGTCCAGTCCCCGACAGCTTCTCGATTCTCTTGTGTAAGCCACTTGGTTTAACCGCTCTTTCCTTTTTTAGACTCTGAAACTGTTTGTTTAGGTTGGAGACTCTGTTCCTTAAAAGTCTGGGGAGCTTGCTGGAAAAACATTTGAAAGCCAGAACCTTTTGGAGTGAAACTTCTGTCTCTCATATTTTTCTACAGTTATTACTCTATGCCAGCTTTAATTTCTTCATGAGCAATTTTGGTACTTTTATTTTTGCACAGAGTGGCCTTTTTGTTGTGAGTTTAGTTTAAAAATAAAATGCTATACATTATGCTTTATTATAATTTTTAATCTCTTCCACACTTATGCTTGGCATTTACTCATTTTTAATTTTATATGTTTGCGTTTTTTATAATAGTGTGATGCCATTTGAATTTAAATATATGTAAGATGTAAAACATAAATCTGAGAAGACAGAAACCCAAACATTAACAGCAGGGTTCCTCGGTGGTTAAATTATGCAAGGTCCCACCATTGTGAGTATTTTAGTAAATTCTGAATACATTGGTTTTTTTACTTGGGAAAACATAGGGTTTTTTTTTTTTTTTTTAAACATATATGACATATTATGGCCATCAAAGTTTGCATCCCAACACTGCTTTAATCATGGAGAATCATGATTTTCCTTGAAAGATGATCTGGAGTTACATTTGCATGAATGGAAATGAAATTCAGATTTGTAAACTCCTTTTCTAGAAATTGGACTTCCAGGTATTTTTTTTCTGATGAAACAATACAATGTGGTATATAAAAGTGTGCTTATAAAGAAGTATTTTTATGTATTATATATATTTTATGTGTTCATGTATGAAAATATTATATACTTTTTACTACCTATTTTATGTGCATTATATATCTTATATGTAATGCTTAGAGCTTCTGTTTTAATGTTACCCATGTTAGTTTTCTCACTCTTGCAAAAATACCTGTCAAAAGCAAATTTTGGAAGAAGAGTTTTGGCTCGCAGTTTGAAAGTATAGCCCACCATGGTGGGGGAATCACGGCAGCAGGAATGTGAGGAGCTGGTCTTACAACATCTGCTGCTAGAATGGAGCCAGAGACGAGTGGCAGGTGGCGATGCTTGCTTTCCCCTTTTTATTTAGTCCCTGACTCCAGCCTATGGCCCGATGCAGCCTACGTTCAGGGCAGGTCTCCCATGTTCACTCATTGCTTTCCGTGAACGGTTTTAGACACACGGAGAACTAACAATCAAGCTTACGCATCACAGCACCTGAGATTTACTTAAATCAGGTTTGAGAGACATGCAGGTAAGAGTACAAACGCCACAAAGGAAAACTACGTGCAGCCTGCATTGCTTAATGGTAGGACAATGTCCTAAGAAATAGAACACTGGGTAACTTTTCATTGAGTGCCCATTATGGGGTGCATTTACACAAGCGTAGAATGTCTGGGTAATGTCTTGACATGGTCTCTGATGCAGGAAAAGAACAAGATGGGGCTGAAGGAATGGTTCAGTGATTAAGAGCATGTTGTGGCTTGCCGAGGGCCCCACTCAGTTTTTAGCCACACTGAGTGGCTTACAATTGCCTGTAGCTCCAGATCTTGAGGGATTCTATACCTCTGACTCCCATAAGCACCCATACTCATTGCACATACCTATAATTAAAAATAATTAAAAATAATAAATGTTTATATGTTGTAATTTTTGTAACTTTGTTTTTAATATTTTTTTAATTTATTTTTTTGACAGAGTCTTTCTATGTTGCTCTGGCTGTCCTAAAAAAACTCATTTTGTAGACCAGACTGTCCCCGAACTCAGAGATCTGCCTACCTCTATTTCCTGAATGCTAGAATTACAGGCTTGTGCACCACACCCAGCTTATTTAAAAAAATCTTTATGCAATCATTTTTATTGCATTCTTTCCACCCCCGACCCCTCTCAGACCCTCATACCTCCTTAGACACCCAACTTTTTCTCTTCCTTTTTCCTTCACTCTCTCAGGCTGTAGTTCTATCTAAAGAAAAAGCAACCAAAAAGACAAAATGAAAATATGAAAATCAAAATACAAAACAACCCCCCAATAAGACAAAGATGTTACCAAAACAAAGCAAAAGAAAGAACACACAAAACTATGGAATATTTTGCATTTTGGCCAACTGTTCTTGGGCATGGGCCTACTCTGGAGTGTAGTCAGCATGCTCAATGACCGTCTATTGGAGAGAACTGAATTCCACTCTGTTAGCAGGTTTGACTGAAAATAACTTTTTGGTTAGAGGAGGAGTTTGTGTTCACTTCTTTTCATAAAGATATAATAAAGAGGATATCTAAGTACTGCTATTCACATGATACATTATATAATTTTATAGTATTTTTTTTCTGTAAATGGCATCCATGAATCACTGATAGAAATTTTAATCTTTTAAAAAAGAACTATTTGTTTTATGTCTATGAGTACACTGTAACTGTCTTCAGACACACCAGAAAAAAGGGCATCAGATCCCATTACAGAGGGTTGTGAGCACATGTAGTTGCTGGGAACTGAACTCAGGAAAAATAATTTGGGTGAGCAGCCAGTGCCTCTTAACCACTGAGCCATCTCTCCAACCCTGAAATTTTAATCTTATGTGATCACCATAATAATGTGTTCTTTTGTAGATGCAAATTTCATTAAACTGTAGATAGATATGTCTGCTTAGGAATTTCAGAAACACAGAATTACTAACTATATTTAACACCTGAGGAAACTATCCACCTCAACACCTCCTGGCACAGTGTCAGGGCTTCTCACTCTGTTTGCTCTCTTACTGAAACATGCCCATCATTACTTTTAATCTGGTATTCGAAGCATTACTTCAGTTAAAAATGTCTTAAAAGACATTTTACATCTCTCTTGGGAACTTTGTTTAGAAAGATTGTCTCCAATGACCACTCCTAAAGGTAGTCCCAAATTGGGAGCAATCCATGTATCATACATTTGCTAAATTCCCATAAAAGTCTGTTACTTTTATTGAAATATAAAAAGATTGATAGAGAACTATGAATAAAATAATTTTACCATGGATGTTCCCTGCGGTGGTCGCAATTTTCCATGGGAAACAGTTTCAGAGATGAAGAAACCTTAAAAGACACAGGGCATGTTGCTCCTGGCTCTCCGGCATTATGAGCCAAGGCAACTTGAAACTTTTCTGCTTCAAGCACAAGACATTGGTAAAAAAGAAATGGCCTGGGGCTGGAGCATTGGCTCAATGATTAAGAACACTTGTTGCTCTTGCAGAGGGCGTGAGCTTAATTTGAAGCATCTACAGGCTGGCTTACAACCATCCACAGCTCCAGTTCCAGGGGAGCCAATGATCTCCTCTGCAGGCACCAGGGACACAATGGTGGACATACACATATGCAGACAAAACACTTAGGCATGATGACTCCAAGGTAACATTGTCTTCCAGATCCCAGCAGGACTTATGGTCATATAAACTCAGAGACTGTGGCAGCATGTTTAAGACCTGCATAAATTCAAGCCAAGTAGGATCCAGTACTGAGAGGAGAAAGTAGACACAAAGTCACCCGTAACCAAAAAACTATAGCTTATATCTGCTGACAAGAGAAATATCAGGTTTTTTTCAATGTAGATCTTTGGGTATAGCAACCACACCTCAGGTCAGTCCTCATGCTCAGGAGTAGTTGGCCAACACAAAACAAAGTCCATGTTTTTAGATTTTTGTGTTGTTTTGTCATTTCTTGTTTATTATTTATTTGTGTTGTTGTTTGTGCTTTTTTTGAGAAAGAGAAAACATAAAACATAAAGTTGGCTGGGTAAGGAGATGGGGAGAAATTGTGAGAAGCTAGGGTAGGGAAAACAGGATCAAAATATATAAAATTTTACACAAAAATGAATGAATAAATAAATTCTTTTAAATATAAAATGGATATTTCAGCAAGGAGAAATGCAGTTACAGTGCCAGAAAGAGAAGACACTGAAAATTCTGAGTGTGAGCAGATACTGTGGTACTCTGAAGAAGGACATGCCTTCTGGTCTCGTTAATGTAGGTACTTTAATGTTGAAAGGAACAGGAGTCAGAGCCTTGGGTCTGTATGAGGCAGACATCAGTAAGGAATGAGATGTTTGAAGAGCTTTCTCTATCCGCTATTCTGAGTGGAAAAGACTGAGCATATGCAAGACCTTCATAAGCTCAAGGCTGCCAAAATATCACCACTGAGGAGATATTGACAGTTGATGGATACTTGGGGAGAGAGATTTAGTTTTCTTCAGCAAAGCAGCCCTAGAGAGGCTACCTATGCTTGCGTAGATGGTCCTTTATCAGTGCACATATAGGGAACAATAAGAGGACTCTGTGGGTTTTTAAAACAGTGCCCATAAAGTTGGGAGGGAAAGTGGTGGAGGGATAGGGCAAGAGTTAAAGGAGAGGAAGCTGGAGTGGATTTGATAAGAAGATAATGTATGCATGTATGAAAAACAACATTTGTTTTTTGTATTATATTTTAATTTATTATATTTTTAAGATGCCTGTTTATTTTCTAATAAGAAATAGAAACAGTGTGGATACAGAGGGCGGAACAGGTAAGGAGGACTGGGAGGAATATGGGGAGGGGAACTGTAATCAGAATATATTATATGAAAAAAATCAATTTTCCAAAACAACAACAACAACAAAGAAACCTTAAAACTGCCAGGATGTAACAAAAAGATGAGAAACTGGATTGTATAAAGGCAAAACCAATAGTACAGAGATTAGAATGAGGAAGTAGCCATGTATCTGGGAGGCATTCTAGAAGAAAGGCATAAACAGGAAGAGGCCTCTCCTATAATAATGGTGGAAAATAATTTTGTCAGAATTTAAGAAAATAAGCTTCATGTTGATGGTGAAATAAAAATAAGCCTGTCTATAGCATACCATAGTAAAATTATTCACTCGTGCTAAAACCAAAGGGGGGAAAAAAACCTAAATCATCTGAGAAAATTTCCTAGAAAGAACAATAGCAGAATTCAAAAGATATTTCATCATAACAATAGGAGCTGGAAGCCAATTAGTAGCTGAAAGGGACAACAGGGAATAAGGATTGACACAGAGTTTTACACATGGAAAGGTAAACACTAAAATGTGTGGACAAAAATGAAGATATTTTCAAACTAAAGCAAACTAAACAAATGAGTCTCCATGAGATGATTTGTGGCAAAGAAATGAATGAACAGAGAATGAAGGAGCTGAATGTGAGAGCAACAACGAGTGGAGCTTGGACAAAGTAAGGTTAGATACAAGTCATCCCTACCATAGCTCCAGGAAATGCAGCACACATCACAGCTGACTGCTTAGGGCAATGCAAAGACAATGGAATGGAAAGTATAGTCAACGGAAATCAGGAAAGATGAGGGATCAGAATGAAAATAGTGTAAGCAATAGGGCATTTTGTTATGTTATAAGGTACATTTGTAGTTCTTTTTGGTAGACAGAAATCTACATGCACATGATGTTAATGGCTTGCTTTGAGTTAACCTTCAATCTAGATGTCATCCATAGGTCAGGTCAGGAAGAATGAAAGACTCAGTAGTCTTGGTATTTGCAAACCCTCCCTCTGCTACAGAGAGGAGAGAATAAGGGGAAAGTACCAGTATTGTAAATCTCTTTCCAGCTTCTGGCTATTATAAATAAGGCCGCTATAAACATAGTGGAGCATGTGGCCCTGCTGCATGTTGAAATATCTTCTGGGTATATACCCAGGAGTGGTATAGCTGGGTCCTCAGGTAACACTATGTTCAATTTTCTGAGGTATCGCCAGACTGCTTTCCATAGTGGTTGTACCAGCTTGCAATCCACCAACAATGGAGGAGTGTTCCTTCTTTCTCCACATCCTCGCCAACATCTGCTGTCACCTGTGTTTGGATCTTAGCCAATCTGACTGGTGTGAGGTGGAATCTCAGTGTTGTTTTCATTTGCATTTCCCTGATGACTAGGGATGCTGAACACTTCTTTAGATGTTCTCATCATTCGAGTAAATCTCATCACTTCCATGTCTGTAGAGAAAGAAAACAAGGAGTTGAAAATCAATATTAACAATTGAAAAGGACGAATAGACTAGAAAAGAAGCTAAAATACCACGATTAAGTGGGCAGAAAGGTGATCAGAATAAGTTTAAATTAACAAAAACTAAAACATGGAACTTAAAAATTTATTTAAACCACAGGTTCTTAAATCAGGTTAAGAAAACTCCACGAAAGCTAACTATGAAGTGTTCACAGGATATTGATTGTATAGCAGAAGCCATAACCCTGGAACCAGACCAGTGACTCATTGCAATGAACATTTGCAAGTAAAACAGTGTGGACCAAAGACTACACTGTTGGACACACTGTGACACATTATAGCTTCCACTCAAGATTTTTCCCCCTCTCACTTGGGGTGGGGGAGGAATTGCAAGGGCAGAGGGCAGGTACAAAGATATGAGGAGATGAGTGGGATTGGCATGCATGATATGAAATTCACAAAGAATCAATAAAAACTAAATAAAAAGTCTCAGAAACATTATGGTCATGCAGATTATCTACTGATATCAATATTCTGTCATAGTAAAATTATAGATCAGTTAAAGGAAGACACTACCATCATTTATACAAAGACCACAAATTCAAATGATTTCTGTCAGTAGAGGTCACAATAGAAGACCAAGCATCTCTAGAAAGGAGTGAAACAGCTTTGATCAACTAAATTCTCAATATTGAAGAGCAGTTGTGTTACTTAATTTTTATTGCTGTACTAAAATACCAGTACCAAGGCAATTTCTTGGCGACAAAGCTTATTAGGGCTGAAAGTTTCAGAGGGTGAGAGACTCTCATGGTAGGAAGTAAGGCAGCAAACAGTAGGCAAAGCACTGGAACAGTAACTAAAGACTACATCCTGAGACACAACTATGAAGCAGAAAGAAAGAAGAGAGAGAGAGAGACAGAGGGACAGAGAGAGAGAGAGAGCACTAATTGGGAATGGGTGTGGGCTTCTGAAACCGCAAATCCTGCTTCCAGTAACACATCTCCTCCAATACAGCCATACTTCTGAATCCTTTCCAAACAGTTCCACCAATTAGGGACCAAGTATTTACACATAGGAGGCTATGGGGCCTGTTTTCATTCAAACCACCACAGCAATATTTTGAGATATAATCATATTCTTAAATGAATTTTAAAAGAAAAAGAATTTGAAAAATTGAAAATTCTTTTGTGAAAAAAATAGGATACAACTCTAGGAGTTAGGAAAAAAAAAAGAACAGAATAAACTCAAAGAATGAAATAATCAAAAGCAAATTAAAATGGAAAAACAAGTCATCTGCAAAATAATTTCTTTGAAGGAAAAGAGAACTTTTAGTAATATAGAGCCTTATGATTAACAATGTCATCAAAAGTGACATTAGAAATAAAAAAATTAAGTCTGATAATTGTGCATTTTAAGATCTAAGATAATCTTTGTCAATTAAGTTTAAAAATTCAGTAGAAATAGATTCTTAGAAAAATATAACTCCTGCTAATTTGTTCAAAGAAACAGAGATAACCAGTCCTATGACTTTAAAAATCTGAAAAAAAGAATAAGCTATTTCCCCTTAAAAATTCTGGCCCAAACTATTTCATTAATTATTCTCATAAAATACTAAGGGCTCAATAATTCTTGTCTTATATAATGTGTTCCAGTGACTAAAATAGAAGGCAAGTTCTCCAGTTCCTTTTATGAGGCTGGTATAATCTGGTTATAAAGATTGGTCAAGGGCACTATGCAGGAGGGAAGTATGAGAAGCTCATCAGCACACAAGGAAAAATCCTAAATAAAGTGACAGTACCTGCAAACCAAGGAATGCACAGTGACTTGACATTAATAGTCCAACAAAACGTACGTGTTGATGCAGTTTACTATGCAAACAGATTATAAAGAAATTATGTGACCATCTCAAGATAGGGCAAATATTTATTTATTAAAATCCAATCATCTGAGGCTGGGGATATAGCCCAGTGATAGAGCATTTGCTTGGCATGTGCAATACCCTGGGCTCAATGCCAAACACTGCAATAAGTAGATAAAACAAATAAGCAAAGTGAAGTAACACAAAAGGAAAACAAGCCCAGCAGTCATTCAAGATAACAGGATGGAAGAAAGTAGAAATCCAAGAACTTCCCTACAATGATACATTTTACTGATTTAGTGGGAAGGTAATGTTGTTTGCTGAGACGTTGTCAGTTATTGTACTGAGTGATTGCCAGAGCGACAAGACAAACTCTGCAGTTCTGCAATGATGGATTGGGGAGGAAGCTGTATATGGGGTTGGCGTGCAGTTGGTTCTGGTTTATTTAAGCACATGGTTTGGTGTTCACACAATGATAAAGTTATCCAAGGAGGCATTTTCTCAGAAAGTGATGCTAACACCCTCTGCATCATCCTCACCACCTAGGGCTCCAGTGTGCAGTCTGTATAAATGACAAGTCACTGGCCAATCTGTGACATAGTGAATAATCTGGAAACTGGCTGCAAATATCCTGGAATTCAAATGACAAACAAGTATTCCAAATTATCAAAGCAAATATGGATTGCTTATGGTTGCAGGATATTTGATCACACCGGGACCCTAGAAATGTGTTGATTACTGGGGAAAAAAGCTGTTTCTAGTTGTGGGGTGGTTCAGTCTTAGCACACACCTTTAATCACAAACAATGAAGGTAAAGTTAGCTTGTAGAAGAAAGCAGCCATGTTTGAAAGGGATGTCTAATTGAGTGGCAGACAAAGTGATGAATCAGAGAAAGATTTGACAGAATAGGCTATGCCCACCTCTCATGAGAATAGAAAAGTGACTACTTAAAGAGAGCAGGGAAGAGAGAGAAAAGGAGAGGGAGGCAGTTTTGCTGAGAGAACTTTACAGAGGCAGATTGAAGAGAGAACAAGCTAGACACAGGTGACTACAGAATGTGCCAGAGAATGAGAAAGAGCCACAAGATTAGAACAAATTGCCAGAGTTAGTTTGGGATGAAGCAGAGTGATTCAGTCAGAGGCCAAGAAAAAAGCCAGACAGAATCAGTTATCTTAGAGAGGAGTTTGAGCCAGTTGAGTTGAACCCGCCAGGCAGAGTTCAGAAAGAGCTAGAAAGGGTAAGTTTACTCAGCTGTAAATCTCAGAGGCTGAAAACATTCTAGACCTAGATAAGATTGTACAGAGGCTAGAAGCTACCAGGACCAGGCCTAGTTATCGAACAGAGCCAGTAAGTCTTCAAGATGACAATTTTATCAGGCGAAATAAAAGATACTTTACAGTTTATTTAATCAGGAAGTAGCTATAATTGGTTGTTTAGCTGGGAGGAGATTCAATCAGATACCCTTCTCTCACTCTCCTCACAAACAAATTCCTGATGGCTTAAAGGCCTGTTATAGAAAATAAACTATAAGCATTTCAGAAAGAAAAGCTTCGTTATTTGTGGTAATTTCCCCCCTCTGCCCCCATTTTTCTGAGATAAAGGCTTACTATGTAGCCTTTGCTGGTTTGTAACTCACTATGTAGGTCAAATCTGCCTTCAACTTGTTCAGGTCTTTGCCCTCTGTCTTATATGCTCTGGAGTTTACAGGTGAACACAGGATACTTAAGAATAAAGTAGATTAAAAAGACATTTTAGAGGATTTTAATTATTATGTGTGTGCGGGAGTAGTTCTAATATATAAAGGAGACAAAAATATATAGTAATAATAAGTTAGGGTTGTTTTTACTTTCCTTTGGTTAAAATAGCAAGGAGAGACAGAAAATATGCCTTTACTGAGGATGCACTAACATATATAAAAATGAGAAATAGGAAGTGCCTTGTGTTTTTACTTCCTTGTTCGTTTATGATGTTCCTTTAGGACAGAATAAGAAACTCAACTGCAACTTGCTTAGCAAGGACTGACTTCGTGGATTCCATGAAACAGAAAATCATGGCAGTATAAAAGCAGGTGGCATGCCAGACTTAGTGTGAGTGCTTTCTACTCCATTCAGTCTGCTTTTGACCTAGTAGATGGTCTGTTAGGTGCAAGTGCTAATAAACAACACAGAACATTGCTTAAGCAAGACGAACATTGATTTTTTCCTGCTCAGGAAGCGCTGAATGAGATTGAATAACGCTGTTCAAAGTTGCCAGTGAATTCAGTGCTGATGTGATCTACATTATTGCATTGCCTATGGTTTATGGTCATTGCAAAACAACTACAACATTCATAAAGAATTTATCTTCAGAGGGAAGGTTGAATGATAACAGGCTTGGTTCAGATTGTAGTATTTTTCTAGCGGGGTGAGGAAAGGTTCGAGAGTCGTGAAAGAAAAAGCCAACATCACTGGCTCTATGGCCAGAAAAGTACTCAGGAAACAGAGAAATCTGGGATATATCTCTGACTCACTCACTTTGAACACCTGGTCCGCAACTCCTGTGATGTCACCAAGGTCTGACTTGCTCACCCACGATGTGCAGTGATTTATTTATTCAGAGAAGGCCCCCCCCTTTTTTTTTTCTGAGACGGGGTTTCTCTGTATAACTCTGGCTGTCCTGGAACTCACTCTGTAGACCAGGCTGGCCTCGAACTCAGAAATCCGCCTTTCCTCTGCCTCCCAAGTGCTGGGATTAAAGGCGTGTGCCGCCACTGCACTGCCAGAGAAGACCCATTAAAGGGTAAAAATCTTATCCAGACTAATGAGAGGTCAGAATAGAGGCAACATACAAATGGAAAATCAAAGGGTAATGTTGTAGGTCTCTGGGTTTTGCTATGATGCTTTGAACTTAGCCTATGGGATTGGGCAGCTTCTATATGATTTTTAACAGAGTGTAACAAAATGAAAAATAGTGTTATTGGCATTTAAATAAAAGTGTGCATAAAATGAAGGGCTGCTCATGGTACAAAGTATGGATTACACTTAACATACCAAGACTATGTCTACCATGTGGTCCAAAGGAAATGACACCAGAAAGTAGCATATAAAAAGATACCTAAGTGCCCACTTTCATTGTGCCATTACTGACAATGACTAAGATAGAGCATAGATGACTGTATAAAGAAGACACACAACAACAACAACAACATCAACGCACGAGTATTATGGGCTCTAAATCAGAATGAATAATGCCGTTTTAGCAACATGAAAGTGGAGGATTTTATATGAAGTGAAATAAACAAGACTTTAAAGATAACCACAGCCTGCTCTCTCTCAAACATGGAAGTTAAGACAGGCAGGAAGTACAACAGTGATTACCAGGCATCAGGATGGCAGGGAGGATGTGTTTGAAGGTGGTAGAAAAGGGGAGGTCTGATTTGATCACTACTATGCTGTATGCATATGCAAAATATCATACTACACTCCACTAATTTGCACAATTGGTACTTATTAACCATAATAATAGAGTTGAAGGCAGGAAGAATATAGGACAAATGTTAGCTTGATGAGAGAAGGTTTTGAGCAAAGAAAAAGAAGGAATGAATGAGGAAGATGTTATCTAGAAAGATCGACAATTTCAGCTGGCTAAATGGATGCTTGAGGAAAGAGAGCGAAGTAAGTCAGAGATCATTCTGAAGCTACAGTATGTGTGAAGCCGCCAGGCAAAAATGGACATTATAATATATAATAGGTTTTAGGGAAAAAGAATTCAATTACAGAGCAGTTGGATCTGAGATGGTAGATAGGAAACTGTGTCAACTGGGATTCTTATTGGAAGAAAATCAAGTCTTAAAATGTAAGATGGAGTCACTTAGGAGTCTTGAGATCTGAAGACCCAGGCTCAAACTCCTACGCTAAAACAAACCCTAGGTCATGACTTTACCCTGGCAGCCTCTGAGGCTTGGACCCTGAAACATGCACACCAGACTTCCTGGCACTTGAGATCTCTTCTGTAGTCACTGTCATTGAATGACAAGCTTGAGATCTTTGCTTCCTTGGACTATGGACTTCTGAAACAAGGGACAGGGCTACCCCAGAGGGGCAGAGACCACATTGTCACATCTTGCTGCAAGAGCAGCTGAGAAAATGAGCATAGCAGTCTTTCTTACCTTTGGTTTTGGTTGCTACAGTTTCCATCACCCATGGCCAATCAGAGTCTGAAAATGGAATGGAAATTCCGGAAACAAAGAATTCCGGAAACTAAGAATCACACTTCTTAGTTGCTATTCTGAGCACAATTGCTCACCTCTGAGCCTCCAGGAGAGTGAATAAACCCTTTGTCACTGAGACCATGATGGAAGGGGTTGGGGAGAAAGTCATTTAACATGACTTTTATTATAATATATTGTTATAATCGCTCTATGATTGCTGTTACTATATTGCTAATACTCTTACTATGCTTAATTTTATAAATTAAACTTGATCATAATCTGAATAGAGTATAAAACACAGTGTATAAGACTTGGAACTTTGTGTGACCAGAATACACTGTGACATCTTCACTGAGAATGGGGATGTGTATATTGAAGTGGGAGGCAGACTCTGTCTCCACTCAAAACTCATTAGTTTTCAGAAATCCCCTCACATGAGAAAAAGGTAGAATTCCAGGCAGCCAAGGAGATTGATCATGTACCCAGTGGGCTTAGCAAGTTTGGAAGGGAACACAGATCAGAGTCGGGGTTGGTATAATCACTCTTGAAGGGAATGTTGCAAGATACTGTAGATACTGAAGATAGTAGAAAATGGAGCGTATAGGCTGAAGGAGTTAAGGGCAAGACAGCAGATAAGTTGTTAAGATATTTTCCCTGGAATAGAAAATGGGAAAACATCAGTCTTTTGATTCAGAGGTCAAGATTGGCCCATTTTTTTCATTCAAAACAGTCACCGGGAAAGTTGTGGTGAGTTGTGAGGAAGGGATTGTGGGAGGCATGTTGAAACTATCTCTGCGCATGACAAAGAAGACACGCTGTACAATTGAAAATTATTTTACTTGTGCTGTAAAATCACTCATGTGCTCTATTTTCTGGCCCCTTATGGAGAGTCTAGTTGTGGAGTGTAGTTTAGCAATTGACTTTGTGTGTTTCACTGAATACGAAATGTCTTCAGGCCAGGGCCTTCTGCACATTGAGTAATAGTTGTTTTCAATATTTGAAATCTCTGGTCAAGTAGAGACATTCTGTGCACTGGACTTCTGCAGACACCTGCTGGAGAGATCATAAGATCACAGCATTGTTGGAGATGGGTTTACAGTAAGATACATGAAGGGGGGCAGGTATATGGAGTTCTTTGGGGTCCACAGAGCCTGGTTCTTCTGGATTCTTTCTTAGTCAGAAAATTCATTTAAATTTAATGATGGGAGAATTAGCAGTGTTCTCTGGGATGGAAAAGAAGTGATGCAAAGTCTTCTGACCATATCTGTAGGTGTCTTAGTCACAGACAAAATACAATGGGTTACACAGAATAGAAATTATTCTTTCACTGTTCTCAGGCCTAGCAATTCAGGATCCAGCTACTGGGAGGATTGCTGTCTGGTGAGAGAGCCCCTTTGTATCCCACAATTTGACCTGGCTGGGTCTGAGGTTTGGTTGGAATATTTAGAGTGCCCAGTCCACTGTGGCAGCTCCCAGATAGAGACCAGGGTATGACTTCGTCACATTTATGTTCTTCTCCTTGCTGTATAAGAACTGGAGCTGTCTATCATTGAGATGTTGACCAAAGAGACTGTTGCCTATCACTCAGCTTAAAGCCTGGAAGCTGTGGTTTGACAGCCGATATCCATTTCAAGAATGTCTTAAACAGAGCTTGGGTAGATTCAATACTGCACAAAGTATTATGGGGGAAGCAACAGTGGCCCTAATAGTATGTGTCCTAGTCTGCTTCTTTGTTGTGAGAAAACAACACCAAAAGCAACTTTGGGAGTGAAGGGTTTACTTCATGTTAGACTTCCAAACCAGTCCCTAACTGAGAGAAGCTCAAGCAGGAACAGAGAGGCAGGAACTGAAGCAGAGACCATGAAGGTACACTGCATCCTGGCTTCCCTCCATCGCTTCTTCCTCAGCTTCCCTTCTTATATAACCCAAACTACAGGCCTATGGGTGGTGCTGCCCACAGTGGGCTGGATGCTCTCCCACCAATTCTTAATTAAGAAAATGCCACAGCCAGTCTCATCGGGGAATTTCCTCAACTGAGATCCCCTCTTCCTAGATGACCCTAGTGTTCTATCAAGTTTATGAAAACCAAGTAGCATGATGGGAGAGAGGTGAGGAGGAGGCTGGGAGGAGAAGGCAAGAAGTGGCATGTCTGAATAGAGTGCTATCTCCAGAGTTTCTTTTGTGAAAAACTTCAACATCCTGTATTGCTAGCAGTCACTCTTAACAGCATCCAACTCCCATTAGTAAGTGGTCCTTCTCTCTTTTAGATCTCTAAAGTCTAAATATCTCTATTTCTTATAGAACATACTGATTTCCATTACAGCCATCACATCTCTAGCACTTTTGGGGGTACCTTATTAAACTGAAAAACAATATAAATATTAGTTATTTATATGTACAGTACATATATTTCTGAGATCCCAGAGGTCTCAGCCAACAGAAAATTTCAGAGAAAACCTGCTATGAACTGAGTGCTCATGCTCTCTCTAAATTCATATTCCAAAACCCTAAGCCCAATGTGGTGGGAACATTAAGCTTTGTAAAGGCCTTCAGAGAAATGAAATAAAATGTATATATGTACACACACACACACACACACACACACACACACACCACACTGGCTAGCTTGATCACTGTTATAATGTGGGTATATTCCAAAGGTTCTGGCCTGTGCATGACCTCATTGGATGAAGTTATGTCTCTGGAGACATACGCATTTGAAAGGGATATAAAAATCTCCTCTCTCTTTCTTTGATTCTCAGACTCTATGGATCTGAACAGCTTCATCCACATGTGCTTCTCACCATGCCCCAAAGCCACAGGGTCAACTGACCATGGATTAAAGCTTTTGAAACACAGACAAGCTCCCCCCACCCAACGTTAGCTTACACTACTAACAGAATCACGGAGGCTGGAAGTTACATGACGTCTGTCCAAAAGCTGGATAATCAGAGAATTAGGCAATGTGGCTCCATCTAAAAATCTAGAGGCCCCAGAACAAGAGGTGTGGGCAACAATGCAGCTTCTAGCCAGAGACCAGGCTCTGAGAGCTTTAGGAGAGCTGCCATGCAAATCAAGAGCCTGGGTGCCAAAGGTCTTGGAATCTAATGTGCAAGGGCAGCACTGAGAAAGAACAAATTCTGCTCTGAAGAAAGATCTAGTCTCTGGCACATCGAACAGACTCACATTGAGGAGTGTCTTTTATATCTAATTTGCTGATCCATAGATCAGTCTTCTCTGGAAACACCAAAAACAAAAACAAAAAAACAAAAAAACCCAAACCAAACAAAAACAACAAAAACGTTACCACTTCTCCAATCATCCAAAATCTAGTTAAATCAACCCATAAAATTATCATAACTGGAAGTGATTACGGGTTAGATGAGGCTATAGGGTAGAGTCCAGAAGAATGGGAATAGCATTCTTGTAAGAGTCTAAAGGCTTGCTTTCTGTCTCAGCAATGAGTAGACTCACCAAGAAGACAGACATGTACAAACAGGAAACAGCTCATCATCAAACACTGAATCTGCTGTGGACTTCTCAGTCTCTAGAACTCTAAGAAATAATTTCTTTGCTATTCAAATCAGATAGCCTGTGATATTTTACCATGACAGCATGAGTCAGGAGATTTATATGTACAGGTTTTGCTAACAATTCATCTATATTCACTTTTGAAGCTGGAACACTGAAAGCTGAGAATTTAGGGAAGAGTGGTAGAAGTTAGCAAGTTCCTTTGGAGAGACTTGTTGGAGGGTCATGACAGGAGCCAGGCAAAGTTTGGACTTGTCTCTTAGTTAACTTGAGGTTTATTCATATCTGCAGAAGGTGAAAAACTGCAGAATACTGGGCTCTGGGATGAGGGTAGTGGTCTGTAATGACTACTCTGTAGCGGTCATTCTGAGATGCTTAGTCAAAGTGAAAAATTTCTCCACTATTTCACAGTGATGTGTACCGGAGGGGGTTCTATAATCTTACCCTAAGGAGTTGTCTATAGTTCCAAGAAGGAGGTCCAAGGAGGGAAAGTATTATAGAGACCAGGAGATGAATGAAGCACCCCAAGGTAGAGGCCTAGCCCTGGCAGAGGAGGCTAAAGTTGAAAATTCTATGGCTGTGCCCATCACATATATTCAGTTAAGTAAAACATCTCTTTTCTTGCCAGTCTTCTGCACATTTTAATACCAGATTAATCAGAGACACATTGGTGACTGGATGAAGATGAATAAAAGGATCTGGCTGACGAGGAAGGAAAGTGATGATTCTCTTCATTCTTTACCAGCTTCTTGGAGATAGAGAGAACTAGAAAGTGAGAGGGGATTCAAATAGAGTTAGGTGATTTTGATACTCAGATATTTGCTTGACAAAGTAGTCATATTTTATATTAGTAGTTTATATTAATTGTACAAAATTATGCATTTCATGACAACATTGTAGTTTGCTCATATTTGTTTTTATCTTCTTTTGTCCCCTTCTATTGGTCCCTACTTCCCTCCAAATAGTGCCCCTTCTACCTTTTTTATTTTTATTTTTATTTTTTTTTAGTGCATACAGATATTTAAATCTAGATGTTCATATGAGGGAGAACATACTGCTGTCTTTCCCAGTTTGTTATTTTACTTATATGGTGATCTCCCGTTTCATTTTTCCTTCTTTATGTGAAATGTCATTACAATGTGCCACATTGTTTTTTATCCACTCACCTATAAATGGGCATCTAAGTTGGCTCTATATTTGGCTATTGTGAATAGTGTAGCAATAGACATGAATGTAGAAGTCTGTCATATGTGTTTTACATTCCTTGGGGACATCTACCTACAAGTTATATGGTTGGACTATACAATAGTTTTATATTTAGTTTTAGGGACTTCCAAACTGACTTCTTTAATGGCTGGATTAATTTACATTCTCAATAGCAGGGTTCATTTCCTTACACACTACCCAGCATTGTTGTTTTCTTGATGATAGAGATTCTGACTTGGATAAAATACAGTCTTCATAAAGATTTGTCTTGCATTTCCCTGATGATTAAGGCTTCAATTAGCTATTTAAATTCCTGAAATATTCCTATTTAAATTCAAGGTAGAGCTGAGGAACATTGACTCTTGAGATTTTATCTATGATTAGGAAAGTTCTAACTCATAGCTCACTCGGTGGGAAAGAACCAACTTCCAACTGTACTCATAAAGTTCCATTTGTTCTTAAGGTGTTATTGAAAAAGATCTCATGAGGGCCAGGGACATGTGAGGTTCATCCCTTTGTTACCATAATTCTAGGAGTGTGTGTTTCTTGGGTGGTTGAATTCCTGGGATTTGCTAGGAAAAGAGTTTCTTAAACTTTTCTTTGTATGAATCAGAATCAAGACCGACAACTGGGTTCTACTGTCACAGTTTGGGGTGGTGGCCCCTTTTCCTACTAACTTCCCAGGTAAAATGGCTAATACTAATGCAGGATCACATTTTGAAAGGACTGAATTAAAGAAATAGATAAAGAAGGGCACCCCTAATCATCCACATACCTCTCTTCCATTCATTAGTTTAATAAATATATACTGAAGATCTATCGTATACTGTGCTGGTTGGATCTGAGATGGCTTCACTAACACCATCATGTGATATGTACCCGTTGGGCCTGGGATTACTCAGCTAATATAACTTACACAAGGATTCTCAATAGGAGGAGGAATGAATGAATCAAATTGCAGTGCCTTTCTCTCCCCCTCACATCAATCTCATGCCAGGGTTTCAGTTTCGTTGTTTGGCCTAGTTCTGGTTGGAATGGAAGCCCTGCTTCATATTTAATAGAAGCTTTTGTTCGCCTTCCACACAATCTATTGATTCTTATAATTGGGCCTTTCTGCTTTCTCCAAACTACATTACCCACATTAACAGAGCTTAAAATGCCATTATAAAACCATATAGGCCTTAGTGGAAGAGAAAAAGAGGAAGTGATTCTCTCCAAGCGGCATCTCTTCCAGTAAGGAGGCCTTCCACAGATGGGGAAGCCTGGTTGATTTGCCTTTCCACTTCTTCCTGTTTACAACCCCCGAGTGCTTTACAGCTAGCTGGCCAACTGCTTATTCATCTCTGCCCTGCTGACCAGGGATTCTGGGATGTGGTTCCCAAGTGGCTCATCTCTGTTTTTACTAGCAAGCTTTCCATCCTGATGTGAGTTGAGCCTCTGCATACGTTTATGCACTGTCTTGTGCTTTGTCTGCTCCATGTGGAAAGCAAAGGGAACTCAGCTCTGGGAAAATTCCCAGTTAAGTAGATCAAATAAATTTTCATAGATTTTTTTGTATCTATGGGCTTTGTTGGTCAGGAGTATTTGTATTTGGTCATTCTGATGCTCCCAGCTGTGGTTTGCCAGTTTTTAAGTATCAAGGATATTTGGAACATCTGTAATTGTTTTTGAGGGTATTTATTTTTACTACTTATAGACAAGCATGGCAAAAAGACAGGAAGCATTCCCTATGGAGTCTGGCCTTGGGCTGAATGATGTTTGTCTGTTTAAATATCTTTTGGTGAGACTGAACTCAGCCCATGTTTCTTGGGGCTTTCCTTGAGTAATCATGGCTCAATTCCCTTGAGTAATCATGGCTCACTATCATGATTCATGGTGAGTAAGAAAGTAAGATGAGACTATAATAATTTTTAACCTTGAAGTGCTCAAAAAAATCATGATAGCTTACATCAATTTGGCTGATCTATGATGCCCAGATACGTAGTCAAAATATGACACTTTTATCCCATGAATGTGACAATTAATATTGTCAACTCAATAGGATCGAGGATGCAAGCCTCTGGGATCATCTTGTTTAGGTTAGTTTCTGGTCATGATTGTGACAGATAATCTTGATTGGGTTCATTAAGTGGAATGACCTACAAAGAGACTTTATTAGTCTTAGATTTGTGTATCTAAATGCATTCACTGCCCAGAAGACATCAAGGGATGCTGATATAGACTCATCTTGCTGCTTTCCCTTTTCTTTCTGGAGAACCCAGGTTAACATAGAGGTCAACAAAGATAGCAGTGATATTACAGCCTCAGATGATGTGATGGTTTAGGTGAGAAATGTTTCATAGGCTAATGGTCCCCAGTTGCTGGCACAGTTTGGGAAGGATATGGAACCTGTAAGAGGTGGAGTCTTGTTGGAGGACATGTGTCTCTGGTGGTGGGCTTTGAGGGTTTGTAACTTTACCTACTTCTTGTTTTCCTTCTCTGCTTTCTGTGTAAGGATTATATGTGATCAGCCAGCTTCCTGTTCCTGTCATCATGCCTTGAACTCTGATGGACTCAATCCCCTTAGAACTGTAAGCTGAAGTAAACCATGTTTTCTTAGTTGGCTTTTGTCAGGGTATTTGATGACAGCAACAGCAAAGTAACCAATATAGTGGCATGGTTTCACCGGGGTTCTCTAGTTGAGTACCATGAAGTGCAGGGAGAAGATGCACTCAGGAAAGAGTTTCACATGAGCAAGTGCAACATCTCATCAGGTGATAGCAGAGTCCAGATGTTCCAACAGACCAGATGTGGTGGGGGTGTGAAGGCAAGTTGGAAGAAGGAGGAGGAGGAGAAGAGGAGGAGGAAGAGGAAGAGGAGAAGGAGGAAGAGGAGGAGGAGACAGGTGAAACAAACTAAAACTAGTTGTGATGTTTTAAAAAACTATTTTCTTCTTTCATTCTATATGGAGAAAGAGAGAGAATAAGGTTGGGGAGAAGATAGAAGGAGGATGAGGAGGAGAAGGAAGAGAAGAGAGGGGAGGAGATAAGAGGAGGAGATGTTGGAAATACATTTTAATAACCCAGAAAAAGATGAGGTTTGTTCTGGGTCACCCCAGAGCTTCTTAGTGTTCTACACACAGGAGTCTTCTGAGGAGGATCCTGGTGCCTAGGCTCTGCTGAGCACTTGCAACATAACTAATCGGAACAGTAAACATTGAAAACTTTGAAGACAATGTGAACAGCAGACTAACACAGTATGTTACCAATAAGGTTTATTTTGCCTGTGGTAGGCCCTTTCCCCATCATACACCTATTTTGTCACTAGAACACGTGAATATGTTCTGTTATATGGCAGGGGGTTTTAAAGGTGTAAATACTATCAGATTTGCTAATCAGTTAACTTTAAATGAAGAAGGTATCCATGGGCTATGTAGGAGAAGAGTCACAATCCAAGGAACGCAGACACTTGCTTGAGTCTGAAAAAGGAAGGAAATGTACTTTTAATGGACTTTCAAGGAATAAAGGTAGAACAACATCTTGATTTCAGCCCAGTGAGGACTGTTCTACATTTATGACTTCCATGTAGTATAATTGTCTTGGTTTTCTTTTAATACTTATTTAATTTACACTTTTTTTTTTTTTTAAAAGAGACTAGCTGTGTATCCTAGGCTGGCCTCAAACTTGTGATCCTTGCGTCTCAGCCTTTCAATACTGGGGTTGTAGGTGTGAGCATGAAGGCATGACTATTTATTCTTTTAGTTGTCTCTGTTGGTAGTAGTTTGTTGTAGTTGACAAAAAAAAAAACAAAAAAACAAAAAAACAAAAAAAACCCAAAAAAATGAATTGACTTACATGTTGGATTTAATTGAATAAAATATATTAAGTGAGTTTCAATCTTTCTTTTGATCTTATAAAATAAGATTTGATTTATAAAATCAAGATTTTGATTTTGATTTATAAAATAAAATTTCCATTTGAAATATTTACTTATTTATTTTTATTGAAAGTCTCTTCATACAATGTATTTGTAGCATTATTTGCTCTCCTTCACTTCCTCCCAGATTTTCTCTACCTCCTCACCCAGACAACAACTCTACACCTTCTTTCTCTGTCTCCTTATAAAACAGTCAAATAAAACAGAATAAATTAAAAAAAAAAAACCACAAGAAACACACACACACACGAAAAACAAAATCTGGAACAAAGCCAAAAAAAAAAAAAAAAAGACAAAACCAATAAGGTTAAAAATAGGTCCCCAAATAAGGCAATATGAGACAAAACAAACAAAAAACCCCCCAAACCTCCAAAAATGCCATTGAGTTTGTTTTGTGTTGGGCATCTACTGCTGGGCATGGGTTCTACCCTTAAGTATCATTTGCATGCCAAGTCAGACTATTGGAGAAACCAGTGTATTTTTTTTTTTTTTTTTTTAAAACATATATACTCTTAAGTAGTATCAATGTGGGACGTGCGGTAATCTTTGTGAAACAGCTGAATAATAGGGTTTATATTTTCTGCCCCTCCTTGCTTGGTGACATTAAAGAGAGAAATCTTGTTCTGTGAACTGACTATCCCATGTCTGAATGACCAGCGATAACATTCCTGGTTTGTAGAAATTATGGAACAGATCCAGGTAAGCTGGTTGTTAGGGTCTGAGAGAAGTAAACACAGATTAACAGGTCTACTCATCATTGAGTTTGTCCAAGGCATCTACTACAACAAGGCTGGTGGTAATAATCCCATTTCATAAACTTTTCATTTTCAAATAATAAATTTCACTTTTTAACAATTGAGATTGTTACTTTCACTTTCCCCAATCTGCTAAGATGGAAGGTGTGGTAATAGTTCACACTCCAAGAGGCAACGCAAAGACAGAACAAAATCAAGACTTTGTTTCTCAGTACATTTTCTCAGACAAGTATTATTTCTCTAAAAGTTGGTAGGTATTTTGTTGCTTTAATTATGCTGTTGTTGTGCTGAGTGTTGAACCCAGGGCTTTGAGCATCCTAGGCAAAGGGTCTTCCATTAAGCTCTACCCCCAAATCTAGTTTGATTTAGAGGCCTCTGTCTGGGACGTAAGTGGCCATAAGCCCTATCCCTGCTCTGAGTGTTTGCCATTGGACTGTTATGACAGAAAGCCGAGTGCCCAAGTGTCTTTCCCAAAGAATACTTTATCCTGGAAGATGACCTTTGCAGTCCTCGTTTGACCTGTGCCTAGTTTATTCCTACCAAGACAGCTACTTTCTAGGGGAAGACCTGATGAAGGGGTGAGTTGAACATCCCTGTCAGGCGAGAGACATAGTGGCAGTAATTCAAAGAAACTTGCCAAATGACAGTAACCTTGTTTCACTTCAAGGTCCTGGAGAGATGCATGCAGTGTGCTTGCAGGGAAAAGAGGAATGGGAAACACCCAGGACATGCATTCTCCTCCAGCAGACAGAAAGAGAAGAAACCTGTGCTCCCAAGCCTTTGTTGGGGGACAGCAGGTTACCCCACTTTCAGCTGAGGGGAGTTCTAATAGGTGGACTCAGGGCACACAGGTGTGTGTCCCATCAAATCATGCTGGGTGAGAAGTGATCACTGAGCTCATGTGAACAGTCCACATAGGGTGCAAAGGATATCAGGAAGACTGTATCGTATCCAATTTTCCAATGAAAAGGTAGTTATCAAGTGGACAGCTGCTCCAAGCAGACATTGGGAGCCAACACCTTGAACAGCTAGGAGGAAGTAGAGGATAGAAACTGTCCATGGTGACTGAGGCCTTTTGTTGCAGTGGCATAAAATTACAGCCATTCACAACAATGGGGTGAACAGTCACTTCTGAAGGGATTATGGCACAATAGAAGATGCCAGTCCTCGCTGTGTTAGGGTGTCGTTTATTATCCTTATCCATACCAGTCTGTACCTCCTAAGAAAAATAGGGAGAACTTCACACATGGAAGGAGAAAGTGAAAAATCCAGCTGGGAAGTAAAGATTTCTTCCACACAAATGAACCCAGAGTGTTATGGAGGTACTGTAGAAACAAACATGTGTCTAGTGTCCAAACTGGATGATCCTGAATCTAAGGTACTAGAAATACCGAAACAGCCCAACAGCATTGTTTAGATGAGTTTTCTGAAAAGCTTTTATCTTACAAACTAACTCCTAACAATGTGTAATGTTCTCAGAGCAAAATGACATCTCACGGTGGCTGACAAGCAGGGTGGTGAGCCCCAACTCTGCCAGGTTCAGATGTAGGGAGCACTTAAATGATTGGTGCCTTCACAGATGAATGGAATCCAGGGATGGATGAGCCTCTTCCTGTTTGGGCATCTTATTCTCAATTCTTGATTATGCTGGGTGAAACAATGAAGTAAGATGAAAATATGTATGCATTTTCTTCATGGCCTCATGTCAATATCTAACGTAATTAAAGTTGTTTTATGCTTCTGGCCAACTCTCGTAACCTATTTATGATAGATTTTGAACTGCCAGCGGTACACACACCCCACATCAAGCAGCAGCTGAGATAGAAATGTGCTTCATGGGTAATAAAAGCTCTAAGGTGGTCAGAAGCTGAAAGAGAAGTTCCTGTACCCACTCTTGGAAATTCCATCATCAGCAGTTAAAGTCACCTGCTCATTTTGTATAAAGTCGTATTGACAGAGCTAGGAAGGTCTCTCCAATTCTTCAAGCTCTAAACACAAAGTCTATGGCAAACGATGATGCTGAGGCCCAACATCTTTTCAGTTCCTAACTATCTTCCTTCCCTGGGAGCTGATGAGTGTGCTATTTACAAAGCAGTTGTCCTTCCAGGGGGTTCTTTTTGCTCCTTTGAATCCATCTAGGAATGGCTTCTCCCTTTTTGCAGCTCACCTTTCCTAACTTCCTTTGTTACTTCATTTGAAAGCTTTACTTTTATATTCATAGATCATAAATTGAAAAGGTGGTTTTGTGACTTGGTTAAACACCAGTCAAGTCTGAAGACGGAACTGCACTAGTTTAGATGTGTGTGTGTGTGTGTGTGATGTGTGTGTGTGTGTGTGTGTGTGAGAGAGAGAGAGAGAGAGAGAGAGAGAGAGAGAGAGAGAGAGACAAAGGCAGGGAGACAGAGTTATTGATAACTCTCTGACTCCAGTAAGTGCTACCAATCTGTGCATAGATGATAGATGTAAGGGCACCCAGTAGAGTATGGGAAACTTACTGATAATCTCACCCTCAGAAAAGAATTAGTCTCCCTTCTTGAGTAGTTATCACCAGCCAATAGCTCCTCAGTATGGGTCAGGCCTTGAGAATGCCTGTCATCTATGCTATAATTTTGGCTGGCTTTACCTTGTGCAGGTCATGGGCCAATAAGCCGAGCTGGTACCAATTTATGAGTGCAATATGCATGTCAGGTCCAGAACACAGCCTTTCATAGAACTGCTCCCCATCCTCTGACACTTACATTCTTTCTGTCTCCCCTTCCACAGCGCTCTGTGAGCTTTGGTGGTGGTGGGGTCGACAGGGATGCCTGATTTGATATTGAACACCCAGTCTTTCATTTTCAGCACTTTGACCAAGTATGTGTTTCTGCACTAGCTGCAAATCAGCTCCTCTGACCAAGACTGAGAGCAGCCCAATTCTATGGGCATAAATCACAAGTTTTAGCAGGCAGTTTCACAATACGAACTCTTGCCAAAATAACAACAGTAGGTTCTGCTCTAGGGCCTAAGACCTCCCCAGGTATGGCTTAAATGAGGGTTATAGTAGTAGGTATGGGATTCCTTCATGTGGAACAGGTTACAAATTCACCCAGAGAGCATTTAGTTATCTGTTGGGGTCCCTGCAGGTGTCATACCACAGGAAGCAAACCACAGGAAGAAGAAGAGTGGAAACCCAAGACAGTTGACTTCATCAACTTGGATAAGACTTCAGGGAGTCTAATATCAGGCAGTTTATTCCCAGTGTATTAAAGCCTATTTAATTTGGAAAAATTGTTTCCTGGTGTAATACAATCTCTGGTTTACAAGGAAGTGTAATTATGTTGAAACTCAACTCGGAGTATATGCCATTTCTTCCAAGAAGATGGGTTCTAGAGATAGGTATACTTGTACTAGCTTAAGGGCCTAAGGGTCTGGCATGCTCTCAGCCATACAGATAGTGTAGAGGTCATTTGGGATATTAGTCATCTCTGGTTCTAGTTGTAGGAGCTTGGGGAAACCTCTGGCTATAAGAGTCATTTAGATTACTAGCCACCTCTGGTCCTGGTTGCAGGAGCTTAATATGGCTGGGCCAATAGAAAAGTTGATCAACAGGCTCTTGATCACTTCCAATTCTCAGCTTCCTGGATGGAAGAACAGGTTTTTCATCTTCCCATTGGAAAGATCAATCCTGTGGCTTTACATTTCTGGTTTCTCTGGAAATCTATGAGTACAAGGACCTTGTGATATGCACCCAACAGATTACCTAATAATAATCAAGCCATCATTGCACCAGTAAGAAGATCTTGCCTAACACAGTATTTTGGCATGGTAAGTCCATATTATCTTTTTGACAAGGAAATGGTACCCATGAACTCTCAGTATGGTTGCCTGAAGAAGACCTGCATAATGACAACATCAGTTGATATGACAATGTGAGTGGGGCAAATTCCACAAGGTTGCACCCCTAGGTAAAGATTGTCAATTAATGCTGAGTGAGGAAGAATCAATTTTCTTTAGGGACACGGTTCTGTATGGGTTGGCCAATCGGAAGTGTCCTGGACACACATGCATATGAGTGATCCTAAGTGTAACAATAATATTAGAAGAAGAAGTCATGAAGAGGAGGAAATAGAAGAGGTGGGAGGGGGAACAGTGTGGGTGACATAGATATAACATTCATGTGCAATGTTTTCAAGAAATTTCAAAGAAAAGGCCATTGATTTCTTTTTCTTCCTTGGAAGCCCATGTAACACCTTCTGGCACTGTGAAAACTAGCTACAAGGGAAGAGGCTTCCTAATCTATTTAGGATGTCTCCACATCCCACAGCAAAAGTGTACAGCCATCTTCATCAATAGGATCTTGCCATGTAGTGATGTTGGTAAAGAAGACGAATGGCAATAGCCTGAGTCATTTTGGAGTCCTCTAGAGCTTCCCTGACCAATAATGGCTAGGGAGGTATCCCATACCTTATACTGTAATTTTTGTTTAATGACCACCCATGCTTTATAGAAGTAGCATTATCCATGATTGTGGAGTAGTTCTATTAGAACTATTCTTTAAAGAAATGTTATATTTTGAAATTACTCTATTTATTAGGGGATTTCCATGATGCATCTTCATGAATCCTTAGTTTTGGTTAACCCACTCACTCTTCCTCCTTTACCCATCTCCCTACCCCGGCTCTCAATCCTTTATCCTCTAATATTTACTCCTATTCTTTCATATCACATACATGCATTCTACAATCCCTCCAATTGTACTTTTAAGTGGTTGTGAGCCTGAGCTAGTAGTCTTCCATGTGGCTTTTCATACATCCTTCCAAACTCCCATGCCCCTCTTTGTTCAAGTTTTTCTGCCTCCTCCCCCACTGTATTCCACCTTTCTACCCTTGCTTTACCTACAGTGTACTGTCCTCCTCCACAGTCTTGCCTAAAGCCTAGATTATGAAGCATTTTCTCAATTTCATCACCCTCCTCTCTGATGACTCTAGTGTGTGTCAGGTTGGGACAAAATTAGCCAGGACACAGCCTCAACACAAAACAGTGACGGCAGAGGGTAATATAATTGTTAATTAGTTAAATTTAATCATCCCATAATAATTTAAAGCATTATATTGTGCAGACAAAACATTACCATTATCTGGAAATTAAAATAAATAAATAAATAAATAAATAAATAAATAAATAAATAAATAAATAAATGACAGGGAGGAGAAAGTGCCTTGCTCTTTCCTTCCTCTTGTCAACCTCCTAACTTAGAAGTATAAACCTTAGGGCTAAAGGCTGAGTCATGAAATCTGTTGAATCTCACTGCATTTCTTTTCTTCCTTCCTTCCTTCCTTCCTTCCTTCCTTCCTTCCTTCCTTCCTCCTTCCTTTTCAGATTTGCTTTATTCAGTGTGTGTGTGTGTGTGTGTGTGTGTGTGTTTGTGTCAGTCTATCTGTCTGTCTGTCTGTCTGCATTTAATATGGGCTTTACTGTCTCTACTTGACCCTTCTTTCCTAATCAACAGAACAGCCTGGGTCTATCCATTAGAATGGAAGTAGGTCATATGACTTTTCTATTGAAAAAACACGTCCATGGTCTGCCTCAGACTATAAACAAGTCTTCTGGATGGCTCTAAAGCTCTATGTAGTCAGACATCCAGTATCTCATTGACATCATCTTCCATCTTCCCATGCGCTCTGCTCTGTCTTCTTGGTCTCTTTAAGGCTTTTAAAATGACCCACATGCTCACTTCCCCTAAAACCTACTCTGCCCATGCCCTCAACTTATGGTACACTTACTAGAGAAGTGTACACTTTCTTCTTCATGTATTTGCCCAACTGTTGCTTGTTTACAAAGGCCTTCCTGGGCTAGTTCTTCTGTGATTGTGCTACTCTCTTTACTGTGGATTCCAACTTCCCTTTCCCAACCGCTCTCCTTTATCTTTTTCCATGCACTTAATTCTAAGATAATACGCATTTTATTTAACTAAATTATAGTTATCCTTCAATATCTGAAGGAGATTTATTCAAGGACCCCTAAAGATTCCAAAAACCTTTCCTTCCCAACTTTCTTCTATGAAATGGTGTATATTTGTATAGAAGTTATGTGCATCCCCCTATAGTATTCAAATCATCTTCAGATGAGTTATGATACCAAATATGAGGTAAATATCATGCAAATAGTCACTATGGTGTTGGTTAGAGAATAAGGACATGAGGAAAAGCCTGATAATGCTCATTACAGGTACAATTTTTTTTTTTTTGCAATTTTTTTATCCTTGCTTAATGGATCCTAAATCTTATGGGTATGGAGCAACAGACGGAGATCAATGCCTTTGTTACTTCATCTGTGTTCTCCTTTGGCAGATGCTCTGTGGCTGTAACTACAGAATTATTGAAAGTTGACCTTGATAATTTGTGAAAACATTTCTTTTTGCCAATAATAACATTCAAACTCCTTGAAGGAGACATACTTTCTGACCTCTTTAGCTACTGAGAGGTATACCACGTGACTTGGTCTCTGCTGCTCTGCAATTTCTACTATCTGTAAGATACTCTGAGACCCCAGAATCAGGAAATGAGAGGGGATCGGTATAAAGCCAGATAAGCTTTGAATCCACTGTGCAGCCTGTGCTGGCCTCAGCTTTGGAGTACTCAGCTTCCAGGACTGAAAACATGGACTTTGCTGGTTTCTTCCTAGCAGAAACTCTAGTGGAAATGTGATACAGGAGACATACATGTAGGAACATGGTTGTTATAAAAAAAAAAAAAACACAGGAAGATCTGAACACTGAAAATGAGTATAAAAACTCCAGCAGATATGGAAGAAGTGATGTAGTTAGAGACAACATAAAGACTGTCCATATGGATGACCCTCGAGTTAGTCTATAGTTCCTTGTGTGAATCAAAACTCTCCTTGTGGAATGAGATGTTCATCAAGTTTTCATTGGTCTTTCATGTCTAAATATGCCTATTGTTGTTAAGACTGGACACAAGACTTATGAATATGAGAACCATGAAGGGAATGTCTTTAAGTTTAGGGACTATGGGAATGCCTTGAGTTATCCTGAAAGCTCTATCTAGCATGAACATACTGGCAAGAATTAATATGAATGTAAGCAATGTGGGATAACCTTCAGGAGTCACATTTGCATTCAAGCACGTGTAAAAACTGACCCTAGAGAAAACACACACACACACACACACACACACACACACACACACACACACAATGCTGTCACAAGTTCTTTTCAATATCATGAAAGTTTTACAAGGGTCTGAGTGTATATAAGCAGCGTAGAAAAGGCTTTTCCTTTGAATAGCATTCAAAGACTTGAACAAACTCACATTAGAGATAAACCCCACAAAGGTTTAACACATGTAGTATATGTGTTAAAAACATTCAGTTATTTGACTAATTAAAGCAGTTTACACTGGACCTAACCCTTATGTACATAGGTGCTGCAAGATATTCTTCATTTACAACAATTCATTTCATTTTGTTTTGTTTTGTTGAGTTTTTGAGACAGGGTTTCTCTGTATAGACCTGGCTGTCCTGAAACTCACTCTGTAGACCAGGCTGGCCTTGAACTCAGAAATCCGCCTGTCTCTGCCTCCCGAGTGCTGGGATTAAGGGTGTGTGCCACCATTGCCCAGTACAGCAATTCATTTCAAACACACACATGAAGAGCAATCTTTCTGTGCATGTATATCATTTCATCAACCCTTAGTGCTCACCCTTCCTTTTGGCATTACGAAGGGATTCAGTTGTGAGAAACCCCGCGAGCAGTGTGAGAAGAACACTTTCACTTTTCTTTTGTCAGTTTCTTTTGAATATATGAGCAGACTCACAGTGGAGAGACATCCTACAATTGCACATGGCAGGGCCAACTCTTCACTGTTCACAGTTTCTTTAATCACCAAGGAAAGATTCACAGTGGAGAGGAAATTTATACAGGTAAGCAGCATGGGAGATATTTTATTCTCTGAGTGGTTGTAAAATCATGGATGGATTTTTATGCACGAAGAATCTTATAAATGTGAGAAAGCCTTTACTCATTCTAATTTAAAATACATGCTAGGGCTCATCCTGGAAAGAGTTTCTGAGTATAGACTATGGGGATACCACCTTATCTTATGACTTCTCACAAACATGTCCAAGTTGGTGGAAATACCTTTAGTCATTGAACTGACAAAAACAGAAGAATGAACTGTGGTTAAAAACCTTGAACATGAGAGATATGCCAGGTTTTTCTCGTTTGATTTACGTCTAAGACTACCTCCAGCGCTCAAACTTTCTAAACGTGTAAGAACATAACGAAAGTTTCCAGTTGTAACAAGTTTTACATTTGGTTCAAGACAAAATACTTGGGCTAGCACTAGAAGTTTTTCTGTCTTTATTGAGTATCATGTGATGTCTCTAGTCTCTCCTAACATTGTGGAATAAATAAATAAGCAGTCACATGTTAGGGGCTTGTTGGTTTCTGACAGGTTAGCTCATGGAATGGCCAGAGAAGTCAAGCAACCCTATCTTATTCTTAAGTATTAAACAAAGACCTGATTTGGGATGTGCCTGTAACTTTAATTTTTTCAAACCCTATTTTTAATGATGGTCCTTAAATGCTTTAATCTCCCTTCTAGCCCACCACTCCCAAGAGGTAGTGGAAAAGAAAGGATACAAGGAAAGTGGACCTGTTTAGAAATGTTCTTTGAAGGAAATCTTATCTATGTTGTCAGGAAATCAGCAGTTCAGTTCACAGGAGCAGTGGCAGCTCGATCCTCTCTTATACACTTCATGGATAGCTAGCAATCCAGTTTGGTAGAGTCAGGAGAGCAAACAGGAATCAGCAGCAGTGGCACTACCTAGCAGAGATAGTTAGGCTAAACCTCAGCATGAGTTAGCAGGAGAAACCAAGGCCAACAGGAATGTCAGGAGTTCTCAGCTGATTGAAGTGAAGATCAGTCCAACAAGCATTGCACACCTAACTCTATAAGCAAGCCAAGCTCAGCCTCCATCCCTGTCTGTCGAGTCCATTTATCTGTCTATCTATCTATCTATCTATCTATCTATCTATCTATCTATCTATCTATCTATCATTTATTTGTTTACATTTCAAATGTTATCCCCCTTTCCATCTACCCTCCACAAATGCTCCGCCCCTCCCCTTTGCCTCTAAGAGGGTGTTCCTCCCCACTCCTGCCTCACCCTCTAGCATTCCCTTTCTCTGGGGCATCAAGCCTCCACAGGACTAAATGCCTCCCCACCCACTGTTACCAGATGAGACAGTCCTCTGCTACATATGTAACAGAAGTCATGGCCAGCCCAGGTATACTGTTTGGTTGGTGGTTTAGTCCCTGGGAACTCTGAGGGGTTCAGTTAATTGATACTGTTGTTCTTCCTATGGGGTTGCAATCTCCTTCAGCTCTTATCAGCACTTCCCCTAACTCTTCCATTGGAGTCCCCAGGCTCAGTCCAATGGTTGGCTGTATCTCAATCTGTCTTAGTTAGGTGCTAGCAAAGCTTTTCAAAGGACAAACTGTGTCCTTTTTATATTCCCTTCAAACATCACATATCCTCTACAGGTTTTGCCTCAGCACATGAGTCTGTTTCAGATGACATCACTCTGCCAATCAGCCCAAGTCCAGAGAAATGGCAAGGAACTGCAGTACACCACCAGAAGGCTTTTGGTGTGCTTTCTCTCTACAAAGTCCCAACAAATGGAACTGAACTATGCAATGTAAGGCAGACCAATACATGCATATCATTAGCAAAGAATTCCTTCATCACATGTCCTTTCAAGTGCTTGTTTTTAGCAGAATATCCTTTCTCCTATGTCTGCTTCCCAAAACATTCCTTCATGAGTCTGCCTTAGGCTTTCACCTGTGTCTGCTTCAATGAAACGTTCCTTCATGTGTTTGCCTTAGCAAAACACCATCCAACACAATTTTCCAAAGAAAATATGAAGTTATCACTTTATATACCCATAAACAGCCACATGAGTGTTAAAATGATGCATATTGTCCTGTTTAGAATATATCTGGTAGGAGTTATATAATTATGACTTGTTATGATGAAAATTTAATCCTTAATTTACAAGATTTTAAGTCAATGTTTATTGTAGCACTAATGATGTCATGGAATCAGCCTTGATGGTGGTGATTGTGTACAAACAAATGTGTAGGTAAAGGGATTGTCTAGCCATACAATACACGTATATGTGTATACATATATGATTATTATGCAACAATTAAAAAAACCAAAATCATATTACTTGCTAGAAAATGGGTAAAACTGGAGATCATCTTGTTAAGTGTAATAAACCAGACTCTGAAAGACAAGTATTAAGTTTTTTCTCATTCATAGAATCAGAAACAAAACCAAGAAAGCTAACTCTCTTATTTTGCAAGTCACATCTGCATACACTTGCGGTCACATTTGTGCCATGGCACACCTTTGCACCTTTGTAAATAAAAGATAACAATATTCACAGATGTCATTCTTAGGCTGGCACGGTTAGCATAACTGCATTATCCACTGAGTGATGGTCAACTATATAGAGACTGAATCTATTTTCAAGTCTTCATTTCTTTATCAGAGTCCCCCAGATCTCAGTACAGTGTCTAATGCCACCTGACACAAAGGGAAGTGACAGGAAGAAAAATGATTATTTAGCAAAATTTGCAAATATCTGGAGTTATGTGAGACCAACACTAGGGCTCACCTAAGGATTTGGAAGGGAATTGAGTGGTAGAGAGTCTTGGAGCATGAATTTCGAAGCTTCATGGTTTGCCTTCTCAGAAGTAGCATCAGTGAAGTCGCTGTTCCTGCACATGACATTGAGAGTATCTTTAACTATCACCCTTTACCTGCTGGCCCTCTTATTTAACAACCTGAGAATCTAACAAAGTATTTTCCATTCTCAGTAAGTACATGGCCTTTGGGACAAACACATACAAGTGGTAAGAACTAAAAGGCATTTATGTCATTTCTGTAGTGTCAGGAAGAGAATTGAAGAATTCTTTTCCACATGGATTATGAATCTCTCCAATAAATGAAAATGAAATTAAATCCAACCTACTTCTAATTGAGAACTTGTTACATATAAAGACATAGACATATATAGGCAGTGTGGAAAAAAATTTAGACATTACACAAAGCATTTGGATTCACTCCTCTTACCTGGATGCCTTCCAAAATGGTTTATTAAGACTGCCATAGACGATTCAATAAGAAAGAAAATTGGTTTTGCACATTGAGAAGGGTATCATTTCATTTATAAACCTTAGTATCCAGTTGTTATCTATGTTTTTAAAAATACTGACCAAAAAAGAATAAAATGAATTACTTTAAGAGTAAAATGATGCTACATAGTGGCAGTGATCAAATGACAAAACCATTGTTCTCTGCTTTATAGAACAGATTACTTGACCATCAAAAGATTTTGGACCTTTGAACATAGATTGTCATCATTTAATTTGAAATATTTTTCTACTTTTCCTATTCAAGAAATAAATAACAGAATTAATAAGAAGTGAGTACAAATATCAATTAAACTCTGTTTGGGTATAGTATATGCAAAAAGGAGAACTAGAAAAAGTATTTTTAAGTGATGAAGAAGGAGGGAACATGGGTGAAAGACAACAGGAGACATGAAAGAGGATACAAAGCTAATTGTTTCTCTGTTTTAAGTCTGTCATTTTTTATTTTATCTGTTGTGGTGAATAAGTATATAAAAATGTAATTGATAGTAAAAGTATAAATCTCCATACGAAGCTCCATGGCTTCAGGATGACTAGTCTACAGAAGTTAATTGAGATATACAGAATTTGGGCCCCCAAAAGTGTTTGTGAGAGTAGCTCCCTTCACCTGCATGGTTCTTTTATTTAACAGCTCAGTACAACAAAGTAATTTATTATAAAAGAAGGAAGTGATCTGAATGCCTCCTCTCTGAGGACTAGCTTTCATGGTACCAGAAGGCACCATGAATGTTTCCAAAAGAGGGACTCAACCAACAGTTCTACTTAGCTATGTCACCTATGAATCTCAACAACAACCAGCATGGCTCAATAGCCCTAAAGGTGCAGTAGTGGACATGCATATCTTGATGCTAATCAACTGCTGTCTACTTGGACTTAAGACCTGTACAAGAGGGAAGCCATACCTGGTGCGAAAACCTAGCCAACTACCCAGGGCTAGTGAAATCATGGTTTATTTCAGCCACTCTTCTATTAAATCAGTATAATTCCTATCTACATTATAAATATTTGTCTTTATACCCACAGATAAATGTAGTCCTCACCCTCATCAAGAAGACTTCTCTTTGTTATGGAAACAGAAAGCTATAACCAATCACAGTGCAGAGTTATGAAGTCCATCTCTAAAACCACTCCCTTACCAAAGGCTTGGAGAACATTGTGGAAGAGGGAGGTGAAGAGATTGTAAGGGCCAGAGAATCAGGGCATTTTTTTTTTTTGTGAGATTGTGTCTCCTAGTAATGTCAGAAGCTACACCCATAAAGTTTCACCAACATGACTGCCTAAGAGTGAGCTGAACAAAGACAACAGTAGACAAGCCAAAGTAGACTAAAGAAAGATAAAGAGACCTCAATCTTACACAAAAAACTACAGTTAATAAGAAATGCTAAGAGCAGGAGAAATAGTCTTCCCTAGAAAGGGCTCTGTATTATTCAGGGTTGTCCAGAGTCACAGAACTGATGGAATGTCTCTCTATATTGAGGGAATTTATTGTGATGACTTATAGTTTGTAGTACAACTAACCCAACAATGGTCAGTTGTGAATAGGAAGTTCACGAATCTAGTAGTTTCTCAGTACCACAAGGCTAGTTATTTCAGTAGGTTCCAACAGATGTGCTGGCAAGTAAATGCAAGCAGGTGAAGAAGAGTGAATCTTCCCTCTTCCAATGTCTTATGTAAAACTCCAGCAGAAGGTGTGGCTGAGATTAAAGGTGTGTATCACCATGCCTGATCTGGGATTTGCTTTTTCTCAGGCTGACTTTGAACTCAGAGATCTCCTTGCCTCAGTCTCCTGGGATTAAAGATGTATACTACCTTGCTGGACCTAAGCTTCTCATGGCCACTATGCCTCAAGATCTCCATGCCAAATCCAGGTCAGAAGTTGTGTCTTCTAGCCTAAAGATCTGGATCACAGATGAGCCCTCTAATTCTGGATGTAGTTCATTCCAGATATAGTTAAGTTGACAACCAGGAATAGCCATTACAGGCACACCACTTGATTATCCAATACCAAATTGTCAGCTCTGAAAACTTACATACAAGTAACATTGTACATACTGAGCAGGCTATGCTTAGGAATATATCTGTATATATGTATATACACATTCATGCAACAACAATATTGAAAAAATAGGACATAGATTAAAAGTGTATGGGAGATCTGAAGAGAGGAAAAAGAAAGAAAATGATGTAATTATATTATAATCTCAAAAATAAAGAAATCATTTAAAAATATAAAAGAAGAAAGGAAAAAAATTATGTCCTGCTATGAAAGACTTTATCTTCAAAGCCAAGAATTTCTTAATGTCCAAAGTTAGAATGTTTTTGATGACTTTTCTGGTTGATATTACTGTTGTGCTCTGCCTTGTCTGTCTTGGTCCCTTTTAAGGAGGTGATATATATAATACTAGTGTCCTTTCCAAGAGTTCCATCAACACTGTTTACATGCAAACACAAGAATGTCAAAGTCTACAGGAACTATGTAGGTGAGGCAGAGGCTCCCTGGATGCCAGGAGAAGGCAAATGTGAATGAAGAAACCTCAGTAAGTCCATGTGTCAGAGTAGCAAGTCTGCATGAGCATGTCACAGGTCCTTCAGTCCTCATCAAATGGTATCCTTGTATCTAATATCCAATGGTATAGTGCCAGGTCTAGTTTTCAGATGTAGGAAGCTTCATTCTATTTTAAAATTTATTTATTATTTTATGTATGTGAGTACACTGTCACTGTCTTCAGACACACCAGAAGAAGGCATGGGATCCCATTACAGATGGTTGTGAGCCATCATGTGGGTGCTGGGAATTGAATTTAGGACCACTGGAAGAGCAGTCAGTGTTCTTAATCACTAAGCCATCTCTCCAGCCCAGGAGGTTTCTTTCTAAAAAAAGAAGAAATATTTTTATTCTTTCTCCCCCTCCTCTCCTTCTCCCTCCCCCTTCCCCGCTCTCTCTCGGTGGTTTACTCACTGAGACATCTCCCCAGCTAGAAGCTTCTAATCATTGCATCATTTCTTTGAATTCATATTTCTCTGAGACCATGGTTCTCACAAAACCGGAAATAGTAAGCATCTACATTTCATTCTATTCGAGGCATCTGCATATCTGCAGTGCCATCCTCTTTCTTTCTCAGAAAGCTGTGTCAGAGAAGGCAGGATGAAATTTGAACCTGTACTCATTAGGGCAGGGCAGATGTTTCCTGTACTCTGGGAAGATAAAGGACACTGACAGTGGAGTTTATATCATCAACCCTAAGTGCTTTATGACTCATTGAACAGGAGTCTCATTTCTGTGACCCTCAGTAGCACAATAGACCTGCTGAACCCGCTCAGCTCTGTGCAATGGAACCCCTTTACCACTCCCTGATGGGGAAAGCATGAGAACGTGCTCCCCAAGGACTAAGACGAAGAACAAACTAACCCTTTCAACAATTCCAAGAAAAACATTATACTATGGATGCTTAGCTATTTAGTAGGGGACAGTTTGGTTACCCTACCCCTAATTAAAAGTTTTGCTTTCTATTGCATAGTGAACATTGTTTGGTGCAGGCACTCTTATTGCTGTCTTCATTCAGGCTTAGTGCTCTTCCCATTCCACAGACGAATTACTACCACATCTCATGATAGTAGGCAGATGGAGTCTCTATCTCATTTTATGTGGTTTGGCTCGCTCACCCCAATAGCATTTCCTCCCAGCCTTCCCTTCCCTTTCTTGTCCATCTCAAATATCATCTTTATGTTGGATGATGGTGAGCCCTATGTACCTACACATAAAGGTTTTCATCCTTTACAAGAAATGTATACTTCTAATACATATGTATCTTGAAAATCTACTTGTTTTAAACAACTAATATAATTCATAGTCATGGGCCAGTAGTGTGGGTAAAGGGACTTGCTGCTGTAGCTGATGACCTGTCACAGTCTGTGAGACCCACATGGTAGAGAACTGACCCTGGCAGGTTATCTCTGACCTGACACATGTATGTGGCACATATCTGTCTCTGTCTATTTCTATCTCTCTTTTTGTCTGTCTCTGTGTCTGTCTCTTTCTGTGTGTTTGTCTATCTCTCTGTCTCTGTCTGTCTCTGTCTCCGTCTCTCTCTGTCTCTCTCTCTCTCACACACACACCACACACACTCACACAATGAATATAATAAAAGTAATTAAAATTATTTTGTGATTAAATATAATATTATTTGTTGCCCAGATATTTATTTTTCCTGCTTACATCCACATCCATGGCTGTTGATAGAAGGTAACTATCATGAAAAATCAGGTGTTAGCTGCCATGCTGAAAGTCTTGAAATTCAGCTAGTGAATTGGGAAATCTATTGGTTTTTCATAGTTGGTTCTTCCATCTTTCATTATTGACACCCCAAGAACACATTGTCTTATATCATACAAACAGTTGGATTGAAGGGCATTCTAATGAGACACAACTTAGGGGTTGATTTGTTCCCTGGATAAGGTAGTACAATTCTTATTTATAGTCACACATTGTAGACAGAGTCATAATAGCCTTCAGGGTCATAGGAAAGACTGAATGACACAGTGATGATTTCAGTTCAGAATGCTGATGGAGAAGTTTTAAGTATTCATCAAAAAGCAGAATTGTAAGCATAGACTTGGAAGTGACATAAAAAGTCACCTTTCCCATTCTCTTGCCTATTTTATCAACATCAGTAAGCCATTTGAGACAGATGCACTGGTGCCAGGCTTTTCTTGGATATGTCCAGAGTTGGGGCATTCACTACTTGGAGTGGTAGTTTGATAGATGCTTGGAGACAGCACCAATGGGAAGATTGCCACATGGTATCTGGTTCTGATAGGAGAGCTTAGGTTCTCTATTTATGTCTTCACTTCTAAATTCATGAAACCCTATTCCAGAAACCCAAGGATCTCTAAGTGGGATAATGGTTTCTGCAGAGTTTTTAAAGGCTATTTGCATATATATAGAGGGATGGTGTTTTTTTTCTGATTTTCTGATGATTGTCTTGTGTATGAGAAAATGGGAGGAAAATTATTGAGAAAATGTGATGTCTAAGTCAGGGTTTCTATTCCTGTACAAACATCATGACAATGAAGCACATTGGGAAGGAAGGGATTTATTCAGCTTATACTTCCATATTGCTGTTCATCACCAAAGGAAGTCAGGACAGGAACTCAAGCAGGTCAGGAGGCAGGAGCTGATACAGAGGCCATGGAGGGATGTTACTTACTGGCTTGCTTCCCCTGGCTTGCTCAGTTTGCTTTCTTATAGAACCCAAGACTACCAGCCCAGGAATAATACCACTCACAATGGGCTTTCTCACATGTTGACCAATAAAACCACTAATTGAAAAAAAAATGCCTTAAAGCTGGATCTCATGGAGGCATTTCCTCAATGAAGCTCCTTTCTCTGTGATAACTCCAACTTGTGTCAAGTTGACACACAAAACTAGCCAGTACAATTGACCCCTTGTCAACCTGACACACAAACAAGTCACTATTAAGCCTCAACCCTTACCTTCTTATTCATCCCCAAGATCTAAATAGCTTTAAAAGTCCCACAGTTTTTACAAATTTTTATATATTAAAATTTCAGTCCCTTTAAATATCCAATCTCTTTTAAAATTTAAAGTCTTTTTACAATTCAAAGTCTTTTAACTGTGGGCTCCATTAAAATACTTTCTTCCTTTAAGAGGGAAAATATCAGGGCACTGTTAAATCAGAATCAAACTCTAACCAACCAATGTCCGGGATCCACTCATGATCTTCTAGGCTTCTCCAAGGGTTGGGTCACTTCTCTAGCTCTGCCCTTTGTGGCACACAGCTTGTCTTCTAGGCTCCAGCTGACTGTATTCTCCTGTTGCTGCTGTTCTTGGTGGCCATCTCATGGTACTGGTATCTCCAAAACACTGCTGTTTCCACTGTAACTAGTCTTCACCAAGCCTCTCATAGGCTCTCTTCATGGTGCCAAGCCTCAAATACTTTGCATGATCCCTTCAGTCCTGGGCCATTAATTGCAACTAAGGCTGTACCTTCACCAATGACCTTCCATAGCCTCTCACAGTGCCAAGCTTCAGCTGCTCTTCATGACCCCTTCATGACTTCAAAACCAATACCACCTGGGTGACTCTTACACATTACCAAGTCCAGCTACAGCACAAGGTACAACCTTGGCTATCTCTGGACCACAGCCTCTTTGTCCTCTCAAAACAATTTCAGAAGATTTCTTCTCAGTGATGTTGGTCTCTTTAATCACCACTTATTTCTTAGTTCTAGCTAACCAGCATCAATAGCCCCAGTAATGTAGACGTTTTGCTTTCGTAGTTCTGGTATCTTCTTAATCACAGTTGATTCTTCAGTCCCAGCTAACCAAAACCACAGAAATCTTCACAACCAAAACAGCAATGGCCTTGATAAGAGTTTTAATCTTCCCTCTGAAATTTCACAAGCCAAACCTCCATCATTTGCACTGTTCCCAACATTATCTTCCAAGCTCGTACAGAACATCCCACAGAGCTCTTAACACCCAAAGTCTCTTTTAGTCCCAAGTTCCAAAGTTCTTTCACAGTTCTCCCCCAAACATGGTCAGGTTGTCACAGGAATACCCCACTATGCTAATACCAATTTGTCTTAGTAAGGATTTCTATTTATGCACAAACATCATGACCAAGAAGCAAGTTGGGAAGGAAAGGATTTATTCAGCTTACATGTCCATAATACTATTCATCACCAAAGGAAGTCAAGACAGGAACTCAATCAGGGCAGGAGGCAGGAGCTGATACAGAGGCCATGGAGGGATGTAACTCATTGACTTACTTCCCCTGGCTTGCTCAGCTTGCTTTCTTATAAAACCCAAGACTACCAACCTAGGGATGGAATCACCCACAATGGGCCCTCCCACCTTTGATCACTAAAACCACTAATTGAAAAAAATGCCTTACAGCTGGATCTCATGGAGGCATTTCCTCAAGAGAGGCTCCTTTCTTTGTGATAACTCCAGCTTCTGTCAAGTTGACACAAAACCAGCCAGTACACTTGATTAGAATAATTCAGTCTAGGGTGACTCAGGACATTTCTTCTCCAAGGGGCATAGACAGGCAGTGAGATATACTCCTAAGAGCCATGTCAATGTGATGATCCATATTGATGTCAGGGATAATGCTCCATATTGCTGTCAACGGTGATGCTCCATATTGATGTCAATGGTGATGTTCTGTCAATGGTGATGCTCCATACTGACTTTTCATCTCTTTGATATTATTTAAGTTTGGATGCTTTACGTAGGTTAACACTTGATGTTAGTAGTGGGAAGGAAGTTAATTACCTGGAGATAGTGGATTTAGGACTTGAGTGGCATAGAAAATGAGGAATGGGAGTGTGAACAGCCCTAGCTATGGAATACCATGGAGAAGAAAATGGGTTTCCTACTCCATTCATTTTACTTCAACAATGTTTACTCTGAATCAGGTACATAGCAACGTATGAATCTAAAGCACAGGACCCTGTTTAGGAAGGAAATTAGATGTTTGCCTGAAGGACTTTATTTTAGTCACCTGCCATTGTTAGACATATTTGGCCAAGGAAGTCAGTGTACACTTCAGGCCTTTTGGAGAGGTGGTCATGGAGGCCATGATAAGGTGCAACAGAATGGAAGAAATGGTTACCTTGATGAAAAGTGGGTAACATATGATCTGCTAAACAACCTCTGCCTTACTAATTTTATATATAATGGTATGAAATCCCAACTGAGATAGTCCAAAACTAATAGTAGAGTCCTGCCTTTCTGATCTTTTCTAAGCCAACATCATAATGTAATATTGCCCTGAGAAAGAGACTCCCTCTCCCTGACTTCTTTACATTGTCTTTATTTGTTTGGAAATAGAGTCTTGTTATGCGGCTCACGTTGTCTGGACTGTATTTAGCCCATATTGGCCTGAGACTTTTCATTCTCCTTCCTTAACCTCCTCATTGCAGTGATTACAGAATAATATAATTATACCTGGTCCTCACATTGCTTTCTTATCCAAAAAAGACAGGCTAAACAGGCTTAGCTGGGGCTGGTCATGTAGTTCTTTCAAGAAGTCAGCCTTGAACTTGACATCTTCTGACAGGAGTGAAACATACCAAGAAACAGTGCACATAGTCTCTGTTTATTGAAATACTATCATTATTAGCATAACCCTGAGAAGGAAGGCAACGTAAACCATCCAAACCATTCTTTAGACCAGGTGGTAATTATACAGTGTTTTCTAATAAATTTTATTAATGTATAACTATCATAGTCCCCAACAATCCTCATCTATTAATTTCCATGTTATTGTACAGTTTCCTCCTCTTGACTATGAACTGTACTCTGGGCCTTTATTATTATTATTTTTTACTTCATTGGTACCTTATTATGCAGAAGATACAACTTGGAATTTTTATATTTCAGTGGCTGCAGAGGGCAGGAGACTGGAACCCAGAAGGGATATATGGCTCTTAGGTGATAGGTTTGATAGCTTGATAACTAGAGCAGAGGTAGTCCAAGGGGCTAGTGCTAGAAAGATAAGAGTTCTACTTCAACTACCTCTTTCCATCCTTGCCACTCAGGTCTTCTGTTTGGACAAGAGAGAGAAAGAAGAGAATGCTTGTCCTTTACCCTTCCTGGAAAAGATAATCAAAAGGAGAGAGAGAGGAGGAGAAAGAGATGGATAAGGCCTAGCTTGAAGTCCTGTGAATTGATAGTCTTTGGTGTTTTTGTTTGGTTTTTTGTTCCTTTTGATGAGATGCTTAGCAAGCATTGATCCAACATAGATTCTTCTCAGGGTGACTAATTTTTAATAGCTATATAACAAAAATTATAGGCTATTATTCTGTTAAGATTATGTCACAAGATTTGTGAAGTGTAAATTTCTGGTTGTGTCATGTGATGTAGGCTTACACGATGTTTTACTGAATTGATTCACATGATGTTTTGCTGAGGCAAGAACCATGAGAGAATGTGTGATGTTTGGAGAGAGTATAAGTAGGACTCAATGGACAATGATGGGGGCACTTGAGTAGCTATCTGTGTAACTGTTCCTTGGTCTTGGGTCTTCGCTGATCTTCATTTCATTGAGAGAGGCACGGCAGAGAAGTCCTGGCATTCCAGCTTGTCTTGTTCATGCCACCATTGCTGTTTTCATTTTTGGTAACACTACTCAAATGGACTGCTAGTATCCTGACAAATTGAGATTGGAATCGCCCCAAAGAACTCTTTCTAAACAGATCCACATCCCCTTGTCTTATTTACCATCTTTCCCCCGCTACCTTTGGATAGTGGGCTAGAAGGAGGCTTGAAGCATTTGAAAACCCTTATTAAAGTAGGTTTTGAAAATCTAAGCCTACAGATTTTGCTTGTTTTGCATGACTTGTCTTTGACTTTTGTTTCTTCACTGTGATGTAACCTGATGTCAAGTTGTAAGTGGCTCCCAGGAAACACCTACCTGTCAAGGATCTGGGAAAGGCATCCAGCTAACAACCATAGAGGAGCAGAGGAGCAGCCTACTAGTCTGTGAGGAGTCCATGAACAAGCATAAAAATAAATCATCTCCCAGTCAAGCCTGTGGATAAACCCCAAAGTCCTGGCTATCTTGATGGCCACTTGTGAGAAGCCTTGCAGCAGAGAACACTGCTGTCCACAGCTGAAATCCAGACCCACAGTGACTTTGAGATATGAATGGTGTTTTAGGCAATGAAGTTTGGGGGATAGTTTGCTTCAATAGTATTAAAGAATAAAACAACAACAGAATGTTTTACAGTATTCCAAGCAAGAAGGGGAATAGTGTCAGAATCTCTGTAATTCTCTCATGTCCCTGGTTAGTTACTATTCCTCTGCCAAGGTCATCCCTAGCCTGACTTCTAAGCCTGATTGATTGGGTATGCCTGTTTTTGACTTCTGTATGAACATACTTATGTTATAGCATGCACAGTTTTAGCATCTGGCTTCTTATTTTCAAGGTTAGATGACAGTTCTTTCTATAATATTTCATATGAATATATTTATTTTATTAAGTATTTATTACTGCTATATATGTAACTTAATTGTGCAAGTATCCCACAAGTTACTTATATATTCCAATATAGCACACATTTAGGAGTGGAATCAGTGGTTTACCGTACATTGAGAATTAGTATATAATGGCAAAAATGGCTTCCAAAGGGTTGGTCCAATTTATACAAGCAGAGAACAAGGCCCATTTTTATCTCATTGTCTCAGCAGGATTCTTTGCTGCTTTTTGGTATAGCACAGGACCATGCCTACCATGGTATTTTAGTAGTGTGTTCTACTGCTAACAATACTGCTAAAGTAAGAAGAATAAAGCTCTCTTCTAGATACCTAAGTATATGAAGTTTTAATTTTTAAAATACAAGGTACAGTCAGTGTTATGCTATGGACCCTTATTTTATGTGTAACCAGCACTGGAAGAATAAAACATTACGGACTTAGAATACACAGCCACCAGGTTGCCTTTAAATTAGACTGTTTAGGAGGGAGTTACGATTAAAGAAAAAAATGGTTGAAGTGTAATGTCTTTATATTAGTATCTAGCCTATGCTTTTCTTTAAGCTTAAAATTCCCAGCAAACAGCCAGCAATTCCTGGATAACATTGCCAGCAGAGACATCATTGGAGCTATTGTTTTTCATTGTAGAGGGAGGTTTTATTATATTATATCTATTAGTCAACTTTATGTCATAAGAATATTTGGTTGATCTATATGAGCTTTTAGCATTGTGCACTCTATAAAGCTAATTGGGATATTACTGAAAATACCCAGCATTTCTTTGTAATGATCAACATAAATGGCAGATTCCTTTATTGGAGTCATAATTTTTGAATTCATGGTTACAGTCAAGACAAAAGAACAATACACAAAAGCTCAGACTTGCATCTGTAATAGAATTCACAGACAAGAAGTACATTTATCAGAATCAGGCCACCACCCTTGGTAGTTCAGCCTTTATGCTCCTTTTTGGGGAGAGTAAAATACTTGGTGTCCTTGACATCTGAAAGTCTATAGAATTTATACCTCCAAATTTTAAGCATGGATTACCATATTAGCCACATGGACTAGAACCAGAAACAATAAAGGATAAATGGATATAATATGCCATTATGAGAATAGAGCTACCAGAGGCTGGAGAGGTAGCTCAATTGGTAAATTGCTTACTATGTGAACATGTGTAAGACAGATTCCCAGAGTCCTTGTAACAGGACAGGCAGGGGGCTGTACTTGTAATCCCAACACTGGGGAAGCAGAGACAGGCGCTCCTTGACTAGTTAGTCTAGTCAAATGGGTGAGCTGAGGGTCCCAATGAAAGACTTTGTCTCAAAATACTTAAGTGGGTGACTCCTGAGGTACAACACCTGGAGTTCACCTGTAGCTTCTGCTTGTACTCTCTGTGTGTGGATATATACTCATACACACACACACACACACACACACAGCTCTGCAATAACAAACAAATGTAAACAAAGAAACAGTTGTTAAGAAAACATTCTAAACCCATGGTAAGTGCTGTGGTCCTGACATAGAGGCCTCCTCTAAGGGTAAGGCTCTCTTTCCTGCAACTGCACAGAATGGTAGACCAGAACCTCCTTTTATTCTGAGGTTTATTCATTGCAGAGAAGAACAGTAGAGCTTGCAAGGATGTGAAGAGATAGATGTGTCCCAGTGACCATGGGGACACCATGGGGTCATAGGTCATGGATAGCATAAAGGCCTGTTGGTCAGAGGCTGGGTAGGGACCTGGCTTCCCATTGTGGCTACCAGTAAACCTTGATGACACCATTTCAAAGGACAAGACTGCTCTTGGGTCATTGTGTCCACCAGGCTAAGAGTATGAATGGCTTCCTACTCCTGTCTCTGGGTTACCCTTATTAGAAGTCCTTGGTTCTGGATCAGGTTTCCTTAATCCAGAGGCTGCAAATTTTAGATATAGGTGGAGCATTCTTAATGCAAAAACCCATGAAATCTGAAATGTTCCAAAATATGAAAAAAAAACTGCTGTCATGGTTACCCCAAGTGGAAAACTCCATACCACCCAATTTTGCATTATGGGGAATGGGTGTATTCCAGTGGTGGAGTGTGTGCTTGGCATGTGCAAGGTCCTGTATTTGATCTCAAAACAAAAAGAAAACATAAAAACAATGGCAGTAATCTCAAAACCTTCAAAATGTTTTATGCACAATATCATTAAAAAGCCTGTTTCATGTTTTCCGCAGACCATGTATATAAGGCATTATATGAAAAGTCAATAAATGTTATGTTTATATTTGGGTCCTACTTCCAAGATTTCTTCTAATATATATTACAATACTCCAAAATATGAAAAAAATTAGTTCCAAACCTTTCAGATATGGAATACTCAAGTTGTGTAACTAACATAAAACCAAATTGCTTTATTCAATTGCTTGACTTAGCCTGTTTAGATTGTACAAAGAAAAACTGAAATACAGATTTATGATCAGAATTTTAGTCAGTGTGGTGGTTTGAATAAAAATGACCTTGATAGACCCATAGGTAATGGCTCTATTAGGAGGTTTGGCTATATTAGAGTAGGTATGGCCTTTTTGGAAACCTCAAATCCCACCCCCAGTTTCAGATGCTCAAGTCAGTCCTAGTGTGACAGTCTCTTCCTGTTGCCTGGTGATCTGGATGTAGACTCTTAGCTACTTTCCAGTACCAAGTCTGGCTGCTTCCTGCCATCACAATAAACATCTGAAAAAGTAAGCCACTCTTTCCTTTATAAGAGTTTCCATGGCCATGGTGTATGGTCACAGCAGTACAACCCTTACTAAGACAGACAGTCTCTTAATACTTGAGTCTCAGACAAATTGGGTTCGTAGATAAAAGATCTGCCATATTTTTGAGGCTCTTGGCGGAAAAATCCTGTTTCCAATGATTTGAGAAAGGTAGTTGTTTGAGTCATTGTTCTATTGCTGTGACGAGATATCATGACCAAGGCAAGTCTTATAAAAGAAAGGCACTCTGGGGTTAAACCCTCAGAGTGTTATTTATTATTGTCATGGCAAGAAGCATAGCAGCATGCAAACAGTCATGGTGCTGGAGCAGTAGCTGAGAGCTTTACATCCAAAGGTAGTAGAGAGACAGCAGGATGGAGGAGGGAGGAAAGAAGAGAGGGAGGGAGGGAGAGAGGGAGAGAGGGGGAGGGAAGGAAAGAGAGAGAGAGAGAGAGAGAGAGAGAGAGAGAGAGAGAGAGAGAGAGAGAACCTGGCATAGGGCTTTGGAAACTTCCCAGAGCACCCCTGGTAACACACCTCCTCCAACAAGACTACACCTCTAATTCTTCTCAAGCAGTTCCTCTTCTTGGTGATGAAGCGTGCAAATATATAGCTTATGGGGGCATTCTTATTCAATTCATCACAATGGTCATCCTTCATACTGTGACTATTCCCTCTCTCTTCTTCCAGTTGACCTTAACAGCATCTCACAAAATCTTGTTTAAAGTGCCATAAAACCCACATTTTAATAAAAATATATTCAGGAATGGCAGAGTCTATTACACTTGGGAAAGCATGTTTGGTATCTTGATATGGGATGCCTTTTGTAGATAAAACATATATAACCATGTGTATTCTTTAGAAAGAGCTAGTGAAGTTAAAAGTTGCTGGACATTTCCTTAAAGTAAAATGTTAGTCTGTTGCCCTCAGATTGCTAACTGAGTCTCCTAATTTCACAAATATTCTCAACACTTAGTGAAAAACAGATCTTTCTGCCCTATACCATGAATAGGTAGACAGGACTTGGGGCAGATCAGACAGGGGTATTCTGCTTTCAATGGCATTGAATGCAGCCATTTAGTGACATGCATTGGTGACAGGTTGCTTGGAAGTTCAAGATAGTATATAGTTATACTAGTGGCTTGATGGTGCTAATTTGAGCTTTACTAAAAGGACTAGAGTGTCTATATGTGGCTTTTCCATGTGACCATCTCAGTAAGGATACTAAGACACAAAAAGAAAAGCTGCCATTTTCCCAAACATAGACCTTGGTCACATAGCTACTCAGAGTATGGACTCCACTTTTCAGTGTGAAGAGTAACAGTAATTTTTGGTCATTTAAAATCAGACCTCCTTTACACAATAAATCCTAAGTCCTATTGTAATTTCTTTTTCATGTTGTACTTTCCTAATAAACTTGCCCAATTTAGAAAAGAATCCATTCTGAGTTAGAGGCATATTATATTTTTATTTTACTAGCAGGGAATATGCATCAGAATGCCATTGGTAGACTCAAAATTGATGAAGCATCTTTCAGGTGATTAGTAACATAAGTTCTAGAACAGTGTTTAGTATGAAAACAAATAGGAATTCCTGAGATGTCTCAATGATAAATTTTTGAGATGCCACTAAGAAATGTTCATTGCTGTGAGAGTTTAGAAGACACTGGGCATGAGTCCTGGCAATCGAGATAAGCACCACTTTCCTGAAGCAAAAGAGATGCTTCTTAAATATCTGGTTTTATAAAATGAATTCTTACAGATACAATATAAAGATTTTTGGTTTTAGTCTAGAAAGGTAGGTGTTGATGAAGGTAAAGGTTCACGCGAAGGAGCTGGGAAGTGAGGACAGGAGAGATGTACTTCAGAAGCAATTAGTTCTGTTGGATACCAAAGTGGAGAACTTTCTGGAAGGCAGAGTATCCACGGCTCTCTCAGCATGGTTGTGGGCCATCAGGGAGTGGTCTTGGCTCATCATGTTTATTTGGCTGTCCCAATTTTACCTGGTAGAAACTTGTGTATCATACTTTTACAAGATTTTAACACTCCCCCCTCCAACACGTCACCTCCCATCTTGTCTTATACTAGGGCACAAGTATATCCTACTTCCTATTATTGAAACCCACTGTGGCATAATCTTCAGTACCACACCCTTTTACTTTCTGTGATTCAGGCCTGCCACTCCACATACCCTGGCCTCAGTTCTGTTCCAAAACTGAGCTCAGAAGGAACAATAAGTCTGTCTTGGCAGTGCTTAACTCTGACCCATACCTACATTTCTTACCTTGATGTACTTTACCATCTTGTCACACAAGCTAACTGTGACCATGCTTCCTTCTCCCTCCCCCAGACAAGCTCTTTTATGTGAAAAAAACAAAAAAACAAAAAAACCCAAAAAAACAAAAAAATTCATTTTCTTTTTCAAGTTTCAATTTAGGCCTCTCCTCCTTTGTTCTTACAGAAACAAGAGAAGATATCTTCAGGTGTCCTTCTGTCCTTTTCTCTTTATTCTGTTTTTTGTTGTTGTTGTTTTTGTGTGTGTTTTTGGTTTTTGTTTTGTTTTGTAACATGCCTGTGCTCCTGCTTTTGTTTTATTGCCTTGTTCTGCATCTCTGTCTTGATTCTCTCTTGCCTGGTAACCACTTTTTGAGCAGCAGGCGTGCACTTCTCATGACATGCACATGTGTGACTGGAGAAAAGGAGGGGCAGCTGCCTGGAAGGCTGATACTTGGCTGGATGGCAGGGGCACAGTTAGATGATAGGAAAAGTGAAGCGCTTCATGATTGGGTTGATACACTATGAACTTTATAGTAACGTGGGATACACATTCATAATCGATGGCTTTCCAGTTGGAATGGTGTGGGATTTTTTTGGTTGCTAGCGAATCTAACACAAACTCAGTTACTCCTTATATTCCTATATGTGTATATATGTTTGTGCTTTTCTGCATCTCTTCAGTGTGAAAGTTAGTCTTCAGTCTGTTTTCTTAAAACTCCAAGGAGATGACTGAAGAATGTACACTGAATGTCTATCTTGAAACCAAAGTTTGTTTTCATTGCTTGTTATCTCCCAAGATCAACTGGTTATGATTCACAGTTCCCTGGATCCTTTACTGTAGGATAGAAATAATTATGGTTGCTTTCTTTACAAGATTGATGAAGTATATGAAAAACCATAAAATCTTTGCTTATCCATCTAATTCTTTCTATCTGTCTATCTGTCTATCTATCCATCCATCCATCCATCTATCTATTTATCTATCTATCATCTATCTATACATCTATGTATTCATCATCTATCCATTTTGTATGTTATTAATGTTGACAAATCCCTTATAAGAATCTTGTGGGCATATAACTATTGTTACCCTTATTCTGTCTTGAAGCTCTGAACTCAAAGAAGGATTTGCTCAAAATCATCAAAGCTGAACACAAGAAGGAGCTCGAACCCACAGTCTCTGGTATTTGCAGGGGCACATTGCTTTTTACCATTGTTAAAAGACAGTCATCGAAAGACAGCATTTCTCTTATCTAGCTTCAAAATGTTATAGCAAATAGCTGAGGTAAGTATTTGAAGTGGAAGTTTCTGGTTGTGTCATGTGATGCAGTCTACTGGTGTGTTGCTGAGGCAAGACCCATGAGAAGACATGTGATGTTTGGAGATAGTATAAGTAGGACTCAACGGACAGTGATGTCATGCTCGCATAGCGAGTTTTACAATGCTTCGTTTGCCTCACTTTGCTGATCTTCATTTCATTGAGAGAGACAAGGCAGAGAACTTCTCCTGGTGTCCTACTGGCTCTGGTCACTGCCAATTTAGTGGAGGCCTGGCTGTTTCTGCTGGATTGTGCCACTGCTGCTGATTCATGTTTGGTATCCTGACACTACTGACTGGACTGCTGGTATCCTGACAAATGGAATCACCCCAAAGAACTACTTCCAAACAGGTCACATTCCCTTGTCCTATTTACCCATCTTTTCTCCCCTACCTTTGGGTGGTGGGCTAGAAGGGGGTTTGAAGTATTTGAGAACCCATATTAAAAGTAAGTTTTAAAAAATCTAAGCCTATAGTTTTCCTTTAATTCACAGTTCAGTGGTATCTGCCATGATTGACTGGTTTGAGTCTGTGGTGAATCAATAACATCTGGGGAAAGGAGCAAATTCTATTCACTCACCTCATGACCAGCAAGTAAAAGATTGGCTAAGGGACTGAAGTAACAGCATTTCCTCTGATGACATGAAGACCTGTCATTGGACTTCACCTTCAAACAATTCTATCATCTTCTAGTAAGACCACACAGAGTATTAAGCCTTGACTACATTGACTGTTGAGAGACAAGATTCATACTATAATAGCATTATTGTACATTATAATATCCCAGCTGTCAGTGGGCATGGCTGGTTCTAACATGGGTGTGATGAATAGGCTTCATCTTGAACGCTCACTCCAGATAAGATGGCAGGTGCCACTTAGGACTGAGAAAAAGTTTGAGGCCCTATCAGAGTTGGAATTGTTTGATAACTTATACCATGAACATAGGTGCTCTATGTGTTTTCTGTCTTTGTTCTAATACCACAAGAGGTGCTCATTTTGACAGACGTTTATGCTGCCTGTCGGCCTATTCGTCATTTTGTTATGTGAAATTGTTCATAAGTAGATATCTATGGAGAAATTTCAACTCCTAGAAGCTGGTTTTTAAGCTAAGCCTGCAAACTTCCTTCTTCAGTGAAAATGGTAGCAAAATGCAGAGAGAAGGCGAGGAGTGCTAATGGCAACATCAATAACTATTAGTCGTTTTACCTAAAGGACAAATGATATCCTGCTACTCAGGGTGGGATATGCATGGCAGAGGGAGAAGAGCTTGCAAGCAGTTGAGTTTAGTCATATGTAGTGTTAAAAATTAAGACCATTTACTTCTGGGCACATGTAATCAGATTAACTTTATTATAGGCATCGATTACACTCTCATTAATAATAACATACTAAGTTAGGCTGTTTTAAAGTCTAGCAAAATGCATTTCATTTGGAATTAGATGCTAGTGCTGGGAGATGACTTCATGGAGTTATGCTTATAGAATCTGCTGAACCTCAGGGCTTAATACTGCATTCTCAGGAAACTCTCAATGGCTTAAAAGTAAACCGGAGCATAGATCCAGACTAGAACATTCTGAATTCTTTTCTTCCATATCTTCCCTCCTACAGAATTTTTCTTTCTTCTTTCTTCTTTCTTTCTTTCTTTCTTTCTTTCTTTCTTTCTTTCTTTCTTTCTTTCTTTCTTTCTCTTTCCTTTTGTTCTTTTTTTCATTAGTCACCTGACCTAGATCACACCCAAGGCATTTAAATGGGAAATTCTAACTATAAATCTGCCATACAAATAGGTGCCAGTAATGTTGTCTGTTGGAGCATTGGTGCATCAGGTAAAGGATTTTGGTGTCCTGTATCCTTGGGTCAAGAGTACTGCTGGCCATTTGCAAAGCTGAGTCTGTCTTAGCTCTCAGTACTCAAGGGTTCAGGCAAGGGTTGATATAGGAAATATGAAGAAAAAGGGAGAATCAGAATCTGTTTGAGCTTCCAGAAACTAAATCTGCTAGTTTCTCAAGCTGTTTTTCTTTTTGTCAGTATTATTGTGTGAATGTAATGATCTCAGAGAAACAGGTGAAGTATAATCACCAAGCAAGGATGCTAATTCCTCATTTCCCCAATCCCAAATCAGTGTCCGTACTTTCTAGTTCTCTACCAGAGAAAGGGTTAAAGTAAGGTTATTCATTCTTGCTGATCAGGACACAGTGTGACACCTATAAAATGCACCATAAACTACATTATTTAATAGATCTGAGCACCACACCTGCTTCCTTATCTCCTCTTAGGTGATTAAGTTCCCCACAAATGCAATTTGTTAATGTGGGGCCACATCTTCTCACAAGGTAATCTATGAAATTTGGCAGGCAGTTCCTTGCCTGCAGGTGCAAGATGAAAGACCTTTCTCTGGCTTTGCCAAGAAGAAAAATGATGTCATGCTTAATTCCTGGAAAAAATATTTTAACACAAAACGTTCAACCTGATTCTAAGAAAGAGAAATAGAATTTTAAGGATCCAATCTTGAATGCCCTTTCTTTTGGGGAGTATGTTACCCCTGAAAGACTGAGTGGGGAATCAGAATTCTTAATTGAGGCCAGGTATTGGGCACATTGCCCTGCTCAAAGGAAGCCCTCTGATCTGCAGAGCTGTAGCCATTTGCAATGATAAATGATGATTTTCACTCGTATGAGCTATGAAGCCTTAATTATAGCATAATTAAAGCTAATGCTCAGATCCCTTGGAAGGTAGAACAATTCAAATCTAACTCCCTTGTCCAATAGCCTGTTGGGAAAGGCATGTCTATGAAATACATAGCATCTCTATGCTGGAATCTGTTTCAGTCGTCACACCCAAATTAAAGCAAGAGCTAGCTATGTTTTGCATTAGAATCTCCATAGCCAAGACAGCAATAGGCCATGTGCCCCAGCCCATTTGAGCCTCCTGGGCATTTACATAGGTCGTCTTTGAATCTGCAGATCCAGCTCTCCATACACGTGTCTCAGGGAGTCACTGGTCATGCTGGCAATCAGCTTCCTAGGGCCAGAGACCCAAGGCCGACAGACTTCTTCCCACTGCACAGTGGTGTTGGGCCGGATTTCACTGAAAACATAAAAAGCAGAGGAAAGGTTGGTGACCCAGTTTTCCATCTTAACCATGGAGTATGAATACTTAGGCCTGAGATACTTGTCTCTTCTCTCTTTCAATTGATGACGGCCATAGGACCACTCATTAGGTCCTTTAGCCTTGTTGGCTGATTCAACAAGTCATGATCTATCTGAGGTCCCTTTGTGAGGCTGTGCAAAGCTGGCCACCACCAGCCTCACCAAGCATGGCTTCTTTCACCTGGCTATACTTTCTGGTCTTCCAGGGGATGTGATGGCTTGATTGAGCATCCCGAGCAGTGAATGCCATTTTAGTGCCAAGGCCTCCCCTGTGGCCTTGTCCATGGGACTGATCTGCTTTGTCTCATCTTTGCTCTACCTGTTCCCTCCTGGGGTTAAAGTCCTACTTGGACCTTGCTTGAGGATCTGACACTTGCCAACTCTCTTGGGATGAACCTTGCCCCCTTGTCAAATATCTGAACATGAATTATCTTGATGATACCTTACATTGAGTGTCATTGTTCTCTGTAATCCATATTTATAATTTAGCCACCTGCTTGGGTTCTTTCTACCAATGTGTTTCTGTTGTTTACTTTTTGCCAAATCTCTAATCCATTCTCATAACTGAGTAGCCTTTCCTTTCCAGTCTATGCTCAGAGACATTCCGACGTCTCATGGACAAACCTACTCCTGGGGATAGCTGATGTTAGTGAGGCTAGGGGATACTTAGGTTTCTCTACGGTGCTTCGTACACATCCTGAAATAGAATTCTGGAGGGAGATAATATACACAAGTTCATGAGTATGCTGTGCCTTAGGCAGATACTTTTGACTTAAACCAGGGAGGCCACTTTTCCAAGATTGCATAGTTAGCAAGTGGGCAGTGCTGAGGTCTGACCAATGGTCTGACCAATGTACCTTCCATTCCCTGGATTATAACTGAACATTGTATTTCATATGACAGTCTAAAATAGATGTCTTATATGGCCACTGTGCTTACCTTTTCCACAGGTTTTATTTCTCTAAGAAGGCAGACTTTGATTGTTTCCATATGAAGAGTTTCCTGCAAATTTATACAAGGATTCCTAGTTTGGGCTTTCTGACCTTTTGGGTTGACAAATATTGGGTTGCTTGGAAACCAAGACAGCCTTTTTCAGGGAGAGTGAAAGGGAGGTTAAACAATACCAGCACAAAGGAGGGCTGGGAAGATGCTTAAGCAAGCAAAAGTGCTTGCCATGAAAACATGAAGAGTTTGGATCTCCCAAACCTATTTCAAATCATACATACATACATACATACATACATACATACATTCTATTTTTTTTTTTTTTTTTTTGGTTTTTCGAGATAGGGTTTCTCTGTGTAGCCCGGGCTGTCCTGGAACTCACTCTGTAGACCAGGCTGGCCTCGAACTCAGAAATCCACCTGCCTCTGCCTCCCAAGTGCTGGGATTAAAGGCTTGTGCCACCACCGCCCAGCCATACATACATTCTAAAACTGTGGGTGTGGCAACCCCCACAGTTGACTGAAACAGGGAATCTGTAGGATTGAATGGCTGCCCTGACTAGCCAGAAGAGTGAGTTTGGGGTTCAATGGGAAACTGTTGCTCAACATATAATTAATAATTGGAGAGTTATTGAAGCAGAAGATTGTGTCAACTTCTGGCCTTACATACAAGTGCATGTAAGCATACACACATGAGAACACACACATGCACACACATGCACACACACATGCACACACACACACACACATAAACCATCTTCTTGTTCTTTTCATGGGCTTCTAGAGGTACAGCATGTCAGAAATGACTTAATCCAATGTCCTATTTTATAGATGATAAAACTGAGGTCCTGCACTGGGGACCCAACCTGGGTCCTTTTACACTGTAGGTGAGCCCTCTACTACTGAACTATAGTCCCAGCGCTCAATTTCCAAGACAGGGTCTTGTTAAGTAGTGAGGCCATAAATGCTCGTTATTCTATTCCATTTAACAAAGATGTAAGCTTCTCACTTTTGAAAACATTAAGCAGGGAAGGGAAAAAAGAAAAAAACATTAAGCATAAAATGCAGTTTTATTAATACATTTTGGAGAATGTTTGGACATCTATTCAAATAACACATCTGTCTCATTCTCTTTTACTATTTCCTTCTTTTCTTTCTTAATATAATTTTATTAACTCTTTGAGACACTTAAAACGAAAACTCCAAAACTGATATGGAGAACCTAAAAGTACTTCTGAAAGTCTGCTTGTGTATTTGAAAAACGCATCACTTCTTGAAAGACAAACGTGCTGTCATTAATGCAGAACAAAGGGCCAGCATAACTTAACTCTTTCCTTTACTCTTGCCCAAGATATCATTTCCAAAGTCTTAAGACTCTTCTGTAGCTTCTAAGATTTTTAAAAATATACTGAAGATTGCATTGTAAATTTATTAAATAAAATTTATTTTATTTATTATAAAAAAAAAAAAACTGAGGTCCTAAAAGACCTACAGAATCGCTAGCATCACAGAGTCTAATGGCCCAGAGAAGAGAAGAGCAGAAGTAGATTCTTTCTAGATTATTGCTTACAGGTTAGGCTGAATTTCACAGAATCCCAAACATCTGGAAGCAAAATTGGGAACTTTCAACAGACCAGAGCAGAAAGAGCTGACTGCTTCCACCTGGAGGTGGCTTGACACAGGCTGCCCAGGGTAGACCTGCTCCAAATGGCTCACTGGCATGCTAGTATTGCTCTGGTGGGTTTGGAGCCCCAAAGGTGCTGTAAATATTTAGTAATTATGGATATTTAGATGTTATGAAAAAATGGAAATTTTGATTATATAAGAATACCACGAAAATCATTTTGGTCATAGCAAGGTTCCAAAATAAACAATATAGTATGCAGGTTTTATTTCATGGTTAAAGCTGCTTGTCAGTTGGAGTTATAGAGAGAAAAGCAAATTGGAATTAATATCAGTCAAAATTTCAGACACTATTAGCTAAGCAATCTGCAGTGCCTGGTGTCTAGATGACACAAAAACTGTCTTGTGATCACAAGCTTCTGAACCCTGGATTTGGGACACTTGGGTCCCAGACTCATTTGATTAGGGAATTTTAAACTCCTGTCTTGTCTGTAAAGTGGGAATAACATAGTGATAACCCCATAGAACTATTGTTGTAAGATTTACATGAAACAAACTTTGCAAACAGCCTACATCTTAGCAAACATCACTGGGCATGGAGTGGAAGATTCAGAAAGTATCAGCTGACATTTTTTAGCTGCATAAGACCTTTTATTTGGTTATATGAAGACAAAGGATTTGCTCAGTGATAGGCAGAGGTCTGTAGTCTTTACTAGATAAATTCAGTGTGATGACATTTTTACCAGATTATCATGTTATGGTGACATTGAGGCTTCAAGGGCAATCCTTGGGCTTTAACCTGACTTAGGGCTCAGTGGAAAGTGAAAGGAACACCACCATATGGCTGGTGGGTCAGTAACTATAACTTAGTAAATCTTCTAACTGGGAGTGCAAGCAAGTTTTGATGGCCTAGTGAGTAGGCTATGTCAAACTGTCTTCCTCTAGTGGTGTGTGAGCCTGGACGGCTGCTTGGGTTAGCACCATATGAGCATGGCTGTGCATAAATGAATTCTTATCTGGCCATATGAGAGAGCAGGATACCTCGCTTCTCCTTAAATGGCATTTATCCTGGCTAACAGAAAGGTAGGAGTGAGAATAAAGGAGGGAATAAGGAATTAGCAAGACATGATTCTGAGCTGTGCATCATTACCCACTTATTCAGTGAGGAAAGTGTTCTCTCTGCCTCTGCCTCTCTCTCTCTCCCTCCCTCCCTCCCTCCCTCCCTCCCTCCCTCCCTCCTCCTCCCTCCTCCTCCCTCTTCCTCTCTCTCTCTCTCTCTCTCTCTCTCTTTGTGTTGTGTGCGCGTGCGAGTGTGCATGTGTCTATCTCTCTCCTCTCTCTTCTGTTTTTTTTTTTATTTTTTCTGACATGATAGCCATGGATGTTCTAGAACTGGCTCTGTCAGGCCTCTAACTCACAGAAAACAGCCGCCTGCCTTTGCCTCTTGAGTGTTAGGATTATAGGTATGCTCTACCACTGTCCAGTTAAAGGGAGGTGTTCTTATCAGGGTGTTAGACACACAGGGGCCACATTCAGACTGACTGAGCCAGACAAGAATCTCACTGTTAACATCAATGACCAGGATAGGAAGCTTGAGGGTGGAGATGGGGTTGTGGGAAAACTGGGATGAGGAAAGGATGATGGAGGATGATGAATGTCTCTCAAGAGCAGAGATGTCAGGGGACCAGAAAAAAAGTGCTTGTGTCCAGCAAAACAAGAACCAACAGCACCAAGAGATTTTGCAGTCAATGCCACTAGTTGCCAAAAGAGGTCACAAGGTCAAGAGTCAGGCCCTTTCTCCTGGACACTTAGAGCAGACTGAAGACACAAAGGTACTCTGGTGATGCTTATAGTTTGGGACTGAATCTGTGGTAGAAGTGGCTAGGAAGGAGCACTGCCAAGGACAGTCAGATGTAGTCCCAACACTGAAGTCATATGAATTCCCATTTGCCTTTGGGATTCCAGAATTACTTTAAACAGGGGTCAAAGGAAGAGAGGCGTATGGAGCCATATGCCTTTCCTTGACCTCTTTCGTATAAAGTTAAACCATCAAAATATCACCTAAAGTCAGCAAAAACAATGTACATTCCAGATGTCTGTGCCACCACATGCTCTGGGACAGGAAGGGGATGAGCTCCGGTTATGGTTTCAGTGTGAAGTGTTCCCCACAGGCACCCAGTCCCCAGCTGCTGTGGAGCCATGTGATGTGAAAGGGATGACCAGTGCCTGCTTCTCTGCTTTCCAATCTACCACAGTGTGAGAAACACTCCCCACAAGCTCCCAGAATAAAGCCACTGAGCCAAGGTGCCATGCTTTTACCTCCAGGATGGACTACTGCCTTTGACACTGTGAGACACAATAAATTCTTCTTCTCTAAGTGGCTTTTGTCAGGTGTTTTGTCATAGCTGTGAGAAGAGCATCACATCCTCAAACACAGAATAAGAAATGTTGTTTTCCCCCTGTACATGGCCAGTGGAAGAGAAACACCATGGAAACACTCTCAATGCCCAGGCTATGGCATTTCCAGTGATAATTAAAATGTCTGAATTGATTTTTTTTAGAAGTTAATATTTTCCTCGTTTTGGCTCTTTGTAGATATGGCTCTCCACATTATTTCAACCAGTTTCCAAATTATGAAATGCATAATCTCTGTATAAATATTGTTTTCAAATTGACTTTATGATTCAAAGCTTGAAAAACACTGACTTTGCTGTTGCTTATTTACAAAGGTGATTGAGTGTTAACCACTGAATAGGGCAAGAAGCAGGTCAGGAAAGCGAATTGTCCTACCCTCAAATTTATGGCAAAAAACAGTAGAAGCATACCATTTTTATTAATGCCACCTCCACCTTTGTGGTAATTGCTTGCTCTGCCGCAGCCCTTTTTACTTAGGGAAGTTCCTTCTGCCTCCATGTGCTCAGGGGCTCAGTCCCTAGTGTTGTGTGAATAATTCGATGTGAATATGAGTTTATGGTATCAAAATATCTCTGCTGTCATTACCTGGATCCACCCATTCTCTCACTCATGGTTTTCCTTATATCTGTCAATGTCCTACTATGCAAAAAAAAAAAAAAAAAAAAAAAGTTACCCTTCATCAGGGTCTATCATGGACTGGTGCAATGCAGGAAATTACCTCCCACAGAAACAAGACCTGCAGCCTTATTTCTTCCTTTGCTATTATTCGCAAAATCACCCATATAATATGTGTACGGATGAAGATACTCAGGTATGAAAATTCATGTGTGGGGCATTTTGCTTATGGATACATGCCTCACAGAAAGAAGAAAAAGAGTTTACTCATTTCAGCCAGTGAAATAATGTTGGGATAAACCTATTTCCTGGGTACAAATGTCGTGAAAAATGACGCTGAGGAATGCGCTGAGCCATCAGGATGTACTGGCCATTTATCATCCCAAGCGCACGCAGGCAAATGCAGCCAGCATCACAGGGAGCTGCAAGCACCTGTGCTTCATCCTCTGTCTGGCTTTTAGCTTCTGAGAACTCAAGTTTAATGTTAGATCACCATGTTGGGAGTTTTTTTTTTTTTTTTTTCTTGAATTAATTCATTGAACTGATCATGTTTTTAAAGACAAAAATGAATCTAGAAGAATTATTATTTAATATTCTGGAAGTATCAAATATAGAAATTTAAAAGCCCAGGGTCACCAGGAGGCAGGAACTCTGAACACCTGAGGCAGGTGAGAGGCAGAAGGGCTGGGAGTGGGGGTGCCAGAAGGTAAATCACCCTGAAGTAATGTCGGTTTACACAAAGCGGAGGATGGTGACATCGCAGTGTTCTCTGTATTTCTGGTTCTGATTCCCTGCTCATTAGTTCCTGCCCTAGGTTCTTCCTACTTCAGGCTTGAGAGCTTCTCTATATTGGATACGAAAGAGACAAAGATCTGGGAGATGGATGAAGGTAGTGATTTACTGACTATTAAGAACCCAGAACTCTATAGAACTTATAGAATTATTGAACAGGAGGTTCAAGTAGTTACATGAATTTAGCACTCCTAGGTAAGATCTCATCAACATTAACCACAATGGGATATTTCTAATTATCTGGCCCTATGGAAGTGGGTGGTGGTTGCTTCCAGTCTTAGTTGAAAAGGTATATGCCTGAGGCAGGAGGAAATAGAGAAGGTTATCAAGCAAGTCTTGAAAACAAATTCGTTTGATGCCATGTCCCACTCTCTGCCACTCATGCCCCTATGTCTGACTCTGAGGTAGAAAGCTTTTCTTGTTTGAAACGAGTAATACTCTAGGTCTGAGATTCCATAGGAGATTGAGGACTAATATGGATTGAATATTTGTATTGTTTTTTTCAAAAATACATCTATTGAAATCCCACCCTTATATGATGATGTCTAGAAACAATGCTCTTGTAAAGTAATCAGATGAGGTTGGGAGACTGGGGCCTGTGTGACAAGATTTAAGCACTTAGAAGAGAGATACGGCATGCCTCCCCACTCCTTGTTCCACTATGGGGAAAACCTGGCAGGGAGACAGACAGCTATCTGCCAGCCGAGAAGAGAGTCCTCAACTAGAACCCAATTGCCTGGCTCTTGACCTTAGACTTCCCTGGCTTCATAACTCTGAGAAATAAATGTCTTCTATGACTTCAAAGAGTCACTAGAATGTCTGATGATCACAGAAGTTCCCATCTGCCTGCCCTCGGCCCATCTGTCATAAACTTAGGTATCAATTATATGTGCTTCAATGTACTTTAAGCCAATGTGTAGGGAGGATATATTCCTTATGGGGACTGGCTTCATGCCTCCTTTCCTTGATTTACCTAACAATACCAGACACTAACAATAAGAAAATAATTCTTAGACTCTGTGTGCTTTGACCTCTGTCCTCCATATGCTAGGTCATTAACTATGATGATCATCTTTTTTATGGGATGTAGCATCCCTTTCTGTGTTGTATTAGTTAGCTTTCCATTACTATAATGAAGTGCCTGGCATAAGCTACTCATGAAGTTAAAAACCTGCTCATAGCTCATAAGGTTCAAGTCCTAGGTTGTGATGCTCTATGTACTCCTATCTATCTATCTATCTATCTATCTATCTATCTATCTATCTATCTATCTATCTGTCTGTCTGTCTGTCTGTCTGTCTGTCTGTCTGTCTGTCTGTCTGTCTATCCATCCATCCACCTATCTCCCCCCAGATGTTTTTATGTGCAACTTTATGGGTCACTTATACAAACCCTATCAGGTGTTGGCCTTGATCGAGGTAGAATTCTCAAGACAGTCAAAGTACAGGTACAACACGACTTTCTGGCACCCCAGAGAAATCTTGTGTTACTAAGAAGGAAAAATTGGATACAGCAGGCGACTGTTCAGCAAAGAGAACGTGTTTCACTTTGCCTGAGCAATTCCTGTATCTAATTGGAGCGGGAAGGTGCAAGAATGGGTGAGGGAGACTCTTGTTTCTGACAGAAACAGGGCTATTGCTATTGACCTCTTCTGCTGGCTGGTGTTGATTTCTAATTTAATTCCTTTTCCCCTTGCAACTTTCTTATTAGCATAGGGAGGCTGTTATGGCTTGTGTTTGCATTTTTTAAAAAGCACTCAAATAATTTTCTCCATTGTGTATTGCATTTGCAATAAGGCTACTCTGAGATGAAGGAATGTAAAAGTTGTAAGTTCTGCAGTTGCAGATAGCATTTTATGAGCTATAAAGGTGCTTCAGAAAGGCTGAATGAGGCCTGGAACTTGTACTACAGCTTACTGGAAAGGATGACTTCTACCAAGGGCACTGGGAAAATTCCCAGCATCATTTAGGTTCATATGGCAGTTTCCAGAGTCCCCCAGTTCCTTTTCTATGCCTTAGAAGGTCACTCCTCAGAAATGTGCTAGATTGATTGATGTTGACAGGGACTTATTTGTAGTAGAAATGAAAGTAATAAACCTCAGAGATTGGGATCCATTCTAGATGTCACACTTTAAGAGGATCACTGATAAATTGGAGTATAAAGAGAGGGCGAGAGCATCACATTAGAGGTAGGAAAGATGAAGTAAGGACAAGTATTTAGTACCTGGTGGGGGAGAATTAAAGAAAGCTGTTTACAGACTTTTCAAGTCACCAGGTGAATGAAGTGGGCCTTATGTTGCTCTAGTAAGAAATTAGGGTCATCGGTAAGACAGAAAGATGGAAAAGGGCATGCTGTTTCTGCAGTTAGAGTTACTTGATCATGGCGTGAGCTACCGTGTGAGCGAGCACCAACCTTTTAAACGAGGCTACAGAGACAGAACTGCTGGTTGTAGTCTAGTGATACTTGGCATAGAAGAGACAGAATTCTATTCATATTACTACATAGGTTGAAGTAGTTTTGGCCTTGAAGACTGGACCAAGTCTAGAACTCTTCAGTCTCAATTAAAAGAGCAACAATGGAGGCCAACAGTTCTAGTCAGTGACGATTGGTAAAATCTGAAAGATGATGCTGGAAGGACAGAAACCTATGTATGTAAAGGGATGTCTTTCCCCATCATCTCTGAAACTCTGAAGATATTCAATTAGCCTTGATTGATTCCTGAAAAGGTAGTGTAGTAAAATAATCTAAACTTGAACTCCAGAAATATGCTACCTTAGCTCAGACTTTTGATTACTCTCATATGTATCATGGGAGCAAACCAATCTACCTCTGTTTGTTTGTTTGATTGTTTTTGTTTTTCCAGACAGGCTTTTCCTGCGTAACCTTGGCTGTTCTGGAACTCACTTTGTAAATCAGGGTGGTCTTGAACTCACAGAGATCTGCCTGTCCTCCCTTCCAAGTATTGGGATTAAAGGCATACACCACTACCACTTGGCACCAGTTTACCTCTTTAAGTCCCATATTCCTGCATCTGCCTAAGTAAGGTTTAAAGGGTTTAATAGAAGTGTTAGAGCAACCCTGTTTCTACCACAGAAATAGTTCATAAGAAGCAGAAACTTGCCAGATATTTTTGGTGGTATTAGATATAATTATCTATCTATCTATCTATCTATCTATCATCTATCTATCTATCTATCTATCTATCTATCTATCTATCTATCTATCTATCTATTGTCTATCTAACAAGATAATAGATAGGAGAGGAAGAGAGATATAGATAAATAGGTAAGTAGGTAGATAGATAGATTGGTAGGTAGGTAGATAGATAGATAGATAGATAATAGATAGAGCTCCATTATCTTTTTACTGCTTCCTTCCTTGTCCTGGTACTTACCGGAACATCTTCCTCTTGGGTCTTGTCACTCCAGGACCATCCAAATGAATCCAGACATTTTGTAGAGTTTCTTTTAAAGGATTAGTGAACTCAACAGTCACAACCATATCAGAGCCAACCATGGCAGCGCCTCGGACCTGTGAAACAAGTTAGAAGACAACACAGCTCATCAGCCACAACACGACATTGCTGCTATCTCCTTCTGCATTTTTCTCTTATTGCTGAGGTTTTACAGTGTGGTTACTCCTTGACAACTCACCAATGAGAGAGGGAGGGAGTCTATTGCTTCAACTGAGGAATATCTAACGAGGAAAGGATGTACTAATTACAATCCCACTCTTTTACTCATTATAAAACTTCCTCTAATTAGAGCTGAGGTTAATAGCTGTGGCAAACAACTGCTCTCTGTCAGCAGGAGGCAGGAGTGTGTCCTATGGAGCAACAGATTTCCAAGGTGAGGGTAGCCAAGTGAACTCTGCTTTTGGAAGGAACTCAACTTTCCTGCACAGGTCACGAGGGATTTTAGAAGTCAAGAGGTGGGGAAATATTGCAAGGGTTTGTGCTTTCTCATAGATGTGTTAGAAAAACCCCAAAGAAGAGTCCTTGTTGGGCTTGAAGAAAAGGAACATCCATGCTAAAATGGGTGTGAGAGGTTTCATCTGCAGCCATGTCTGATGTCCATGAGGGTAAAAATTCAGAGAACATGAAGCCAGTTTTGGACCATTTACCCAGAACAATCTCCAGACTATCAGGTATTTGATAGAGCTTCATATAAAATAGAGCTTAATGCTACTGATACAGTTATTTAGGTTATGGCCTTGATAATAATGATAATAATGATAATAATGATAATAATGATAATAATGATAATCATTTTTCTCTATTTTTACTAATCTTATTAATTATAGAAAATAACAGGCTTTGTTATGCCATGTTTCTATATACATATATACATATAATGTCTTTGGTGACACCCACTATTACCTTTCTTGCTACCTGTTCCTTGTCTGCTGGTCACCTTCTTCTTAAATAGTCTTCTTTCAGCTTCATGCTTAAAAAAATCTAGACTCCTCATAAGGAGTCTGCTTTATTTCATTTAACATATTGATCTTCATCTCCATCTGTTTTCTTGCAGATGACATCTTCTTTATGATAGAATAAAACTGCCATGTGGTGTATATATACATTATTTTCTTTATCTGCTCATCTGTTGATGGATATCTAGGCTGATGGTTCCACAGCTTTGCTATTGTTATGGCATCTCTTTGGTCTGCTGACTAAACTCCTTCAGGTATATACCCAGAAGTTGTATATCTAGGCCATATGGTAACACTAATTTTAGATTTCTAAGAAGCCTCCATATTGATTTCCATAGTGACTGCATCAGTACACATTTCTATCAGTGGGGTATAAGGGTCCCTTTTCTCTATATTCTCAACATTTGTTGTTTGTTTCCTTGATGATAGCTACTCTAACTAGGGTAAGATGAAATCTTAATGCAGTTTAAAATTAAAATGTTTATTAAGTTTGTTCTTGGATCATTTTGCACATGTATAACATGCACTCTAATTGCTGTAACTCCTTGCTTAACCTCCCTTCTGCTCTCACTGTGTCCCCTCCTCCTTATAAGTCCTGTTTTCACATTCACAATTTTTTTGCTGTGGTATTTTTTTTAAATTTTTGACATTCTCAAGAGTTAAACAGCACACATGTGTGACAGATTTGAAACTGTCCGCTGGGACCTGGTGATAACAATTACTTGGGCACACAACTGAAGATAATGACAGCCTTTCCCATAAAATCCATCAGTAGCCAATAGTTTAGAGGAAGAAGTAGAATAGACCCAGGTTGAACCTCTGTGATCCATGACTGACTGATGACAGCTCTATGAGTATGATGAAGTCATGACTGTATTGACTGTGCTGTGTATGCCCAGAGGTCAGGAGTTCATAGCCCTTCTTCCAACTTGTCCTCCCCCTCTTCCTTGATTACCCGAACCTTAAAAGGGTTGACACATTTACAGGTGAAATTCACAGATAAATACTCAATTCTAACTTATTCTTAGTACCTTGAATACCCCTGCATTTTTGTGATCACTACTGTTCATCACCAAAAGAAGAGTCTCTGATGAAAGCTGGAGTTTGTGCTACATGGGCTCCTAGGGGTTAGGAAAGGCATTAAGATTTCTTTGTCTACTTAGAAACTGGAATGCCAAATAGATGGATCTGTATAAAACCAAATTCACTTGAGAACAAGATGATGATGATAATGATGATATGATGATGATAGTTTTATCCTAATTACAATGGCATGGAGGGAGATGATGCACAAAAACCAGCTTGCAAGTTGCCCTGAGATCACAGTTCAAGCTTCTTAAAACACAGTTCAAGCTTCTTAAAATTTGACTTGAATAACTATCCTGTGTCTAACAAATAGTGAGTTGGGGGAATTGTTTTAAAGTGGCAGTTACTGGTTACTTGAGTTTTCTATGTAACAACCAGCCATTATTACATTTTTTCTTTAGTCAGTATATAATATATGAGCACACACAAAGATATGAGTCTTTCTTATGAATAGAGATTAAGAGGAAGAACATTGCCTGGAGAAGAGGACCCTTGCTTGCCGACTTTACAGCTGAGAATAAAATCTTATGGTTTTGCTTTTCTGGTTTGTGACTAAATTTATGTCTATGGTATTCAAAACATTCTATCAGAAAAATAAAACTTTCAACCAATTCATCATGTTTATTTCATGACCGCATTCCTAGGAAGTATTTAGGGATACTGAAGGTCGGGAAAGCTAATAATGATGGAGACAGAAACAGGGACATCTGAAAGTAAGGAATGTATGCTGGGAAGAGGTCATTACTTTAACCAGTGGGAATTTACAATTACAGAAATCTCAGCCCACCCTGGACAGGAAGCTAGAAACCTAGATGCTAGAGTCTATAATTTGTTTCTTTTGAGCACTCAGGCTCATCACTAAGGACCAGTTCCATTGAAAAGCATGGTTCATGTGAATTCTCACACAAGGACTGCATTTCTTTCAGCTCCAAGGCACACAGGAAAAAGATATTCATATCAAAATTATCCCTTAAAGAGGAAAAGATCTGAGGAAGAATTATTGGTGTTGTCTTTTTTTTTTTTTTTTTTAATAAGTATCTAACAGAAAATTTGAAGTCATTGGCCAGAATAAGATTAAAATATTTCTATGAAAGAGCTTCAATTTAGAACTCAGGACATGTTGACCAAGGGTGTTGGAAGCTACAACAATTGAATAGTAACGGAATAACCAAAGTTACTTTGTTCTCATATCCACAAGAGCCTTGACAAAGCTGACTATAACTAAGGTTCAGTGAGGAGATAGGCTAACTAATGAAACATGGGGTCTGGGCCATGGCTGAAAGTTACTTTTGTAGCTTCTAGGATGATACAATGTGAATTGATTAACCTGGTCTAAAGATTGTAGCAAAGCCAACAGTCAACTACAGACCAGGTTTCCCAACCTCAGCACCAGTGGCATTTTGGACAGAATGCATCTCAACTAATGGGGTTGTCTTGTGCCAAGAAAAGTATTTAACAGCATCTCTCGATTCTGCATACTAGATGCTAGCAGCCAACAACACCCTACAAATGATGACAGCTACAAATATCTAGCAATTGACGAATATTCCTTGGGAAGCAAAGTCTTTTCTTGTCCCCAACTTTCATCCTTGAAATTCTTGGCTACTGACATGCTAAAAGAGTGAATCTATCACTTTCTTCCCAGGGTTTTGACTTGATCCCTTTGTGTGTCTCATATGGTGTCCTCAGTTTAATGCTCTAGTGTGTCTAATTAAAATAACTTTGAAGCCCACTGGAATTTTTAAAATAGCTTTCCTTAACTTAGAAAAGACTACATTGACACTATTGGTAAGAATGTTTGTTATGGTGACTCTAATTTTTTCTGTGAGAAGTATTTTGGTACAACTGTCTTCACCATTGTCATCACAAGGATAAGCAAATGCCTCTTAATAAAAGAACCTAAGTTGCCTCCAGCCTATACCTGATTGGGCCTGTCAACAGTCAATCATAGATCTAGGAGGATTCATAGAGTACTATCCCTCCTTGCTAAACTATTGGCTACTGATGGATTTGTGGGGAGGAACGGCCATTATTTTTAAATGTATACTCAAAGATGAGCCCAGCATGCTCCAGTGCATAGTTCCAAACTCATGGTCACACAGAGGTCCTGCTTCAAATCAATGAGTAACAAAGGACAATAAAGACAGAAATGTGAGGAGGGGGGTTGACAGGACAGGAAGTAGATTATAGAAGTTGGGGCAAGAGTAATCAGAATGTCTTATATGCATGTATGAAGTTGTCAAAAACAAATTGAATTAATAGTAATAACAATAATTATTATAGTAATAATATTTAGAAAGAAAGAACACTGCCAGCTGCTATTAACACTTTCTCTGCAGAGTATAGACATATCCATCACAACCTAAATGCATTTTCAGGGAATTCACTCTGAACCATGAAGGCTATCCATTATTTTTCAGGATCCATGAGCCCAGATTAAGAACCATTTCTCTGCTGCTGAGCTAGCTCTTAGGAAGGTTTCTGGATTATGGAAAAACATATCCTTCCAGCTCACTGAGGACTAGGACAAGGAATGTTTCCTTACCTGAATTGCTGGGGACCAGAAGTTTAGAGATAAGAGGCTAGGAAATTTTTAGGATAGTTGTATATACACTTTACTAGCTGACTGTCCCTAATTTTAAAAAATCCAAAATTGTGAAATACTCCAAACTATGGAATATATTTGCATGGTGGGTTGGAGCTTAGACATTTTTGGTTTTTGGAGTTTGGGATTAGGAATGCCCAACACGTATTTGAAAGGTTGCCTGGTGTGTTTTGCCTTTGTGAATGAGTATTAGATGTGATTATGATCACAGTACAGAGTCTTCTTGGCTAATTTCATGTGGCACACCAAATTACTTTATTTCCAGGTTTTATCTCTACAATTAGTGTCTGGGTTTGGTACATCAGTGTTGTCACTAGCGGGAGGCTGGAGAGCAGTGTTGATAGAGGAGGACTCTGTTTATGCTGTTATGTGCTTGTTTTGCAACTAACAAAGGTTTGGTATTTATTCTCTTATATTTGCCTCTAGTCCCCAAATTACAGCTTCCTGTCCTTGACTGTTAAGAAGATGCTGAATCATAAAAACCCAGAACAACCTAAGCACAATACTAAACTGTTCAACATTCAACAGTCCTTCTTAGAAAATTTGAGTGGCATTTTCCTCCCTTTTTCTTAGAATAGAGTAAAACACTTTCATGGTATTTATTAACTTAAGGAGATGTAATGGTATCTGTGGGGGAAAGAATCTATGTTGAATTCTTCCTGTGTTCTGAACAGCTCCCTTTTTTTTATGCTGTGAAAACATTTCTATGTCAATATTACTCTCTTTCATTTCATTTTTCTTCTCTATTTCTTTTTTCCTTTCTTTCTCTCCTTCCTCTCTCTACCTCTCCCTCCCTCTCCCCTCCCCCTCCCCTCCCCCTCTCCCTCTCTTGTTCTCATAAAGCCTTAAAGGGAGGCTTTAGGGAAATCCACAGGATCTTAGGAAAAGGCACAGCACCATAGGTATTGGTTTAGAGAGGTATGCTTATGACAAGGACCAGAGAAAAGAGCCCAGGACATGCTGTCCTTGAAGATGGCTCATGTTTTTATAGACAGCTCATGGCCCTGGTGTTTCACTGCCTTGGTGATTGAAATGAAAAATGTCTCCCATAGGTTCAGACATTTGAATACTTGGTCCCAAGTTGGTAGCGCTGTTGGGGGAGGGGAGGTAAGGAGTGCAGTTTTGATGGGAAAAGTACATCATTAGGGTTGGGTTTTGATGCTGCATAGCCTCACTCCATTTCCAGCTCACCCTCTTCTTTCTACGAGTGGTTGGGCATGTGATCGCTCAGCATCCTGCTTCCGCTGCCGAGCCTGACTACCACCATGTTCCTCCACCATGATGGATTCTTACTTCTCTGGATGTGTAAACCCAAAGAAAGTCTTCCTTCTATAGATGGTCTTCATACTTTATCACAACAACAGAAAAGTAACTAATATAACCAATTTTATTTAAAATAGCTGTTTTTGAAAATCAACCACAATATGTTTTTCCAAGATAACTGTATGCGTTAATATTGATGCACTGAGTTCCACCCTGTATAGAAGGTCAGGATAGCGAGCTACTACTCGGATCCTTTGGGAAAAAGGAAAACAATTCTTCGCCCCTCCCGAGAGAGAGAGAGAGAGAGAGAGAGAGGAGAGGAGAGAGAGAGAACTGAAAGGAAGGAAAAGTTTGAGAAAGAATGAAAATGACTTAGTTTGGCAGTTTGATTCACAGGATTTATTAGATTCACCTAACAGTCCTTATCTGAAGTGCTTTCAATCATGTTTTCCACGTATCATTGGAAATTGAATTTCTTCCCTCCTACTCACCCCACGGTCACTGCTGGAAATAAGCTGTCGCTTGTTTGTAAACTGCTCACCAGCTGCAGGGCGGGTACTGCTCTTCTCTAATGTGTAGGCTGTCATTTACTAAATGATGCCAACAGTTTTGCCAAGTTCAAGGCATGTGAAAGCCCATGCCAACAAGGGTGGTAGTCATTAGCTCAGGTGGCTTACGTTAGACTTAAATGAATTAAAATGAAGTGAAATTTGGAAAATTCTGACTTTGATGGAACCTGCTATGTTTTGGGGGATTAAAAACCTTACTGTGACTAACATACACCATATTGACAGTGTGGATTTAAAATATCTGTCACTGTAGAAAGTTGTATCAAGTCAGTTAATCTACACAAGAATTATAGATATCAAGTCAATCTATACAAGAAGTATGGATAAATACTGTGAATTTGCAGATAAGGAAATGGGGGCACTGAGAAGCTATGTGGCTTACTTAAGTTCACACAGTAAGGAGGAAAAGGAGAGATGAATGTAATTGGTACTAGGTAATTGCTTCAACCTCTCCTGTCCTAATTCTGTTTAATAAAAATAACACAACAGATGACTTACACTGTTTTCTACTTAGTAATATGAGGACCTTGCCCATCATTTTCTCTACTTTGGTCATTGAATCCTTGTAGCTCTAAGGGCTTGGAGCTTCACATTGTTATTATTACCTCTATTCTCTTGGTATTAAAGCAGGACTTAAAAGCTAACTAGAGCTAGTAAATTGGAAGAACTGAACCGGAAATAAATCTAGGTCTTTCTGACTTAAAACATTCTCCTTGAAACGCCACCCACACTGTGATCTCTGACAGATGAGATAAAAATAGCAACCCACCGAAGAATCATTTGCAGTGTTAGCTTTTCATGTTATCGCTAAACCATCCTTTGAGGGCAACGGTTCTAAGTTGACCCTGAACTATATTTGAAAACACAGCTACCACCCACCTTTTTCTTTTTGACTTTACGAGGAAAGAATTTGATTCCCTCACCAGTGTGAAATGTGACAAGGTGGCCTTGGGGCCTTGAGGTACATTACTGGATGATAATGGGATTTTCTATTTAGGGTAAAGTTGGGGAGATACTTTTTAACAAGAGATCCAGTAGCTTCCATGTCGTAGAGATACAGGGTAAGAAGATGTGGTTGCTTATTCCAGATGCTTTCCTTTGTGTGTCTGTCTCTTCTAAGATTTAGACAAGAGCAAGCAGGAAATGCACAGAGCAACCTGCACTTTGGGTGTGGCAAATACTTGAGTTCACACAGTAAGGACGGGACTGAGACCTGAAAGCAATCGGTACTAAATCATTGCTTAACCGTATCCTGTCCTAGCTCTGTTTAGTAATAACACAGATAGTGCTTTTTACTTAGTAATATGAGGACCCTGTCCATCATTTTCCTTACTTTAGGCTAATAAATCCCTGTTGCTCTATGGTACCTCCTTTTCTTTCTTACGTGAACACGGTTATACAGCTGTCCAGAGAGGTGAGACAGGAGTGCACACATCAGAGCCTCTGAGCTCACACAGTCCAGAGTGTACCTGCTGTGTTGACACAATTTACACTGTCTCCCTGCACAGCTGTGATCCTCTCTGATCAACAGCTGTGGATAGGTGTAAGCACAGAAAGCTGTGGCAGAAGTCCCTCATCTGGCATTGTCTGGGAGAAGACAACTTCAGAGAGAAGAGGCTTCCGTCCCTCCTCCTTCCCTTGCCCTTAGAGCCCTCCTCTTGAAGGAGAGGGCTAAGTTCTTGTGATTGGGCCAGATTCACTGTAGAGCAAGGTGGCTAACATGAGTGTATTGTTTTTTTATTGGAAACATGGAGGATAATATGGTTTGGATCTTAAATGTCTCCCAGAGGGCTTAGGCTATAAGTGTGAGATGTGGAGACACTAAGGACTAGGGCTTGTGGAAGAAAGTTATGTCACTAGCAGTTCTTGAAGGAGATACTGGGACCCTGGCCTCTTCCTACTTTCATCTCTTTCATCTGGATATTGTATTTCTCTGCTACATGTTCCAGTCATTGTGCAGCATAAATAACTGACCAGAGACTGACGCTCTGAAACTGGGGGCCAGAGTCACCCTTTCCTACTTTTAGTTGATATATATGAAGTATATATCATATGATATATATGCACATACATGTAACAAAATATAACATATATAATAATATATTATATATATTATGTACATATTTGTCACACTGACAAGGGAAAGTAGTCAAAGCTCCAAAGCCTTTAGCATGGGGCTCAGGGATAATAAGAACATGGTTTTTGTTTTTCTTCTTGCTATTAATGAAAAACCTGAGACCTTTAGGCTCCTGTAGAGCAAATAGAAGCCTTATCACCCCTTACCTAGACACCATTAAGTGGTTCAGGACACTGACTATATTCCAAATGGTTCCCCCAGTTTTAATTTGTCGTCTGAGACACAAGTGTGTAAGTCAGGATGCTGGAGGAACAGGGCCTCAGTATTCATCTTGGCATCTTCCCTGCCTCAATACAGAGACACGCAGCATCAGGGTTTTAAGATGGCCTGGCAACCTCAGCGAGAAGCATAGCATCTAATGAAAGGCTCTAGATGGAGCATAACAGTATGATCATTACTGAGACAAACCATGCTAGTATCTAGGGTTAGATGAAATGGACACAGGGTTGAATCATAGCATATCTTGTCCAGGTAGGGAAGTATTCCCTTTATAAAGGGGGTGAAGCTTTTTATCAAGCTATGGGCTAGGTGAGTGGGTAGGCTTGTCTCTCTGGGCCTGGATGCACACAGCTCATGTAGGTGTAAGTGCTGGATGAGATGGGGCCCTCTCTGGATGTTATTCAGGGGCTCAGCAGTGGAACTTCTCATGTGACCTGCTCTTACTATCCCCATGATAGCTGTGAAGTTGATATTAGTTCAGTGCCTTCTAGGTGGGCGTGTGGGCCTGGAGGCCAGCCCTGGCGCTGTGCTTGCCTACTTTCCTGTACAGTTGCTGCTGCCCATCTTGTGCATGCGAATCACCAGCCCTCATTGTTGAGAACCAGAGAACCTGGTAAATTGCTATTCACACGCTGTGGGTCACAGCACTTGGGCAAATGTGTGTGTAGTCTGCAGACCAGCTTGCTTCCTTCAGTGACCCCTCTTCTCCAAAAGGCAACTGTTTATTGCCAATTAAGATGCGGGGAGCCTTTTCCCCAAGACTTAAAGCAGCTTTTGACAATCAACACATGGGAAGGCAGAGAAAAATTCCAAGTCTGCTTTTAATAAAATATACTTTTCTCATCAAAATATTTTGATAGCACAGAAAAAGAGATGTATGCTCATTAAAGTTTAATGAGGTCTCCCCCTGCCATTTCCCATCTGAGATTCACACACCATGACTCATGAGTGGTGGGTGCTGGGCATAGTTAATTGGGGACAAATTTAACTCAAACCCAGCCTCTATTGCCATGGGAATGAATGAAGCCAGAGATGTGCCCATTATGATGTAAGAATCTGGCTACAGGCCCATGTGGTTTGGTGGATGGTAGCTTAGATTCAGATGACCAGATCTAGTATCATCCCAGAATGTCTAGATTTGCCCTAAAAAGGGAGATGGAGGGAGAACATCTGGATTCTAGCTTTCAGGCATCTCCATTCCTGAGGTCAAACCTAAGAGTCTCAGAAGGCAATGTTTTGGAGCCAAGACTTTTTATAACTCTTGGGAGGCAGAGTTTCCAGCAAAGCCTTGTTCCTAGAACCCATAACAAAGCTTCATCCAACACATTCGAGACTCAATTGAAAATGCCTCTACATGCTTTGCTGAGGCTATCTTTAGTCTTGCCTAGCTCCCAACCTGTACCCTAAACAAAGCTACTGTGGTCTGCCCAACCTTTCACACAATTTCCCATATTTTCCTCTAGTATCTAGGTATTTCTTTCTCCATCTCTGCTGGTGGAATGATAACCATTTATTGAAGATATCCTAGTCCCTTGAACTAAATTCTTGGTAATTCATCAGAGCTGTGATCTCCCAACTTTACAACTCACAAACCTTCCTGTTCATGCTGCCACTGCTCCTGCTTCCTATAAAAGTCCCAGTGTGAAGAACAGTGTGACCCAGAAGTCTCCCATGTACACCAAGAGAAACCTGGGAGAGAGGTTTCTGTCTTTCCCTGATCAGATATGTCCGTGAGGTGGTCACTTATGAAGAAAAGCAACTATAGTTAAGAGCCAGTGTCATGTATCAACTGTTTACTGTGACGTTGTCATCACACATCACAACCCAGTCAACACAAAGATGCCATGATGTAAAAATTGCTATTTCCATTCTCACTTCAGTAGAAAAACAGACTCTGGGAGATTCAGTGACTTGGTAGGGTTACATGGGTGTCCTGTGGAGAAAACAGCTTTAAATTACCTTGGTTACAGGAATCATGGTTTGGTCACTGTGCTATAAGGCACTAACTTCTCTGGACCTTGGTACAATGAAGGTTACAGTAATACCTACCTCTCAGATAAGATGATACATAGGCATTACTAAAATTCCAGTGCTTACTATCTCTCAGCTGCTGTCACTACTATCAGCATGCTGGCCTCTCCCTCCTCTTGCCTGAAGAATAAAGCTGGAAGAATCTGTCCTTCTAACTACCTCTTTCACATTTACCCTGTACCTGGTATATCCATACCTAGCATCTGTGAGAGGCTCAGTCTGCTGTGAGCCCATCCCTGCTTCAGAGGGATGGGCAATGTATTCTAGCATTTTCCTAACACTTGGTGAGGTGACATGTCATAGGAAATTTTGGACCATGTTTTGAACCATTGTGGGTTTTGTCCTTTTAGTGTGTCTGGGAGTTCCTATTTTATGCCATTTATGTGCCTTAGTTCTCTGAAGTGGTCTCCCACACAGTAGTCCAATAGATGGTATTTTCATACCATCTAAGAGCACCCAACAGCACGTCCTTTCCTTGCCTTCCTGAGCTCTCTCCATCACTTCCAGTGCATGACTGGCTTCAGAAGGATACAGCTCTATTTCACTATGTCTCCGGTGTCACAGGTGCCTAGTACACTACCCATAGTTTCTGAAATCTAGACATGTCACAACTGGGTGATATCTGAGTGGCATTAGGGTATGGAGTCCCTTCCCCTGGCACATCTCTTTTCCTTTTTGGATTTACTTTAACCTTGAAATTAGTGGAATTTAATGGTTAAGACTGTGTGCCAATGCTTCATCTATAGTTTTTCCAGACAAGCTTAACCCTGGACAGTATCAGATCTTCTCTCCCAGGAAATGGCTTTGACTCTGAGTTTCCACCAGAACTAACATCCCTGCTTCTGTCATGGAAATTAACCCAAACTGAACCCAACTAAACCTGGTTCAAGTCCTGCCCTGGTCTACTAACTTGTGGAATGAGACCTCTGTGATTCTGCCATGGCGAGTTCAGTTGCTCTGAAAGACACCTAAAAGATAGAAAATATTCAACCTTTCTAATTAATAATTCCCCAAAAGATCAAAGGTATCAGTTTCTTCTATACACTCGTTTTATTATCAGTGGTGCAATTAAATTCTATTTTGTGCTGTGGTCTGAATACTTCACAGCTTGGAAAGGCTTCTCCTGAGATCTTGGCAGGGACAAGCCATTACTTTATAATGAGGTGAACATGAGAACTGCCTCTGGTGGGAAAGGCAGAGATCTGAGCATGGGCCCAGGCTCTGCTTAACATCCCCCTAAGAGCGCAAAAGACACCTTTGCTATGCAGCAGAGGGACACATCTTCAAGGTTTCTGACGACTAGGGAGTCAGTGTGACTCCTGTTCCTGTGGTTCCTATACCCCTAGTTAATGAATTCATGCTCTTGTGGCAATATCGGCACTCCTGGAGCAACCCAAGTGGCCTGTTTTCCCGTTTAGCATTTGTTTCTGATCCCACCTACAGCATTCTGAGTCCCCCTCAGCCTATACATCTTCATTTGCATTCTGCATCTTAAGGCCTGTTGTGCTGACAGTACCAATCACAACAGGACTGTGGTAAGTGACTGCAGTTCAAGAACAGAAGAGAGAGGATGACGTAGACCTTCCTGGAGGTACAGGCTCTGACATTCAGTTCTTCAGTGAGCCCTACACATATTCAGGTTTGTGTGAGCCTCATCTTGGGGTGGTCCATGTACCATCTACACACAGCCAGATTTTGAGAAGTGGACAAGGCAGTTCTCATCCTGCCTTCTGTAACTGGACTGCTGGGGTTGGAGACCTAGCTCTACATCTACGATGTGATCTTGCACAAGTTTTACAGCCTCTCTGCACTTCAAGTTTCTCAGGCATAAAGTGGAAACACTCGTACTGGTTATCTGTAGGGGTTATTGAATGTTAAAATCTCAGTTATATATGTGATAGGCTTTGATAGCAGCTACCAGGGCCCAGTATATAAGCAAGCAGACAGTGGTTCATGATAAACAAGGCTCATCTCCCACTCCTGCCCAGCTACTACTCAGAGATGGGGATCTCTGCGACCACTTGGATTACTTGGTTACTTTAGGATACTTCATGTTAGGAGGATTTATACTAATCACTCAGTCTCTTACAAGACGAATGCTTTCCAGACATCAGGGACGTTCTTTAAGGCCATATTCAGATGGCATAAAACGCCACTCTCCAAAGTGACTGAATGCTTGACTTCCAGTGCTTAGAAGGTGTCTTGGTAAGGCTGTCTACTGATGCCACTAGAAACTAGCCTTGCTGCTGAGAAGCAGGTAACCTATTCCCTTGGCTTTCCTTTACCAACCCCCCTGAGCAATTTGAGAAGAAATATCTTTTTGTACTACCTGGACAACCAACTGTGCTCACTGCACAGCTAAAGCCATGAACCAAGTGGGAAAAACAAGCCATGGTGACAGAAGCCAGAAAACTTGTCATCTTAGTGAGTGGGGAGGACTGTGAACAGGAAAAAGCAGGAAGGAACTTTCTGAAGAATGGGGAATCCTCTATATTTTCATCTAGCTGGTGCTTATAATGGCATATGTATATTCAGCTATTGCTCTCCAGCTGTACACTCCAGCTTTCACATCCTACTGCATACAGTCACATCTCAGCGAATGACATTACTGCCCCAAATGCAGAAGGGACAGTGTAGGTAGTTTGCAAGCCTGACCCACTTTATTCTGAAGACGCAGAGAGTTCTGAGTCTCTGTCTCCATCACACATCTTTATCTTCCTCCACAAGTGTGTTTATACCACAGGTTATATTTATATCTGCAGTCACATCTATATATTTAAATAAGGAGAGAAGAGGAGTGTTACATGTACATGACTATATATAGAATGGCTTGCTTCTTTCAAAGAACAGGAGGATCCTAGCTCCATTATGTCTTTTGGACACCCCCTCCTCCCCCAACATGCACACACAGTCTGGCTACCTGACTAAGCACTTTGCCCTCCTTTCTTGTCTGAGATGTGATGTTTACTGACCTTGATGGTGACCTTGGGGATAGTCAGCAGTACGGATTTTGCTTGGCCAGGACATCCTTGGTCTCATTGATACGTGCCGTGACGAAGAAATGCAGAAAGCCCTGTTCCAGAAGGTGGCTCATGTACTCACCTGCTCTGACCAGCACCTCCTGTTTATTGACTGGAGGGAGGAAAAACCGACAAGGCTGCCATCAAGACCTGGGTGAGATGGGATAGGGTTTACTTTCCCTCTCCCATCCTCCCCTTGTTAGCACACTAAGTCACCAGGACAGCAAAAAGTCAGTACAAAGAGTCAATCTTGTCTCATGAGTGAAGAAAGAATATGCTGGAAATGTAATAGTCAGTGAGGTCTTACTACAGAAAAGAGCATTTCAAGCTTGCCAATGCTGTTAAAATGGAAAGCGTAAAGAGAGATATTAAAGGTGGAGCCTAGGAGCTTCAACCATGGAGGCTTTGACCAAGGTAATCCCAAGATAGGGAAAAGAAGCATGGAGCGTCCCTCTGTCCTCTTTGATTGGGAAGGCCTCTGTGTTGAAACCCTACTGCTAGCTTTCAGGGTAGAGGACAAGCCCTGCAAAATGGCAAGGAGGATGGGAAGTAGTCTCATTCCCCTTTCAATCTCCATGGGGACTGAGGATGCACAGTTGTATCTGTGGCCTGGGTCTATTCACTCACTCTGTAGCTCCATTTCCCATAGCCCAGGATTCTAGAGTCCAAAGGGCAGCTCTGCAGGCTGAGTCTAGGTATGTATGTCTATAGAGACAGTGCATTTTGCCCCCTGGTGTTTCCAGGGATAGGAATAAACAGTGGTTTTCTTCTGGCTTTTCTTAGGGGAAAAAGTTTGGCTACTAGGTATCCTTAGGGTAGCAAGATTTGTCCATCTTTTTTGTACTCATCTTTGCAGAGGCTCTTGTCACCACTTATAGTCTCAGCCTCAGGGCTCCCTTCTTCTTGGAGGCAGACCATTCTCTCAATCACAGCACTGAAGAAATGAGGCTGTGCACCAGAGCCCCAGAGAACAGTGCTCCTGAAATAGTCCATTATATAAGTGCCATGTTTTGCCACCGCACAAGAAATTGTTCTAGATAAAGTTTATTAAACGTGGCAAGAGAAGGAGGAATAGATTTTCACTGTATGAGTGGTGGAGATGGGAGGCTGCCAGCATCATTTATGGTGTCTGGGGAAAGCCAAGGGAGACACAGGCTGGAGCTGCCTCATCTCTTCCAAAAAGCAAAGGAAACTAAATATAGCCAAGTGACAATGATAACACCTTTGAAGGTACTGGGTGGTTTAAGTTATTCAAATCTCCCAAGCTGACTCTAGCCCACACATTCCCTTTAATCACCAATCTGAAAAGTCTGCTTCCCATTCTCCTTAGAAAACTTTATTTGCAGTAGAGGCACTGAAGAATGCTTGATTAGGGTCAGACGTGTGTGATTTTGCAAAAGACTAGGATTTACTTCAGATTGCAACATGCGTTTTGTTGCATGCAATTGATGCCACTTATCTACATTAATTAGTAAATTAGCAAAAGAAGAATGAGGCTCTAATTCCCTTGAAGTTATCTGGGACAAGCCCTGGGTGATCTGACTGATGGAGCTGTATTAAAATCGACTTGGCCTTAGGTTTGGTCCCTAAGTGAATGATTCAGTAGAGGAATACATTACATCATTCTAATCAATTAACACATATAAAGTTATCCTCTCACTTTTAAGTTTTGCAGAGGGAAAGGTTTATTTTGGTTTATGATTTGAGGGTGTACAATCCATCATGGTGGGAAGGCCCAGGAGCAAGCATGAGGCTGTAGTGGCTGGTCATGTTGCTTCTGCAGCCAGAGAATGCCTCGAGTCTGTGCTTTAATTGGGTTAAGGAGACAAGGAAGATTGAAAGGGTGCATGTGAGGTTGGGAAGGGGCTGTGCTCTATTTCTGGTGTAGAGAGATGTGATGGATTATAGACAATTCCACTCAGGACCCAAGTTCACACCCATTGGTTCAATACCCTTGCCCAAGGGTTATCTAGGTTCTATTACCTTCATGTCTTTAACCATATTAACCCAGCCTGAGTTTCCCACTATGTTGGAAGGTAACAGGAATGCCAAGGCATTTTACACCTGTCATGGAGTCTCATCCACTCCTTCCTCTCATGTGCACAGGCTCATCAGGTGGACTCTCTCTTCAGAACACTTGCAGATTGGACTTGTTCTTAGCAGTGTCAACACAACCACCACATTTCAGCTGAATGACCATTACAACATCCTAACTGGTCTCCAAGTTTCATCCCTGTTTCTGTGAGCCTCTTCATGGCAGCCAGTGTGATCTTTCTTATTAGTTTAATTTAGAATATTATCATTGTGTGTGGGCGCAAGTGTGTGAGTGGAGATCAGAAGACAAGTTACAGGAGTTTGTTCATTTCTTCCACCATGTGGAAGATGGAACTCAGATGGCCAGGCTTGGTGGCAGGGAATAAAGCCCAAGTTTGTATGAGGAGTAATCATTATATGAGTTAAGTCCATTCCTTTTCACTGGCTTCTTTCGTTCCTATTTCAATCTGGTTTTGTTACTATACTGAATGACAGAGGTTTGGAAATTTACACCGAAAATAGATTTAGTTGTCTCATAATATTAGTAGTTGGAGCATCCAAACAGCATGGTGCTGGCATAACAGGAAGGGAACTGGCCATGTGCACAGGGGCCATGCTTACAGAACAGCTCTACTTTATAATGAGCTGCTCTCCCAGGAACTGACTCACTCCACAGACCAGTACCAACCTTTCTGAGGTCAATTAAGATCACATATCCTAGTTATCTTCCACAAGGCTCTGCCTTCCAAAGGCTCCACTTTCTCCTATCATCAGTTTTCACACTGAGGACCAAGCCAAGTCAAACAAGAATGGTTCTTCATCCTTTGTGTCTCATTGAGCACATTAGATCTCCTATAATACCAATGTGATTCTTCTGGCTCGAGTAACCTCTGTCGGGTTGCTTCTCCCCACCCTATTTTATATATAATTTTGTGATTGTAATGCCTGCAAGGCCAACATGCCTCTCCCTCTTAGTCTGTTTTGTATTTCCTATTACACATATAACCAGGTGATACACCTGCTAGCTTGCTTGGTTCTTTTATTGCCTGTTTCCTCTATAAGACCAGAAACTCTGCAAAGATGTGCACTTCCCTGTGTCCAGCAGATGCTAAAACCTGGATGCTCCAGTTTGCTTTCTGTTGCTGTGTTAAAATACCATGGCCAAAAATAACTTAGGGAGGAAAGGAATATTTGGCTACAGTGGAGGGAAGAGAGGGCTGGAGGTCCAGGTAGGACTCCAGAGGCAGGGATGGAAGCAGAGACCAAGGAGGAGTGCTGCTTACTGGCTTGCTTTCTTTGCTTGTGAGCCAGCTTTCTTATACAGTCCAGGACTATCAATCCATGGGCGGCACCACCCACCATGGGCTGGGCCCTCCTGTATCAATTAGCAATCAAGAAAATGTCCCACAGACATGCTAACAGGCCGAACTGATGTAAACAATTCCTTCGATGAGGTTTCCTCTTCCCACGTATGTCAATCAAGATTAGCCATGCCACTGGCCAGGCAGGGAATGGGCTAACAATTCTGAAGTGTGGGTGATATTGCTCCCCTATACAACTGAGGGGAGAGAGCCCAGCTCACTTAGGCAACCTGCCCAGGGACACACATCTAGAGGGAATACAGTCATGCCTTGCATTCAGACTTATCTAATTCCCAGAATCAGTGTGCTTGCCTGTTCCCAGGAAGCTTGGGAGCTGTTTCCTCTTCAGTCCTTCATGCTGACTATTCTTTTGGATGAGAAGCCTTTCCTATCCCTTGGGATTAAAAAAAAAAAAGCCAAATCTAGTTTCCAAAGAAAATCCCCTTGACTGCTAGCTACATCACCAAAGTTATAAATACTCGCCTTTTTCAATTTAGTTTTCTTGGAATCCAAATTTTTAGGAATAGTTTTTCATTTTCTCTGGGAACACATCTCCAGTTCTGCTGGGACTAGGGAGCTCAGGAACAACACAGATGTGTGATTGGCTCCTCCTTTTTCCTTTCCTTTCCTTTCCTTTCCTTTCCTTTCCTTTCCTTTCCTTTCCTTTCCTTTCCTTTCCTTTCCTTTCTTTCTTTTTTTTTTTTCTTTTTTCAGGACAACATGTTGGGTCCAGAGACACAGTGCCCCAAATTGTCAACTGCTTTCCAGTTTTCTCTGACTCAGATCTCTGCCTATAGAAGTTGTCCCTGTTAATTTGTGTGTGTGTGTGTGTGTGTGTGTGTGTGTGTGTTGTGTTCAATTTAGGGCTGAATATCTTGTCCACTGAATACTCTCAGAATAAAACAAGACCTTTCAAAATTGCAATCTCCAATGTGTGCTGCAGCATGTCAGTCCTGCCCTGCTTCTAGAATCCCGAATTCTTATGGCACTGAAAGGCTCAGATATTTGTATGGGAGGCAGGGAGAATGAACAGGAAAGAGACTCTACTAGGGATAGCTTTGAGTGGACTTTGAGATGGCACCTAGTATCTCTTAGGCTTCCTCTTCCAGTGGTCATCCCTGGATCAGGCTGCTCAGTTATAAAAAGAAAATAGCTTTGGGGAGGAGCAGAGCTGGGGTGGCTCAGTGTATCAAGCCCTTTCCACACAGCAGAGGACCAGAGTGTAGATCTCCAGGATCCATTTAGAACTGGTCAGCCATGGTGACTGCCTGTAACTGCTAGCAGAGGTGGATCCCCAGTGCAACCTAGGTAAATAGGCTAAGTAGAGTTGGTGAGCTTCAGGTTTAGTGGGAGACTCTGCCTTAATATGTAAGGTACAGAGGAATCACAGAAGATGCCTGAGGTTGATATAGTCTGTGTGGCAAGTTCAGATCTCAAATACAGGTTCTGTTTCTGGAGGTCTGATGGGGCTTAAGGCTTGAGATGCTAGTGCTGTGGGTTCATAGATCACGCTCCAAATATCAAAAGATGAGTTTCCACTCAATTTTCCAACTCTACTCTAGGCTTTAAAGATTTCAGCATTCATTTCTGTTCACAAGCTACCAAGATAAGAGGATTGGGTGTTTTCTAGAACTGCCCCCTCAATGTGACCCCAACACAGATCTGGTGAGAACAAGAGCTTTGACTGTATTGACAGCAAGACATTGAACCAGGCAACAAGCCCTGGAGAGACCCACACATTAGTTAGCTTACAGGACAAGGGATCCAGCGACACTTCAAAGGACTCCATCTTGAACTCTTTCTTGGATACCCCAGTGTAGAAGGTGATGTTGCCAGAAAGATAGGCATTGATGGTATATGGATTGGAGCTATTGTTCTGGAAGGTGATGGTTACTTTGAAGTCCTTTCCCAGCACAGCATTTTCTACTTCAAAGTTCATGTTCACATCAGACCTTGATTTGACAACACCTTCAGTGTTGAGGGTCTTCTTGGCTCCATACATCAGAGCAGTTTCAAGAGCTAGTCTCTCTTCTTCTTGGCCTAGGAGAGATCCACAGATAATGAAAGGGGAAAGGGAATACACTCCATGGGGAAGACAAGGACTCAAAATATACTCTGCTACCCTTGCTGACTGATGGCCTCTGAAAGCCAGTCAACCTCTCTCTCATAGAAAGGTAGGTATAACCATTATCACTGGTTTAGGTTCTGCAAAACCAAGTTTCCAGATAGGTAGTGGCTTCCCAGGCTGTCAGAATATGTGGTGTCTGGACAGGATATATCTGTTTGGAAGGCTGCTAGGGAGTTTGCACCAGTGGACTAATCTCTTGGGTTATCATTTCTGGGCTTGGCAGGTGCCAAGTTGCTTTGCTCTCTGAATCCCTGTTAGGAAGTTAGAATTTAGGGTCATCTAAGCAAAGATTTAGGAGATAGTGTCCTCTTGCTATGCCACCTCCTATCATGAATGTTTCCATCAGCCATGGGCTTTTCTGCACCCAAATATGATGTGTCTCTTCAATCCTTCTCCTATTTTAATTTCTTCCATTTTCTCTTTCTTGAGATGACTTTAAGGCTGGGATGGGTCCTTCTCTGTCCTATACCTCCTGAAGTGCCCATCAACCTCAAAAGTGTGCTACATCAAGGCACTAGGCTTTGGTCAACTGTTCATCTCCTTCCCAAGGACTCCTGGGTCGGACTCACGGATGAAGCTTTCAACCTACTGAAGACTGACAGCTTTCCTGAGCTCACAAAGGTATTGAGCCCTATAATTTTGTTACTTCAAAATTTTCCAGTTGCCTCTCACTGAGCACAAGGGTTTGAAGTACCACTGTTAGAATGCTGCTATGCCCTAATACAGTATGATGCTTAGGTATGGTTTGAGCAATTATGGTCAGTTTCTAGAGGGATAGTAGGGATAGAGAGGCAAGAGAGGGAAAGGATATGCTCTAGGGAGAAAGAAGGAGAGAGAGAGTGGAGAAGGAAAGGGAGGAAGAGAAGGTAAGCATGGTGGTGTGCATCTGTAATCTTTGCACTTGGGAGTCTGAGGCAGGAAGATAGTTCAAAGACAGCCTGAGTTACCTAGTGAGATTCTGCCTCGAAAACCAAGGGCTGGGAATACAGCTCGGTGAAACAACATTTGTTAGCATGAACAAGGTACTGTTCTATATACAGCTCGTCACACACACACACACACACACACACACACACACACACACACACACACGTAAGAGTGAGCAAGAGAGAGGGTGGCAGAGACACAGAGAGGGAACATACCAACACTGAGAAAGAGAGAGGAGCAAAGACAGAGACACAGACACAGAGAGAAAAATAGAAAGAGCAGGAGAGGAAGCAGAAAACAGAGACCTAAGTGTGGCCTCACATGGGGCTGTGCTCAGACCCTGACTACCTGAAAAGGTGTAGAATAGCAATACCTCCAAAGTTTGGATAAAGTACTTGGCTGCAGTGGCAGGCTGTTGGAAGTACAAAAGATAGATGGACCTTCTCTTTTCTATCCTAAGCATCTCTCAATAGCTTCTTTCATGGTAGAGGACAGAGATGAAAAGACAGAGGCAAGTTCTTTGGCTTATGAAAGCTCAGTATAAGAAGGGCTGGGTGTGGGGATATCACTTTAAGATAGGAATGCTGGCTTTTCTAATTGTGCTAATTTAAAGATGTTATCTTCTACTATACTAAAAATTAAGTCGAATAATTAATAACTGAATTCAATAATGGTGAGGAGGGTAATGGATGCTATAAACTATCACTAAATGCTAATTACATGGCAGGCCGTGGGATGCGTGCTTGCTTGCAACAGCTCTGCTAAGCCTCATAACAACCACAAGCTAGGTACTATGAATGTCACCAGTGATATAAGGATATGTACATTACAGAGCTCTGTGTGTGTGTGTGTATGTGGTGTGTGTGTGTGATAAACTTCTCTGTCAAGACTGCAAGAACATACCAGAAACAATAGGTCTAGAACCAGAATTGGCTCCGGCATATGTTTATGAAGCCAATGGAAGAAGACAGGAAGGGAAGGAAGGAGGGAGAGCCCAGCCTGGAAAGTTCAGCAAACTACTTTAGCAGCGATCAACTGGCAAACAGGTTCCTGAGAAGGAGAGCATTAACAATTACCACTTTGGATGAAAGCCAAGTATGCATTTAGCCGAAGCACAGGAAGTCCATTGGAGCAGCAAACAAAGAACCAGAGAGAGGCTGCCTTGGGAGAGAGGAACTGAGCTGGTCCAGGTGTGAGAACGGGGCAAAGCGAGGCTTGTGCTTTGAGCAAGCTGAGAGAGGCTGGTCTGACAGGGAAGACTCCATCTTCCTCCTGTCCTGTGAGTGAGGCAGTTGCAGGCTGGCAGGCCATTCCAGGCAGGAGAGAATGGCAAGGTTTGTCAGAGAGAGTTGTCCTTGCTTTGTAGCAGTTATTATGAGTGCTCTGGTGTCTTAGCACCAGTAAAATGTTATCTAGAGCCAAACTTTGCTTTCTGAACTAGTCTTTTCAGGTTGGATGAAGCATCCTCTCATTGTCCTCGCCATAGTCTCAACATCCTCTCCTCCAGGTTCTCATTACTATGAGAACACAGCTCCAGACCCCAGTCCTCACACCAACGAGTTTCCAGGTTTCTTTACTTTTCCTCAGAACAGTACTTCCTCTGTGCTATGTCACCTCCCTCTGGAAACACAGACTCCAGGAGGGCAGGAAGGCCATCTGTCTTGTGACCTTTGTGTCACTAGGACTGAGTCTCTGCAGGCACTGAGGATCTGGAGGAGGGAGGCTTGCAGGTATGCTAATTTCAGCACAAGGCAGAACTTTTGTCTCAATAACTGCTGTAGAGTGTACTCAGCTTAGCTGACTCATGAGAGCACAACCCTGTGACTACCCCTTTGGTTATGTCACGACTTTGGAGTTCTGGGGACACACATTGGGCTAGGCATTACTATGAAAGTGTCCTTCACTCACGACTATAGAGGGATAAGTGAAGAACTATCACTTATAGATTTATATAAACTTGTAGATCACAGGTACTAGGACAGACATTGTTACGTGGAACCTGGAGACGTGAGACATGAAACACCCTTAGATTGCCTGGGTGGCACAGGAGCCCTCTTTTCATCACAGTGGGTAAAGACAAGGAGGCATGCAAGAGCGTGGCTACTTGGGGACAGTGGCAGCTGCTCATCAGAGCGTGGCTACTCGGAGACGGTGGCAGCTGCTCATCTGGCGGCTGTCTGCAGCAGCTGTGGATGATCAGGCAGTGCAGCAAGAAGACCAAAAAAGTCAGCTAGCGAGGCTTTCGGGGTTATTCCTGAATCATTCTGAAGACACTGAGAAGACTATTTTCTCTGCTTTGATGGGCTCAGGATTACACGTCACAGAGTAGCACTTTCATGGAGAGAAAGGTTTACACTGAGGACAGAGTTGTAAGCTCAGCTAATTTTCCTGGCAAAAAATGTAGTCTGAAATACCCAAGCACTATGGTAGCAATGCCAGCATTACTATTAGAAGGTGAAACTAACTCATACTGGGCCTTTATCATGCATACTGGACCCTCCTCATGCATACTGGACCCTCACCATGTGCCAGGCTCTGTATTAAGGTTTTCTACACAAGGTGCTCTTTTAGTCTCATAGTATGGCTATGGAGCCAGAGAGAAGAGGTGCATTTGAGGGCTATTTCAGATGGGGATTTGCTACCTAATTCTGTGGTAGTTAAATGTGGGTGCATAGTGATTGTCTTCACTGGAGCAGAAAGTGAAGAATGAGTGGGCAGGCCAGGGAAGTGTAGAGAAGGAAGAGGGAGTAGACTTTGCCACGATTCAGCTTCAGGTTTTTGTGTCATACATAAAGCCTGGGGTGAGATGCTGATTTGGGAGTGGTCACTACATCTGTGAGAGTCAACCACAGCTATCCAGGAAGAACATAAATTTGATAGGCACGGGGCCCACAGAGGATAGCCAGAATCAAGGGGCATTTTGGAGGAGACTCCAGAAAGGTAAGCCTAGAGAGTGCTGCAGTAAACACAACAGAGGTTAGGTGTGGTGGAGAGAGGAGAGTTCTGTTATAGACAGAAGAGAAGGATGTCAAGAAAGGGCCGAACATCATCAGGAAGTTAGGTTGCCAGGACGGTACCTGCAGACACTGATCCCACATGATGCTGTGCAGTTAAGAGTGTTCTGTTTCACTTCAAGGGTGTTCTGTTCGCAGATAGGGTCCAGCGGAGAGGAAGGAACAGACTAGATATGTGTAATTCCACACCCCTCTTCCCAGGTCTCTCAGGACTCGTGGCAGATGCACAGAATGGGCATGTGTACTAAGTGATGCAATGTTGCAAATGGTTTTGTTGGGAGAAATCATCTGAATATAGGAGATGCCTAAGTGCTTTTTGGAGGGAGAGAAAGAGTTAAGGAAGGAGGAGGGGAGAGAGGGGAGGGAGAGAGTGAGGTAAGGAGAGAGAGAGACAGAGAGAGAAACAGAAAGAAATGGAGAGAGAAACAGAGAGAGGTGAGAGGGAAGGATTGAGGGAGGGAGGGAGAAAGAGAGAAGCAATAGCAGAGAAATTCTTCATTGCAGTGAAGAGTAAAGAGGGAATGTGTCCAGACACCATCATAAAAGAGGACATATTGCCTCAGAACATTTTCAGAATTCTGGGTTTCAAAGCTTTAACATTTCTTAATCTTGTATTTTGAAAAAAAAAAAAAGTTAAAACTGATATTAAGTTTTAGTTGAAGTGAAAAATATTCTCTCCACAATTTAACCGTATGTCGTTCATCCCTTCATCTTGTATAGTTCCTTTTCTCTCCTCATTCATCTCCACATTTTAGTGTCCATCCTCAGTATATGTAGATTCAGAGAAGTTCCAAGAGATGCACTCTGAGACCCAGAGTGGCAAATCCATAGCCAGGAGCAGTTACTGCTGGCATTTATATACTTAGAGCAGACATCAATAATCAATCCCTTTCCCCACTACATGCTGATGGAGTCCCTAGAGTCTCAGAACAGCACTCCACTAGGTTATTTGCTCAGTTAGAATGTGGTGCATGTGTGCCGTCTTTGGTCAAGAGATGAATTCTCACTTGGGATCAAATCTTAGCCCAGAAGGTGATCGAAATGTCTCTCACAACTAATCACATGTATTAGGAGTTCTAGTTGGTTCAAAACACCTGCCACCCTATCCCCGAGTCGCTTTCCTCATGATGAGCTGAACAATGTGTTTTAACACTTGTATATCACAGGCCAATCCTCAGTTTCTCTTTCACAGGTGTGTGTCTTCCTCTCTTAATGGCTAATCCTGCCCTGTTCCATTCCTATGTGGCCTCCATGGTCACCTCTGAGGCTGACAGTTAATGGGAGCTGGGCTCTGCTGCATGCTCTCATCTCTTCCCAGTATCGCTCACTGCTGCCCCTCTCTAGCATCTGCTCACAGGAATGGTGAGCTCACCTCTCCTTCACCACTCATTCACCGCAATCTCATCAGTAGAAAAGAAAGGCAGTCCACACCACCATTCTGCTTTACCCATCTTCCCAAAGAACTCTCTCCCCACACCACCCAAAATTCTTATTTATCCTTTGGCCTAATAGGAGTTTTGGTGGTGCTGAGACTCAAACAAGGCAAATGCTTTCCTACTGAGCCCAGACTCAGGGTTTCAGTCACACTGAACACCGTAGGTTTCAATTCAGTGTGTTGAATAAGTGGATATATCATGACCTCGTGGCATTAAGGGGGCCAGTTTATCAGAATGGGACCAAATGAATTGTTTTGTCCATTCTGCTCAGATACCAACATGGTATGGACACGGTTTGTGTCCTGAGTATTGTAAGCATTTCAGGGCCCTTTCTGGTTTGTGTCCTCTGCACCTGAGCCATCTGTCCATGTCACGTCATAGTACCTCCCTTCTGGCATGACCGCACTGGACTCTGCTTTCCTCCACAGGAAGCACACAGCAGGGGTGTGGTGTCCCCAGCCTCATGTGGGGTGAGTGTGCTCCGGGTTAAAAGCAGGCTGCTGTGTGACTGCTGTGGACACAGCTAGTTCATTCCCCATCCTCTAAGGAGTTTCCCCTTTGCTTTCCAAATCTTTTCTTTGCATTTCTGTAAGACATTGCTTGCTTGCTTGCTTGGTTTTATTGTGTTTATATCATTTTAACTTTCCTTTTAGAGAAAAGTCAAAACACTGAGAGGAGGGAGAGACGTTTTTCTTTTGTGTGTTTCTATCATGCAGTGGATGATTACCAAATGCAGAGACGAAACCATTTCAGAAAACCAGGAAAGAGTCACGAGTTCAGATGACAAAAATTCTAAACTTCAACCCTGCACACCTGTCTCTGTTCAGCAGACTTTGTCTTTATAATGCAAATCACTTTTGTAAATAAGAGCAAGAAGGCAATAGAAAACATTTAAAACAAACCCTGTACACATTAGCACTTCAGGAATGCCAATGAATATTTAGTATATGCTAATTAATCATAATTTTTACTCATTCACTAAAATAAATGCCACCTTAAGAATCTCTGGAGGTGAACCATTTCCAAAAGATATGTGTCTTTCTGCTCTCAAAACAGCTAGCATCCTTGCCCTGCTGGGTGGGTATTCTAAGCTAGAAGGGGTATTGAGATCTGCGGTACCCTAAACCTCTAGATCTGTTTCACGTTTCCTGTCTTTGGCTATGGTTCTGTTTCCTGAAACCCCATTCTAATTTCTTTAAATGAGGTCCTTCCCATTCTTCATTTCTTTGGGCTCTTTTGATAAGACCCAGTGTGTTTCCCTCTTTCTACAGACTTCTCTTAAAATGATCCTACTTTTTGTGTGGGGACAGAAACTGTGTCCTGTTCACTGTTAGGATTGTGGAGACAGTACTGCTTTAGATGTAATTGAACACAATAGTACCATTTGTACTCTACAATAAAAGTTACCAACCCCTCACCATAGCATTACTTTGTAATTGAAACTAGCTTACAATAAAAATTATCTTAAATTTGTTAAGATTGCACTATCTTAACAATCTATCCTATATATCAGAAGGTTTCCATGACAACCCAATAGAACAATGTGTTAAAAATAATCCATAAAGTACTTAGCAAATATGAAGTAATGACTTAAGTTTCTATTATGTAACTAAGTTGATAGAATGCAGATAGTATGTTCTAATGGGATTACTTAAATTAAGGTTCATATAAGCAAGAATACATTCTAGTCGCCTGAAATAGAATTAGAAACAAACTCACTTCACAAGCCAGGGGAAAGAGAATTTTGCTCAAAACAAGCAAGCAAAATAATGAAGAAGTGTGGGTGTCTGCTGCTTGTGAGAGTTTATGTTTCTGCCCTTAATGTCAGATGCTGCTGATGCCAGGGCATTCTCTGGAACATATTTCATCTTGACAGTGAAAAAGTACTAAGTGGAAGTGGGAAAAAATACATTTGGCTGTAATAAATTACCTTCTTGAAATTTGTAAGTATCCGTGATATCCTGCATGCCATCTCCTCCAATTTGTTTGGTCACAATTAGCTTCCCGATATGGGTGGCATCCACGGCTTCCACCACGTGAGTGCCATCTTTCTTAGCTGTAATGTAAACAAGATCACTGTTGACCTGGAAACAGAAGAAGAGAGCATTAACCATAGCCAAATGTTTTTGTTTCTAATTGCAGTCTTCGCAATCGCTAAAGCATGCAATTAACATGGATGCTAATCAGTGGGTGACTAGGTAAACAAATGTGGTACACATAGACAAGGATACTATTTAGCCATAAAAATGCATAAAACCCTATCATTTGTAGCAGTGGAATGCAGGTCCTGCTGGAAGACATAATGCTAAGTGAAATAAGTCAGATACAGAAAGGCAAATACTACACATTCTCACGTACTTGTGGAAACTGAAACATTGGCTTTGAAGAAGAGAAGAATAGAACAGGGTTACTAGAGACAAGGAAGTGAAGAGGAAGGCATGAAAAAGTTCAGTCAGGGGCAACAACATTCAGTTGGAGAGAAGAAACTCCTTCCAGATTTTCTATGGCTCTGGTTAATACGATCTGTGTTGTATATTATAACGTTGAGAAGAATTAACGTTCCCAACACATAAACTGATTGAAGAACAGGGATGATTTCATCATTTGTCACCACACATTGTCATCTCAAACCATGCACAGATGCACAAACACCATGGCTCAGTTAGAAAATCAACAAAACAGCAACAAAAAAACCAAACCAAAACCAAAACCAAAAAAAAAACAAAGCAAATTTCTCATCTCCAAAATTTTGAATGTTCCATGTTGTAGAAATCCAGAGCATAGAATTGTTGTGCTCCCTTCTTTAACAGTAGTGAAGCCACTATACAATCTCTTTTTAAAAACATTCTGGGGCTAGAGTTTATGGTTCTTCCCATAAAGATGTGTGCCATTCAGGCCTGACCACCTGAGTAGGACAGAACCAAAATCACAGAGTTCTCTGATTGCCGTACACATGTCATAGCATGCATGTACCTCATCTCAACAGACACACAGACACACACAGACACACATGCAGATACAGAGATACATACAGACATAGACACACACAGACACAAACATACACACAGACACACACACACATACACACACAGACACACACACACAGACACACACATATACATACAGACACACATACACACACAGACACACATACACATACAGACACACATATACACACAGACAGACACACACACACAGACACACACAGAGACACACACAGACACACACAGACACACACAGACACACACAGACACACACAGAGACACACACACACAGACACATACACACAGACACACACAGAGACACACCACACACAGACACACACAGAGACACACACACACAGACACACATACACACAGACACACACACGAGACACACACACACACAGACACACACAGAGACACAGACACATCAATAATAGTAAAGATGCTTTAAAACTTATGAACGGGAATCCACCTTGGATCAGTCATGACTCAAGGAAGAATATCTGAGGCAGGCACATTATCAGTGAACATTTCTTTCTTCTCCTTTCTTTTCCTGTTAAATTCAACCCTGTTTGGGAAAACTGGAAGCATCTGGTTTATTCCTTGCCTCTCTAGACCCTGCTAAATTAGTGAAGGCTGTGAAACCTACTTGTAGGAGGGAAAAAAGTCAGCTGGATGACTTCCTGGAAAGAATTCTAACCTAACTGCTATAAAAGGAAAGAGGGACATAGGAGAGTCCCTTTCTCCCTTAGATGTCATTGTTGGGAGTGACTTACTGCTTGGAGCTGTTGACTGCCTGGGACAGAAAAGCTTGGTCAGCCATGAGAGGCTGGCAGAGAGGACAGAGGCTTACAAGCCCAGTAAGTCATTCAAAGGGACTGATCTTGGACTGCTCTCTTCAGGGTTTCTTACATAAGAAAATAAACCCTGTTAGTTTCAGTCATATTAGCAGTGTCAATTGTAGCAAGAAGTATTTTGGTTGAAATACATAATTAAACTATCTAGGAGGAATTCAGACAATTCCTGGTGTTTTAGCATGTAAAGGGGACTATAGAAATTTGAGACAGTGCCTTGGGATGAAGCAGAACCCATGCTCTTCCAAGTTTCGGTGTCCCTGTTGTGCTTTCTAGAGGCAGTGCTAGGTCTGCCTGGAAGGTGATTCCATGGGTCCCTACTATGGGGCATATACTCCCTGTTTTGTAGTTCTATGTATTATCAGGGGATCAGCAACACTGCCAATGGTCATTGATCTATGCTTTTCCAACTCTTTCCCACCTTTGCTTCTCTTCCTTTAAGTGAGGTAATAAAAGTGCCTTCCTCACAGGATTACTGGCAAAATTAAATGAAATAAATGCACGTGAACTATTACCATCGTGCCTGGCATAGAGGTAACACTCAGTAAATGTTATCGATAATTATGTATTATTTAATAGCATTCTCAGATAGCATCCAAAGTGCCAGAGCCCTAATGTTGAGCAAAATAGATCTGGTCCTTCCATTACAGAGTAGACATAGTGAGAGGGAAGATTTAGGGAGTCAGAATCACCTAGGAGAAACAAGTAGATATCTGACTAAGGAGACTTGGGTGAGGTTCTAAACACATTATATTTTAAAAATGGTCTCAGATGATCCTAATGAATACCCAGGCCTGAGAAATTCTGGTATCCAGGACTCCAAACACACTGATAACTACAAGATTCTTTGTGGGTGCATGGACTAGTGTGGAGATGGGCAAAGAGTAACATGTTGAGATGTGCAAGGTGCATAGGAGTCAATGAGCTGAAAAAAGAGGGAAGGAAAGAGGAGAGTGGGCAGGTGCAAGACCCCTCAAGGTTCAGAGAGAGTAGCTGTGGGAAACCTGAGCTCCGAAGCTGGGTGTGAACCTACAGGAAGCCCTGTTAATCACTGTGAACTTCAGGTCTGACTTCTGTAACATGAAATTCCATCACTCCTGTCTTGCTAGCTTCTTCTTGCTAGGAATATTTTTGTTCAGAGTGAGATAAGATCTATATGAACATGACTTAAAATTTTCCTAATTGACTTAAACGGGTATGACCATTATGGAATAAAGGTGAGAACATGAATACTCCTAACTTTAAAATGTGGGGTTAAAGAGAACAACTTTCCATACTAACTCATAAAATGTTCTGAATTCACACGACTCTGGCTCTGCTAAGGGGAGTGTAGTGAACACCGGGTAAAGGCCCACAGTGTTTCAAGACATCTTGTCAGTGACAATGGAAGCCCCAAATATCAGTCTCCAAAGTCTGCATTATTCTATTTGCTAAGGATGTCAGCACCAAGACTCATCAGGGCAAGTAAAGTTTTGTGGGCTGGTGTCAGGGAGATATTGGAGAGGTACAGTCCCTGAGCCCAGCCACAGCTCATTCTCTTGGTCTTGATTGGCTCCATGGCCTTTTCCTTCTACTTTTCACTTTGTCTAGTCAAGACCTTGTTCCTTTGACCTTCACTTTGGACTAGTAGTCCATTGCTAGTTCTAGTACTTTGACCCAGGCTAGCCCATGATCCCACCCCCTTGAACTTTGCTCTGAGATGGCCCTAACCCCTTGAACCTCATTGTATACTTCTTCTCCCACCTAGGCACCACCAGGCTTGGGGCTTGATGGAAAGAAAGATTGAGATGGGACACCTGATAGCAGAGCAAGAAAGAGCATACAACTACCTAAGAAAACATTTCTTCTTTGAGGGTGTTTCAGGTGAGCTTCCTGAGAATGCTAATATTCCTTTTGTAGGAGGCAAAATAGGCATGATGGCTGTTTCCCTACATTCAAGCTCTCAGAACAGTGAGGATAACCATCCCCTAATCCCAACCTCCCCACAGCTTAGTTTCTCAGGAGGACAAGGTTAAAGGTGAAGTGATTTAATCCTGGACTCTGCTCACCTACGGCTGAAGAAACTTACAGAGCTGAAACCCCAGGTCAACCCAACAACGCTGTCCCTTGTGGGAAGAGGGGAGGAGTGACAAGAGGCTGAAATAGTATTTCTGTGTGTGTACTCGGGGCAGAAGCAAAGTGACATCAGCATGCTTTCAGGTCAGCTGCTGGGGCACTGCTTCTGTATCTGTGTTTAAAGATGAACAATCTAAGTGCTCAAAAAGGTGCAGGTTGATAGGCCCCAGCCGCAGTCAACTGCCTAGGCTACAGCAGTGGTTACTCATAGGTACCTTGTAATGAACGACTTCCAGCCGTGCTACTTTCTCTGAACATGGGATAGATAATGACTTTTATTGAAGGATTGATATGTAGATCAGTACTACTTGTGCAGTATAGCATAGTGTAATAGTATGGTATGGTATGGTATGGTATGGTATGGTATGGTATGGTATGGTATGGTATAGTATAGTATAGCATACTGTAGTGGTTTGCAACTTGTGGGTTGTGACCTCTTTGGAGGTCTAGAATCAGATATTCTGCATATCATATATTTACATTTCAATTCATAACAGTCGCAAAACTACAGTTAAGAAGTAGCAATGAAATAATTTTATGGTTGGAGGTCATCACAACATGAGGAAATACTGTATTAAAGGGTCACAGTGTTAGGAAGGCTGAGAACCACATAGGATTTGATGTTTGTTTTTAATAATTATTTGTTCATTTTTGTGTATCAGGAGGGCCATCTGTGTAGATCAGGGACGCTTGCAAGAGTTCGTTCCCTCCTTCCACTGTGTAGTTTCAGGGGTTGGCAGCAAGCATCTTTATTTACCAAACCATTCTGGCAGTGCCTGTTGTTTATTTTTGACTCAGGTTATCCTGTGTACCTCAGCTCGGCCTGGCATTCACTATGTAGCCTTGGCTGGCTTCTGATTTGCTCTTAGCATCCCAAAGGCTAGAATTACAGGTGTGTACTCACACCTAGTGTATGAATCTTCTGTATTTGTGGGCGGTCTTGTCTTTTGTTTCTTTTGAATGGAAATTAATCTTAGTGAACACCTAAGACTATGGCCATATAGAGCCAGGCATCCTGCCATGACTGGTGGTGTCGTCTTTATATCATAGCACTTTTGCCTCTGGTCAGACATGGTGTTTTCTGTACAGGTTGTGTTGTTTGCCAGGTCCTGGGGGCTCAGGAAGATAGGCTGGACTCTCAGTAGGTCAGAGCATCCCTGCAAATTTGGTGCTGGCACCCACAGCATGGTGTACTGCATGTTCTTTGTTACTGGGTTGGAGATGACTTTTCAAGTTCAAGACCCCAGGATATAGTCTCTTTGCTTTGTCCATTTATCTGTAGAAACAACCTGCTACAGGCTACAGAGAAAGCATTGCTTCCCCTAGAGCATATGGAGGACCTGGATTCCTGCTCAGCTGGGTACCTCCTGACACAACTGCCAAACAGTTGTGTACTTGACATTTGTAGTTTGTGATTATGGGAGGCTGGGCCTGCTGTGGATGCTCTCTGCAGTGTCATACATGTTCCTTGTTCCCCATAAGGACTCCTAGCAGAAGATGCACCTGGGACCTCATCTCCAAGATAATGTTTTTATCAGTGTTCTCTGTTTATTGTATGTATGTAAATACGTATGCTTGTATGTATGTTTGTTTGTATGCATGTATGTGTGTATATATGTTTGTATGTGTATATGTATGTATATATGTATACATGTATGTATGTGTTATATATGTATACATGTATTTGTGTTTGTATGTACATATATATGTATTCATTCATTGCAGCAGATATTGCTCCTAGTGATAAGAATACAGAGAATCTATACAGAGATTCTATCCCAGGTATATGTGCACGTGCATGAGTGTGCGTGCGTGCGTGTGTGGTGTGTGTGTGTGTGGTGTGTGTGTGTGTATGTGTAGGCCTTATTGAAGAGGGGACAACAGGAATCTGAAGTAAACAGCACATGAACCCTCAACTGATTGATTTTTCACAAAGGAAGAGAGGGTAATGGGATGGGGCACTTTCTTTGGAGAAACACTGACACAGGACGAAAAAGAGCAAGAAGCCCAGTAGAGCTAGAGGGAAATGAACAAAGTATGGGTGGGAAAGAACCCAGGGGCTAGACCACACAGCATTCATCAAGATTCATGTTCAGTTTAAATGCAAAGATGATAGGAATCCATTGGAAGGTCCATTTTAATTGACAGCCCCAAGAGTGATTCTGACTGATTCTTGGAGGACAGAAGGATGAGGGGGAAGAGTGAGGTAAGCTAGGAGGCCGCATCACAGAGCTCAGTACTGACAGAGCTCAGAGGCTAGTGCTGGGGATTGTGAGATGGACTGGACTTCAGACATCTTTGAAGACGTTCCTGGAAAGAAATGTGAGGAAGGTTAAGAAGATAAGTCAAAATAATCCTTGAGTTTTATGAAGTACTTGAATGAATGGATAAATTGTATTTGATCCAAGTAGGAGATACTTATAAAGCAGATTTACTCTGAGAAAGCAATGATAGGTTTGAAATGAGAACAGTTCCCAGAAGCATCTGTAAGGTTACCATAGAGAATTGATGATACAGACCCAGAGAGGCAGAGCTCTGGAGAGGGATTCACTGTGGTCCAAAACACTCATCACTGTTACCGAGAAAGTCACGTGACCTGGAGTGAGTGTGTTCATCAATGTGTGTAGTGTGTTGTTTGTGTGTATGCTCTATGTATGTTTGAGATCTACGAGTGTACATGTGTGTATATAGTATGTGTGTGTAAACCATGTTTGTGCTATGCATACATGCTTATGTATGCATGCATGTATGTATCTCTGTGTGTGTTTGTGGTATGTGAAAAGTGTGTGTGAGAGAGACTCACACAGCTGTTTATATATTTATGTGCATTAGTGTGTGTGTGTGTGTGTGTGTGTGTATGTGGATGTCCATTTGCAATGAGGTCATATAAAGAAGGCAGCAGAGTCCAATGGATACAGTTAAGGCAGAAGAGAATGATCTTTCCCATGAAGCAGTTCTTTACTGAGGACCACTGAGGCAGGTGAACATGCAAACTTAAAACCATTCAATTCTGTACTTATCTCTTTAGAAGCCCTGGGTCATGCTGTGTTAGGGAGAGAAGGGGCACCCGGATCCTTTTGGACTTACAGGAACTCAACAATGTGAAGAAAGCATGTGGAAGGAGGGTCACAGAATCCCAGGTGTGGATGCCTGGCATGCTTCCTCCTGTCCCTTTCTACAAAAAGTGAGAGAGAAGAAAGGGGCCATTTTCCATCTATCTTTCCCCTTTCAGATTCTATTGTTTTTCAGATACCAAGGAAAGCTCCAGAAAAGCTGACAATTAATCAATGATCTGGATGGTCTGGAAGCTGGGGAGGAATGGCTGGGAAGTCAGCATGCTGAGAAGCAAGAGCAGGCAAGCCACCTGCTGACATCCCTCAGGTAGCAAAAGGAAGGATGACACACAGGTAGAGAGAGGGGGGAGGGTTCATCAGCCTTAACCTGAGTCACTGAGACTCTGTTGCTAAAATCTCCTGCTCACCCCTATGGGGTCCTAGAAAGCACATCTTGAGAGAAAGTACCTCATATGATTTTAGGCAGCTCATACATCTCGGATGAATAGCTTGGACCTGGAGTTCAGCCCAAGCTAAGACAACAGCCTGCACAGCAAAGAAGCCTCTGCAGCAGCGAGAGAGGAGCAATTATCTGTGTAGCCTGATGACATTCCTAACACCCTGATCTATATTTAATAACAGCAAAAAGCGCTTGCATTAACAGCTATTAGGATCTTCACTACTGCAAGGAGGGCCATCCTCTCTCCTTCTCTCTAGCAATAAAGCACAATAAAAGTATAAAACAGAAAGCTTCATGGGTTTCAGAGCGATCTCCCATTAAGAGATTCTCAGAGTATCATAAACTGTCAGATGACAGCAGGGGAGGTTTGTACAGATTTCCTAATCTCAAAATGAAATCAAATGGATAAAACTCCAAGCACTGTAAGGCTGGTCTCTGGAGGCTTCTAGAGGCTTCTAGAAACCACAACGGCAGATAGAGTACACTCCTTCTGTGGATTTTATATCTGTGGTTTCTGCTGTCTAAATGCTGATGCCCACCCACTCAATACTATCCCTTCTTTCCTGGTTACTGCCATTTGCCTAGCTCAGGTTTGTTATCCTTTGAGTGGGAGTGTGCCTCACAGGATCATGTGTTTGAACATGTGGTTCCCAGCTGGCAGCCCTATTTGGAGAGGCTGTGGTACCTTTAAGAGAGCTGAGGTCTAGCTGGAGGAAGTGAGCTGCTCAGGGTAGGCCAACCCTGTTATCAGTAGACTTCCTGAGGTAAGGTAGCCAACTACTTCATGCTCCTGCTCAGCTGCCAAACCTACTCCTTCACAAGGGAACTTTCCCTCTTAAATCACTAGTCTAAATATAATAATACTTCCCTTAAGATATTTTTGCAGGTTGTGTGTGTGTTTGTTTGTTTGTTTGTTGCTTAGAGTGACATAAAGCCTTTTTCATCTGTCATAGAGAGACAATCCAAGCTCTCTGGTAGGTCTCTTAACTTCAGTGACAGTTCCACCCAACCCATGTTCCACAGGCTATCAGCATCCTGGCTGATTCCTGTTGGCAAAGATAACTCTCTCTAGCTTACAGAAAAAAGGACTAATTTCTCAGGATGTGAAGGTCCCCACATGGATGTCATTTAGCCTTTACCTTTATTTGACACCCTGGTACATCATTAGTATGCTGTTGAGTTTGTACTGCTGTTAGCTGACCGCACTTAGCGCTTGGATGTTTAGGTCAACCCCTCCCCTCTACTGGAAATTCCTTTTTTCTGTTTATTTAATGTGTGCACTGTGTTGTGCTTGTAGAGGTTAAAAGACAACTTGTAGGAATTAGTTCTTGCCCTTTGAGCCCCAGAGACTGATCTCATATTATCAGGTTTGGCAGTGAGTGATTTTATTCACGGGCCATCTCACTAGGCTCTTTTGACTTCTTCCTAATCTCCTTGGTCTGAATAACCATTGCTCCTTCTCCTGTAAGCTCACAGCACTCTGCTCTTAGAACTATGGTCATATCAAAAGGCAAATACTCTTTGGCTTTTGATAAGATTACATTTTGATTAAACTCATTGTATATAGAAGATTTAATAAGCTGAAAATACACTTCTTATACCTCCCTTACAGGACATCTTAGCCGAGTGGCAGGGCACATTGTAGGTGTCTGTTATTTTCCCTATGATTACAGGGCTGACTGGCACCTGCAACTTGCTGCCACGCAGTACCACCTGAGAGGATCTGACCATGTGTGATTATCCCAGGAAGAGATCCTAATTCAAAATCCAAAGTGTGGTTTCTATTGAATTTGTACCATTTCTTTGCACCATTACAATGCTTAAAGGTTTTAAGTGGAGATATCATGGGTCAGGGGCCATCTGTATTTACACAGGGAATCATGGTTACCAAGCTACTGCCTGCCTTAGAGTATTAGGGTGCGTGCTATCCTTCAGTTTCTGGCTCTATTTTCTCAGTGAATGCGTCTCCATGCATGAATGCAATCTTATGTTGATTGTATTGTTAATACAGTAGCTACATGTATTCTTGGTATTGCCACATTTCACTACTGCTGTGTGGCTAGATTTACTGACATATTCCCACCCAAGGATTATACACCCCAAGGACCTGGGCTCAGAGCTCCTGTAGCTTTCCCTGGTGTGAGCTAAACAAAAGATACTTACTCCTTCCGGAGTAGACAGCCAAGCTAAACTCAAGTGCCACCGGTTTCAAAATTTAGCACATCTCTTCATTAGCTACATTATGGGGAAAGGATATTAGTCTCTCTGCTTTTCTTTGCCTTGATTTTCTTTTGGTTCAATGGGGAGACTGGCAATACTCATTTTAAAAGGATTGCTATGAGCATCAAATGGAAGATGAAGTGATTGCACAGCAAGAGCTGGATACAGAAGTGGTACCATTCCAGTGTTGATTTCTGTAACTATACCTCAAGAGAGTTCTACATCTCAGCCTTTAATGCCCTCACCCCCACCCCAAGAGACTCCCAATATTTCTCTTTTACCTGATGTCTCTCAACTTGATTTAATTAGTGTTCTCTGTCCTTCTAGCTCCTGCTCTATTGTTCTGGAATCTTAGACTCTTTACTTAACATCTTTATCAACCCATTAAGTGGCCAAAATTTCTGTACTTGAGTAGCACTTTATACCTTTCCTTCTCTTTTTGGCTGCTACTGATGTTGTTGTTGCTGTGCTGCTGGTGGTGGTGGTAGTAGTGTGTATATTTTTTATGTGTACTGCTGGGTAAGTCTTAGATGGGAGTTACATACTCTGAAACTTTCATACATAAACCACTTTTTACCAGGTTTAAATTGGGTGATCCAGTTCATCATTTAATGTCTTCAGAACTGTCCGTGTCAGTTCCTAGGTGCCCAGAACTAAACTCAGATTCGCAAATCTCTTGTTTTTAGTAGAAATACAATTTCAAAACTTCAAGACAGGAAAGTGTTAAGTAGAAATTGCATTTAGCATTTAAAAAACCCGAGGCTGAAAGGATGTCTGGTTGACAGGAAGCATACACGATGTACCTGGGAAATCGAGAAGTAGCAACCTGGTGTCTAACTCTTGGATGTGTTAAGCAACGGTGGTGGAAAATGGCACTTGCCTCCAGCTTTCCACTTACCTCTGCAAACACAAATGGGGCATCAAACTGGAAGCAGACATGGCCATGCTTAACTGCTTGGACAGAGGCAGGGCCACATCGGTACATGCTGTAGCACACAACAAAGAGGAAGGCAGTGTGAATTTCTGGTTTCCAATTCTACCCATCCACGAGACAGTACACAGCACTTAGGCAGTCCTACAGACACCAGTACTCCCCAGCTTCACCACTGCTTTGCCTAGATGCTTCCATTGGCTACAGGAAACAGATGACCAATGTGTATTGTCAAAAGGGTTCTATTAGAAAGGCCAACCCAATCCCAAATATGAAAGCCAGGAAAAGAATATGGGGGCAATAGTATTCTTAATTCTGTTCTTCTGACTACAATCCTATGCACTAAGCTATGTATGTATTCCCCTTCAACTGGTACCTATTCTGTTTTTTTGTTTTGTTTTTTTTTGTTTTTGTTTTTTTGGTCAACTTGGCATAAACGAGAGTCATTTGTAGGAGGGAAACCTGAGCTGGGAAAATGCCTCTACTTGGATAACCCATGGGCAAGTCAATGGGAGCATTTTCTTGATCAGTGATTGATGTCAGAACACTGAGTCCACTGTAGGTGGTACCATCCCTAGGCAGATGGCTCTGGGTTTTATAAAAAAAGAGACTGAGCAAGCTACCTCGAGCACCTAACCTGACTTCCGTTCATGATGGACTATAATTGTAAGCTGGAAATAATCTTTCCCTCCTTAAGTTGCTTTTCATTATGGTGTTTATCACAGCATCAGAAGTATAACTTGGACTGGATCTGATACCTCCTCAATAGTTGTATTGACCTTGCTTTGACTCTTGTTTTGTTTACATGTTTGTCAGGCTCTGTTGTAGAACTTGACACTAACATGTCCATTAGCTAATGGTCCTTATTTAACAATTCAGCATGGTCATGTCTATGTTTCTAAAATCCATTAAACTTTTAGCCATCCAGGAACACTTTCTAAGAGATCAGCTGATATTAGTTCCCCTTGAGTCTCCTCGAACTCTACAGTCCAGCTAGCATGACACTTTCCCCATAAAAGCTAGTATCACAGCATGGCGTCATCATGGCTGTAGACTGAATGCTTCTGTATCTATGAAGATGTATGCTATCCCATCTTAGACCAACACCAGAGAACAGAGATGAATGTCCTGGAGTCTACAGTCCATTGATGTGTATCATTATGTTAAGAAGAGTGTGATTCTATAGAAGTCTGGGGTTGGTCACAGTTGCTGCTGATTACTAAGGTAGGAAATTAGAAGACAAATATCTACCCACTCAGGTTTTGAAACTGAACATCAGGAGGCATCAGGCTTTAAAGAAACAACAATTTAATGGGTGATTTATAATTATTTTCAATGTCTTTATTTTCTCTCTAGCCTTTTACCACCTCATCACTGTGAATCAGGGAGGGCTGAAGTTTATTTTATAGCCCTAGTAAAAATGCTTACCCAGATATATTTTTTTTTGCCCTTGTCTTCAAACTGCTTATCAAAGCAAGAGTAGATGAATTATATAACTTATATTCTTTTTCGAAAAGTTGTAAAACAATCAGGGTAAAGCTGACTATTGAAACAAACTAAAATTTGATTGACAGGCAGTTAATCCTGTATGCGTGCCCAGCAAGCACATTTCTAGTGTTGGTTCTTAATAAAGATGCTACCCACACACCTAGATGTGCAGTCAAGTGAATAGGAAAGAGGCAGGCTTACCATCACTGTTTTCCTGGGGTGTGCTGTCCACAGCTTGCCAGCCTCCAAATCCAACAGGAAGATCAGGCCTTGTCATCCATGCCTCGTTCCAGCAGTGGTAGTTCCTAAGGAGACAACCCTAACAGGTTACACTTCCCATAACACCCCAAGCTCCTAGCAACCAAAGAGAGACCTCATGTCTATGCTATGATTACTTGAATAGATCAAGCTCAGTCTGGAGGCTTTGGAGATTGCCTGTGTCTCCAGATTTGAGTTTGTGGTGTATGAATTCCCACTGGCATCCTTTGGGTCCCCTTGGGCTGCTGATTTCCCTCTGCTAAAATCAGCTTCAAGGTCATCCAGAGATACTGTAACAGTTTTGATCTTAACCATCCTCAGAGAGAGAGAGAGAAAGAGAGAGAGAGCTTATGATGGTCAAAGGCAGGGAAGAAATGTCAGCGTAAGTTAAATATTTATCTCCTTTATTCACGTGGCTTCCATTTACACGAAACGTATTCTGTAGCAATTTAGTAATACTTATTTGTGTTTATTGTCTTAGACCATCATCATAGAAATGATAACATTAGTTCCTGATTATAATTCTCTAAATCTGTGGCAATTTGCATTTGATGTTCAATGAGAAGGAAAGGTTACCAGGGCCAACATGTCTTTACCCTTCACCAAAAGCAGGCACCCCATGAGGTGAGGCCTTTTGAAACTCTCCAGAACCTTGCATATGACCCTTGAAGCAAGAGCACAGAATGAAATGTCATCATGAATTGTATCATTAGGTCCTTGGAAAGACCTGAGATTATACGACAGTAGAGAATCAAACGAGAGCACATTAACCTGTGAGCACCATGGAAAATGTTCATATAGTAATAAGGATTTAATAGTGGCTATTGCTCATTCTGTTTATAATGCTGATGGTTTCAGGCCCAGCCATCATCCATCCTCCTGAAAAGACCCTCAATGTCAGTAGTTTGTGCATGGTCCCATCTCTCTCAATTCTAACCAATTCTAATTGGGTCGATCAAGAGATTTCTAACATACCCACAATGCACAGGGCACCTTACTGAGAACTGATGAGTCAAAGATGATCTGGGTATGAATTGTAGAGTCTCTCATAAAGAACCTCACAATGTATAAGGAATAACAACATAATATCACTTGTCAATTATTAAAACATACTGTACATTTGTGGCAAGGTTTGATTAAGAGAATATGGGGATACATTTAGAACAGGGCTTGACATATGTAAGTGTTCAAACAACAGAACCCAGGTTTTGAAATATAATTAATGAAAGTGCATGTGCTAAAATCAAAATTTACTGGGATGCCATAGGATCACTGAGTGACAGATGGCTGGTCTCATGGCCTTGAGGAAGTTTGTGTACAGGTGATAGCAGTTTTTCTGAGTCCTGAATAATGAAGAGGCAATTATCAGATTGACAAAGAGGGGGAAAAAACCCAATCTATGAAGGCAGAAAGTAGTGGCTATAGTATGTCTGGGGTACTAAAACCTGATCAGAGTTGGGGATGCAACTAACAAAGACACCTAACTTGCCTACATCATAAAAATTTGTATATATCTTAACACACTTATAGTTCCTGAACCTTGTGAATTCTATCATAATTATCCAGGCTTACACGGGAGGAAGCATAGAGCATTTAAGAACCTAACCTTAGATCACATTGGTCAATGGTGGAGCTTTACAGCTGATGCTCTTAATACTGAACTGTTGCATGGGTAAGGAGAAAATTGTAAGGCATTTTGAGTCAAATTAATTTATGTGCTTTGCTCTTATTAGAAGCTATTGAAATAATTCAAGTAACAGAATGATTTCAATATTTCAAATGTACAAATGTGTTTGTGGAAGAGAGGTAGTGCCCTCAGTCTTCAGATTTGGCAGAGTTCCCCTCCCCACATGCACATACACACACTGAAACGCTGCAATAATCTACAATGTTCCAATAATTTATGTACCACAAAGACAATCATCACCGTGGGGGGAGGTAGAAAACCCATCTGAAGGTACAATCCCAGTTCCTGTGAGAACTCTCTATTTCAATAGTTCTCTATCTGTGGGTCGCGAATCTTTCACAGGGTTGCCTAAGCCCATCAGAAAACACAGATATTTACATTACTATTCACAACAGTAGCAAAATTACTGCTATGAAGTAGCAACAAAAAATAATTTTATGGTTGAGGAGTCACCGAAATATGAGGAACTGTATTTAATACGAGAATTGTATTAAAGGGACTCGGTATAAGGACGGTTGAGAACTACTTCTCTGTCTAGTCAAGGACTACCCTGAACTTCAGATCCATCTCTATACCTCTGAAGAGATGGGACTACAAACCAGGGTCATCATACCTAAGAATCGAACCCAGGGCTTCATGCATGCTAGGTAAGTGCTCTACCAGCTGAGGCACACCTCAAGTCCCAAGGAAAATGTGTGTTCCAACAGATTGAAGAAGCAAAGAACAAAGTTTATATTGGCAAAGGGGGAGATTGTGACATTGTGATTGTATTAGAATCTCTTGATTGACCCAATTAGAAATGGCTAGAATTGTGAGAGAGACATGGGAACATGCACAAACGACTGGCATTGTGGGACTTTTCAGAATAGATAATGACTGGATATGAAACCATCAGCATTATGAACAGTCATTCTGTACTTCAGGTGCTTGATTGCCTATGGGAAGTTCAGGAGTTAAACCCCAAAGGCATTTTGTTCATGCATATGATGCTTGGTATTGATAAGGAGATAGCTGGAGTGTTTGTGGGTAAAACAGAGTGGGGCAAAATTCCACTGATGAAGAAGAAGGGACAGAGTATTTTAAAAAAAAATTTAAAGGGGTGAAGTAAATAATGAGTCAGTGGCTATTGCATAACACAATATAAGAAAGCAGGGTATGGGAAGTTAACATTAGGCATGACTGACATATGCCTACTTCCTACCCACTGGCACTTTTAGTATGAGAAGGGCCAGTGGGAAGACAATGGGAGTAAGGTCTCAATTAAGAAGGGTCAAGTGTCAGAGGCCAGGGACAGTCAGTGGAATAGGTGTAGGAAGTTATGCCAGATCTCTAAGAAAGTAAGGATGTGGTGAGGACCACGATGTGTGGTCTCTGAGCAGGAGCAAGAGGTGAGGTTCTCATAGAGAACAACCTCTGTCTCAGGATGGTCACTTTGTGTGACACGTTGCCTGTCTAGCTCCAGAAGAGAGGCAGAGGCACCAGAGAAGACAGCAAAAAGACATTTCTGGGGCAGAGTGGGAAGTAGCCTACTTCCTCCATGTTTCTCCATGTTCTACCCCTCACCCCCAAGATGACTAGGATCCAGATTATCCTTATTAAATGCAGATCTTCTTGACAAGGTTAGCCTGGGACAAGATAAATACTATGTATTTCAGATCTCAGGTGAAGACATTTCTCTAAAGATGATACTTCTTTTCAAATGGCCAGGAGGTGGGGAATGTTACCTCTCAGTGTATGGCCTAATTGTTTACCCATGAGGTCCAGCTTCTAGTTTTATTTACTGCTAAGATGCTCTTGTGTTTGAACAGTTTCCTCACAGGATGAAGAGCTCACAGGCAGTAGGGAGACTGACTGATAGCTGTACTCCTGTTGGCAGTGAGTGACAAGGCCAGCGGCTTAGCAGCCAGCTGCCCATGAGCAGTGGGAGAGGAAGCCACCTACCTACACAGCCGTGGGGACTCTGTTCACAATGTAGTTAGCTGTCTTTGGATGGGGACACATCAAGAGCTCTCATTTCAGCATAAGTACTGGTCTGCTTTATCCTAAATTCCCCCATGAGAGAAGCTATATTTACAGGCATTTACATTTCTTTATTTTAAATACTTAAATGACTTATAGAGGTATTTAACAGAAAGGGGAAAAACTTATTTTTGACTGTTATCAAGTACTTTGTGCTTTTTGAAATTTAGTTTAATTTTGGTGTAATTCACACACACTTCTGAGGATGAAAGTTTTCAAATGATATCATTTCTTTGTAGCCTGATAAACTTCCACTAACATTTTTCTTTTCTTTTAAAAAAAAAATCATCAAATAATAATATAAGGAACTACTACACATTGAACATGCACTTGTGGGATTAAATGTGATTTCAAATATATTTTTTAATTTTTTAGAATTTATTTTATTTTCATGTGGTTTTCATGTGCATTTACGTCTGTGCACCATGTGTGTGTGTGTGTGTGTGTGTGTGTGTGTGTGTGTGTGTGTGTGTGTTTCTAGTGCCTGTGGAGGTCAGAGGTGTGCTTCATAATCCTTGTAGCAGCAGTTAGAGAAGATTTAAGTCAACTATCTTTTAGCTGATATGTGGGTGGTGGGAGTGGACTCAAACTCAGATCTATTAGAAGAACCGCCAGTGTCCTTAACTGCTGAGTCAGCTCTCCAGTCCTGTAGAAATTTACACGTATATCTATGTGAAAGTTAATGTGTACATATGGGTTTGTCCATGTGAATGGAGCACCTGAAACACTCAGAATTTGGTGTTGGATCCCTGGAGGTGGGATTATAGATGGTTTTGAACTGCCTGACATTGGTGGGAAATTGTCAGGGATTTGTAGCAGGTGTGAATCTGCTCTTTTAAAATTAGTCTATTTCCCTCCTTCCGTTCAAGCTCCACTAGGCTTTTATGTGATATGTGTGCTGCTATCCTTTCCCCGTTCTCCTCCCCCAGCCCTCCTTCAGTCCTCATTTCCCCTTTCACAGCCTCCTTTCCAGTTTCATGACCTACATCCTCCAAATACACATAAACTAAAATACAGGGTTAGTTCTTAAAATCTAGGATCTTAACATGAAAAAAGAGGTGCTTATCTTTTGAGTCTGGGTTACTTTACTTAAAATGATAATTCCTACTTTTACCCACTTTTCCATGTAAATGTCATGATTGTAGTTTTCTTAATGGCTGAATGCAATTCCATTTTGTATATGAACCACACTATCTATCTATTCATCTATTGATGGGCATCAAGGCTGGATCCATGTTCTGGTTATTGTGAATAACGCAGCTGTAAATATGAATCTACTTCTGAGGCTCTGTTTGTTTTGCTCATTCTCATGCTCTCCCCCTGGAGACAGATGTGCCGTGAGAAGGTGCTGGGTACAGATGACTCTCTTATTCACGTGGCATGTGTTCCAAGTGACATCTAAAACCGCAAACAATACCAAATCTAGCATATACTGTAGCGTTTCCTATGCAGCCTGTCTTACTTAGGTTTCTATTGCTGTGAAGAGACACCACGGCCACGACAACTCTTATAAAGGAAAACATTAAATTGGGGCTGGCTTACGTTTCAGAGATTGAGTCCATTATCACCATGGTGAGAAGCATGGCAGCATGCAGGCTGACATGGTGCTGGAGAAGGAGCTGAGAGTTCTGAATCTTGATCTACAGGTAGCAGAAGACTGCCACACTGGACATAACTTGGATATATGAGACCACAAAGCCTGTCTCCACTGTGTCACACTTCCTCCAACAAGACAACATCTACTTCAAAGGCCACACCTCTAATAGTGATACTCCTTATGGGCTAAGCATTCAAACACGAGTGTAGGGGGGTCACTTCTGTTCAAACCACCACATAACCATACCGAGTATGAAACAGTTTAATAGGATAAATATAAAAACACACTGCCAACAAAATTTGCAATAATGTTGTCATTCATATTCTGGCTGGGATGGAGCAGGTTGATATGAAATCTCATCATGCTACTCTGAATGACTTGGAATTTAAAAATTATGAATTTTAGGGTCTGGAGAGATGGGTCAGCAGTTAAGTGGACTTGCTGCTGTTGCAGAAGACTCACATTGGGTGCCTCACAATAGGACAGAGGTCTATAAGCTGACCTCCAGGGAATCCAATGCAGTTTTAGGGACTGAGAGTATTGCACTTCTGTGCACAAAGCCATATGCAGATATACACATATACTTTAACATAAATATACATATATAATTTATATGCCCATATATAAAACACACACTTTACAATGTAAAAAGAGAAAATTTTAAATCTAAATTGCTTTTTTTTTCTGGAGTTTTTCATTTAATTATTAGACTGTGGTTGATCAGGGGTAACTACCATCATGGAAAGGGAAACCTCAGATAGAGAGCCACTATACTGATTGGCAGAACTGTGAGGGTATCTGAAGGTGTGTATACACTGGAGCTTCTCATTTTATTTACTTGTTGCTTGTAGTGCTGTGGATCAAAGTAGGGGTCATGAAAATGCTAGGCAAACACTCTAGCACTGAGTTACACTTCCACCCTCCAGTGTAGTTTTATTTAGCTTACAAAGAAGGAAAAAAAAATCATGTTCTTTGCAGGAAATGTATAGAACTGGATATTATCACATTGAATGAAATAACCCAGATTCAGAGAGATAAGAAGTGCTTTCTTTAAAAAACTGGGAATGTTAGGAGAAAAAATATAAAAAGAGAACTTAGTAAGGGAAAAGAGAGGGAGAGAGGAGAAGATGTAACAGAAGAGGGGATGCTCACAATGCTTTATATGCCTACACAGGGATGTCACACCAAAGCCCGTCATTTCTTACAACAACGTATGGCAGGAACAGCAGTAATAGTAATAATAATAAAAGATTCATGGTTTCACAGTTTGGTAGATCTTGTATTTGGAACCTGAGTTCTTGCTGAAGTTTCAGAGTCTTTACCATTGAAAGACTTACAAATCTCCAAAGTTGTGTAGTTTTTGCATTGTCTCTTTCTAAAGAAGGAATAAACAGTAATTAAAATAACTTTCATGAGAGTTGTCTAATGAAAATGAAATTTCTTGGGGGATCATGATGATGGAGGTGACAAGCTCTGCTGTAAGTCACTTCCTTTACTCCATATGTATTGTATCACATATTTATTATATCACATATGTATCATATCACATATGTATTATATAACATATGTATTATGTCACATATATATCACATCACATATGTATCATCACATGTGCATCATATCACTTATGTATTATATCACATCACATATGCAGCATATTGTATATGTTTCATATTCATATTTATCATACCACATATGTATCATATCCATATATATCATATCACATATATATCATATCATATCATATCATATATTCATATCATATCATATCATATCATATATCACAGGCTAACTCAACAGGATTGGGAGCCAGGACCAGAGAAGAATTTGCAACTTTTTGGGCAAGGGCTTTGTTGTAGCTCCTTCCTGGATGGGGAGGAGAGACTTGTAAGTGTAATGGACAGTTACAACATAAGCTAGTCATTAGAGGGGAGGGATTCTCAAATGAGAAAATGCCACCATAAGATCGGGCTGTAGGCAAGCATGTGGGGCATTTTATTAAATTAATGAATGATGGGGGAGGGCCCATTGTGGGTAGTGCCATCCCTGGGCTGGTGGTCTTGGCTTCTATAAGAAAGCAGGTTGAACAAGTCAGTAGACAGTATCCTTCCATGGCCTTGGCAACAGCTTCTGTCTCTAGGTTCCTGACATGTTTGAGGTCCTTCCTGGCTTTCCCTCTCCTCTTCAAGTTGCTTTGGTCATGGTGTTTTTAATCACAACAATGGAAACCCCAACTAGGACAAGTCAGGAAGTTAATAAAACTTATAAGGCTCAGGAAATTCATGAAACTTAAGAGATATGAAAGATCCCTTGAATGCATTATGAAAGCATTAGTCAGTTGTTGGGAAGACCCTGTTTACTAGAGCTGTCTGAAGTTAGGCAAAGAATTCCAGTGACCCAACTTTCATGATTACCTATATCGGAACGGGCTTTTTGGTGATGTAGCTATTTTCTAGTTATCTGTCTTTCCTCATTTGTGTTCCAGAAGTAGCCACAAGCACTGATTTAGTTTATCATTTGATCCTGTAAACCTATCTGTTTTGAATTTATACACATAAAACAACAACATAGATGCAAAATTCAGGACCTAAGAATGTTCATCCTTGAATGATTTACAAGAAGAGAAAGCTGAGAACTCCAACAATTCAACTGTCCAATGAGTGACCAAATCATTTTAAAGCCGAAGTAGGCAGGAGTAGTGTCTGTGGCACATGCGTGTTTAGAAGCTACACTCCAGAGCACTGTGGACAGTGTGTGCTCACTGACTGAGCATCAGACTGGACAGTAGCCCCAGCAGACAGTCTGAGCACCCATTTGAGATGCCTCGCAAATGCTCCAGCCAACCTGTGTCAAATTTTCAACTCTCGGAAACTGCTTGACAGTAAATATGATTTGGGTTAAGCTGAAAAGTCTGAAACTTCACTATGAAGTAATAAAAATACACGCAGTCTACAGAGACATGAAAGGATGATGAAAAATATTACAAATGTCCTGAGTAGTTAGAAAAGGGGCGACCCTTGCTCTTCTTCTATATTTTTGCAATATTTGAAAAATAATACTAAGCATGAATACATTTCTTTCCAGAAATTCATATGAATACTTTAATTTCTCATTGTGTGTGTGTGTATGGGGGTGTGTGTGCGTGCTGTGCGCTTATCTGCCCAAGACCATTAGATATCTCATTAGATATTGCAGAAGACATTTCTCTCTTTACACCATCCAGATTCTGGGGGAAAATCAGATTGTTAGGATTGCTAAGTGTCTTTATCCACTAAGCCATCTCATCAGCCCAAGATGACTATTTTTTTTTTAAATCAGAAGTTAGTAGTCAAGGTCTGCCCTAGGCCTGTCATCAGGATGGTGAGGTACAGGAGCCTGTGGAGTGGAGGACATCTGGATAGAGAATGTAGCGGGTTTCCTGGATTCTTGTGATTAGGATTTTTTAAAAAAGCAAAGTAGTTAATTTAAGAAAGAAACCTTTACATTGGCTAACCATTTAAATATTCCATAGATTTGGTAACTGCTTAAACACCCCATAGCCTTGGCTAACCATTTAAACATCCCATAGCCTTAGCTAATCATTTAAACACCCTATATGGTTAGCTCATTTATAATGTTCCAGAAAAGTTTCACAAAAAAGGTTCTTAAAAGAGAAGAAAGAGGCTTATAATTTTGTTTGTGTAGCTTCATAAAGGCTCATAGGATAGCATAAATTAGATTCAGAGAAAGCCCCGGGAGAGAGACCTTGGAGCAATTTCAAGTGTGAGCCAAATATTTGGAATTCTTTCATTTTCGAAGATGGTAGGAGCTGGAGGGCAGGCAGGCACTGGGCTACTTTGCAGATTATTCATGTTTGGGTGGCAGATGGAGCTAGCCCAGCATCCTTGGGTCTGATGATTTTCCAATATAGTCATGATGTAGGTGAGAAACATGACAACATACTTGGACTGTGGTAGTAGGAAGGGGATGGGAGTGGGATAGGGGGGCAGGAATCGGGGCCAGCAGTGGAAACAATCTGGTGGACTCTGAGAATTATCAACAAGACACTTCAAGGTGGAAATGAATGTGGAGATTGAGGAAAACCATGACATTTAGGAAATACAAGGAAGTGAGATGGCAGAATCAAACTGTTCAAAGGAAGGCTGGGGGAATTATTTATGAAGCTGGGAGGTGGGAGCGCAGAATGCTTTCAGAATGTAGCTGTTCTTTGCTAGGGCTGGGAAGGAGGTCTTGGATCCTCCCTGAGGTCATGTCAATCAAAGGCCAGAGGTCTAGGCAGGTGGAAACCAGTCTGTTCACCCCTCTTTTTAAAGCACAGTTCTTAGCAGTTAGGAGCCACCTGAACAAGCCTTGACTGTATGATGATTCTGAGAGGTGGAGTTAGTGGAGGATGCCATGAAATAAACAATTACCCATCCAAAAAATGGGAGGGGATAATGAAGGCGCCTATTCTAGTTTATCTGCAAAGGCAAGAAACTATACTATGCTCACTGAAAAGTCAATTATAATATACTCTCTTGAGTCACACAAGACACAGATAGGGAGAAGGTACATGTGGGAGTGGACGTGGGATGTGCTGAGATGCCCAAGACAAAACTGGTGTATTTATCAGGGTCATTATCAACTGTTCTGATCCAGATGTGCCACCAAATAAGAACACTGGCTCTAAAGGCCGGATGGCTCTTCTAGGACATACTGACTAAACATCACTGCAGTACTCAACTGTTTAATGAAAAAAAAAAAAAGTATAACTTAACCTGAGTCTATTTAGCAAGTGGTTTGGGAGCATGCCATTTATTAGTACTGAGAGTATAACTATTCCACTCCTAACCTTTAGGTACAGGTATCTTGAATATTTATTAAAAAAAATTACAGTTGTTTTCATAAAAGGAATTTTTATAAAATTAGGGGATGATCACACAGATTGCTCATTTTTTCTTCTTTCATGATTTCTGTGTTTTTAACATACAATCCGTGAGTGGAAGAGACTGAGGATGAAACTCAATAAAGCAAAAATCAAGCACTGACAGACAGAAGCTCCAGAGCAGACCACCAAAAAGCAACCCAATGAAAACAAAGCCCAGAATGCTCAAGAAAGTGGCACCTATTCATATTAATTTGCATTTGTCAGAGTGAACGGAAGCCCCTCCCCTACCCCGTGCTAGATTCATATTGAAAATAAGACCCTGTTTAGTTCATCAGGCTTTCTGGCATAGCAAGTTAGAAATTGCCTTCCTGGCTGAAAATGAAGAAGAGATTGGATTTTTGAAGATATGTATTTGTATAACTCTAATGCATAAAAACTTTCTATAATAAATTTGGTCCAAGTTTTCCCATAATTATTAGAGAGGATTAAAAACCAGTCAACAGTCTCAGTAGGTTCCAGTTTCTATTTTGCATTATAAGGATGTTTATGAATAATTATCCTTAAGGTGCTAGCTCTTATTTTACTTTTTAAAAATTTATTTTTTTCTGTTTAATTTTTAAAAATTAAAGTATAATTATACTGTTTCCCTCATCCTTTCATATCTTCAGTCCATTCTCTGTAACCCCTCATTTTTCCCTCTTGAAATCATAGTCTCTTTTCCTTTAACTATTTTTGTGTATGCACATATATATACCTGTTCAACTCATTTAATATTACTATATACGTTTGACTTTAGAGATGACCACATGGTGTTGCATAGTTTCTGGTGTTCTCAGCCTTCCTTCATTACTGGTAGTTTCTGTGTACAGATGGGGCCCTGTCAGACTTTCCTCTTCCATGTTAGCATGTCTGTTGGTGGTGTTTTTCAGGCCTTGTGCTTAGGCAGCCATTTCGCTGAGGTGTCACAGCTGAAGCTTCCCTGACATTTCTAGGAGACATAATCTCACAGCGGATTTTCTAGTCCTGATGATTACAATCTTTCTGCTCCCCTGATGCAATGTTCCCTGAGCCTTAGGTAAAGGAGTAACATTGTAAATGGAAAAACAAGATCTGGGTGCCCATGCTCGCGTGTTCTCTGCATTTTGATAGATGTGATTTTCTGTAGTGGTCTCTGTTGCAGAGAAGTTTTTTTGATAAAGGATAAACACATTATCTGGCTGGGCCATAGTGTGTGATATCTATAACTGTTATTTTAAAATACATTTTAAAGGTATTCTATTAACTATCTAATGAAATTAGCCTTAAGAATACATAGTTTGTTAACTTCTAACTTTTTTTCTGGCAGCTATGAAGGGCATAGGTGATGAGTTTCTCTTAGAACTTAGGTTAAACCAAGAATCTAAAATTCTCTTAATCAAAATATTTTACCACTTGGTTTTTTTTTTTTTTTTAATAGATGATATCCAACTTCTTTCCCACCCTGCCAAATTTCACAAGAAGTATGTGTAATTCTCTTTGTCCACTGTTTGGCAAGATGGCCAGTACATGGACTACAAGGATTTGTTGGAGATATCCCAATAGGATGGTAGAAAGAGAAAGAGAGTCTAATTAAGATTCTACAAATGTTAAAGAACAATACCCTCCCCCAGACAAGAGTTCCCTTTCTAACATTCATTTATTATATTAAATGGAATCTGTAGACAGCTTTGTGAGTTCTAAAAGCTCAATGTAATGCTTAATGGTATGAAGTAGGAATGGAGACATAAAGTCTTATGTATGTGTATAGTCGTGTGTCCTGTAACAACACTTTAATGGGGGACTACATGTGTGATGGCAATCACGCATATCATTAATATTCAACTAAAATTTACTCTTTTGCAGTGATGTCATATATTACAACACTGCCTTTCTCACTTGTCTGTGTGATAAGGTGTAAAGCAACCTACTGTATTGGTCATCTAACAAAAACACAGCACATGTGACTGCACACAGCCTGTGACCATGACAGTAAGCAATTCCAATACTGATTTATGTATTGCAGTACCATATCTTGAACATTACTTTATAGTACACTTTTATTGATTGACAAATTTAAATGATAGGAACTAGAAAAATTTATATTGTGTGAGCTAAACCAGACCAGAAAGACAAACACTGGCTTCTCTCTGTGTGTATCTCTGTGTCTGTCTGTCTGTCTCAGCTGGATCTTAGATTTTAATGTTTAGTTTATTTATGTTTCATTTGGAGTGTCTGAAGTAGCCAGGAAACAAGGGGCCATTGTCAGGGAGAAGAAATATCTAAAGGGAAGGGGTAGGGGACATCAGGACACAGGTGGTGTGAAGGCAGAAAGGAGAATAATGGGGGAGAAGGCTTAAGTAGAGATGGCAGAGCAGAGCAGAGCAGAGGGTGAGGGAAGGGGTTAAATAACACTTAAGAATCCTTGAAAAACCACATGAAAACCTATTATTTTAAAAGTCAAGTTCTCTGTCTGTCTCTCCCTGTCTCTGTCTCTTTGTCTCTCTGTCTCTGTCTGTCTCTCTCTGTCTCTGTTTCTGTCTGTCTGTCTCTCTCTCTCTCTCACACACACTAACACATACACACAACACACACACACACAATGGAGTTACCCTAAATAGAATAATGTTCCTCCCATAAGCCACATGTTATCACACAAAAACCCTAATACCAAATTCTGGATATCTCCCTTCAAATTGATCAGAGAGCCCCCACACAATATAAGCAATGGTCATTGCTCTTGCTTACCCAGCAAAATCTGACTATATGACAGTTGGATAAATCTGGTTATAAAGATGCTACTCAGTGTAATCACAGAACATGACACTGACTTGGATTCTTCTTCCTTTGCTGGTCAGCTTTCATAGTACCAGAAGGTGCTGTGTGGCTGCTGAGGGTGGCAGAAGTCAACAGTCTTACACAACGGTGAACCCTGAAAACTCTAATAATAACCAGCCTGCAAGGATCTGCTCACTGACTCAATAGTGGAATGATTATTATTGTGGTAACCATCTACTTTCTGATTGGATTTTAGATCCATTCCACAGGTCAGAATTCATGCTTGGTATTGTATACCTGGCAGAGAACCTGTGACTGCAGTTCTCTACCCTAAGGGAATACTTCTTGTTATTATTTTGCTTACTGGGCACAGTATCAAACTGTCTTCTAAATACTCTTCTCTGTACCCATAAATTAATGGTTTTCAGCCCTTACCAGAGAAGCTTCCTTTTGCAGAGGATGGCAACTGATACAGAAACTCACAACTGGACCAAGTACAGAGACTATAGAGTGCTTGGTCCTAAACGGGGCATCTACATCAGCCTCCCCACCTCCATAAGGTCAAGGAACATCTTGAAAGACAGGGGTGGAAGAAAGATTTTGAGAGACAGATGCTGGGAGAAACTGCTGCAACCAGTGTCTTCTCAATAATAGGTAAGAAGTAGGTGTCCTTGTGGTGTCATAGCAGCCATGATTGCCTACACAAGACCAGCCCAAGTCACTGGACGTTCCAACAAAATGGGGAGGAACCCCACCTCTAGCTTAGATGCTATTGGGAGTTGATGGCTGCTGAGAAAGGGGAGCCAATTTTTTCCAGGGACGTAACCCTTGTGAGGCTTCCCGTGCTCCAACGGATGCTGCCGCATGTGCATAAGCATGCAGACAGCACTAACTGGACTCAGGATGTCATTGACAAAGAAAAAAAGAAGAGAAGTTGGGAGGTGGGTGTGGGAAAGGTTGTCAGGGAGAAGTTGGCCTTCAGTTCTTCCTGACAATCTCAAAGAAGAAGTAAAAAGGGTTAAAGTTTACTGTAAGAGTACATTGTTTTACACCAGCAGCAGCTGCAGAGATCTCATCCACCATGCCCGATTGCTTTACAAGGCCACTTCTGCTGATTGCCCTACAGTATCTAAGCTATGTCAGTGTTCTCCCTGATCGTATCATTAAATGATTACTGTCCATTATGTATTTCAAGGCATATATGCAAAGAAAACTAAATTAGATGGTAAAAATATCTCTATACAATATAATCCCTTTGAAGGTCTGGGGATTCCTCCATTTGGATCTATGTAAGTAGAGTTAGGAATAGACTTTGGGAGGGCTGGAGAGATGGCTCAGTGGTTAAGAGCACTGGATGTTCTTTCAGAATATCTGGGTTTGGATTCCAACACATGTATGGCAATTCATAAACATCTGTAACTCTATTATATATATTATATATATATATATTTAACATATAGATGTGTGTGTGTGTGTGTGTGTGTGTGTGTGTGTGTGTGTGTGTGTATGAATAGACTTTGGGAAGCACTTCCACAATGGTAGAAAGGTAACAACAATATTAGTTAAAAAAAAAAAAAAACACCACCAGCTTTTCTAGAACTCTAGCAATGAACATAAGACTCACAACAAGCTGAGTAGTATTTATTCAAGAAAGTCATGTCAATCTCTATAAGAGCTCTGATCTGTGCGTGGTTTCATTTATTTTCACCTCCTTCTCCCTACATCCATGGCAATCTTGAAAACAACCTCAGTAGAAGTTTATAGCCTAGAGCTCAGGGATGAGAAGAAAACAGGTTGATCTCCCTCAAAGATCCTTAGACTCCCATTGCTATATTTCAATATTTTCTAGAAACTTCTTGAAAAGTTCCAAACTCAGGTTTGTTCTTATTCGTTTGACTCAGTGTTTATTTGTATAAACAGTTCTACTCATAGCTGTTTTTTTTTTTTTTCAACAACAGCTAGAAGCAGCTCTCAGCAACTTTCCCCTTACTTTCATTTTTTCCTTTCAAAGTTAATTTAAAATGGGTCCTAGATCCATGTGTAAGATCTAAAATTAGAAACCTCAAAAGGAAAACAGAGGAGCAAGTGTTTGTGACCTTGACTTGACTACATGATCTTTTACATGTGGTAATGAAAGTATAAGCAACCAAAGAGAAAATTGTAAAATTGTTTTGATAAAAATAACCCCCCCTTTTTTTTGCTTTAAAACAGACCATTAATGATGCAAAAAAGAAAGCCCAGAGATTAGAGAAACGTTTATTTGCATCCAGAACATGTAACTAACAGCTACAGTGTGGTGACTGACAGCCCAATTTTAAAATTGGACAGGAGTTTGAAAAGCTATTTAAAAAAAAAAAAAAAACAACACAAAACCCCACAAATAGTAAAAGAGATAAGTCATTCAGTATTATCAGTCCACAGAGGAATGGACATTTAATCTACCATACTACCCATGTTCACTAGGAAGTCTGTAACAATTTTAAAATGCAAATAGAGCCCAAGAAAATTATTACCTTGGCAAGGAAGGATATAGGGAAGTTGGCCCTCATGCTACACTGGTAGGAATATAGAATGGTGAAAGCTGATTTGGAAATAAGTTTGGTAGATTCTCCAACAGTTAAATGTAAAGTCACCATATGACCAAGCTACCCTAACTATGTATAGTCTAAGAAAACCAGAAACATATGCTCTCACAAAGACTTTTACATGGCTGATCAGAGTGGATTGTTTATAGCAGGCAGAAGCAGTTCCAATGGGCAGCTGATGAACCACTAAATAAAACACACGGTTTGTCCACACAGGGAACTATCATCCACTGGTAAAAAGAGTAAGTCTTGGCACATGCTCCAACATGGATGAGCTACGCTAAGCATGCTCTGTGGAGGGAACCAGACAGGAAAGGCTGCACAGTGTATGATTCCATACATATGAAATGTACACATCAGCCACTGCAACAGAACACAGATAGCTAGCAGCCATCAGGGGCCGAGAAATGAGAACATTCCTTTTAAGATTGAGGAAAATGTGCCAGGTAATGAAGGTTACCCAATGCTGAAGAGAGTAAAAAATACTGATTTATGTACTTCAAAGGAGTAGATTTTGTATGTCTGAGTTCTCCTCCAATAATGATACCCTGCCCTTGTAAAAGGAAGGCACTCTTAGTGTGGGTCCGTGGGGTTGTAACTTAATCTGACACCAACTGACTGGTATCTTGGTTAACTTCTGCATCTGTTTCCTCATCTTAGATGAGGACAACAATAGGAACCTCAGGAAGGCTGTTAAAGGTTGGGGCAGGTTAAACAGGCCATCACTTAGAGCAAGGGATGATGTATAGAAAGTGGACCACAGTGTTTTATTCTTTGGAGCTAAATTTGTAAGTAACTGCGAGTCCTTGTTGAACATGCTGGTACATGTTCAGCATAAATTCCCAGTCTGCAAATGGTGGAACTCATGGGCTAGCTCCCGCTGATAGTCGTAAGAATCAGTTGGCCAAAAATATGGATAAGAAGATAATGTTTGAAAACAAACATCTTGGATACAGTGTCAGAATTAGCAACTTGCATGCATGGTGAGATAATTTTACAAGCCCTCCAACATCTTTAAGCAGTTCAGTCTATATTCAGGATTCTTCTTCTATATGATTTTATTTGGAATTTATTTTCAGATCACTCTATTTTCCACAGTGATTGAAACTGAAGATGATTCAGCAGTATATGAATCCAATTCATAGGAATATACAGCACATCTATGCTAATGTAAAGGCAGTACAGCCAATTTTTAAAAACGTGCTCGTGGCGTATAGAAGAACATCATCCAGGGGGCGGTGGGCATTAGAACTGTAGAAGGATGAGCCTTCAGATGAGAGGTCAGAACCCTGTGCTTTGCCAGCGCTTTGTGATGAACATTTTCAGTGCACAGAACGATTTGCATTTGAGGTCAAAAGCAGAGGCAGTAGCAACCACACTCTTTCTAGAAAGTATTGAAGAAAGGTTTATTTTTCCTTTCCTTTCCCCCTCTCCCCCTGTTTTAGATGCACTGGGGCTGGCTAACAATTGCAATCCATTCTTGAGATCCCTCTGCTCTCTTTCTTTCCTCCAGGGAACCGATGTGAAGCCAGTTCATGCAGACGCCCCTATGTATGAGCAGGCTGGCCACAGCCTGGCCACGTGCATGCTTGCAGCCTTCATGCAAAGCAAGTGACAGAAAGTGCTGAACTATACAGGAAAGGTTTGGATGGAAGAATAGGATAACTTATTAAAATAAAGTTATTTTTGAAGCTGGGAAGGACTCTATAACTCATTAATACTGAAGTATTACATTTGCATATGAGAATGTAAAGGTCTTGAGATGCTGAGCAACTTGGCAAGGTTATCCAGGTAATTAAAGGCAGATCAAGTCACACTGCTTTGCACAGTGTGTGTGTGTGTGTGTGTGTGTGTGTGTGTGTGTGTGTTGTGTAGGATATAGAGAGCAGCCTTGCTTCCTTGGGCTTAGAATGAAGCTCCCCCTCTGGTCTCTCTGTTTCCCAGTGCAATGTGTGTGTGCGTGTGTATAATTTTTTTTTTTTTTTTTGCTTCGTCATATACTGGAACCAGCGACTTTACAGGAGTCGCTGATTGAGGAGGCCAGATTGAGACCACTGAAGCATCCTGCTTCATGGACTCAGCATCTGCTGGGTTCTCAGCTTCTGCAGCACGCATGTGACCATGGTTGGACTACCCTGAAGTGCTTTCACTCCATTGTAATGTCAATAGTGGTAGCTGAAACCATGGCTAAGCTGGGGGCTGCTGTGCTTCCTCTAGCACACTGAGAAGGCTGGAGCAGGAGTGATGGGATAGAATATGGACAATGAAGAGCCACTGCTCAGGAGGTAGTGAAGCTGTTCCCTCTAAGTGACACTCTGGAAGGATGTTCGACTTCCTCTAAAACAGATCAGAAAGCAAGGGCTAGTTTTCCTCAAGGAGGCCGAAGGTATAACTGGCCAGCACTATGGGGAAGAGGGAGAGATGGTGATACCTGGTAATGTCATCCAGTCTCATCTCAGCCAGCAAGAACAATCTGCTCCTGCAGAGGCAGAGTTGGGGGGCATTATCCCTTTTAGAGAGGCAGCATGAAGAAAAAGGGACTCTTGCTGCCATACAGGGAGGGTTACAAAGCCCTCATAACGAGAGTGAAAATGGACTGAAGGTTCAATACCCATGGTCATAATAACACACGATACTTGCATTCAGGTCCATCCCTGTCTGACTGCCTGGTCCCTAAAGTAGCTAATGTCTGGGCCATTTCAGTTCAGTCCCTTGAGACTTTAATAACATACAACCTTGGGTTTCATTTGTGGACTAAGGACATTTCCTGAGACTTTCCATCTTTGAACAGCACAGCCAGAAGCTTGAAGGAGGATAATGACTTTCAGTCTATGACCACCTCCCAGGAAAGTAGCCTTGCGTCCTTGGGACTAGAATGAAACTCCCTTCTGGTCTCTCTGCTTCTCAGTGCATGCTATGACCCTTCTTGCATTTTATGTAGAGTATTCTCCTTGTGTGTTCTCCTGGGGAACACTAGGAGCTTCTTGAGAACAACCAACCTGATTACTTTGTCTTCTAACCTCAGCACATGAGCTTTGGACACAGTCGTGTGCAGTAATGGTTTTGTAGCATGAGAAAGTGATATTTACTCAGTTTGGTTAGTATTTTGCTGTTTTTCCAAAAGGAGCTGTTTACTCTACCCTTGCTCCTGCCTTCGGCTGAATGCATGCATGCATAAAAAAAGAAAAAAGAAAAGAAAAAAAAAGAAAAAGAAGAAAAGAAAAGAAACCAGATAGTGCTTTCCTGATGGGAGCTGCTTTCTGAAGAATGATATAGTTTTCCAAGAAGGTACAATTTTCCACCCAGAGTCATTGAACTAGACTTCATTCATTCCAGCCAAGGGACACAAGGCAACACTTGCACCAAGCAGGAGGGAAGCCCTTCCATGAAGTACCTTTCATGACCCTGTAAGTGCCACCATCTCTGTCTTTTAAAATTGTTTCCTACTCCAATGTGACCTGCAAATAATGAAGTGGCCAAACGCTCTTGTAAGGCACAATGAAACTGCCATGTCCTCTGAGCACGAACTGACTCTCCCTCTTAGAGAGGCCCTCATAGTTCCATAATCCAACAGTCCAATGCTAGGTCAGCCATTTCAACAGACTGCCTGCAATGACTCACAGATATGCTAGATGCCACATACCCTTCAGACACTCCTGAGGGTGAATATCGACCACAAGGGACCTAACACAGCAAACAGGACATAGAAGCTAAACTACCTGTCCTTAGTGCTCATGTCACAGGCCCTTCTGCATGACTAAGCCAGCACTCTGGAAGGCCCTGCTGGTCTGCCTCCTGTTTGGACAGTCATAAACCTGGCTGAATTGTGAAAGGCGAGATGTCTTAGGTCATTGAGACCTAAATGGACAAATCAGCTTAGCACAGATCATGAATAATGGGACTGAATGTGAGGAGTCAGGTTGGGTAGGATCCTTTGATGGGAGCCTACTGAGGAAGGTATGTCCATGGGGCTGAGTGAAAGCGATTGCTTCTCAGAACTTCATTAGACAACTAGGGCAAGAGTGACCTCTGGGTAGTCAGCCAATGTCCAGCAATCATTTCTACCCATGCTTGAGCATCTGCTTAGCATTAGTCTCTTACTCCAAACCCCAGATAAACCTTTCTTCCTACCACTGGCAAGCATTGCTTCAATCAGCATTAGACCTGCCATTAGTACAGATTGTAGTACCAGCACCAGACTGCTCTGGATCTTTTCATATTTTGGAGCATTTGCATATGCATAATTAGGTATCTTGGAGATGGAACCCAAATCTTGGCTTGAACTTGACCTATGTGTCACATACATCTCACTATATTCAGAAGGTGATTCTGCATATTTCAATGTGTTTGATTGTGAATCTCACATGAGAGAAGACATAGAATTCTTTGTATGTACACATGAAGTTCTGGATTTGTGAAATATTTCACACGTTGGGTTTTGGGGTTAGTCATGGTCATCCTGTGCTTTGTATGGATGGTCTCATTTAATTATTTGTCGCAGTCACCCTACTAGGAAATGATAGTTGTTAGGATGATGAGGACCCTGAAACTCCGAGAAGTGACATCATTTCCTTAATACTAAACAGCAAATAATAGCTTAACCCAAAGCTTGGGTGTGTGTGTGTGTGTGTGTGTGTGTGTGTGTGTGTGTGTGTGTGATGATGATGATCACATCCTGCTTTGATGTGTCCTGGAGAGCCTTCACCAATCCCTCAAGCAAGGAGAGTCCTTGACATGGTCTGACTTCTTAGAACACACATAGTTTATAAAGCATAGCAGCATTTGTACAGGCACAAAAAGTGTCTGCCTTTTCTTTAAAAATACCCCAAAGTCACAAAAGTATTAGTCATCTCAGGACACTGGGTACCCCTCTCTTCTGAGTTTCTCAAGGTACTCAGGAGGATGGCAACATATTGCCTCCCCAAGACTCCAGCTGCGCATCTAATAAAGAAGGCGATCCCAGCAGCCAGTGTTCATTAGGCACCTGCTATACTCGGCTCTGTACTGAGTGAAATAGAGATTTCTGTCATTTCTACTTTAGAGGAGGAAAGAGGCACAGAGAAACTCTGCCTTGCTCAAGGTCACACAGCTGGCCTTCAGTAGAGCCAAGACACTGAGACCTTTTGTCCCTGTCCTTGGGATCTGGGCATGTCTCAAGTTGCGGTAGCATAGACCAGTATCAATGAGATACCTAGCCACCATACATCAACTTCCCCAAGCCTCATTGGCAAAGGGTAGAAAAGTCCAGAGCACTGTGTATACTCAGGATGTTGCTGACCAGACCGGATCAAAGTCTTATGTGCTAGGGGAGTATCAGAGGAAGACTCTTGAGAGAGGGAACAAAACTCAGAACAAGATGTCAAAAACAACTGGATAGAAAGAACAAGATCTGTCTACTCCATGACTTTATACCAACTGTATTTAGGATTTCATTATACTCTATGACAGGTTCCTCATAGGGACCTATCATAGGGATATTTGCATCAAGAAGCTAGGAGACTGAAGTTGCTTATATAAAGGGACCGTGTGTGTGTGTGTGTGTGTGTGTGTGTGTGTGTGTGTGTGTGTTCCCATGCCGCAGAGAAAACAAAATCATTCTCTTTCTGCCATTACCATTGACAGTGGACTTTAGGGACTTGTATTTTGATCTGTTCTGGCCATTCTAGACAGGCAGGGCTGTGAGCTGCAATTCCACAGGTTTAAATGGTTCTTTGAATTGCTGTTGAGTTTCCATGGGCTAGACTTTGTCTAGCCCAGGCCCTCCAGCACCCTGTCTCAGCTCATTCCTTCAAATAAGAGGCTTTATATTTTATTCATAGTAACCTGCTGCTGTGAGTTGAGGGCACTTCAGCCATTTCTCCTTCTCAGCATTCTCCAGTGGCCACTTACAGGTTCTGGTGAATGAATGCTGCTCCCAAAGCCAATCCATGCCCATGATAAAGGTTTTCTCAGGCACTTCTCACTTTTAATTTCTCTTAACAATGCACTTGTAACTTTCCACTATCCCCATTGGGTGCTTTTACAACTGACAGCGCTTTAGCTTTATGACTTGTAAAGAATGACCACACAGGACACAATTTTGACTGCGAAATTTCACCTAGTTCAATGCCTGGTGACTGTTCAAATTATGTCCCAATTTCACTCAACATAGAGTTTCCTAAATATCCTTTCATTTGGACTCAGAGGAGTTTCTCCTCATGTAAGTGCCCACATTGGACTGATGAGATCTCTACAAACAACAGCTTCTTTGGGTGCTTATACTCCCCATTGGATGGCCAGCTTCTGGTACTGCACTGCAGGGTAAAAGATTCATGGCATTGGTGTTTAGAATGAATGTTACCCTTTTCCTCACCTTGATCTCTAAATGAAAGCTGGGCCCACAGCCAAGGCCAAGTTGAACCATGTACTCAAAGAGTCATTCTGTATTTCAGAAGTAAAAATATGTGGGGTGAAGAATTGGAGAAGTCTATTGACACTTTACAAGATATGTGACCATGATACAAATGTGTTTGGGCCTCAGCTTCCACATCTGCAAATGAACAACCTTGTGTCACTCACCTGATTAAAACTGTTAGGACATGTACGACTGTACAAGCACATAAACTGGTTCATAGGAAACTGTGGGCAGATATGATGCTGGCTGCAGTCCACACAATCATAGTATTCATCATGTGTATAGAGGAGCCGACCCAGGCATATACATTAGTTGTGCTCATGGCTGGCTTTAACCATTGTTCTCATACAGATTGACTTTTATCCTAGGTCCAAAATTATTTGCTCAATAAATAGTTGCCATTCACCACTTAAAAAGTAAATTCTGTGACAGTAAGACATTTATACCTATGAAACTGAAATATCCTTAAAATGGAAAAGAAAAACACTTGGCAGTATCTGTGTTGTAGCATGCATGGAATGGCCCTCCTACTTGACACTAGCCCATGCCATTGCAAGTCAAACTCACCACACTGAATCCTTGGTGAGTTTGGAGCTCACATTCCCATCTTCTTCCAGGAAGATGTCCATTTGCAAATTGGCATCATTGTCTGGGCTGAGAAGTAATTGGTAATGACTCGAGCGGGGATTCCAAGGCATCTTAAAACTGTAAGCGGCAACAATCACGTGAGACACACCCATATAACAAAACACAGTGAAAAATCCTCTTCTCTGTGGTCTTTCTTCCTCCCCAGTGTGAAAAGGTCCCTTCCTCAGATGTTCCACACCTAGGAAGTGTGTCTTGTTCAGTCCCCCGAGGGCTAGAGAGAGACCGTGTTGTTAGACTCTTGAGTACAACAGACGATGCCAACAAAATCATTTCTAACAGAAACCCGATAACCCTGTGTTAATTGTTTAGTTCTAACCACAAGCTCATCAAAAATAGCAGTGATTCAATTCTCTTAAGGGGGCATGTTCCTGAAAAAACACCATTTTTAGAAGCCTACCCCAAGGTAGGATTAAATGGTGCTGGTCCTTATTGGGACACGCTACTTCTGGATGAAATTCCTCCTGCACCACTCTATGCAGGGTGACACCACTGAGTCATTTTAGTTGTTAGATAATAAATTACCTGGATGCATCTCTTGCCATATGTACCTATTGATTAAGCTTAATCCAAGTGCCCTTTCTAACTCCCAGGACACCAGACATCAGGGCTCATTGGAAATAATTCAGCTGACAATTTTAAGATTAATGACTTGGCTTGCTTTTTTCCCCCCTCCATCAGAATAATTTAGCATTTTTTAAAATAAAGACTATCCAGCCCTTTCAACAGAACAACCTTGGAAGTACAAATGTGAGTTTAGTAGAGGTATCCTGTCCTTCAAATGACTTGCCTCAAGCACCAAACAACAGGGTGACAGCCACCACTGGCTTCTCATGTCTACAATCCTCTAAAGCTTCTAGTCACCAGTATATGACTGACACTCATGTTCTATTTCTGGTGAATTCTAATGTGAATTGCTGGGCACTAGATCACATTATTACTGAAGGGGACTTGTTCAAGTAATTTAAGACAGTAAAGGCTGACTTTGGGGTACCAGCTCCTCCTACCACCAACTTTCCTTTCTGATTTGCTTCTATTGTGATCTCTGTATAGTATAGTGAAGATCCATCTTTGCTTAATTTGACATCAAAGCCTGTCCTCAAGCACAGAGAACATCCTTTATGCAAATAGTATACATGGATGTAAGGTTTCACTATTTTATCTGTTCTAACCCAAAGTATTGAGCTACGCAGTGGAATTTCAGGTGTGTGAAGGACTGGGTCTTTTTAAGGTTTCCTGAAATGAGTGTATGGGAGTGGCTTCCTCTCTGTGCTTTGGCTTTAAAGTCCCAAGCATCCAGAGATGCTTTCCAACCTTCAGTCACCAGGAAGCCCAGGCTTCTGTCTGACATGAGCAGCCTCCCAGAGGATGACTGCTCCCAGGAAATGAACATGACTTGAGTCTTTGAGTATAGTCAAAAGGCTCAGAAAATATGCTTATTCATACGGTGCCATATGAAATCACAACAAATTAAAGAAAATGTCATTTCTGTTTGTGTGGAACAGGACTAGTCTTAGACTGTGACAACTTTGTGTTAAACTAGGTGGGTCTCACATTCATTTTAAAAGGTGTCCTTTCCCAAGACTATAGCCCCCATACTCTCAGGTTTTGAAATTTTGATTTTAAAATGCTAACTAGGCAAAGCAGTGTTTACTAATGAGCGGGCAGAAAGGACGCTCTGACTTGAATTTAATGTTTCTCAGAGGCAAGAAGAGTGCTGTGTGAATGAAAATCATTACTGAAGTGAGGACATAGTGAAATGAATGGCCTTTTAAAATAGCCACTGAATTAACTGTAACATTGCCTGGGCCGATGAAGCAAGTGCCATTTGGTAAAATGATACACAAGACTAAAGAGAATTATTCTGTTCCCATCTGTTTTGCTGGGCAGATTGGATATTGGATGGACTAAGCCCCAGATGGGTGGCTGTGGAGGTGACGATGCTCACTGACTACTGATACCCAACTGACGAGGGTCCCCTGAGACTTACAGATGAGGAACAGATGAGATGACCTAGCTATTCTTTTCATATCTAGGACAAGCTTTTAAGAACTTACAAAACATCTCATCAATAACAAATAAGTGTATTTATATAAGTTTCAAGAAAAAAAATAGAATTTGTCTTTCCTTATTCTTTATTATTTTAGGTTTTCTTTAATCTTTAAAAGAAATTCTTAAAATGGCTCATGCTTTGCCCACTCCCTTCCTTAGCCCCTCCAACCTCCATTGCTCTGGGTGGCAGGTGATGGATCATGTAGGAAGCAGTCTATCATTCTTCCCATAAAGATTCTGTAGTCAGAGAGATGTGAGCATATTTGGCCCAGCACAATTTAATTATGCATTGACTACATCCCAGAATAGTCACCCATAAATTCTATAGAGCCAATGGGAGCTGTTAAGTCTCCTTACCAGCTTATAGATAAAGTGATTTGAAGTGAAATTTCTGTTACATTAAAAATCATTACTCTATTGGACACTTACATGTGTTAAAGACACCAGCAAAAACCCAGCACTGGCCATATCGGACTGGTGTTTCCGAGCTTTTGTATTCTAGTAGAATGTCAACACTTCCTGTCCAGGCTGATGGAGGGATACCGTAGGCATAGATATTGTCCCATGATCCAACAAGAACACCTTCGTCATCCTTGGCATTCACCTATATGAGACCACGAGAGATGAAAAAAATAAATAAAGGTCATTTAGAAGATTGGTGTGGGGCAAGCTGAGGCTTCTAGTGCTGTCTGTGAGTCGTGTGTGGGGAAAATTCTTCCTATTCCTGTTCAATTGATCATGTTGTCACCAAGGGTAATGATGCAAGACCAGAGTGTGCAAAGGTAAAGACATGATGGCCAAGACTCAAGACTACCTTCTGAGCAGCATGTTATCAAGCATAGTTGAATGGTGAGTAAGAAGAGCCTTCTCAATTTGATTTGGAAAAAGATACATATCAGGTACGTGGTTTGGCCCAGAATGACATGGAGAAGATAGGAGAAAGACTGAAAGAGGAGAAGACTCTTTAGGAGGGACTCTTGTGTCAGTGAAAGGTGAATTCAACTGACAAATCAAAAGTTAGTGATGAGGTAAGTAGTGGGAACTCTCAAACTGCAAAGGGTAATACCAATGGCCAAAGGCACCCTTAAGAGTCGATGGGAAAATAGACTTCCATAGGCACTGTACATCATTGTTTTGTTTTTAATTACTAAAGAAATATTCTTCAGGCTTAGGGATGGCTCAGTGGATAAGAACACTGGCTGCATAAGCATAAAGACTTGAGTTCAAATCCCCATCACCTATGTTAAAAATTGGAAATGGCCAGTATTGTGGGAGGCAGAATCAGGATTGCAGAGTCTTGCTGGCTGCAGCTCTTTGAGATCCTATCTCAATGGTTCAAGAGAAGACACAGCAGGATACTTGATATCTTCCTCTGTTCTCTACCTGTACATATGTGCCCCCAACATGCACATATGTGCATATATATATACACATATATATATTTGAGTTGCTGATCAAACCAAGGCCTTGTACTAGGCAAGTATTTTACCATTGAATTACATCTCAGCACCTACTTTTATAATTATATTACAAGGTGTTTCTATTTACCTAGGAGATCTGAGATCTTAGTATAGTAGAGACTTAAACTGATACTGGAAATTTAGAATATTTGGGAAATTCTTGATATACACTTGATACTAGAGCAGAAACATCTAGTAGACCTAACGTGCAGGGGCAAAGACAGTTGATGTTTAGAAAATAAAACGAAGTCTGGAAGGTTGCTTTTTTTTCTGGACACTGCTGATCTACTTCTTGGAATGAGGCTTTCATTAGTTTAATTGCAGTCAGCATCCAGGTGAGGACCAGTGGGAATTCTATTCAAATTGGGTGCTGCCTCATAACTGGCATGACAGTGATTGTGAATACTCAGAGTGTGGTTTGTGAATCAGCAGTAATCATGTTCTCTGAGCTCATCAGAATGCATAATGTCAAGCTCCTCCCAGTCCTGGATGATAGTGAGAAGACATTAATTAGCTTTCGATGCAAAATCAGGCCCTGAAACTGTGTGACTAGATTGCGGAACCTGTAGAAGAGATACGAAAGCACAGTGAGTTTCTATGTGTCGCAGCATCAGCAACCTCCTGGACCTCTCCATTCGGCTGCTCTACTTGCTGGAAAGGACTCTTATTCTGAAATGCTTCAAGAGCTCTCAGAAGGCAGAGATTAAATATGTGAAATGTGTCTTTTAAATTCTGGCAAATCTGAATAAAGAGCTGGTGATCAAAATTATTCAACAATTAGTCTATATCAACAACCATGCAGGCCTTGGCCACTGACTATGCATAAGGCCTTTCCCTCAGGAAAGGCAGAGGCTGAGTGCATGGGAGTGTATTTTGATGTGATGATGAAGACAGAAGCACACACAGGTAGAGTGGAGGAGAGGAGAAATCAGTTGGAGGGTGGTCCCATCATCTGGAGTTTGGCAGAAGAGATGCCATTCAAGCTGTCCAGAAAAGTTGTCATCCAAAGTTGAATAACTGTGTGATGTCATGAGATAATAGGACAAGCTTAGGAACCTTTGTATGGCTATCACATAAGTACTCAGGACTGAATGAAATGCTATTCTACCTTTGACTTTGTGTCCAGTCAGGTTAGAATGAAGACTCTTGGTCAGTACTTAGTTAATGCATTGAATGTAGAAGAAAAAAAAACGCATTTAAATTTCTTAAAGACCTCTACCAGGAAGCTCAAGGCTTTGTTGTGAACTTACTTCAGCCAGTTCTTCAGACCCTATTCTTGACCAGCACTTGTCTGTCCTTGCAGATGAATTAGATATCAAGAAATGAGGGCCAGCTATGATGAAACACCAGAAGTGTCTGTGGTATGCCTTGGTCTTTGTGGAGAGATAGTATGTTATGTTTGAGAAGTAAAATAGAGTTTATGGATCCCAGAGATAAAAGTCCCTAAACTGTGGTTCTGATGTATGATTTTCAGATAGATAACCATTGAATAGAAGCCTACTAATAGCATAAAGCTGAACCCAATCACCTAGGGAGACGAGTAAGAAATAAATAGCCCTCTTCCCTACAGACTTTTTAATTGTTAATGCTGAGTGCTGCCCCCTTTGCTAGATAAATCACAATTCTCACTTATTAGCATTCGGCAAGATTAGCTACTGTGTTCTAATTAGAACATTGATTTCTAAGGAGCTCACAGAGTGAGGTATGCCTTCAGTGACAGATGAAAAGGGTTAAAGTAAAATAGCCCCTTCTAGACAAGAACTTACTCTGGAGGGGCAATCCAAGGGCATGCTGGGGCTTTTATTTGCTAGAGTTGGCTGTTATAACAACCTATTGTGAACTCAAGTTAAGACCAGGGGCAGAATCAAATGTTTTGAGTATTGGTGATCCAGCATACAGTTTAAACCTGGACTACCGACCAGAATTAACCTTTAACATTAATATGGCTGTGTTAAATTCCTATTCCAGGGGCTGGAGAGATGGCTAAGAGAAAAGAATAACTGGCTGCTCCTTCCGAGAACACAAGAGTTGTTTCTCTCCAGGGAAACTAACGCCCTCTTCTGGTTTCTGAAGACAGTGCATGCCCATGGTGCACATAGAAGCAGGCAAAAACAGTCTACACATAAACTAATTTAAAAATAAATTAAAAGTTAAATTTCCATCGCACATGCCTACAGAACTGGAAAGATGAAAAAGTACCCCTGAACGTTACTATCAGCCACAGCAGTTGCATAAGATCCTGCAGGAAACTCGAACACCTAGTGCCCAAAGCTGATGTCTACTGTGAGAGGGACAGGGAAGCAGCGGGGCTCAGAATCCCATTTAACCACGGGGTCTTCGGAAGCCAGACTGCGGAAACAACACAGTGCTACAGTGTTTCATCTATCTTTTAAAATCTGAAATTATAATGGCATCTTTATCTTGTTCTGACCAAAGACGTGGAAACAATTTCTGTTAAAAAAAAAATGGATGGGAAAGGGTCACATATCAAAAGAGGCAGATATTCTGTGGCTATGATTTGGAAATGACAGAAAGCCTAAGAGTGTGACCTCATGGGAGACACTTTAGTTGAGTCCAAGGCTCTGCACGAAAACTGATAGAATCCTAAAAGAAGGAGCAGAACGTAGGGCACTAAGAAAGGTGACCCCTCCCCTCAGCTCCTTTCCTTTGCTCCAGTCTTTGCTCATCCCTGCTCCAGTCTCCCAGTGGCTTCAGAGCAGATCACGAGGTACAGTGCCCTAAGAACTATAGGTCTCTGGAGAATCAAAATTCATCTTAGGTTAAGAAATGCCACATTTCATCTATCAGAACAAATAAAACACTCAAAGAAGAACTGTGCATAAATACATAAAAAAGGAAGAACATGAGACTTAGTAAATAGAAAGGAGGGAAGAAAAAGCAACGCTCTTACATAGAAGAAAACTAAGGAGCATGAAGCATTTTCTCCAAATCTATAATGAGATCTAAAGGGCATATGGATGACCAAAAAAATACCACTTCAGAAATAACGATGTATCATTAGCTTTGAAATACAGAATAGTCAGTGCTCAAAGCAAATAAACGACATTGAGGAGAAATGAGATAATCAAAAATATTAACGAAAAAGACAGATGTTATTAGAGAGACCCTAAGAGCTATCCAGGGCACAGATGACACAACACAAAGATAACTAGTGTCCTTAAAGTAGAGAATCCTCAAAATGACACCAAAGGTATGACCACACTCTAGAGCGTTTGCTTTATCAAGAGAACATTGAATCTACACTGAGAGTCCATGGTTTGACCCAGGCCCCTAACCTAGAACTCATAATAGATTTAACTTTTGAATAAAGAAAAAAATTGCTTGGTCATCTAGACAAAAATAGTGCCGCTCAGCAAAAATTGAGGGAATCAGGCTGTCTTCAGATGTCTCCACAGTACCATTCAGTGACAAAACACTGTCAATTACTATTCACATAGTCCTGAGAGATAGGTGTCTGAAGGATGTTAGGCAGAGCCAAGCTGAACAAGGATAAGGCCAAGCAACATAAAGTCTCAATCATGAAGGATCTCAGAGAATGTAAGAGTCATAAACTCCATCAAAAGTACAGTTGAGCATCCTTCAGGGCTATAGCTACAAAATGAGTTGAAAAGCTTGTAAATGTAGGACCAAAAATGATTATAAAAGAAATGAGATAAAAGAGTCAAAGGAGAAAAGGAAAGAAAATGTTAATGACTCAATGTGTTGGTCTCTCATAGTTAATTGAAACCATCTAAAATTAAAATATAATTCAAATGTACATAATTACTTTATGTCTAATTGGTTTCATAATTTGAACTAATTTTGGAAGAAACTGTTAGGAAATATCTGTTATGAAGAGACATTATTTTTTTAAGTTTTCTGTTCTGTATAATTCAGTATTTTTCTTCTGCTAAAAGTAAGATTTAATATAATTAAATAGGATTTAAATATAATTAAACATAATTCTTTAAATAATAGGATGCCATTTTGTGTAAATACAAACAAATAGATCAATGGAGCACAGCAAAGAACACAAAAATAAATACACACACACACACGCACACACACACACACACACACACACACACACACACGCACGCACGCACGCGCATGCACCTGAAAAGGAAATTTCCTAGACAAAAGATTTGGTTCAACAAAGACAGATAGAGCAACTAGGAATCATATGTCAGGAAGCCTCGTGGAACTTAAGACTCACAGGCCTGAAGAGACAATCTATGGACTGGGTGAGCATTTGAAAACCATATGTCTGATAAGGGACTGAAAGGCTAAGCAGAAACATTAAATAATTGTGGGAGCGAGAGAAGCCTCTTCACTGGAATAGCTGCTTGCAGGTTGTTCAGGGAACTCCATTACAGTGTTGGTGGGATGTGAATTAGCGCAGCCATTTGGATGGCAGGATGGAAGCTCTTGAAAGAAAGACTACCTAGTGCATTAATCCACTTCTGGTTATGTTTCTGTGTTGGGTTTTACTGTTGTGAACAGATACCATGACCAATGCAACTCTTATAAGGACAACATTTAATTTAGACTGGCTTACAAGTTCAGAGGTTCAGTCCATTGTCATCAAGGTGGGAGCATGGCAACATCCAGGCAGGAATGGTGCAGGAGGAGTTGAGAGTTCTACATCTTCATCTGAAGGCTGCTAGCAGAATAATGACTTCCAGGCAGCTAGGATGAGAGTCTTAAAGTCCACACCCACAGTGATACTACTCCAACAAGGCCACACGAACTCCAAAGGGCCACACCTTCTAATAGTGCTACACCCTGGGGTGAGCATATACAAACCATCACAGTTTTCCAAAGCATTGACATCATTAGGTCAAAGAGACATCACAGCTCATCTTCACTGTAACCCTGGCCAGGATAGCTGAGGCATAAACTTGATGTAGCTGATAGGAACCTGGGTAAGGAACACTCAGCACATAGACACAAGAGAATGCTATCGGCATATAGACACAAGAGAATGCTATCCAGCAGTAATGAGAAAAATATGGACACATTATTTCAATTTTATTCTTTAAACTGTTACAAAATTACTTTTTGAGAGAAGTGGTACATTTTTACTTTATTACCAACTTTTCTTTGCTTTCCTTTTTAACCAAAGAGAAAGCATTTATAAAAAAAAAAAACTCTAGGAGTTGGAATGTTTATCAATCAAATCTTTTCAATTCTACAATGAAAATTTGGTTACAAATTTCTTCTTAATTATTATATCTATGTTTTCTGAAGTATTTACTGAAAGGGAGTGGATGATTAAAGCTCCCATCATGTGTCACAGAAGGTGCTTAGTGTGGCTATTACTGCAAATTCATGACTTAGGTCTGAGGGAACAGTTAAACTATTTTTTTTTCCAGCTACAGAGCAGTCAGAAAGCAGTGCTCTGTAAATGGGGAAGAGAGACTGAGCCATCCAAGAAGTAGACCACCAGGGGCCGGGCAATGTGGGTTTTCTGTAGCTACTTTCTCTGAATGAGCATTCTCCTTTAGAGCAATGGTTCTAAGACTTCTAATGCTATAACCCTTTAATACAGTTCTTCAAGTTGTGTTGATCCCCAATCATAAAATATTTTCATTGCTACTCCATAACTATAATTTTGCCTCTGTTGAATAGTAATACAAATATCTGTTATTTTGAATGGTCTTAGGCAACTCCTGTGAAAGGATTGTTTAACCCCACAAATGTCCTGACCCACAGTTGAGAACCACTGCCTTAGAAGGGGAAGAACAATCCTATGATTCAGAAAGCTAAGAGAACTTGCAAGCCTCAGAAGCTCAAAAAGTTAACAAGATTCACAAGCCTCTCAGAGCTACCAGTTGGGGCTGTGTGCAGTTCTGCAGGAACTCTGAGGATGTAGTTTTTTGAGTCCTCAGCCATGCTGTGGTGGGCTTCTCAGTGACCCAGCTGCTTTTATTTACCATGCTCCTGTGGGGAACCCTGGCTGGCCATGCTCGGTTCTGAGGGAGCACAGCTGATGACAGTAGTCTGTTCTACTCCTTAGCATCATACTGGGCAATCTTCGAGTCTAGAATAAGAATAAGCTTGCGTTCTGCACCATTTGAAAGACAGAAAGATAACCATAAAGTTGGAGCAGATTTGAACGTCAATACTGACAATTGAAGACATTTGACATTTTTAAGTGTCCTATTCCCTGCAGCCCAGAGTTTCCATTTTATATACTTAGAATTTGCTTTCTGTTTCTTTTTTAACACATGTAAAGGGATTTCTCTTCTCTAGTATGCACATTTTATATGGCTATGATGAAATGACTTTTCTTTGTTATAAGCCTGTTTTATTCTGCTAAATTTCATTGTTTCAAGTTATGGTCTCGTAAAGGTTAGGAATTTATAACTTTTTGAAAATACTTTTATATGTAATCTTGCAAACAGTTTCTTAAAACAGTGAATATGAATTTGGGGTAACACGAACCCTCTTAACAGGTATATAGTTAAATTTGGGAAGGAGAGAGATTATTCCTAGTATAAACCCTTTCCAGGTTCTGTAAACCACAGGTCCTCCGTTACAACACTGTGGTGACCAGCCATAAGCATAGCAGACCACCTGTCTCCCACACACCTAGGGATTTGTCAGTGAAACTCAATAGCAACTGTATAGATTGCATTGAGAGTGAATCAGGGAGGGCCAAGTGCAGATGTGAGGGCCACAACATCATCCATTCTTAATAACAGTTGTTTCCTTTCTCATTTACACATTTAGATTCAATTACCATCACCACAAAGCAAGTGTAGACAATAGGTTCTGAAGGCCCATTTATTTGGGTATATAGAGATAAGGTGAAGTTCTTAAAAGATTACCCATGGACAGACAACCCAGCAAATATACCCAAGAAGGAAGAAATAGAGCTGCAGGAATTCTATTCCCCTTTGGCTGGCTGCTTCACCTTGGTCCTCTTTGGGCTTTCATGGCATTTATAAATACCACAGTCGACATTTTATATGAAGGAAAAGAAATCCAAGCGCCATCTTGGATTTTCACAGTCAGGATGATGGCGATGGGGGGGTAATTAGCTGTTTTCTTCATGGGTGTGGTTGGAATGTTGTATTGCCTTCCTGCAATGCCCTTCACACTGGAACCCCTTCATTTCATTGCCAAGCATGCCTATTGTTTGTGTAAAAGCCAGCTGGTTTCATGGGGAATCTTTTCCATGTCACTGTGGTGGTCTTACTCTGCTCACACGGTGCCCTTTGCATGGCTCTCATGTCTACTACTAGACTTTTCATTCCTAGGGCTATTACCAAATGACACTCAGGGAGTTCTGCTGGATGGATGGATATGGCATTACTCACAACAGACCCAGAAGGAGATAGAAATTCCACAGGAAGACCAACAGAGTCAACTAACTTGGACCCTTGAGGACCTCAGTCTGAACTACATGGGCTGGACCTAGGCCTTCCTGCACATATGTGGCAGATGTGCAGCTCGGTTGTCATGTGGGTCCAGAACAACTGGAGTGGGGGCTTTATCAAAAGATGTTGTCTGTACATGGGATAGTTCTACTAGCTGGGCTGCCTTGTCTGGTCTTAGTGGGAGAGGAAGCACCTAGCCTCGAAGAGACTTGTGGGGGAAATACCCAGGGAATACCTAGGGGACCCATACCCCCTCAGAGGTTAGGAGAGGAGGAGGGAACGGGGAAAGATTGTGGGAGGGGGTGACTGGGATGTAAAGCAGTGAGTGGGATGTAAAGTGAAAAAGTTAAAAAAAATAAGAGTTTAACCTTTTCTTTCTATCCCAAGACTCAGTGACATTTTGAAGTAAACAAGTTTCTCACACCGTGCAAAGGATCAAGGATGACCAAAATGATACTGAAAGAGCAAGATGAGGGGATCTTGATCTGATGATTTGCTATAGCAACTCGGTAACTAACACTGCTGTACTGGAATAAGGAAAGATAAACAACAGAGTCTACGGTTGCTCCAGCCTCATCTGGTCATTCCATTTCTAACCAAACCATCACATCAATGAAAGGCTTAAACAAAGAACAGCATTTCCAGTAGTGTTTTCAGAAGAAAATAGATAAACTTGTGGGGAATCAAAACCTTTGATCTTACTTCACATCACATTGAAAGACCTCAAGATGGATTATAGATCAGCATACAAAAGCCCAAGTTGTATTTTGAAAGAAACATGGGGCAATAATATATTTATGTCTTGTAAAAATCACGTGTCCTAGGCAGAACTATTTCTTTAAAGCTAGCTGGTAGTGTGTCCAGGCGGTAGGGCATTTACCTAACACTCTTAAGTCCTAAATGTGATCCCTAGTACCACAAAGCCAAACATAAATACATCAAAATTTGGATTTTATATCATTTTAAATAAGTTCATAGGAATGACTTGAGTTTACTCTCTGACACCCGAATAACAGCTGAGAACTGACTCCATCCATGACCACAGTACATCCCTCCTGCCTCCCACATCTCCCCCCCAAAAGAGAAAGAGGAGAGAGAAAGAGAGAAGAGAGAGAGAGAGCAAGAGAGAAAGAGTGCAAAGTAGAGGCTGCTGGGAAATAACCTCTATATGTATCTGAGAAAGGGAGTGGTTTCAGAATATACACACACCAACACCATCTCTGTAACTATAATACAAACAACCCATCAGTCAAACAGCTTTTGGCTTGGAAGACACGGCACTGAAAGAGGTATGTGAATGGCCAGATGTATATGGGAAAGTGCACAGCATTGCTGCTCATCAGAGAAAATAAAATTAAAACAGCAATTGGATGCAGCTATGTTCACACACTAGATTGGCAAATCACCAAGAACAGATAAACCTTCAGGAAAAGTGGACTGTCATAAGTTTCTGGAGGAATGTGAAATGTATGACTATTATGTCTGACTAACCAGGGGCACCTCACAAAATCAAACACATACATAGTCTGTAACACAGACACTCCAGCTTTCGATGTTTACTCCACACATATGAGAGCTTGCACTTAAAAAGATGGAAGGCCCCGTGGAGGTTGCTGAGAGAGAACTGCTGGTAATATCCCACTCAGCTGCGGGCCTTGTGTGTAAGGATGCCAACTAGACAGGCAAGATGTGTCCACAGGTGCCACAGTCCCAGGCCTGTTTTGGGGTAACAGACCACTTTCTGATTGGATTTATGTCTGCTACACAGAAAAGAATTCATGACCAGTACTGTAAGTCTGGTTAAAAGCCCATTCCTAACCCAGAATCCAGCTCCATTGATAACTGCTGGCAAAGAAAAAATTCATTCTTCTCCAATGGCATCTCATTGGTCATGCAAACTGCATTAAGGGCAGGTTCCATCCCCAGTAGTAGATGGCCAATACAAAATGATATCGATGACACTTTTGGAGGTATTTTTGTCCCACAAGACTTTGTCTAGGCATTTCCCCTTTACCTTACAAATCTTTCACTTATATATCTTATTGTTATGCATTTTTGTTTGTGTAAATGCATATGTGTGTGCCAGTGTCTATGTGTGTTCCGCTTTTTCTTTGGCTCTTTTTCTATTTCTTTGTTTGTTTCTTCATATTCTTGTTTATTTTATCTTATTATTTTTGTGGTTGTTATTGTTATTTAGATGCCTGAGAAAGAAAAATGTCAATTTGGGTGGTAGGAAAGCGGGAAAAGATCTCAGTGGCGCTGGGGGAAGATAAACCATAACCAAAATATAGTGGATTAAACAAACAAACCAACAAAACTCTATTTTCAATTAAAAATCATGCCCATGGCTAAAGGGGTCACTGGTGCTAATGGGGAAGCTGCTACTGCTGTTTTGTTAAATGTACATGGTGTGTCCATCACATTGACATCTAAATAACTGTGTGTGCACCCATAGAATAGTGTCATCCGCTTTAGTCGGGGAAGCTTCTCTGTGCAGTGGTCAATGATGACCACAGGGAATCCTAAGTGGTCAGAACTATAGAGAATAAATGGATGTTGCATGTTCAGCTCCAAATGGAACATTTTTATTGTTTCCTAGGCTCAAAGAACCTTAGGAAACAATGGGCGTAAAGTGTAAGAGCCAGAAGACTGTAGGGCCGGTGGGTGAATGGACTTCCAGGCACAGTATGCCCATTGTTACATTGAACTCAGAGCTGCTGTAATTACCTGCATGTGCTCTCCATAAGAATGGGTCTGCCAGCATTTTGTCTTGGGATGTGGAGGGCCTTAGCAGATCCCACCTCTCTTTGACGATTTCTACACAGATGCTGGTTGAGGAGAGAGACTTTTATTCCCCTGTACTATAGCTGTTGGTAAAACACACACGCTCTCACCCACACTCTTGTAAACAACCTCGATGACACATCCTGTGTCACATGCACAGAAAGACATGAGCCTAGAATTAGTTAGGAAGAGGAAAGGAATTAGTGGAAGTTGGGAGGATAAGAGAAGGTAGTGTGGATGAATATGATTAAACTATACCATATATATGTATGTAAGTGTCATATAGAACTCATTATTACATATAATTAATATATGTTAGCAAAAAAAAAAAAAACATTGAAAAGACCTATTCGGAATGCTCATAGCAGCTGTGTAATCATCCCAAACTGGAATCATCTAGAAGGTCCAGCAACAGGTGAATGAATAGATGAGTTGCAATACATGAAACAGCATTCTGTAACAATTCATGGAGTGAATGAAGCCAGTCTCACTCCATCTGGACCTAGTCATGTGAGGTTTCAGAGGAGGTGTGTCTCATCCACTCCAAGGACATATGGCAGCAGTTCTTGGGTGCAGGTCAACCAGGAGAAAGTCAAGGGAAGTCCTGGAAACATCCATATTTTGCTAGGACTGAGTGTCATTCTCATCAAAATCCACTTATATTTATACACTTGATAGCTATGTTTTTTTTAAGCATGTAATTCTTTAATCTAAAAATATCTTATAACTAATCCTAACTTACAGAACTCTATAATGAAAGACTTAACTGACATAACTACTATTACGGGTGTGTGTGTGTGTGTGTGTGTGTGATGTGTGTACACTCTGACAAGGGTAAGTACTTAGATTTACTTTTCATTGTAACCATTACATTACTACAGGAAATAACTAGCTCTTGAGTTATTAACTGAGAACTGTGATTTGGCCACACTGTTCCTTACTACCCATGTGTGAAATTACTTAATAAGGATAAAGATGGAAACTGAGTTCAAGCTCTCCATTGTCTCTTTTCCATCTCTGTATCCCTACTGTGTGCTATGGAGCTGGTTGGTATAGAGCAGTGGTTTCTCAACCTTCCTAATTCTGTGACCCTTTAATACAGTTCCTCATGTTGTGGTGACCTCCAACCATCAAATTATTTCATTACTACCTCATAACTGTAATAATGTTTGCCTTTGTTATGCATCATAATGTAAATATCCAATATGCAATTCCCAAAGGGGTTGTGACTCACAGGTTGAGAACCACTGGTGTAGAACAAGCTGTCAAAAGTATTTGAACGAGAGGGGTAGATGTAAGAGAAGAAATATAAGGAAGCGAGAGAAGGAGATAGAAAGGGGAAAAGATGAAAAGGAAATAAAGAAGGCAGAAAGTGTCTGTCCCAAGAGACCCCTAGGCTATGCTGCACTGTAGCCATCTGTCCTGGAGATGTTGGTCCCAGGAGACAAGAACAGCTCCGTCTGCACAGCTTGGAGGGAGTGCTGAACAGCAAGCACCCGTGCTTCAGAAATAGCCTGTGTGATTACAAAATAGATGCTGTGTTGAAACTCATTCCAGGAAGCAATTCGGGGGAAGCAGACATTTAGATTGACTATGATTATCACATTGGAGAGATAGCTTGTAATAAATGTCTGTTTTTCTCCAAAAATATGGGACAAACAGGCATAAGAAATGTAACCTTGATAATTGAGAAGCCAAGCTGTTTGCCCACAAATGGAAACTTCATTATATTGCTGGCTTTTACCACGAAGGGAAAAATGAAGTCTGAACTGTTCACTGTCCCTCCTTGCCCCCACCTGAATTGACTCAGAAGGAGCGGGTGACAGGAATTACATCTTTACTCCCAAGGAGCACATGTGCTATGGACAGAGGACAGGATGAAGGTGCATTCAGGGACGTATAACATGCTGTTTGCATCCGTCAGGTCAGGCAGCCAGAGGTCCACCTCCAGTGCTGTGACCTTGGATGAGGTCAACTGACTTCCTGACGCCCCCACCCATTCCATCTGCACATTGGTTATTTAAGGAATAGACATGTTGTCTTACAGGTGCCTATGTAGATAACTTCTGCTAGACAAAATTCCACTTTCCTGCTGCTTTCTGATAGATGTGTCATTGTTAAAGAAAATCTTCAATAAACAGAAAGGAAAATCTCTGGCAATGAGAGACCCATGGTGTTTTGTTGGGAATGAGTCTGTCTGTCCTGATCTCGCTGAATCATCCAAATTTCCCTGGTCATTCTGGATCCACTGGTGCCTTTTACCTTGAGGAAAATCTTGACTTCAGCTTTCATTCTAATTTAGAATCTCACCATGTTGGATTGCTATAAAGTTCTTCATTAATGTCAATTAGTAGGTTCTCTATAATGTGTCTCATGGGTGTGTCTACTGATTTGGTTGTGCTTAAGAAATTATCAGTGAGCTGGCAATTTCCAGTCATTTCCAAATGAGAAATGCCTTTTCTGATATGTATGTACATGAACTATGGATGTAGATTATAGCAATGAGAATAAAAGCTAATAGCTTTGAAAACATGGAACTCAGGACAGGGTCTCATCTTCTAGGAGCCTTTATCTAGCAATGGCCAAGAGACTGGGAATTTGCCAATAAATAGTGAATGATAGAGACATGATTCTTACAACATACCAATTGAAGCTTTACCTCCCCTTTCTCAGAGGTGGCATGGACTCATATCCCTGTGCATGCACAAATAAACTGCTAGTAATTTCCTATACCACCATTGGGAATACTGACCAGTAACTATATAAATGAGGCATAAGAATGGAGAAAATAGTCATTTTTACTTAATCATGCTTTTTGGTAAATGCATTTTTAAGAAATAAGGAAAACATGAGAAGATGTATAAAAGCTCTTTGGTGGTGGAAGGTAGAGGCCAATGACTGCAGTCTCTCTCTCTCTGTGTGGTCTAAGAAAGGGGCTTTTGTATGCTTTATAGACCAAAGAGAAATTTGGGTCTTTCCTTGTACAAATCTAAAATTTCAAACCTAGAAATTCAAACTTCAAATCTCAAAATGTTAGGGGCTATACCATAGCTGGTTATACGGCCAGAGAATAGATTTTGTATATCAATTTCTGACTTTAGGGTTTATTTGGGGCAGGCAGGTGTGGGATCCTTACTTGAGCAAATCTTAAAATGTAATCTGGATATTTGTAACTGAGGTTTATTGCACAAAAATATAAAATGTTTGCTCAACATAAAGCCATCATTCAAGATGGGCAAGGAACCAACCGAAATAAAGGAAGAAAGAAAAATACAAAACAAAACACCATCCCCATGTGGAGTTGCTTGGCAACATAGCAAAGTAGTGATGATGTAACTGTGTTTTTATCGCAGATAGAAAAATATTCTAAGAATTAAAGAGTAAAGGTGGAGAAAGATGGACTAGGTGAGAAGGGCTTTATTTTCAGTTGATCTTGACAGTGGTTGGAGGACTGAGGATCAGAAGCTGCAATGCTGTTGTCGCAAAGGTCTGATGAACCTGAGATCTGCCTGCAGCATAGTCAGTTTGATTTACTAGCTGGAGTTCCAACTTTTTTTTTTTTAAAAAAAAAGAAATAGCACTAAAGACTACACAGACCATCGATTGGTGGAAAAAGTTCAATCTCCAGTTAATTCCCTAAAGGCATAGTCAGAACAAGGCATTAATGGGGATTAATGATGGCATCGTAATTTGATATTAGCAAAAGACCACGGTTAAAAATAAATGTGCACACCTCAAGGGAGGCTGGGCGGTCTGGTCTGACAGAGGTGTGAAGCAGTGGAATTCAAAATATGTAAGTTTATTGATGTTTGTTTCTTCTTTTTCATCTTCCCAAATTTTCCATCAGTTTAGCTTCAAAAAAACCATTATTGATTCAAAACATAGGGTCCTGAGATCAAGGGACCATAAATGTTGAGACACCATGGGATGACTATTAGTTGGGCAAACTAATGTCTGACTTGCAAAGCAAGTGGGCCCAGAGGAGTGCATTTCAGTGCCCCTCTCCTACTACATTTCCCTCCAGTGCACTTGGTACCCAGTCATCTGCATAGAAGACTGACCATGGATGAAGACTTTCTGTGAATACCAGCAGGGCTACTTGTCAAGCACTCCCTCTACCGTCCGATCCAATAGCTCGGTACTCTGCATAGGCCCAGACAAGTGTGTAGTTAACCTGAAGACGTTTTGTTGTTGTTACTGTTGTTGCTCCCATATGATCCTAAGCTTATTTCCCTTGGAAAATTTCCTGTGTTGCACTGGACTTTCGATTTCTTTGTCTGTCCCTTTCGTGACATTATAAGCTCTGTGAGGGCCAAATCTCTCTTTGGTTTACCATCATTCCCCAATGCTTAGGTACTTGTTGAATGAGTGAGTTGAGATTTACCAGTATCAGTAACATCACCACATCGCCATCACTATCACCACCGTTCCCACCCTCCCCACAGTGACCCTCATTACCAACATCACCATTACCATAATCAGCGCATGCACACCACCACAACCCTCATCCTCATCATAACTCTCCTTACATCCCCTTACCCACCATCTCCATTACCATAAGCACTACCATAAGCACTACCGCCACCACATCACCATCATCACCACCATGACATCACTACCACTGCCACCATTACATCATCATTGCCACCACTACCACCATCACTACCATTCCATCCTCAGCAATATTGTTGCTATTACCTTCAGTGCTATCACTATGACATCATCATAATTATCATCAGTACTACCATGGTTACCACTACTGTGACCCTAAGCACACGCTCACCATCACTGCCACTATTTCTATGACCATCGCCACCAATACTATTCGATTCACCATGGCCATCACTATTACCATCATGACCAGCACAATCACTAACACCATCATCACTGTCACTACCACTGTAATGACCATCACTGCCACCATATTCCCATCACCATTGTTGTTATCATCATAGTACCATGGTACTCTGGTACCATAGCACATTTGGTATCTAATCCTCTTGGAGACCTCTTGCCCACTGACCCTGAGACTCAGATCTCCTGACTCATGCCTTTCTTCATTTATCGCCTCTTTTAAAATCCACCTATTCTTAGGGACTTGTTCTTTTCTAGGTGACAGCCACACAATTTGATAGAGTAATTGTGCTATTGGCAACAATATGCTGGCAGAGATGCTCTGAAGCAATGTGTTTTGAGAGAAAGGATAGTGCCTGGTTCCAGCTCAGCCACTTATTTCCCACATGACCTTGAATGAATGACATCACTCCCAAAGGCTTCTGCTTTCTCATCTCAAAGACCCCTGGAAAGTCTTCTGGATCTGATTTTGATGCAGATCTTCTACAGACAAAGACAAAGTGTATGTAGGCAGGGCATTTAGGGCTTGAATGGTGACTAAGCAGGCAGGTATCTGCAGCAAGAGAGGCCACTGCAGCAGCAGCTGCATCCCCTGGGGAAGGTGCCAGAGCCAATCAGTCATGGACCAGAAGCAGGCTTGACAGGAAAACACCAGCAATAATGACAGGCAAGTGTCACAGTGGTCCCCTCTTTCCAGGACTGCTCTGTCCTTTCTACAATCCATCACAGCACAAATGTTTTTATTGTTAGGGTCTCAGAGACCATGTCCCCTGGGGTCTCAGAGACCTCTGGGATTTTAGAATCTATGCCCTCTGGGGTCTCTGAACCTATGTCCCTTAGGGTCTCAGAGCCCATATCCAGATGTTTCATTGCAACATAGGCTGCAACTGATGTCAGGTGAGTGGGATACTTTTTCATAAGGCAGAGCTCATCCTTAACTTTTCCTCAGTTTCCCCATCAATTCTCTTGGAGGGTACTGTCACACTGGAAACAAGGCAAACACAGGCTTTTAAAGGGAGGGGTATAACTTGGAACAAATTTCTTTGTCTAATTTCCTGTTTCCCCCTTTTCTCTCTTAAATGTACCTATAATAGAACATTAGTAAAATGTAGCATTCGATATTTAGGTGACTTTAAATAAAACTCCATCCTTGTGAGACCATAACATTTCAGGCCCAGTCTCCAGACAGCAAGATTATAGGAGTTTAGGATTTTTCTTTCACTTGGGAAAGGTCAATACTTTCTGACTTCCAAATGCTTATCAACTCTCCCCATATTCTCACCAAAGGGACACAATAGCAAACAAAAATCACAGGAGCAGATACTGAATATATAAAAGAAAAATAAGAAAATGTTCATTAGAAGAACAAAACAGATCTTGCTAGCGGTGTTTGTTTGGTTGTTTGAATATGCTTGGCCCATGGGCAGTGACACTATTAAGAGGTGTGGCCTTGTTGAAGTAGGTATGTCCTTGTTGGAGAAAGTGAGCCACTGTCGGGGTAGGCTTTGAGTCCGATGCTTAAGCTCCACCCAGGGTGGAAGATATTTTTGTCTGGACTGCTTTCAGATCAAGATGTAAACTCTTAGCTCTCCAGTGCAATGTCTGCCTGGATGCCGCCATGTTCCTGCCTTGATGATAATAGACTGAACCTCTGAACCTGTAAGCCAACCCCAATTAAATGTTGTCCTTTATAAGAGTTGCCTTGGTCATGGTGTCTGTTCACAGCAATAAAACCCTAACTAAGACAAATGGGAACATCAGGTGTTTGACTAAAGAGAAAAAGCTTCATTTGGAAAAGGAAGAGGTATGTCCCAGAATTAAGTACTCTTCTCTGATTCACGTGTCTCATAGCAGAACCAGAGCCAGAACTCCTGACTATAGGCTCTCTTGTGCAAAACAACCTCCCTGGTTTCTTCAGCAAAGAATGGAAAACAGGATTGAGTGAAGCCTACTGTGCAGGCAAGAAGAAGGCGTTACCTCTGTTCTATAGGTAGGAAAACTGAGCACAGACTCCATCTTTTTAGGAGATTTATACATCAAGGAACACTTGGCCATATCTGGGGACATTCTTCAGTGTTTCCGCTGGCATGTTATGGTGTGCTATGAAATTTTGAGTGGAGACTCAGGATGCTGTTGGACAACTTATTGCACACACTATCAATCCAGCAGCCATCGGAAGGTGGATACACTGTACCACAAAGATTTTTATGTGAAAGTTGTCTGGAAAGCCAAACTCATATTATTTGTCATTTGCAAGCCTGTTATCACCTGTGTTCCTTTAACCTCACACATAGCCAGATTCCTGAAATCTCCTTGCCAAGCTATGTACCATGACCACAGGAAGCCATTTGTCTTTGGGGCTCCAGTCATGAGCTCCTGTGCTACATCCATGCTTGTTTTACTTTCTTCAGGTGCCCAGCCACAGCTGGGCTGCTCCTCCCCATGGTTTTCAGGACAGCTGTATCAGGAAAGTTCTGCCTGCAATGACTGCACTGTGTATGAAGTGGAATTCATGCATAGTCTGTGTGGTCCTCTGGAAGGGTTCTCAGGCGATATGCATCTGGAATTCATGCATAGACTCTGTAGTCTTTTGGAAGGATTTGCCGTCACATGCATCTCTTGGAATCCATGCATGGTCTGTGTGGTCCTCCTGAAAGGTTTACACATCTCATCACCTCTGTTCCAGCATGCCTGTCCAGTGGCAAGGATGATGCATTTGAAATGGACATGGAAACTATAGGAGGCTTGGGGCCAGCTCAGGAGAACAACATGGCCATCCAACTGTGAAGTCTGAGTTTGACTGGATTCACCCAGCTTCAAATCTGTCCTTGCCTTAGTTTCCAAATGAATCTTTTTCACATTTAAAGGTAAATCTTTAACTGGGAATTAGAAGTTCACAAACACAATACACACACAACACACACCCTTCACACACACACCTTTGTTCTTTACTTAACTTTATGCTGAAATCCCACTGTGTGTTTCCAGTGATTATGTAGGCTCTATCTATACGATCAGAAACAGTTGTTTTTCTATGTGTTTTAGCTTTAAAAATCATTACAGCTGAACAGATTTTGGAAAGACTCACAAAAGCTATTCTGAGGATTAAAGGGGATAACAGAGGTGAAGGGGTTTTTCCAACTATGGAGCTTTATGTACTTGAAAGTGGCATGGGGTACTAAGGGGAAGTGGAAATATCGCTTCAAATTGCTCAGAGCAGTACCTCTGTCCTTTAACACCCAAGGTCACTTCCTCCAGAAAGCAAACCAAACCTCAACCACACTATTTCTCTCTGCAGATTTTAACTCTCTGGTTCCAGGCTGTGTAACTGTGATGATCACTTTCCAAATGAGAACTTTAGATAGAGGCTCTCTAGAGCTAATGATACTTTGAGGCAATTTAAATTGTGTTATGCCTGGTCAGAGGCAGCCACAGACAGTGTGGGTTAGATTGTCTCCTTTTGCTTTCCTTTTGTGATGCTTTGGATTGGCTTGTGACTTCCGCATTTGGTAGAAGTATGCACAATGAGTATGTAAGGTTAGGTTGAAAGACCGTGCCATTTTAGAATGCTTAAGAGAGAGAGAGAGTTCATATCTCATCACTCCTCCATCTTGCGTCTCTTCACTGCAACACGTCATGGTTGCTTCTAATGGAAACTAAAAAGATTAAAAATTTAGAAAAAAAGAAGGGTGGCTTCTTTTCCATGTAGAAAACATAACAAACAGGTACAAGTCCAGTATATGTTTTACAAGGGTGCTCTACTGAGATTCCCAAAGACTTTAGGACCAATACTCTTTACATCATGCCATGCAAATAACATCAGAAAACAAAAACATTTATTTATTGTATGTATTTAAATAGACATGCTTATTATTTGGGGGTCAGGGGTTGAGCAGCCCTCCCCTGGTCTTCACATGTGTTTAGGAGACCCTCTAAGCTATTACCAGTGTGCTGTGCCTCCAGCCCCAAGCTGTCTTCAGATGTTAGGTTTTGCTTTTATTTTGTAATATCCAACACATCTTAAATTTCCATGTAACTTAGTTCTTATTAAAATCAGAATCACTATTTTTAGCATCTAGTCAGAATATACACGTTATATCTTCCCTAGCCATGTAATTATGTGTCAACAAAACTGATTTTGTTTGGCTCCAAAGATGCACAAAACAAAATTGAAGATAAAATTCTTCCAGGGAGAATTTTTTTTTAAGAAGATGTAAGGGCATTGGCAATCTAACTATGTTCTCCATTTAATCTTCCTATGACATAAATAGGGCCTACTGTAACTGAGTAATACTGTGCTCCTGGACCAGATGTGATACTCATTTATGCGCCAATGATTGTCTGAGTGCTAGGGTCATAGTACAGCTAGGACCAGGTAGTCCTTTAGTTAACTTCCTATGCTGGTCCTACCTGTCTTGGTCATGGGTTTCTAGCTCCTCTTTCACTGTTCCTTCAGGGGATTGCTGCATTCCTGTAGATGTTTTGGGATCCCCTACAGTGGGTCATGTAAAAGGGAGAATGCATTCACGGGTGGAGTTGGTGGAACTAGGTTCTGGAAAAAGCTTAATCACCATCAACTAAGTTGATGGAAGCGATGAACAGCCACTCACTTATCTTAGAATATTTCTGGGAAGAACCAACACCCACTTAATAAGAGGTATAGCTCTGCAGTGTGGTCCCATTGCAAAGAAACTAGGATTTCACTGAGTATTTATTTCTTTATAAAGGATTCATCTTTATTATTTATATATATGTATTGGAGGTGCTGTACGCAGGAGTACAGATGCTCTTGGGGTCTGGGAGAGGGCATCAGATGCCCTGGAGCTCAAGTTACAGCCACTTGTAGGTTCTCTGATGTGGGTGCTGGAAATTGAATTTGGTTCCTCTACACACAGTCTATACTGAATCATCTCTCCAGCCTTAGCCATTTGTTTTCTTTACTGTTTCCAAAAGTGTAAATATGGAGAAAAGTCATGTTGCAATGAGCAGTCCTTCTATGTTTGACTGATTGATCATTTGATTACAGTCATTAGCGTTCTTGTCATGGTCATTTCATAATCTCCAGACAGATTCTTGGCTGCTCAGGTACTGGCAAGATGGCTTAGTGGGTAAAGGCACCTGGCACCAAGCCTGACAACCTGAGTTCAATCCCTTGGACACATAAGGTGGAAGAGAAGAACTGACCCCTATAGATTCATAGACATGCATGAAGCCATACATATATACACACACATAAAATAAATACCTAAAATATGATAAACAGAAAAAGTATTTAGTTGTGTAATGATATCTGTTATCTTGTATGAATCAGGGCCATGTACAGCTTTGAGTGAATTTTTTCATCTTGTAGCAAATGGAAAAGAAAGATAACTCAAGAACAACCAGGCACCCTGAACTCAAACCTAACACATGAATGTTAAGTCACTGTTTATTCCAACATCTTTCTATGAACTAACTTCTATTCTGACATCAATGGCCCACACACTAGATTTAGTCTTCGGCACTGCCACTTACCATTGCTGATCCAACTCTGCTGACTTTAATGGGGTTCCCTCTACCAGAAAGGTCCATCTCAGCTTTGTCCATCACATACAAGCAAGCATCCAGGATGCCATCTTCAAACTGTTTGGGAGATAATGATGAGAGACTACTTAATATCCACTCAACAAGACAAGAAGAGCTGTGTGCAAAAAATAAACTGTCATCACAGCCTGCTACTTAGAAATGCAGAGGGACCACCCATCACCTTTAGCATGATTTATTGAAGAGAAGGAATGAATGCATCTTTTTTTTTTTTTAACTTGTCAGTAAAGTAAAGGTAAACCAAAAGGGAAGCCAGAAATCTGAACAGAACCAATAGAGAGTCAATGTACTCAAGGACCACACACTGACTCAAGAGTCTTTAGGACACTGTACAAGTTCATTAAGATCCTTCCAACAGATGGATGCATTGCCCAAAGCACAATTATTTCCCAAAGTCACTTGGAAGTCTTAGGACCTCAAAAGCAACTCAACGTTCTAGTTTCTCTTCTTTTATTATTATTTCTTTTTTTTTTTAGATGTCTGTCTGTTTCCTAATGAAAGACTAAGAAAGAATGTGGATTTGGGTGGGAGAGGAGGAGGGCAGAATCTGGGAAAAGTTGGGGGAGAGGAAGCCACAATCAGCATATATCACATGAAGAAAAAATCTATTCTCAACTTAAAAAATAAAAGAACGTAAATGTCTGTCACATGTGTCACGGGAAGGAACTCCAGCTCTTCCTTGTGTGTAAAACAGGAAGAGACCTCATGTAGTGAAATTCCTTGATACCCTGCTTTGAGACAAGGTGATTTCTAGAGTCTGGAAGGGCAAGCATTTTAGAGAAGCATTTTAGTACATGGTGGAGGGTAGGGGTGATGCTGGGAGCTAGTACAATTTTCTTGGAAAGAAACACTCCTCACAGGTGCTTCTAGAATTTTCTTAAAACAGAATAAAAGCCAAATTTTAAAAATGACAGCATGAGGACATTTTAGCTCCACTGTACTATAAATATAGTAGAAGATTCCTTTCAATATAGAAACATTGGATATTATCCACCCAAGTATTATGACAGAAACTACAATCTTAATGACTAATTACTATATAATTGCTTATTAAATCTAGCTAGAGTACTGAATATGGTGTATCCTAGAGAGCTGGGATATACAATATAATATGTAATTTATGAGTGCAAATAATCACTTTCATGGATACATACATAACCCATTATTTTAGGTCTCACCTAACAGCCTATCTCAGTTGTATTAGCTAGTAACCACAGCATTAATGACACCATCAGAGAAATTATTGTTTCCCTGCATCTCTGCAAATAATGAGTTTGTCGTGCTTTTTTGTCAGAATGATCTAAGTTGATGGCCTTGTTGAATAATGACACACAGCCCTTGCTTACTCAAAGTCACACTTGCCAAGTATAACCTGACTGTGCTGGGATGCCATCCTAATTCTTCTTGATTCCTTTTTGATGACTCTCCCCTCTACTAGCTACCTATACAGCATCACATTAGGATCATAAATGTCCTCACACCTGGTGTAGTCTGGAAATGGTGTGAGTCTTCAGAAGAGTGACACTGAGTTGATAGACCTTTTAGGAGTGGCTGATTCGAGCTATTGAAGTCACAAGAACACTGATTGCCTTGAGAAGGGATGAGTGCAGTCTCCGGGAGTGAATTGCTTCTCTCCAGAGATGTTATACAACAAGGCTAGCCTATATGCCTGGCCTGTATTGTGCATGGTTAGTTCTCCCTTTCTTTCTCCATTAAATTGTAATGACATTCAGGGGATCTTTGTAGAGGTTGACCATATGGAACTGCCAATCTGGAACTTTCAGCTTCCAAAACAGTGAGATAAATAAACTACTTTCTTTTATCAAGAATCCAGCCTCAGTTTTTCTTTTATAGCAACAGAAAAAGGTAGCACCTAAAGGCTAGGTCATGGGGAATCGAGGCAAGGGTAACAGACAATGAATAATAAAGGTTGCATGTCACTTAGAAAGAGTTAGGATGGTGACTAGAAGGCCAGACATGAATTAAAAATCAAATCAAGTATCATAGACTATATTTTGACAGGACATCAGAGATGCAGATGGGCAAGCCTGAATACAGAATGTAATTCTTACTGGCCAAGGTGAAGTTAGTAACTAAACTGTGGATGACGATAAGAGTTCTTGATGGAATTGACAGTTACACTTTGTAAGGGATACAGGGAGATTCCATATGGACATCAGGAGCTACAACAATATCATGGGGGCTGCTGTAGTCAGATATCAAGAAATCTCTCCCTAGAAAGCCAGAGCAACACTGCTCAGTTCCAGGCATTTTTACCAGACAAACTCCTCTGAGGGATAAAACACTCATTCCTTTCCTGATGATAATCAACCTATACATCTAGATCATAGGACATGTATGTATCTGTAGAAACAGGGCAAAACTTCATTTAAACCAGTGTCAAAAATACTGTTGAAATAGTTCAAATTATAATATCTTAAGGAATTACCATTATCTACTATTTTCCTCAAATAGTAATTTGAGATTGCAACCGATGGAAAAACCTCTGGATATTTTCTGAAAAACATCTAGGTGAGACATCCTTGGAATATTTTTTCCTTTACAACTATTGTTAATAGACTCACTCGTGCTTTAAAATATATACATTTATTTTCTCTTTTTAAACTTTCTTTCATTACATTTTTACCTGTATAGTGGGTGTGTGTGTATGTGTGTGTGTGTGTGTGTGTGTGTGTGTGAAAGGGGGAGTAGCACATGTGCTGCAGTGCCCATGTGAGGTTTAGGAAATTTTTGGGGATGTCAATTCTCTCCTTCTACCTTGAGGGGTCCTGTACCAAACTCAGGCTCTTAAGTTTGGTAGTGAGTGTCTTTACTCACAGAGCCATATCACTGGACCCTAATACATTTTTTTAGAAAGTATTCCTTTAAATTTGGTGCACCCTTTGCTATATTCTTTTCATTAAAAATATCTCTATAAGCAAAAAATCTTTCAGCCCATTTCAGGTTGAGTAATGAGACTTCATGGTTTCTAAGATGCCAGAGAATAACTCAGCGACTGCCGTGTTATCCGTAGTCTCCTGATCTCTGGGACATTTGTAATAAGAGGAAGATTGGTGGCTCCAGTTGATAAATTATGCAGTTGTCTCTCTAAGTTCCCACTTCCATGCACTCTGTCTTGGAGTCTCAGATCCTGAAAAGCAGGAAATTATGCTTTTCTAATATCGATGCATGGCACCCGGCTGTAATAAATGTGACAAAAAATATTAAGGAAAAATGTCCTTGACAGTGACGAATTTTTAAATGGCTCACCTGGCCATAGTTCCAGCTTCTGCTCTTGATATCGTTGAAGTCCCCATAAAATACCACTCCGATGTCATTCAGGACGTACTCGTCTCTTTCTTTCTCATCATCCAGATACACAGCATCCTCTGCATCGGGATGGGAACACAGTGACCTTTAACCAACCGCTCTGTTTCCAACCTCCTGCAAGTTCATGCCATTTCTAGGCTGAGAGTCAACCCACCCAGAGAAAAGATAAGTGTTTTGTTTCTCAAAGCATAGCTCATTCCCCAATATTTTTAGCCACACCGAACATAATCAGTACCAAAGATCAGTCTGTAAATGAGGACATTTGTCAGCAAAATGCTGACAAATTCTGGCTCTAGATGTCTTGAAGCACAATTAAATTGACATGTCTCATTAAACATGCTATGATGCGGGTGCTCCGTGGACTCACAATCAGATTCCGTGGTGGTGCTCAGGCAAATTTCCAACCTACTGAAGTTAAAAGGAGCTCAACTGAAAAGGATGTTTGAAATAAATCTGGGTCATGTTGGCATGTGCAAGCATCATTTGCTATCCCTCACTGTGGTCTACTGATCTGAAGGAGGAGGCAGGCTGTCAGTTATCTCTTAATGAAAAGTCCTTGTAGATGCATTACTAGGTGTGTGAGCCCAACAAGCCTGCTCAATTAGCTGCAACCATTGCAAAGCCCTTCTGGTGGCTCTAATCTCAGGAAGGCCTTGCTCCTACTTACTTATCCATCTATCTGGTACATAGTCCCACGCTTAGAAAAGCATCTTCCACACTGGCAGGATCATCCTGGTGTAGATGATACTCAGGTAAATTTGCATTAACTGAAACAGAGTCAGTCTTGGCTCTGATTGAGGGTAAGGTTTATTACATCTTTCTGCTCTTCTCCCATCTGTATATTAATTAGTTTTTAAAGTTATGTCTTCTTCATTCTCTGGTCCATCCCAAAAATCTCTATATCGTGGAGTAATGCTCAACTCTGGCTGAATATTACAATCACCTGGAGAGATTTACCAATGAAATTCTCAAAGGATAAATAAATAAGTCGCGTATTTGATGTTAAGACTTGGGTTTTAAGTTTGTTCCAAAGGCTCATGCATTACTGGTTTAGTCTGTGGCCTGTGGCAGTATCAGGAGACAGTGGAGTGTTTATGTATCATGGGTTTATGTATCAGGAAGGATGTGAGGTCACTGAGAGAGTGCATTTGAATGGGGTTTTGAACCCTGGTTCCTTCCTCTCTCTCTTTTTCCCTTTCTTGCCACTATGGACAGGTTCTTCACCATGCACTTTTCCACAATATTCTGCCTCACCACAGCCCAAACGCGATGGTCCAAGTGACTATGGACTAAAACATCTCAAACCATAAGCCAATAATAAACCGTTCTTTTTTTTTTTTTTTTTAATGGATTTGTCTTGGGAATTTTGTTTTTTGCATTGCAAACTGGCAAACGTGCCCATGATGTACTCTGCATCAATTAAATCTGAACCCCAGGGTGGGATCAGATGCAGACATCAGGAGTTTGCTTTGTTTCTTAGCTTCCCCTAATAATTCTCACAGCAACCAAAGTCATACCCCATCACTCCTCCAAGAATGGCTGAAAGACAAGCAACATCAGTATCCTTGGTGACCTGAGAAAAATATCAGTCCTCTTAATGCTTTGTGTCCTCTCCCACACCCCTTAATCTTGGAGAGTCAGGGTCTGCATGACAACTAATGAGGTCATGGGGGAATAACAAGCACAGGGGTGTCTGACAGGGTCTGCTTGATCCCCAGCCTACCCTCTCCTGCATTTTTCACTGAAACCCTTGGGAACTCCTTTGTGTAGTCTCCAGCAATTTCTTGTCACCTTTCTTCCCAGTCTTTGCCTCTTGCTTCCAATTTTCATGGATTCGTGTGACACACAGACAGACACCACACACCCACACACACACACACACACACACACACACACACACACACACAGAGACACACACACTCCATGATTGTTCTCTTACCATACAGTCCCCATCTCTTGTGAGCCTCCTGCTCTTAGTATCGCACTGGCTCTATAGTCGTGCACTATTGTACTCACTCAGTTCTACCTGATAAACCATTTTCTAAATCAAAGCAATATTTTTTAAAAAAACACAAAGGAAATGTATTATATTTACTTGTATGCTTGAAACTTTTGTATTTTATAATATTATAAACTTTAAAGCATGTGACAAATTAGAGAAATACTTCCAAAAATAAATGTTACTTATTCGTATTGTTATCTGCAGAATTTCCTGTATGCAAAGAATTCTGGTAAATTGAAAAAGACTTCTCAAAATACACACAAAACAATATTAGAAAACGAGAGCCAGTCCATAAAGGGGGAATTGCAAATGGAAGATAAATACAGCAAACATAATTTATTAAATAGTAACCTAAAACTGTAAAATAATAAAAGTGACATTTATAATAAATATATATATATAATGGATTTAAACTTAAAAGACCCAGTACCAGCTAATATGTCCCATATTGCCAATCTACTGATAAGATTGTAGCTACAATATTTCAAAAAAACAATTTGGCAACTGTTTCATTGGTAGTGACCAAGCTTAAGTATAGAGCTTGGATTTATCCATTCGGTGAAAATAATTCAGAGGTGCATCAAAAATATTTGTAAGAAATAAAAAAAAAAATCCTAAAGTGTTCTTCAATTTTCCCACAATATAAGAAACATTAGGCCATTGAAATATACCTGAAAGAAACTTTAATGGTAATAGGAAGTGTGCCTGTAACAAAGCCAAACTTCGATGTAGAAACAAAACTAATGTGAAATATGTTCAGTCAGGTGTGAAAACCTGGATCCATATTTTTCCATTATTGTTATATATTGCTTGAAAAGACTGAAAATGTGTTTATAGATATGTATACCAAATGAAAATCATTGGGGAGTCCCGAAAGAACACCATAACTGTGCCTAGAACTAAGAAACTCTTGGATAAAAAAGTTCAAGAACAAGATAAATATGAGAAAAGGTATAGTGGTTTGAAAGAAATGAGCCCCATAAGCTCATGTTTGAAGGTTTGGTTCCCAGTCAGTAGAACTGTTTGGGAAGGATTAGGAGGTGTGATCTTGTTGGAGGGGTGTGAACCTGGTGGTGGAGTTTGAGGTTTAATAAGCTCAGGCCAGAGCCCATGGTTCTCTCTGTGTGTCTCTCTGTCTCTCTGTCTCTCTGTCTCTCTCTGTCTCTCTCTCTCTCTTTCTCTCTCTCTGCCTGCTGCCTGTGAATCAGGATGTAAAGCTCTCAGCTACTGCTCCAACATCATGCCTGTCTGCTTCCCACCATGATAATCATACACCAACCTTCTAAAACTGTAAACAAGTCCCCAGCTAAATGCTTTCTTTCATAAGAGTCATCTTGGTCATGTTGTGTTCTCACAGTAATGGAACAGTAACTAAGGAAAAAGGCAAAATAAATTGCTATGAAAAAGAACAATTTATGACAATATTGGGTCAAGAAACATGAGACTAGGCTGAAACTTTTCTTCCTGAAAGGAAACAAGGAAATCAACCAAGGTCACAGGGGCTATGACCAAGGAGTAGCTAATGCTGGAGAAACAATAGTCACTGTAAAAGAATAGAAGACCTCCAATATTTTAGAATTAATATTGATTTTGAAGTATATTGGCTACGTTCATAAAGTACTAGGAAACAGCTTACTAATTTGAACACAGAGAAATCAGGAAAGACTGAGAAACTAACATGCTAATACAGAAGGAACAATAGAGTTAGACTTGGCTATTTATAATTTTCAATGAAATTATAGGAGTAAGCTGGTATCATTAGCCCAAGAGGAGAGCTTTGTAATGGATGTATGAGTGCAATAAAATCAAATTTTATTGATTAATCTAAACATCCATATCTATTGACTGAATACATGCTTGGCATGAGTTAGGAAGTATTTTTACACTACCAAGAAAACATTCAGAATGTTTGAAATTGAATTCTATCTAGTCTTTAGATATAAGTAACTACTTAGCAGAAAATGCCAAGGGGATTACAAGCACATGTTTCATGACTAAGAATATGGACTGTTCTATATGTCAACGCTGTTTTAGCAATGAGTTTGTGGTAAAACAAATAAATAATTGAAGATGATTGTTGAAGACATGCCAAAAGTGTCAAATTATAGACGCTGTTTTAAACAACAAAAAAAAAAAACTTGTAAAGCAAATTTTATATTGGTAAAACTTGGTTAAGGACTGGGCAACCTAGAACTCTTGTTGATTTTGTTATCATAATTACGTAGTCATATAACAGTCAACACCAGGGATATATTCTGAGAGATGTTAATTAGCCATCTTTATTATTTTCTGGATGTCATAAAGTGTTTTCATGGAAACTAAACAGTTATGATGGCACTAGGCTATAACATGAGACTACTACTGTATATCAAGTTGGTCATTGGAAGACATACGATTGTGTGCCACATGACTTTATGTATGTGCACAGATACACATGTATATGTATGGCATGATTGTTGTCAAGTCTGAAAGTTATATAAGTGGATTTCATTGTACTAGGTTTTTTTTTGCTCTCAAGTTTGTTTGAAACTTTTTATAGTAAAAATAAGCTTTCCCAATAGGTATGAAAGAAAACTTAAGTGAAAACATTCAAAAGTGTCTAATTGGATGTAAAAATTCAAAAGATTTGAATTCATCAATACAATCAAGATGAACTCAACCAACATGTCACTCAGACTTTAGAAGCCTGAATGTTGACTCAAAAATTTGACTGAAACAAAGAATTTGGAAAATTTTGCTGGAGTAAAAGGGTTTTTCAAAAATAAAGAGAAGGTGTAAGAATTCTTCTGATTTTGGCTAACTTTGGTTTATGGGGATTTAGCAGAAGTGCAACAAGAAAGTCATTGCATGTACTTGTTGCAGAGCCATGTGACATTATACCTTTCTTGTTTCCTTTAGAGAAATGTACTCTGACAAACCCGCTGATACAACAATGTGTGTCTTTATAGCTGTGCAAGAAGAGGAGACTCTCTCATGGGAAGTAGAACTAACTGGTTTAGAGGCCTGGTCTAGATGATCCCAATACCAGGACCTTGAAGTCAAATGCTTATCTCTGCATGCCATAAAGTTTCCTGGTTCTTTTTAATTTAATTTAATTTAATTTTTTTATTATTTTATGTATTCACCATTTCCATCTTCATACACACCAGAAGAGGGCATCAGACCCCATTGCAGATGATTGTGAGCCACCATGTGGTTGCTGGGAATTGAACTCAGGACCTCTGAAAGAGCAGTCAGTGCTCTTAACCACTCAACCATCTCTCCAGCCACAGGTTTCCTGGTTCTAATTTACAGAGTCTTACTGTGAGTGCAACTAACTGAAACAGGGTTATAATTAAAACTAGTATTGGCGTGGCAACATATAACACCTAGACATGCATTAGATATTAATATATAGAAGGATGGTTTTTTAAAAACCTTTGAGCAATGATTATCTGATCACTACATGGTGTTGTGACTACTGCTTAACCACATGGGAAAGAAGTTTCTGTGACATCTCATTCACCTGTGACATGAAAGCATGTCAACAAGTTTAAGATCTGCATGTATCTCTTCCTTTCAATTCTTAGCTTCCTCAACATGTTCCAGATGAGACCACACACAGAAGCAAAACCCACATTGAGTGTATGCCAAGATGCTCAACTTCCCTAATAATCAGAGAGATGATGCAAGCTAAAATAACAGTAAAATAGTCACGATTTCCCACTGTACCACCAAACATTAAAACAAATGGTAACACCCAACAATGATAAAGGTAAGAAGAAATGGATATTATCCCATATTGTGTCTATTCTACAAGACATGATGCCTTTTATTAAGGGGTTGTTTATATTTTAAATTGTGTGTGTGTGTGTGTGTGTGTGTGTGCGTGTGCGTGTGCGTGTGCGTGTGCGTGTTGTGTGTGTGTGTGTGTGTGTGAGAGAGAGAGAGAGAGAGAGAGAGAGAGAGAGAGAGGGAGAGGGAGAGGGAGAGGGAGAGGGAGAGGGAGGGAGGGAGGGAGGGAGAGAGAGAGAGAGAGAGAGAGAGAGAGAGAGAGAGGAAGGCAACTACCAGAAAAGGCCAGGGGAGGACTTCGGAGCTATAGATAGTGAGCTACCATTTAGGAGCTGAGAACTAAACCCATGCCCTCTGCAAGAAGAGTATGTTCTCTTAACCATTCTCCAGAACTACTATAGCTTTTTAAAGGAGTAATTTGGTAGTATCTATGCAAATTTTAAATGTGAATTTAGCACTAAGTAATGCTGTTTTTGAATATCTATGGAAACATAATTGTATAAAATACATGCATTTAAAACTACATGTTATCTAAATCACTGTAAACAATTGGTATGCTCTGGTATAGAAAACACTCCAAGATACGTAGTGTGGGGAAGCAAGCAAAGTATATAACTATATTGTGATTAAAAATAGAAATGCTTAGCTGGGCACTGGTGGCACACACATTTAATCCCAACTCTATGGAGGCAGGGGCAGGGGCAGGGGCAGGGGCAGGGGCAGGGGCAGAGGCAGGGGCAGAGGCGCAGAGGCAGAGACAGAGGCGCGGAGGCAGGGGCAGAGGCAGAGGCAGAGGCAGAGGCAGAGGCAGAGGCAGAGGCAGAGGCAGAGGCAGAGGCAGAGGCAGAGGCAGAGGCAGAGGCAGAGGCAGAGGCAGAGGCAGAGGCAGAGGCAGTTGGATCTCTGAGTTTGAGGCAAACCTGGTCTACAGAGTGAGTTCCAGGACAGCCAGGGCTACATAGAGAAACACTACCTTGGGAAAAAATATGTATACAGTTGTTTTTCTCTATAAGATTGAAAAATGGTTATTTGCTTTTTGTCATATGTGTGAATATATGTACATATTCTAAAAGACTGTATATTGCATTAATTAATTGCCAATTATAATGAAAACCATTAAAATGTATTAAATGAGTAGAAATACATCAAAATATTAATAGTTGTTCTCTTTGATTCATACATATTTGAGTTTATTTTATGTACTGATTCTTTTTCTTTCCTTTTTGGGGGTCATATGGTATGTGTGTGTGTCCATGTATGTGCAGTTGTGTTGGGCACACATCAGTGTGAAGGTGTGTGTGGAGAGCACAGATGATATCCAGTGCCCTCAGTTGGTCTCCACATTATTCATTGACACAGAGTCTCTTGCTTGAGCCCAGAGTTTACAGATTGAGCTCAGCCGGCTTGCCTGCTTGTGCTTGAATTGCAAGCAGTCTGACACCTATCCAGCATTTATAGGGTGCTAGGGATCTGAACCTCAGTAACTCACACTTGCATGACAAATGTTCTCCCCACTGAGCCGTTTCCTCAGATCTATTTTGTGTTTCTGTAAAACTTTCATTTTCAGAAAACATTTGATTTTGAAAACATTTGCATTTAAGTGAAACTAAATCCAATCTATTTATTAAAATAAATTTGTTTCATTATTTATTTATTAAACTACATGCAATCTATTTACTAAGTGGTTAAAAAGTCCAACTGATTTGTCTTTGTTTTGGAGATAGGATCTTAATATATTAGGTAATAGATAGATATGTAGACTGGCTGATGTTGAACTCAACATCCTCTTGAGTACTGACATTATAAACCCATATCACTCTGCCCATCTTATGCCTAACTTGGATGTATTAATTTCTCTTTAAGAGAAATAAGGCTGCAATTATCAACATCTTCATGTCTTCATTACCTGTCATATGACTAGAACTTAAGTTTTCTTGTATCAGGCTAGATTAAGTCTTGATTTCTTATTTTTCTTATTTTTTTTTTTTTGCTTAAATAGGTTATGTTTTTATTGTAGTATGCCATTTTTTAAAAAGATTTATTTATTTATTTTATGTGAGTACACTGTAGCTCTTTTTATTTTTATTTTTATTTTTATTTTTAATTTTTTTTTCCAGCAAATCAAAAAAATTTAAAAAGCATTCAAACAGAATAAAATGAAAAGAAACAAACAAGCAAAATACCAAGGGTCAGATATACTTATACAAGAATTCTATAGAGCCTTTAAACAAGCAATACTTTTTGAGTTATGTTTAAAAAAAATTCAGAACCACAATAAGCTCCTTCACAAAGCAAATAATATTGAAATAGTGAAATCAAGTGTAAACCCAACCAAAATATATAAATTATAGTCCAGTATCCCTCATGAGTATACATACAAAAATTCTCAGTGAAGTAGTTGCAAACTGAATACAAGAGATATAAAAAAATAATATTCCATGAATAACTGAATAACTGTTTTTTGGGTTTTTTTTTGTTTTTTTTAGAAGACCATACTACATATACAGGCTGCATGTTTTGGGATAGTCCCCACTCCAGATGTTTGAGACCTACATGAAAACCAAGCTGCACATTTACAACATATGTGCAGGGAGGCCTAGGTCCAGCCCATGGAGGTAGATCTGTGTAGACTAGGTATGCTCCACGGTTGGTGATTCAGTCTCTGAGAGCTCCAAGGGTTCAGGTTGGTTTACTCTGTTGATCTTCCTGTGCAGTTCCTATCTCCTTAGGGCCCACAATCCTTCCACCTATTCTTCTATAAGATTTCTTATTTTTCAATGGTGTTGGAAGAACATTTTTTTCTACTTCTTGAAGATGGCCCTTCACTCACTGCAAGTGTGATCATTTACTAAACATATATATTTAGTATTTGCCACAAACTTTCAACATTTTATATAACCCCAACATTCAGAAAGCTGAGGCAAGATTGTTAATTTGAGGCTAAGATAGGGCCACATATGAGATCACCCCTTCCAAAATGCACAAAGAAACTACCAACTCTATCCCTACTAACTCATTGAAACTCATGAAAATTAGTACAATGAGAACACTACTACACTAGACCCAGTTTTCATACAAGGAAACTTTTCATACAAGGAAATTCCCAAGGCCACAATGCTAGTGAGACTTGAAACCAAGATTTGATTGTTCACTGTCTCCTATACTGCCAACACAGTAGGCCACTGTCCCCGGTGCTCAGCACCATGGTAAGGAGAGTACACACACATAGTAGGAAGTGATTAAATGCCCCTTGCACATCTGAGAGATAAAGACAATGTTTTTAGCTTAGACTGTGAAAGAGGTCCAAGAAAATAAGAATTTAACTTTGTGCTGTGAGTTACTATTGATGGGATGTTATAAATCTGAAATCTGTGAACAGGCAGAGTTCTGTGACCCACACCATGATACCCTGATTTAAATCTTACCTCAAACCAGGCAGGCATAATCATGAATCCTCAACAAGGCAAGGAATGGGAAACCCCAATTTTAATTTTAAATTTATTTATGATTTTAAAAGAAGATTAAAGGTAGAAGGCTGCACTTTATGTCCCCTGTGTTATTCAGTTCTTTCCCTTTAAAATGCAGCTGTTCAAAATGAATCCAAAAAAAAAAAAAGTACCTCACTATGGAAACTCCCCAAGCTCACTTTTTAGAAAGGATAATAAAAATAAGAAAATATAATCATGTTTATATTTAGATATTTGGCTGTAGGTAGTTGTTTTTGTTTGTTTTAATATTTGGGATTGGTTTCCGAAGGGGGAGTGAATTTCATCAATTCCAAGGGAAATCTGATTTCTGCTTAGCCAAGTCGACACTGTGCATAAGGAAAACAAACTAACAACTAATCTTTGTTCTAGAAGCCCCACAATTTGGACTGCGGTAATGGCTGTGATGGCCGGTGAGTATGTGTAAGGGAGTTTTGGGTGAGGACATAGAGAGAGGAAGTTAGGTGTAGGTGACTAATAGAACCAAATGCTATCTTGGATCTACTAAGAACTGGGTTCCCAATAACCTTTGGCAAAGAACCCTCACAGAGATTAAATTTGGAGGTAAATAGATTATACAGGGTGTCACTAGTGGATGTGACACAGTCTCTCCATTTGTCTTCCCTGGTAGATCTGTCGCAGGACCTCAGAATGCCCTGTAAATACCCACTCTTCCAGGGTGACTAACAATGTACATGTGGCAGCAGTAAAGAATGATGACCTAATCTATTTCACTGTTCCTTTGCTGAGAATTTTGAGGTAGTTAAAAAATAAAAATAAAATTGTAGGCTGCAAAAAATTTAAGACTCATGTATAAACCTAATCTCAGGCATTCCTTTGGACATTACCACTGGCCTCTCATCCAGAATAAAGAAGACATATAAGGACAAATGCCAAGCCCATTGACTTTTAGTATCTATATAGCCCCTTTGGGAGAAAGAGGCCATTCATCAGTGTGTACGCTGAAAAACTCCTGGTATTTGCACACTCATTTAAAGTTAAAGCAGGTTCCATGTCTAATACCATTAAGAGTATGGTCTTAGCAAGGCAATACCTGAAGAATCAAAGAAACCATGGCCAGTAGAAAGGCATTTCCATCAAGGGTTGGTCTTGCTTCTAATCCTTTAGGAGTAACAATGTCTCCAGCCTTTCAAAAAGGCAAAAGATATCAGTCACTTTTTTGGAGAAGGCACAGATTCACAGGAAGGGTCAGGGCACCTTTGGCTGACCTATCTTTCGTTGCTTGGCATCCCTTTTTTGTGAAAGTTGAGGCGAATCAGAAGAGAGATCATCCTGCTGGCTGTGTGCCCTGCAGGCATGCTAGAGATAACTTTTTGCTTCTGACAATAGAACACACTGGAATCATAAAGTCAGTCATTTCCAGAATCTGTTCTTTTTATTCTGGAAGGTTCCAAACCACTTCTATCTTGATAATCTACTATAGCCACTCAGGAGTCCTTTGCCTTATATTTGTTAACTCCAGTATAGAAGGGGACCAATGAGACACTAGAGGGTCTTTAGTGACTCCATTATCATTCTCTGGAAACATGGTCCATGATGCTGTGACATGCACCCCCTTGTGAGTTTATTTGGTGTGTGCTACTTTTTTGGTTTGGCTGGTTGAGGACTTCTTAGTTTATGTGCTTTCAGAAAGTAAACTATTATTCATGAAGCAATTCTACAAAGAAAATGTCAGGGATTCTTTGCTTAGCCGTACCCTCTGAGGGAACTGTGCCTGTACTGACATGCTTTAATTTCTTTGCCTTTTCTCCTAAAGAAGAGTTTTCATCTGCTCTTACAGCTACCAACCTCATTTTCCTTTTGTGTGTTTTTATGACTTTCCAATATTGACAAATGGTCACACAGAATTGTGTCTGCTGGCCATGTAAATGTTTCTCTAGATACATAGTCTAGTTTACTTTCTAGTATGATAAACACTGTGACCAAAAACAAAACTGTGGGAGAAATGGTTTACTTTCTCTTACAGCCTTCTACTCAAGAAACTCAAGGCAGAAACCTGGAGGCTGGAGCTGAACCAGATCATGGAGGAAAATGGCTTACTGGCTTGTTCCCTCCCCATGGCTTATTCAGCCTGCTTTCTTCTACAACCCAGAACTACCTGCATAGCAATGGTACTGCCCAAGTGGGCTGAGCACTCTCACATCCATCATTAGTCAAGAAAATGCCGCACAGACATGCTCACAATCAAATCTGATGTCTTTAGTTTGTGTCAAGTTGACATAAATATAACCAGCCCAATAAATGGCTTCTGTCTTGAAAAATACAACAGTTGCTATATATGGATCCAGACACCCAAGTGTTTGTCCCAGTTTGTTTCCTAATTTTCTATATGACTTTTACTAATTCATGTGATATCAGGAGGCCTGTTTTTTGTTTTTTTGTTTTTTTTTTTTCTTTGAAACACGAGCATCACAATTTGATCCTGGCCTCTTGGTGTAGTGTTTATCAATCCAGCTGACAGATATTCCCAGAGCTCCAACTCTTAGGTTTGGTGAATGAGGGTGATCCTATCTTTTGCTCCCTTATTCTTCCATTAAGGTCTTCTCTCCTCTAATTCTCCTCTTTTTTTATTTCCCTCTCTCTTTTCTTCTTCCATTCCCACTTTGTCTCTTCTTCCTCTTTCGAGAGAAAAAAAAAGTCCATCATGTAGCCCAGGCTGGCCCTCAACTAGTAATTCTGTATCATCTTCCCAGCCTCATGCTTGGATTACGCTTGTACATCACCACACCCAGGCAAAGGTCACATTTTTCCAAAACACATGATCTAGGAAGATATAACCTATGCACATACTTTGAAAATTATCCCATAGAAGTAAACACAAATCTTTCATCCTCCCATCTTCCAGAACATTCCTGTGAGCTGCCTGGAGTCTCTTCTGATTTCAGTACCACTTGGAATGATGCTCACTTGGTATAGAAAGAATGATGATTTAGCTAATGGAATGAGTGATTTAGTAATCTTCCTTACCTCGTTAATTCCAAGCAGGGCTCATAGAGGCTCACAGAGACTGAAGCAGCAATCATGGAGTCTGCATGGGTCTGTGCTAGGTTCTCTGCATACATGCTGTGATTGTTTAGATTGGGGTTTGTGTTGGGTTCCTAACAGTGGGGGTGGAGGTTTCTCTGATTCTTTTGCCTGCTCATGAGAACCATTTTTTCCTACTGGGTTGCCTCATCCAGTACTGGTATGAGGGTCTGTCTTAATTGTACCTTGTATCTGTGTTGGTTGATATCACTGGGAGACCTGGTCTTTTCTGATGGGAAATTTATGAGCAGTGGATCTGGAGAGAGAGGATGTGGAAGTTAGCTGGGAAGAAGCTGTGGTTGGGATGTAGTATATGAGAGAAGAATAAGAAAGAAAGAAAGAAAGAAAGAAAGAAAGAAAGAAAGAAGAAAGAAGAGAGAGAGAGAGAGAGAGAGAGAGGAGGGAGAGGGAGGGAGGGAGGGAGGGAGGGAGGGAGGGAGGAAGGGAGGGAGGAAGGAAGGAAGAAGGAAAGAAAGAAAGAAAGAAGGAAAGAAAGAAAGAAAGAAAGAAAGAAGAAAGAAAGAAAGAAAGAAAGAAAGAAAGAAAGAAAGAAGAAAAGAGTAACTTCTATAACCAAAATAGAATCTGAAGCCTCAGAGAATTGAAGCTATGTGCATGTTTCAAGATTTTGCCCACAGGTCCGGTTGCAATTGCCATGTAGAGCTAGAGTTTATTTGTCCTTCTACAGATCATAATCTGTTCCTGCTTTGTGGGCTTCTGAGTCTAAGCAGACACAGCATTATAATATACTGAGAGCTGATTTATTAATTGAAGTGCTATTGTGGGCTGGTGTTCTCAGGGTTGAGTAAGGTGCAAACCACTGCTTGCTCTGTCTTCAGCTCCAACTTGATCAGAGGACCCTGTTTTATGCTCTTGTCTGGCCATGAATTATTTTAGTACTAATTTTTTTACAACTGTAATTAGATTTTATTGACACCTCATTTGTAAAATCCTGTTAGTATCTCTATGAGTGCAAAGTTCAGTCATTCTTAGTGCCTGTCCCTATTGCTGAATTAAGCACTGAGCCCTTAATATCTGCAAATTAATAAGCAATATTGTTCCTTGCATAGGCTATTGTGTTACCATGGCCACGGGCAAGACTTACTATCTACATCAGTAGATTGATGGATAAATGGCTCTAGCCTGAATTCTGAATGTAGGCTCAAGGGCCTGTATGAGCAGGCGCTATTTGTCATTGTTCCTCTGAGAATCCCAATCTGTTCTGTACCAAATGGTCCTAATGACCATGTGTAATTACTAAGCAAATATTGAAAGGTAGATTTTTAACAATAAAATACAAGCTGGTCATATTTATTAATTTCTATCAAAAACATGCAATAAATGAAAAGCATTAATTTCTTTACTTTAAATTAACTCAATTTACTTGCTTTAAAGGAAATGTAAAAATTTTGTGGAATGAATAAGGCAAGAATCCTAGAAGCTAACTTGGAATTGGATACTGATAGAGGAATCTACATATATATTATTCAGACAGGCAGCTCAACAACCCTCCCCAAGTGTTTTTCTTTTTCTCTTTACAATATGGTATGGTCTGAGATTACATTTATGTCTGATCTGTGATAGTGATATGGTTTGGTGAACCTACATCTGTTTAGTTGGAATTATTAAATAAATGCTATACACATTAATGAAGCATTAACTATGCATCCAGGCACTGTGTGGGATGCTGAGAATATGAGGTTAAATTAAATAAGAGAAAATCAGGGATGGGGACAAGTTATCAAAGGGGAGAACCCTCTTAAATGTACAGTCAGTACACAAATACTGATGCGACCCAAATAAACACTAAATACTGACCCAGGGTGCTAGACAAAAATCACTAGAAATCTAAATCTTTCAGAACTCACTCATCGACAGTAATATCACAGTACTAAAATGGAACATTTGACATTTAAATAGTGAAATGCATTCAATAATTCATAGTTCCTCAGTGATCAGACAAGATGAATTCACAATAAGTGCCCAACTCACTCCTACTGCCATTATGGGAACAGTTCTGAGTCCAACACTCCAGGGAAGAGCTCCCTGTTACAACAGACTTAAAGCTCTGTTAGCGACATCGACTTAAAGCACTATGCAGGAATTCTCCTTGCATCCACTCCTGGCCCTACCAGACTGTCGTTGCTATCGATCCCCATTAATGATTTGGTGATTAAGTAGGATAAATTGCCTATGAATGTGAAGCAGCCCGAAGTGCCCCCAGGAGCACAGCTGAATATTTTCTCTCAGATGTTGTGTGTGCTGGTGCAATTTTTCAACCCAGTGTTCACTGTCACATTAGTCACCTCCTGTCACACTGGGAATGCCCTATTACCGGCACCTTGCTCCACCTGACTCTGTTTCCACAGTTTTATCTTCTTAGTTATTTGTTTCCACTTAGATACTTGGATCCACCAAGGTCCATCCCTTTTGTGAACCACTTTCTAGGGTCTCAGTGAACCCCCTGTTAGTGCATCAGCATCTACAAGAATGCAAGTGCCATGATCACCAATCCCTGAGATCCCTAGGCCACCTCCCTCAGACCCTTCACCTCATTCCCCAATCCTGTCCAGGCTGAGTTGCCTCAAGAGCCAGTGTTTCTCAACTATGGCTTTAGGAATCATTTGAAGATCTTTGGGATTTAGGGCACAGGACACACTGTCACTAAGCAACATTCTGAAAGCAAGTACCTGGAAGCTCTTTATCATGCCTACAAGAGCAGACCAAGGGAGCAATGAGGCAGTCAAAAGTCACAAGGTCTCTACCTTGGATGGCTCCTCTGGAAAATCATTATGTCAGGCAAAACCACTAAATTATTTTTTTTCTCAAGGGGAGTGACCACATATTACATGGACGACATAATCCGTAAAGCTGTGAACAAATTGAACTTGGATAAATTGTGTCATTCCTCAAACATCCTGGGTAGTGACATGAAGCTCATGACTGTATTTTGGCAGTTACAACCCCCTGATTAACTTTATAAATGTGGATTATTTAAATTATGAATTTCTTAGCCTTTTTACATATTTCTTCAGTTTCTTTTATCTTTATCGGTTTCTCTGCTGGACTCTTAAATGTTGGCTACACTATACTGTACTGTACTGTACTATATTATACTTCCTTTCCTCTCTTGACAATGTGTTTTCTCTAGGCCTATATAACCTCAAATGCACTCTGATTAACCTTTCTAGATCCACACACTTGCTGGTCATTTCTGCTATCAATTCCAATTCAGCCCTTAGTCGGCACCTCTGTTCCCCATCTCTGCAAATAGCACACCATGTCCCAGCTGCAAAATACCTAATATATAATTGATGAGACTTCTATAAACAGGATTCCATCTTTGAGCAACACATGGCCCAAATGACATCTCTTGCTCTCATCAACCTTGAACATAGGTCTTGTATGTGTAGATAAAGTATTGGGCAGGTGATGATGAGAACTGGTGGGTGGGGGTAGGGTGGGATGAGCTTGTTTGTGTGCACCAAGAGTATTGGAAGAGTTAAGCCAAAGGACAGAGATCTGGATGTATGTTTAACAGAAGTAGAAAACACTGCTGCTTTGTTATTGACTATTGCGACATCAGAAAAATCCAGATCCAAAGCAATTTTCTCAAACAAAGGGTTATACAGAATAAAAATAGCACAGATTCATGTTTGGAAGATGTTTGGAGAGTGATAAATCCAACTCTAATAGTCTGATAAGAGCAGTCTCCTGCCCTCAGCTCTTAGACATCAGATTGCCCCATTGCCACAGATCTAGCAAGATGCCCCTCCCATTCCACACTGTGTATGAGAACAGCGGGGAGGCCTGGGATGGGAGAGACGAGGAAGAGGACAAAGTCCTATGTGGTTTGAGTTTTGATTGACTTGATAGGGAGCTCATTGACCCAACCAAGTAATCTTGATATAACTAGGTTAAGCCTCAGCAGCATATGGAAAAAATTCAAAATAATATTAGAGATTAAGTAATAGAATGTTGAAATATAGTTAAAAATATAGTTATGTGTCTGTATTTGCAGGTCAGAGATTTGCAAAATGTAGACCTACCATGAACATGAACAACTGTGGAGGGGTCCCTGTAGACTTTCTGTTCCTGAATTAGGACGATATTAGTTCTACAATTTACATAGTTGATTTTTTTTTTTAAGTAGAGTCTTGGGTTCTATTAATTTTGAATGTCGAGTTTAATAAGTCAATTTTTTTTTGCTTACAAAACAAATAATATACTGAGATGATACCACAGGTCCATAAGGAACTCACTCTGCAATTTTAGGAAATCTTTAATTAATTCCTGAAATAAGTGTGTAGCAGCATTCAGTTCACTTATACTGAGGATAAATTTTGCATCTCTCTTACTTTTAGTCTTGAGAAAACAGTGTAGGTCAGGGTGATTATTAATCCAACTTGACTGGATTTAGAATCATTAGGAGACATTTCCGGAAAAATTTAACTGAAGCCAGAAAGCCCCACCCTAGATGTGGTGTCATTATCCCATGGGGGAGATCCAAAACTGAATAAAAGGGAGAAAGAACTCCAACTCAATTGAATACTGGATTTCGTCTCTCTTCATTTCCACTGTGCAAGCGCTGTGACTGGCTACTACGCCTTCTCTGCTATGGTAGACTTTGTTCTCAGGCCATGAGCCAGACAAAACCCTTCTCTCCCCAAGTTGCTTCTTATCATGTATTTGGCCTCATAACACAAAAGTAATAGTGTCAGAAAGAGACATGTTCTTTGGAAAAACCCTTTTACTCCTTCATAGAAGATGCTTTGGAATTGTGGGAACTTTTTAAGATGAGAAAATAGAATACTTGCCCCTTACCTTCACACCAAGGATTGAAGAGAATGTATGTGTCTGTTTCTGGGTTTCGTGGAGTACGCAGGATGCCATAGGGAGTCCAGACTGCAACATACATGCGGAATTTCCCCACGATGCATTCCGGGGAAGACTGAATGGAAAGCCGCACAGACTTGTCGTCATTCATGATAACCTTGGCCCCCACTTTCCGCTTTGCAGCTCCTTCACGACAGGCACTGGGATGTAGGTGCCCTTGTTCTCCTGAGGGTAGCGACCTAGGAGGCAAAGAAAGGAACAGGGATGAAAAGATTTCTCACCCCCTCTTGTTCCAAGTCTAATCTTGTGGCAGAAGGAGGAGGAAGATGCTATTGACTTGTAGTTTTTGAGTGGCTATGAATTTCACCTCTGCTGCCAAGGGATGTGATAGTAGTGATTTCCAAATTTCTTCAGGGCTCAGACTTACCGACTACTAAAAAATGTTAAAGATTACATTTCACTTTTTGGATGATTTTTTTTTTGTTGGTTCATAGTTCAGCCTGGTATTTTTTAGTTTGTTTGTTTGGTGGTTGGTTTTTGTTTGTTTTGTTTTGTTTGTTTGTTTGTTTTTTATCTTGTCATATAATAGGCAGGGTGGGTAACTACTTACAAAAAGACTTCTTTTGGGCCAATGAGCTCTTGCTGTCAATTCTGACACAAGTTGGGAATTCACAAGGATGCTCTTTTCTTTTGTTATATAGTCACTAGTGTTTAAATCTAAGGGTAGTCCTTGATGACCCTATCTAATCCTGACTGCTGCAAAGGCTCCCACACTCAGAGTAGGTTTCAATCTTATAATATCTATACGAAGATTAATTTTAATGTGTGTTTGGGAGGAGACAAACTAGATTAAATCAACACCATTGGCTAGATGATGATGCAACAAGATGAAGAAATATTAAATTCAATGTAAAACATAGTTTATACAGTACCCTTTGCTATCAGGCCCTGAATTTTACTGTAAAATATATAAGTTTTGAAATAAAACTTCAAAATGGACAGTACTATTTATACAGTGTTGCTTTTAGGGGGCAGAGGATAATATTTTTCATTTTCTAAATTCATTGCTGTTTGTTTTGCTACACCTGTAATGGGTTACAGGCTGCTCACATGCATCCTTTTGTACAATCAACCAAGCTAATGTTCTCTGCTAGCCCAATGGTGCCACAGGCTACGGTTCAGAGTTGACGTCTTGGGTAGTGAGCTGGTTTGAATCTCGGCTCTGCTGCTTTCACCCTGGCACCCTTCATGCTTGCAAATTTTTTTTCTCTTGTCTTCATCTCCATCTATAAGTGGGGATAGTAGTGATAATAATGAGTTCACAGAGAGACAAAATGAAATAATGCATTAAAATGCTTTACACGAGTGACATCCCACTGGGTTTTACGTATTTTCTGTTTGTCAGTCTGTTTGTTTATATGTTTGGCTGGTTTTGTTGTTTTGTTTTGTTTTGGTTTGGTCTTTGGTAGGATCTCACTAAGTCTTTTAGAATGCTCTTGAATTTGATCTAAAGCCCAGAATAACCTTGAGCTTGCAAATTGTCTTCCCTTAATGTCGTTGAGTAATTAGGATCCTGGGCTTACACAACCAGACCCAGGTCTATGTAAAATCCTTTGTGCATAATGAATCATGTATAATAAATAACTTAAAATCTTAAACTGTCATGTTAATTAAAGATTAAATAGGAGGTCATTTAGTAATATTTCCAGGCTCATCATAGTTTATGCATAAGCTATCTCAATGCATATGCTATTTTCTTTTATTACTTACATTTTGGGTCAAATTTCTATTACATAGTCGTTAACCTCAAAACTAAATTTCCTCTGATTTTTCTAAGCTATAAATAGAAAGTTAACCTCACATAATTCTTTAACCCCTGGGCCTATAATTTAATTTATTGTATAATTTTCAGGGAAGATAAACTTCATAGCTGTTTTAAGGTAGAACAAATCTCTCTTTTCTTATTTCTAAAGAGATACAAATATAGTAAGTTTTTAAATTATTTGGGTTATAAGCACACAGAAATCTTCAAAAGCCATGTTTATTCACTTCAATTGTATATGCTACATATAGGAAATTTCACAAACACAGCTAACATCGACCTGTGTAGTAACTAAGGTCTGAACAGAGTCCTTAGATAGGAATATATCCAAGCACTCAAAAGGAAGTAGTTGCCTAGGTTACTGCTGTGTAATACTATAAGGTTGCTTAATTTTACTGAAAAAAATGATTTATTTAGGAGATATTGTATGAGGGAGAAGGATTGCTGTGTCAGGAGTATCAGTTTATCACAATTCAGTACAAGTACCACATACACTGATCATAATCCAATAAAGACTCACGCAAGAATACAATCTGAGCATTGCAGATTTTGTCTAAACAGGGATGCTCTTGGGGATACACTGGCTCTGCCTCCAAGGAGTTCCTGTATCAATGTACCCTCAAGAGTGTGTTTACTCCAAGTCACCTTTGTCTGTCTTCCCTTGTTCCCCTCCAGCCTTTACTTTCCTGTGCAACCCTCTTCCCTGTGCACGCCAGGACTGTGGAGTGAAGTTGCCCTCCTTTCCACAGGTTGCTGTTCCCCAGAGACACCATCACTGTTTCTGGACCTAGTGTAGACATTAAAGGCAGTTTCTTCAGGTATATGTGATCTGTTATTCAATTACTGAAGTGCTTCCAGAAGTTGATGCTCCAAATTCCAGTCTAGATTTGAAATGTATGACACATTAAAGGGCTTTGAAATCTATGATCAATGGGACAAACCTACCAGGCAAGATGTACCCACTTCTGCAATAGTGGTACCCACTATTATCAGGGCAACCAACTTCTTTCTGATTGAATTCAAGACACACTCCATGGGAGGGAATATATGCTTATAAACCTGGCTGAAAATTATGGGCTATAGCTGAGAACTGAGTATTGCTGTAGATCTAAATTGCCATAATGCCAAGCTTCTCTTTTAAATATTTATGCTTTTACTTAGTCTTAATTAGAGAAGTCTCTCTTCTCAGCGAACACAGTGATTAATGCAGACATTCATGAATGAACAAGGTAGGGGCTGAGAATCAGTGATAGATGTCATAACCTCCTCCAAGTCTCAGAGAACACTGTGCAAGAAAGGACAGAAAGAATTTTGAGAGCTAGAAAATAAGAGAAAGTTTTGAAATGCCATTTTTGGAGAAACTAAGACACAGTTATTACAATCACTAAATCACAGCATCTATGAATGCCTGCACCCCATCTGTGCATCAATGGGTCTAGCTGTAGTCAGGCATGGATGTCACTTAACTAGGTAGAGGGGGAAACAAATATCAGACCACTGTCATTCACTGTGAAGACTGTTCTCATTGCTCTGCATCTCATAGCATTCATAGAACAGATGGAAGATGCTAGAAGGAACTGGGGACTATGGAAGAAGTAAAAGGAAGAACACAGCTACAAAACCAGAAGAAATATGAGAGAAAGGACAACATGCCAATGTGTGGTGGTGAATAACAAATGTGTGAGCCAGAAGTATGAATCAAAGGGATGAGAAGGCAAAGCTGGCAGAGAGCAAGGCACGGGAGGCTTGGGGTGATGGCAGATTTGGTTTGGGTTTTTTAAATAAGGTTAGGCACAGAAGGGAGAAGGCTGAGCAGCCCTGTTGACCTGGTAACTCACATGGCTGCAAATCAACATTTGAAAAAGAATCAGGAACAGTCAGTGATTACATGACTTCCAAAGGGAGGTAAAAAACAACCTCCAATTTGCAGGTCTTTTCCTTTCCACTACACAGAAAAGCTGATTATTAATGTGAGACCTGGCATGTCAATAGGACCTCAGGGTCTTGTCAGCGGCTCCATTACACCATGTTTAATTCTGAGTGTAATGATTTCAGTGACAGCGCTGGGGAAGGATTTTCCATGATTGAATTGTGAGGGAGGAAGTTGTGGCAGAGTAGTATTTCATCGCACTAAATAGCCCTTCTCACCCTCAGGAGGAAGCACATTCTAGAGACCACCATCAGGCCAAGCTTGGAACACCCATCCATCAACATGCATGGCTGTCAATGGCCAGGCCTAGGTATGAAACACAGTTCTACACAGGTGATTCCCACGCATATGTTTCCTAGCAGTGTAGAGTACCCATGTAGATATTCTTCTCCCCCAAACTGCACAACTTTATGTTAAAGGAAAGTGAGAACAAGCAAAAGACAAACAAGAAATAGAATCCTGCAAATGATCTTCATTTTGTATTTAACAATGATGGGTTTTTTTTTTAACAGCTAGACTACTGAACAGAAATAGGGATTATAATTACCAATTGCATTCTTTCCCACCCACTTCAAATTGGTGCTATCTTTTCAAGACATCTAAAAATGAGCATATGTTTAAGTGTTGGCTTCCTTCGTACATTATTATTTTGTTAGCATGTATACTAGTTGTCCACAAGGCAGAAAAGAATGAAGTTCACCACATTTCATATTAATGTGTACTTTGGCCATACCCACCACTATATCCTATCTACTGCCCATTTTTGATCTGTCTCCCATATCCCTCTGTTTCTCTCTAGCCCTAAATTAACTCCTCATTATACTTTTATATCACACATGCATTTTTCTGCAAATTTTCACTAAGGCCAGAAAACACCTGTCAATCACTGGGCTCTCTAATGCTGGGAATGAGGTCAGTAACTCAGGGCACACACATTCTTGCCACGTCTCTGACATGCTACCTTTTAAGACTGTTCTATTATGTTCAATTTGGTGAATGTAAATGCTTAGCCATATGATCTTTTTTTAACTATGAGAAAAGTCCAAGGAAAATCTTATTTTCTTTGATGTCTACTTACACATCCATTTCTCCTATTAAACTGAACTATGATGTGTTCGTACCATCTGTAGAAAACCCATAAAATACCTCAATGCTTCACACTAAGTATGGTCCCATAAATGTCACTGGGACTTGGCTGGATCTCACCCTTGAAGAACATTACAGGGATTGTGGAAACTCTGGAATGTGGTGTGTGTTTCAAGCCAACAATCCATTGCAAACAACCTGCACATGAACCACAGATTCATAGTCCCTTCTTTTTCCCCTTTCAGACCTGGTTTCCATTCATATATAAGCATGTATTTGGCTGAGCTCTTCCTCCACCTCCCTGTAGACCCCATTTCTAAAATGGGTGGTCTCTAAAGAACTTAGGAGTGCATCCTCTCTCTAGCTAGAAATGTGAGTTTCATGAAGCTGATTCATTTTCCCATCAAATTTGTTTGTTTTGCCCAAGACACATCTTTCACATTTTAAATAATAAATCTATCTCCTAACAGGCTCTAGAAGTCTTACTGTGACAGCAGGATGCATGTGCCAGACTGGAAGTCTGAATACCATAGTCTTGTAAAGGGATGTGAACTGTGTTCTAACAGTCTCAGGACCATGCAGGAGTTCTGAGGGACCAGAATGTAGGTTTTTGAGTAGCAGCGTAAAGATAAAACACTACTCCCAGAAAAGAAATAATTAATAAGGTACAGAAGCCATAGGTGGTAACAGTCAAGAGGAGGGAGTCACACTGTTCAAAGTTTGGGGATACATCTTGGTGTTAGGACACACGCTTAGCATGGACAAAGCTCCAGTTCCAGCACCTTATGAAATTTGGCTCAGTTGGCAAAGTGTAGGTGATGTGAACGTGAGTTCAGTCCCAGAACTCACTTAAAAACATACTTAAAATATGCATAGTAGTATACAGTTGTCATCCCTGTACTGGGGAGGTAAAGACAGGAGGACCCCCCAGGACTCACTGACCAGCCAACCTAGGCTACTTAGTGAGCTCCGGGCTAAGTGAGGGACCCTGCCTTAATATGAGGTAGACGGTGGCTCTTTAACTATATTTTCCTTCTTTTCAAGGTCTTCTAAGTGACTGAGGCTTCTTTTGATGTAAGATATAATCTTGTGAAATGTCTCCTGAACCAGCATGGTTCCAAGACCCTGCTGGGATAATGAGCCATGAGGAAGACAGAGGGAAAACCCAGAAGAGGTGATGGCTAATGATGTCATGGACATCTAAGAAAAGTCCCCAGAGGAAATGGCTTGGGGCATAGTGACAAAGGTAGATGTGTTGGTGGAGTACTTAGTTTCTAAGATGTAGCACCAGCCTACCTGTATGTATGTGGGTGCAGACACAGTTGTCCTCTGGCCTCCTCTTGCATGTGCACATATGTGCCCGTGCCCTCTAACAATACCATCTCCATTGTGTGAGCAGGAACCTCTGAAACCACTAGGCCACATATCCTTCTCTTTTCCAGCTGGTTATGTCCGATATTTTGCCAAGAAAGCAAACTCACACAGTGGACAAAGTAAGGAGACCTATTCCTAGCCCATGGCAAATAAAAATATGGTACATATTAGAGGGAAGAAAGAACTGAAGATTCTGTGAGGAGGCAGCTGACCTGGAAAGGAACTGTGGGGACCTTTGACCATGTGCAAAGGTGATTGGGCTGTATCCTTCGCAGATGCTGGAAATGGGGCTCCTCAAAGCATTGAAATATTTTCTATGGTCTAACTGTGGCTGGACAGACAGTTGGGAGAGTTGTAATGACATGGGAAGAGGAGCTTGGGAGAGAACAGGGCTCTGAGTCCTGGTTTCTAATCTGCTCTTTGCCCTGGAAAAGGCCAGAAATTTTGATGAAACTAAACACCGCCTATTGAGGTAGTCTGTTTTTCTTCAGACATCTCAAACAAGGGTGTCAAACATAGTAAATAAACTGTGCTTGCATGGGATATGCAAACTGGAGTTCTCAGCGCTCCCCCTCATTCCTAATTCTGGATAATTCCCTTTGTAAATTCTCTTTACATCATTATTTACATAAAAGAGAGAGAGAGAGAGAGAGAGAGAGAGAGAGAGAGAGAGGAGAGAGAGAGAGAGAGAGATGTTCACAAAATGAAACCTGGAACCCTCCCTTGCAATGCTTGCAGCTTGCTCACTCTCCAGTCCCAGGGTTACAGGGCCTGACTGCCATCTCTGTGGCTGTGTGACTTGTACCTGTGAGAACCTAGAACATTATCCTGGAACATTATAGGCACTTAGGTAGGATGTGGAGCCTGTATCCACACTTAGCTTTGCTTCCTTCTTCTTTCTCCAAGCATCCTTCTCTCTGTTAATATCTGTGCTTAGAATTTATGCTAAAGGTTTTTTTGTTTGTTTTTTGTTTTTGTTTTTGTTTTAATAAACTCCCTTTCTGATCCCTAGTGCTCACCCTGAAATTCTTTTCTCTATTAAAAGATCTGTATGGATCCTAGTTTCAGCTGAATAAAGACAGCTCCAGAGTTTGACAAAACCTCCTTGTCCATGGGCTTTAGTTCCAGATGTGAAGGTTGATTCTAGTTGTTAATTCCTGCGTGGGTTTGTTATGTCTCCTGTTTGGATTTCAATGTTCCCTGACCTGTGTTCCACGAAACCTCTGCTGCTGAAATCTAAAGAAGTTTCCACTTCACACGCTACACCCTCACCTCCATTTAGATTTTCTTTAAACATTCTGTGGATTTTATATATGGATAAGCAAGCGTCAGAAAACAGGCGACTAACTATGGATTTGATTTGATCAGATCCTACAGACACTATCTTTCATCTATAGAATGGCAATTATAGGTGCAACTGAGCTGTAACTGATGGGAAGGGCATTCTAGCACCCAAGCATTGTAGTATTTTTCCTACTATCACAGAATAACTGACATCACAACAGCAAACTCATGAAACCCATGGTGTTTTGTTGCTGTTGTTTTGGGGGGTTTTTTGTTTGTTTTGTTCTGCTTTTTTAAGGTCTGAGCATACCCACATGAGAAGTAAAGAGGTCCCTGCTGATTCATCCTGATTTGGGGATTCATTCAATTCACAGTATATTTACTGTGTGCCATGTGGTCTAGGCACACAATAAACCTCAGCAGAGTTCTAGGTGCTGAAAATATGGTAACATCAACAGATAGGGCCACAGGGTGCGTAGTATATAGAGAGTGAACAGACAGTAAATAAGTGGATGTATGCTATGTCAAAGAGAAACCCATAAAGAGTAAATGGAACAAAGAGTGACAGGGATCATGGCACACTTAATGAAAGCAGGACATTTGAACAGAGGCATGAAAAGGGGGAAACAAGCCATACAAGCTTTGGGGAACATAGTATTACTGTGAGTGCAATGGCCCGGATGAAGAAGGTACCCTGCACTGGAGGAGGCTGGTGTGCCTGGAATAGAGGAAACTGTGAGCAGGGAGGTCTGAGGGCCTTCTAGGCCACTGTTTAGATTTTATTCCAATTGAAAAAAGTTACAAGAAAAAGACACCAGGTTGGCTTAAGTTGTTTAAAACGATCACTTAGACCATTGTGTGAGGATGGCGGGGAGGCAATAGAAATTGCTGTGAATATCACTTGACCTCCAATTGTATTCTGACACTGCAGAATAGTAATGAAAGTTCTGCCAAAAGAAAAGACATTAGAGAGAACACTGAATGTTTATAGCTGCAGGAAAGGCCATTTAGACACATTGGTTATACTATGAGATGAAAGCTGTTTCTCGTAGCTGGGAGGGAAGCAGGCATTAGGAATATGGAAACTCACTTGGGTGGTGGGGGGCATTAAAGCGTGGCCAGACATTGCCAGTATCTGTAGAGTAACCTGTAGCAATCTCCTGGTATGGGTTCATGGAGTAAGGTTCTGTATATCTGTTAAATGTCACAATCTTTGAGGATGCAGAGAAATAGGAAAAAAGAAAGGTATTGGTGACACAAGTCTAATTTATTGTTACTGGATTCCATGAGCATGCATCAAGCTGTTTTCATAGACTCTCATCTCATGCCATCCCAGCTGGTGGGCAGGTATTTCAACCAACAAAACTTATTCCCATATTTCTTGCTTTCTCCTCTCTCACACTGGCCTCCAGAAATCCAAGGGATAAGGCAAACTTTGGATAGATATGCCGATCCCAGGGATATCCCAGTCTACAATCAAGCCATGCCTAAGAAATTTTCTCATACATGAACCACAAGAACTGAATTTTCCCCAGAATGACAATCCTAGGGGGCTAGAGCTCCATTTATTCGTGTAGAAGAGGACACATTGTATCTATAGCATGAGCAGAATGAAGCTTGTAAGTCTTAAGAATAAAGCTCATTGAGTTTAAGTCACTGGCTGAGTTAAAAAGTCAAGGACCGTTAACTAGCAAGAATAATATCAAAGGCTTAGCAAATAAACTCGTCTGAATGAAGCAAGCCAAATTTATGGCATTTTAGCCAAAACAGTCAATTCTTGTTAATATTTTATGGCAACAGCAACAGGAACAGGAACAAATCACTGCCAATGCTGACAACAATTATTCATCTTTGGCATGCAATATGTATGTGCAATATACACAAGCAAGTGTTAAGTGAGTTTCCACTACCACAGACGCAACCAGTTATGGGTGGAACAAAAATAAATATTAAAAGCCAAGAGATCCTTCTCCTAGGTCTAGCCCAGTCCCACTTTGCCTGTCCCCAACTCACTGGACTCTCTCATGCCACATTCACGTGTCCACCCAGTTAGATCCTGCACATCTTTCTCCAGGATCTATCCCAGGGAGTTTGCCTGATCGTTCCCTTTTTGAACCCTCCCTAACAATCTAGAACTAGTGTGGGTCACACATCCAGTGTCTACCCTAGTCTGGCCATCTCTGACCGCACTACAACCTACTTCTAGGCTTCTACCTACTCCTAGTCCAAAGACCCCTCCCACATCGCATCCAACCTCCATATTTAAGAAGATCCTGCACATTCTTCTGGATCTAGCCAGGTGAGACTGCCTGACCTGCCCTTCCACACATCCTCCTTGGATCCCAAATATGCCCCCTTATTCAATGCATGAACCAGAATACACATCTTTCCCACTAGCCCAGTCCTTTGTGTCCCTGACTTTATTCCACCTAAGCCATTTCTAACCTATTTTGCTACTGTTATGAATCATAATGTAAATATCAGATACACAGGTTATCTAACATGAGGCCCCTGTGAAAGAGTTGTTAGCATGTTCTTAATTCTGGTGCAAAGCTTCTCTGTCCACATCAGCCCAGAACTAAAAAAAGAAATTTACATGGCTGGATCTCATTACAAAAATACAAACAATATGAAAGATCAAGCCACTATCTCCTCTTTAAAAACCTATCATCCTCTAGTAATGCTTGCCATGGCATAGTAAGAATACAGTGGTGACAAGAATACCTTGACAATAACCAGCAACTCTCCAAATGTAGTTAAAAAACACTCAGTAAGAGGGAAATCATGCCTGGTGTTGGAAACCTAGCCAACTACACAAAGCTAGTGAAGTCATGGATCTTGGAGGAGAATCCACAACCACCACTGTTCTAAGCCAGCATAATCTCTGACATTCTAAATTGTTGTCCTTATACCCAGAGGTAAGTGTAGTCCTCGTCCCTCATCACGGTAATGTCTCCTTGCAGCAAAGACCATTACAGAATCCCACAACCACTCAAAATGCAATGTTGTGGACCCCAAATCCAAGTGATACATTTACAACACAATTCCTGCTCAGGGATCATTATGGGAGAGGGTGTGAAAATATTGTAAGAGGCAAAGGAACATGGAGTTTGCTGTGAAACTGTGTCTTCTTAGGAATGCCAGAAGCTACACTCATAAGGTCTCAAAAACATGATAACCTAATCATGAGCTAAACAAGGATGACATCAACAGACATGCTAATGTGGACAGCAGAAAGCTCATAGGCTCCAGTCTTACTCAAAGAACTGCAGGCGACTAAGGAATGTTGTGAGCTAGAGAAATAGTCTTAGTTAGGGTTTTATAGCTGTGAAGAGACACCACAACCATGACAACTCTTACAAAGAAAATCATTTAATAGGAGCTGGCTTACAATGTCAGAGGCTTAGTCCATTCTCATCATGGTGCTAAGCATGGCAGTGTGCAGGCAAATGTGGTCCTGGAGAAGGAGCTGAGAGTTTTACATCCAGATCCACAGACAGTATGAAGTAAATTGGCTTGAGGTTTTGAGACCTCAAAGCTCACCTTCCAGTCATAGCCTCTTATAACAAAGCCATACCTACCCCAAGGCAATACCTACTAATAGTGCCATTCCCTATGGTCTTATAAAGCCCATTTTCTTCTAAGCCATCATACCCTGGAATGAGGACACCAACCAGCTTCTCAATATATAATAGTCAAAAATATCTGGGACTGAAGAGAAGAATGAGCATATACATATAAGTAGCATTATACAGACTGAATATATTGTATTTATGAATTTAGAAATACACACATACATACATATATGTAACAACAACTGATGAAAGAAGAGGTCATGATTTTGAAAGTAGCAAAGAGGAGTATATAGAAAGTTTTTGAGACAGAAAAAGAAGGAGAAAATGATGTTATATTATAGTCTCAAAAAATTAACGAAAAAGTGTAGTAAACCCGAGAAATAAGAACCAAGATGTAGTCCATCACTGAGTAGCTCATCAACCTTCTGTTTCTTTTTTAAAAGGTTTTACTTAATTTTTAATTTTAATTAAATCTTATTTGTGTGTGTGTCTGTGTGTGTACATGTGTGTACATGCATGTGTGTATGCCACATGAGTGGAGTTGCCCACAGAAGCCAGGAGAGGTGTCAGACCCTCTGAAATTGGAGTTCCAGGTGACTGTGAGCTGTCTAACATAGGTGCTGGAAACCAAACTTTGGTCCTATGGAAGAGGAGCAAGTATTCTTAATTTCTGACCCATTTCTTTAGCCCAAAGCGTTCTGTCTCTTTAGTAGTGGACCTTGAACCTCATGGACAATGGAGCTGCTGGATGAAAGGGTGGCTAGTGGATGAGACAGAACATTTAATGTCACCCTCTTGGGAAGTTTCTTGAATAAGCAAGCTGGAGAGCAGTATGGTAGTCCTCACACATTGTTCAGGGAGCATTTCTCTGTCTGTCACATGATGCCAGAGACGATGTTGATAAACCCCTCATATCACTTCACAATGCTCTCAGACTCCCTATCTCAGTTTGTACAACTGCCACCAGGTGGGGGAAGACTGTTCCGTGGGATGCAACTCCAGTGACTGCTCTCTAGGCATGAAGAAGGTAGCAATGGCTCTGGAGATCTCTGATATTTGAGGATGCTGACATCATAATGTAAGCCCTTTCTTTGGCGAGCCCTCAGATGGTTTTTGAGTGCATATTTATGGATACTTAATTGCTTACTATAGATGTTCAGAGATACTTCAAGAGTTGTTCATTGCTTATTTTTAAGTACATCATACAAAGAACAATCCTTAACACAGGTCGTTGTAAAGAGCATAGTTACAGGAGAGATCATTACCATGCATATAATCAGTGGTATCCTACACTGGACCAGTAGAGCTTTGTGAAGAGATGCCTTAAGAAGACCCTGATTGTTCTGGACATTATCATAAAACCTTTATTTCCTTTGGTCTCGTTTTACCTACTGATTTGCCCAAGGTCTGCTTGAATAAAAGTCATTGATGAGTTACTTTTTTATGTGCAAGAAGAGGATGATTTGATAATCCATGAATGACATGTCTGCTCATCCACTCATTTGACAAAAATGTCACAGTAAGAGAATTTTGTCTAAACTCCCACAACCATGTTTTGTTCATAGGCAATAATACCTTAATATCATCAGGGAGTAATGTGCCATAGCAGAATCCTGATCATCACATTAAATTCAGAAAAAGTACAAGTTTCTGACCTCTATTCCCATCATGTGGACTCTGCTTTTCTGAGACATTTCCAGATCCAAGGCCCAGGGTCCTGACTGGAATACAACAATGGATTTCCAAAGTTCCTTCTCAAGGGGAAGAGACTAGCTATCAGGTAATCAGTACAGTTTCCTCACACATTCAAATATCATTGTGCTGGTTGGTTTATTAGTCAATTTGACACAAACCTAGACATATCTAAGAAGAGAGAACCAGAATCGAGAAAGTGCCTCTACCAGTTTGTAGGCAAGTCTGTAGGCAGGTTCTTGATTATGATTGATGTGAAGGTGTCTAGCCCACTATGGGCAGTACCATTAAAAGCAGGCATATAAAGAAGCAAACGGAACCAGACAGGAGGATTGAGTCACTAAGCTGCATTCCCCATGGCTTCTCCATGGTTCCTATTTCCAGGTTCCTGCTTGAGTTTGTTCCCTGACTTCCCCCAGTAATGGACTGTGACAACAAACAATCCCTTTCTTCCCCAAGTTGTTTTTGGTCATGATGCTTTATCAGCAATAGAAACCATAATTAGCATGATTATTATACCTCACATGAAACGAGTACATTTTTGCTGTTTTTAGTCCTATGCTTCTGATAATTTGGGATGATAGCAGCAACAGAATGATAACATGAACATAAAGAGCACCTGGACCACTGTGCATACCTAAAAATGCTTTCAGGTAGTACTATTATTGAATGTTATCCATAAGCTTTTCCGGCTATGAATTAGGAAAAGCTTTAAGGATGGAAAGTATTATAGAGGTTAAGAAACAGGACTTGCCACAAGCATGGCACCGGAGGAAAAACCACATAGTGGCCTGTGATATATTGGGAAATTCTGGATGGAGGTAAAGTACTAGCTAGTACATGAAGGACTCATATCCTGCTCTCTCTATACTGCTTTCTACTATAAAGAAGTGGAACTCCAAGAGTAGGGCAGGGGAAACAGAAAACAAGCCTGAAATGCAGTGTGCATGAAACAAGGAAGTAAGGATGTTGAGGCCAGTTAGAACTCTGTCTAACTGGCAGCATCTAGGATTGAATATCAGTTTAAGGAAGGATAATAACAGATGTAAGTAACTCAGTAAAATGGAAATATCAAGAATTCATACCAATGCCCATTCATTGTTCTATTGTTAGACATTTTCTTGAAAAAGTAATTGAAATAATTTGCCTTCTGGTGTAGTACTTTTTAATTACATAGGGAACAAATAGTCACTTTTAAATGGGTGAGCTCACAGCTACCACTGTGCTGGACCCTGTGATTTGAGCCCAGAGCTTCCTTCAGTATTAACCGAGGCTTATCCCCTCTGAGAGTGATGAAAGAAAATGGTCATAGGTGGGCCAATTGAAGTTGACGAGAATTGTCTCATCTTGACAATTTTATTCTAGGCAAAACTAACCTCCAGTAACTCATCAACATATGCACAGAGCCCAGTCCTGTTGTGCTCATCTTAGGGAATCACAAAAAAACATGCCATCTCTAAAGGTCCACATGGAATCACTAACTGCCTGGCAACCCAACTTCCCCCAATCCAATACTCTCTTTCTTTTCCATAGAGCTGATCATAATAGCACTCTTTAGTGAACTTCTAATGGATTTAATAGATGCTAATTTCTAAGCCTCTTTCCTGAGTTGAGGTACCCAAACTGTACTAGCACCTTAATGAAATGATGGAAATTCACATCACAGTAGGGGGACTTGCAAAAAAAAGTTGCGTGTAACTAGGTAGAATGCTTTTATAATTAGAAACTACACACACACACACACACCATGTTAAAATTTAGTTCTCACTGTGAGGCATTAAAATATGGGACCTTCAAGTACTGATGAGACTCATGAGGGCTCTGCCACCATGAATGATTTGATCCACTCACATGTTATCCCAAGAGTAGGTTTGCTATGAAAGCCAGATTGGCTCTTGTCATATATGCAAATCTTTCATCCTAAGATGTCATGTGCTGCCTCAGAGATCTGTGAAAGCCTTAACAAAAGGTAGACCTCATCAGATATAGCTGCCTTATCTTGAATTTCTCAACCTCCAGAACTATAGGCCAAGTACACTATTTTTCTTGGTACGGTTTTCTCTTAAAGCAATGAAAATGATCTGAGATGATGAACTGAGAATACAGTGTTATTTCTGTGATCATCCTGAGGAACGTGTATGACCTGATTTTAATCACGAAGCAATATCATTCAAAACCTCACATGAGAGGCAAGAGGCATACTAAAGCTTATCACTTTTTTGTAATCCTCACAGGTATCAAGTCATGAATGTCTTGGGAAGACTATACAACTTATATTGGCAAATTTTCTGTTGCTGTGGTTAAACACCATGACCAATGGCAACTTAAGGAAGAGAGAGCTTATCTGGCTCATGGTTCTAGAGAGATGAGACTCCACCATGGCAGGATAGAGCCATGGCAGCCAGCAGAAAGTATAATAGTAATAACAGGAAGTTGAAAGATCACACCCTTAACAACATAACAGCAAACATGAAACAGAGAGAATAAACTGGAAACAGTGTGAGGCTTTAAGCTCACAAAGTTCATTCCAGTGACATACTTCCTCCAGCAAGTCTGCACCCTCCTCCCAATAGACTTCCCAAACAGCTCCACCTTGTGGAGACTGAGTGTCCAATGTCTGTACCTATGAGGGACATTTCTCATTCAAACCACAATACACCTATTCTGAATTGGTTCCAAATTGAAGACAATTAAAGAAATTAGACACAAAACATGACATAAATTCTTACATGGTCCTGGATTTGATCAGGTCTCCATGCTGTAAAAGAACATTATTAAATAATGGGGAAACTCAAATGGGTTTTGAAACTAATACAATTACATGATACTCACAGTAATATCATGATCTCCATGCTTATGTAGGAAAATGTCTTTGTTTGAAACAAAACAAAAACCAAGCAAACAAAATGCTTAAATCCATGGATGGTAGGATATGAAGTTAATGACTCTGATGGTTCTGGAATAAAAACAGAACTTCAAATTGTTCCTACAAATTTTCGGCAAAATGAAGTTTGCTTCAAAATTAACAAAATGTTGTGTAACAAAACAGTTACATATGTACATGCACATTCATTGTTCAGTTATTCTACACATTCATGTCCTTCATTGTTTTCAACTATCAGGGATACAGCTCTAAAGTTCTTAGGATAATAACATTTCTTGAACTCTATCTAGTACATGAGTTCTAGTCTTTCAGAAGAAGAGTTTGGTGGAATACCTTCCTTATCATCTGACCCCAGGGATCACCCTGTCTTTACTTGGAAGCGTGGGGAGACTCTTTCCTTAAGAGACATCATCTCTGAGAGAATACTGGCTGACTAATAGGAGTGGATAAGATAGCACCCAGTGAGATGTTAAGCTTGAGAACACAGACCATACCCAGGGGCTGAAGAATCAATGTATGAGTGGTAAGTTATTATTCTCCAAACAGAGATGACTGATCACCCACAATGCAGGATCACCATTAAATATAGCAGAAATAAGGTATGAGGGGAATTCCTTCTTTAATTTCTAAGGTTTATTACCTTGTGCCTACACCCTAAACAATCTGGCTGTGGTTTTTGTCTTTTCAAAATTCCATCTTGAAGTCTACAAACACAAGTGCTATCTTTGTGAATCATCTTTATTTTTAAAATTTGGCTAACACTCAACTCAAGTGCCTTTGACATGTTTAAAGCAATTTGTTTCACAAATATAAGAGTTGGGGAAGATTGAGATGGTTGAGATGAGATCCTGAGGCAATGTGTCATTTCCTCTCCTTGTGAGTATGATGCACAATAAGAAGTGTTGGATGGAAATGCCATCCTGCTGTCCCCATCACTCGTTTCTGTCACTTTAGTCACAGAAACATTTTCATCTCTTTCATGAAATTAATTGCTTCAATATTAGAGGCCTTGTCTATCTGGCACTAACTTTCTGCTCAACCTAAAAGAATTTTAAGGTGTGGAGTATCAAGTGTAGATTTTACTGTTATGAGACTGGGAGAAAAAGATATACTTCTTTTCTATTTTTCCCAGACAAGGAAGGGGGACTTAAAATAGCATCAGTTCTTAAGATGGTGAAAACAGAAAGTCCAGTGCCTCTATTGTAGAGGCTGAGAGTTTTGTGAAGATGAATGCACCCTCTCCCCCCAAATAAAGTCCTGCTGATGTCTTTCTCTGCAGGCTACTCACTCCCACAGTGAGAAGTGTCATACACTTCACTATTAGACTGCAGGAAGGGCCTGATATCTCATTCCTTGATGCCTATCAGCTTGGCTACTGTAGCAAAATACTGTAGCATGGGTGACTTAAACTACTGCGGAATATTTCTCATACTTCAGGAAGCTGAAATCTTGAAGATCAAGGGGGCATTTAGTTAACAGTAAGGGTCAACTTCTCGATTCATGGCATTTTCTCTTTATATTTTCTCATGTGATTGGCAAAAAAATAAAGTATGCATCTCTGGTCTTGTACTTTCCTGGGCAGAGGACTAATCTCATTTGTAAGTGCTCCACCCTCATGATATAATCATCTTCAAAAGTCCCATCTCCACATACCATCACACTGGGGGATAGAATATCAATATAAGAGTTGTAGGGGACACATACATTTAGTCCATAATCTATCTCTTCTTGCTTCTCCAAACCATCTCTTGCTCTCACACTAAAGATCTCCAGTTTGTTGCCTTGCCTGTACTATACTTAGTCAGAGCTCATCACATCTATTTCCTCCCTTTGGTGAGGAACCATGGGAAATCAGATAGTGATTATTGGCTTATCCCAGTATTCATGGCTGGACCATGGGCCAGACATCTGAAAAGATCCTTTAAGAAGGCATTGTCTATGGAATGTGAAGAACTCCATGCTCTCCTCACATCCTATGCAGTGAATGAAACCACACTATGCCAGGTTGGGAGCTTAAAGCATTCTTACCTACAAAGTATAAACATGAAGTGAGAGTCACTTAAATTATTCTCATAGATATTAAAAGGTTAGGAATATATCAAACTCTTGTCTCTACTGTCAGATGATATCAACTTTCTTGGAATGAGTTGTAATATGGCTGTTTAGGGGGGATGACATGTAGAAACATTCCCTGTTGCTAGGGAAGGCTAGATCAGATGAATTTTGTGGCTTGAACTTCTCAGAAAGCTCCATGCAATATCTGCAGTGTCATCACAGCATTAGGAGGTTGAGGACTGCTAATTGAGAGGCTTGGACAATAGTGTCTAGGTTTCTGGATATCCATTGCACATGCTTCCTGTAGCTGGACTACATATAGAGTGTTAGAGCCTCAGAGGCATGTGACTGGGACCATTTATCCCCTTGTTGCTCCAAGTTTCTGGTTGTTCCTACCAGTGAAGCCTATTTCCTCTGTATGTTATCATTTTACATTTTCTACGAGCTCAACCAACCTCCACCCAGAATCTCGAGTGTCTACAGCAACTGAATATCCTGCATATCTCAGACACATGCAGAAGAAGGCAGAAGTGGCTAGAGCTTGGGCTCTTTGTCTCCACCTTGAAAAGGTGGGAAAGGATCCATATTTTGTCTCTAGTACTTGCTGGATTTGTTTCTTAGCTCCATTCCTGTTTGCTCAGGAAACCACTGTTTAGAGACAGTTTTTCTTCTCCCTCCCTGTTTTCATCTTGAATGAGCATCTCAGCTTTATCTGACCTCTGATGAGTGCAGCCACCATGCAGTTGTAGGGCTAAACAATGATACATCCTATCCAATAAAATGTTCCTGGCTCCTTATGCCTTCTCTTAAGAAATTAGAATTTCCATACCATTTGGGAATGTGTCTACATTGTTCAATATCATAAGATTCTCTCCCCTCACCCTGCCTCATTCCACTAGATTTCTGCTAACTTCTCTGATTTCATACTCAGATATCCTAGGGTTTTTAAGAACAATTCTTTTAATTCTTCTATATGTCAGCATTTCCATCACTCATCCAAGACTCTGTCTCTCTTCATGTCCTGGCTTATGGCTCACTCAGTTCTGTCAGACCCTGGGTAATCTTACATCTGCATGTGTGTGTGGGCAGGGAGAGTATCTAAACTCCTCATTGGGTGCAGACAATTTCTAGATATGCAAAGTAAGTATGGTGGGGAAAGTGACTATAATTTTGTGTAGCCCCAACAAGTATTATGTTGTTATTTCATGAAATGTACTTTGTGATAGACATCACCTTTACCTATGAGCAGCGATAGGTGTTAAAGTATTTATAGAAACATGCTTATCAGAGTGGCCAATCCAGTAATTCATCACACAGTTGACTCTGGACATGTCTCTTCTTTCAACTCCTCCCTTCTGCCTTAACTCAGCATCATCTTTCTAGCCACCATTGACTTATGGTGCCTAACCCTTCCTGCTCTTTGTTCTAGCTCTCTAAACTTCACACTTTGTCTCTCCACATTTCCTCATCGAGAGCCCGTGTGCTTTTAGGATGCTACTTTCTCCAGAGCAGCAGCCAGTCATCTGAAAGAGCCAGTTTGCGTAAATGTATGAGCAAGAGCTGTCAGAAAAGGACTAGCTACCGTCACAGAATGTTCTCTTTGAATTAGAGAAACTGCTGTCAATATATCTCCATCCAGAAGCATAGCCACAGTGGATGAACACAGCCTGCTGTTCTGGGAGCACTTACTGTTTCATCATTCATATAGCTGAATCTCTACCTGAGCACAGACTAGGCAGATGACAACAGCTGCTCAAGTTAAGACTCATGAATGTAATTCCTGGTTTCAATTTAAATGAATGCTTGAAATTAAATACTTGATTTTTATTATAACTCATCGTATTATCATTTTACATATTTTCTCCAGAAACCTCTATTTTGAAAAATATGTTTTCTTTTACAACTTCAAGCATGAAATTATGATATTTCTAGATTGGCTGTCTATCTCTTCTGTCTAGAGCCTTCCCACAGGCACTTTGATGAGCTATAGAAGAAACAGATCCCAGTAAAATCTTTTTAGCTCCTGTCTCCAAAGAGGCCTACAAATTTTCTTGAGCTGATTTGAAATGCTCTTGGAAACTAATGGTGACTTAATTGGATTTGATCGTGTTAATAAGATTCTGATCATTTAATAAAAGAGTTTTTCTAGGTTTGCATTGGACTCTAACACAATGAAATGGATGTTTGGGGAGGATAATAATGTGCTGTTTGGAGAATTCAGATGTCTCCGTCCATCACCAGGAATCAGAAAATAAGTTACCAACCAAGTAATGATAGCAGACTGGCTCCATTATGGAGACTCAGTCCTCACAGGCTATCCAGAATTGACCTCCATGTCTGTGTCTGAAGAATGAGTGGTGCCAAAGCTCTGAATACAGAAACAGGATTTAGTCATGAAGTAATTCTTTTTCATTAGAAGCTGGTGAGCATCAAAAAACAAGCCCTTTGACTTTTATGAACAAAGCCCTTCTCACCTAGAGGCCAGTAATGGCTCTTACCCTCAAAAACTACTCCCAATTCCTCAACTACCTTCTCTAGACCTATCTGCCTTGTCTGAGACTTTACTCTTCAACTCTTGCCCGCAGTCTCCTTCCAGACTGCTAGCCTGTTAACTAACTGTTGCTAACTGTTTCCAGAATTCCTATTACTCTAGCTGGAACTGACTCTAAAGCAGTGGTTCTCAACCTTCCTAATGCTGTGACCCTTTAATACAATTCCTCATATTGTGGTGACCCATAATCATATAAATTATTTGTTTTGCTACTTCATAACTGTAAATTTACTGCTGTTATGAATTGTATTGTAAACATCTGTTTTCAGATGGTAACTCCTATGAAAGAGTCATTCACCCAATGGTTGGAATGACCCACGAGTTGAGAACCACTGGTCTAAAGACAGGTTTAGAACACCAGTTACACCCAAGGACATGAGATCAGTATGCAGAACAACCATTTGTATCTTTACATCCTTTCCAGCAGTGTTCACAACACTGTTGGTGAAAGGAAAAATTAAAATAATTCGCATGTACTATGGAATATTATTTAGTGATGAAGGAGTAAAACCCTGGCATTCCAAAAATACCAATAGGCTTAGATTCACAATTTTAAAGATATGATTTAGATACAGAAATACAAATAAGACATGAGGTCACTCAGATAGAACAGAAAAAGCTAAATCACAGAAGTAGAGTATAATCCTGGTTACTGGGGCCTAGGGAGGGGTGGAAAAGGAGGGATATGGAGACTGACTAATGGGGACAAAGATAGAGATAAATAGGTGGAATGTTTTGCATTTATTATAGCCAATGCCAATGTATTATAAAAATGTAATTGGACAAAGAGAGGGATTTGGATGTTGTCATCACAAAGAAATGAGTTTGAAAAGATAGGTGATTTTGTGTGTAAAGCTGATATTCAACAATGTATACATGTACCCAAACATTACCCCATCCTCTAGGAAAATGTACAGTTCTTACCTGTCAGTTAAAGGTGAACTAATTTCCACCAAGGTAAATAAAGATAGTGTAGCTTGCTAAACTTCTGTGATACATACATGCACGCTATGAGCTGTCAGGATGCAGAACACAGTAGAACTTCATGCTACACAAATTCACTGAACTCTACATTAGCTGTGATCTTATAAAGGCTGGTAAACAGCAATAGAAGGGAAGTGAATTGTGAGACTGAAGGAACCACCACAAGCTCTCCTGTAGTTTAGTTAAGAAACTTACAAACAGCCAATCAATGGCTGGGGATGGAACTCACAGAAGAGTGCTTACTCGTATACACTAAGCCCCGAGTTTAACCTTTAGCACGGTAAATAAAAGAGAAGTGGCCAAGAGAATGTTTAGCCTAGTCAAGGAAGCAGGTCCAAAGCCCTGATCCTGGATGTCTGAAAGCTAAAGAAATTCTTTTGAACAGATAGAATAATTCAATCCAGCATCATACAGTGATTCATTCGTCCTCTAGTCAGTGGATAAATTCATAACCATTTATGCCTGGCACACAAGGCTGTGTACTGAAAACAGGAAAGGGTGGGGAAACAGATGGACAGTGACCCATTACAAAAAGACTAGGAAAGACAAGAAAGGGAGCTGAGATCTCAAGAGGTGAGACTAGCTAAAGACACACCCATCTATTTATAGCTCATCTCGAGCAGCCAGTCTGGCTGCTACTATAGTGCACTTTATGTGGGTTATCCTCCTGTAAGAAACACCATGGAGATGAGCTGCCTATGCACTTGCAATATTCAGACTAAGGCTGGTAATTGGGTCATCTTATTAGCAAGCAACTATCACTAAGTGGTTGAAAGAGGTTCAGGTTATCCCCCATCAATCCTTGCAGCGCGCTCAGGGAGGAACCAGAGGGCAAGGGTGATGAATAATTAGTCCACTTAGTGCCTTTCTTTAGTGAGTTTTCCATCCACTTACATGACGCTTCCTTTCAGATGGGAGCCGTAAGACCAAGGTGTGACGGTTGGCACATTAATTTTCATTAGGTATCTTTTCCCACTTTTCTCAGCCCTCACTTCATATTGGAAAGATGCCTTAGAATTATAGGGAACATCCAGTGGCCCTGCACCACATCCTGCCTCAGTTCAGATTAAAACTGTCTAACCAAGTACAGTTTCAATTCTGTGGGTACTAATGAGCCATGCTTATTAACGCACAAGTACAGGGAATCACAGTTAAGACTTGAGCTTAGAGATGGGTAGAGAGGCAAGGGTGAAGTTAGATTAGAGGACCAAGAAGGAGAGGGGAAAAATAAGAGGGATGAGGGAGTTACAGGTGAAATCTCATTCTAACCCCCACAGTCATTCCTGCATGTGATATTCATACAGCATTTAGGATGTAGAACTCACTAGTGACTCTGATTACCTGGAACCTTAACTTTGCTTAAAAACTTGTTTTTATTGGCTGAGATGCATAGATGCGTATGCCTACAAGGTTTGTGTGTGTCCTTATGTGTATATGTTGGTGTGTGTGTGTGTGTGTTGTGTGTGTATACATACATACAAGGGTAATAACAAGAAGAGAGAAAAAGATCAAGATGGAGAGGGTCTCATTATAGAAGAGGATGGAAAGACCAGAAAGCTGTCTTAGAGAGAGAGAAAGGTGAGGATAGCCAAAGGTGTGAATAGCCATTTCTAACTCTTCTTAAGATGGGTGAGAAGACATGCAGTAGGGCCTTAGATACTAAGAGCTGAGTGATGGTTGTCATAGTTAGGGTTTCAACTGCTGAGATGTAACACTATGACCCAAAAGCAAATTTGGGAGGAAAGGGTTTATTCTGCTTGCACTTCCATATTGGTGTTTACCACCAAAGGATGTCAAGATAGGAACTCAAATAGGGAGGGATTCTGGAGGCAGAAGATGTGCAGAAGCTATAGAGGGGCGCTGCTTACTGGCTTGCCTCCCATGGCTTACTTAGCCTGACTTCTTATAGAACCAAGGACCACCATCCCAAGGATAGCACTACCCGCCACTCCCCCATTGATCACTAGTTGAGAAAATGTCTTATAGCTGGATCTCATGGAGGCATTTTTTTCAACTGAGTCTCCTTCCTCCCTAATGATGCTAATGTGTGTAAAGTTAACACACGAAGCCAGCCAATACACTGGTCCTTTCTACTTTAACTTCAAACAGTCTCTACCACTCAAGCTAGAACAAGTTATTCCAGGAAGAAGTTGGTCTGTGGGTTGTCAGGGCTCCTACTTGGACTAATTAAGTCCTATGCATGAACACTGCATGAATCCTGGGTATTTTTTTTAGAGACTCAGGGCTTCTGTCTTTGCCCCCAGGAAAGAAAAGACAGGACATCAGTAGTTTGTATTTGCCTTTTGAAAGTATTTTCTTCTTATTAGGTGAATTTCTTTTGAATTAACAAATAATAATTATAGATATTTGTAAGGACACGATGTGATGTTTTTATATACATTTGCATCATAAGCAAAGTTAATCTAGTTAACTAACATAGTCACCACTTTGCCAATTTATACTTCTTGTGATGAAAATAATCAAGAATCTATGTATTTTGGCATTTTTGAAACATGCAAGTTATTGACTGGTGTCCACTGTGCAAAGCAGCTAGTCACTACACCCTTTCTCCCATGTGATGGAAAGGGTCCTCTCTGATGAACGTCTTCCCTCTCCTTATTCCTGTTCCTACTCTAGCCTCTACTAACAACACACTCACTCTTGGTTTCTATGAAACTATTCAGCATGTAGGACTGGAGAAACAGCCCAGTGGTTAAGGTATTTGCTACTCTTGCAGAAGACTTGGGTTTGGCTCCTACCAACTATATTGGTAGTTATATATATAGTTAGTTCACAACCACTGGTAATTCCAACTCCAGGAGTTGGTCTCTTCTGGCCTCTTTGTCTACCCATAAGTACATATACACATAACTTAAAATAAAAATTTCTTATAAAAGATTCAAGCTGTAGATAGGAGAAACTATTGTTTGTACGTGGTAGTATTATCTCACTTAGAATAATGTCCTCCAGTTGTACCCATGTTTTTAAAAGGGACAGAACATAATATATCTCATTGCATGCATATACGATGTTTTGTGGTGAGCATTTAGGTGGGTTTCATATCTTAGCAATCATGAATAATGTTAAAATGTACATGTGACTGCACATTTCACTTTAGTATATTTACTTTATCCTGTGGATAAATATCTAGAATTTGTGTTCAGAGATCATATAACTATGGTTTTGTTTTTGTGAGAAATGACCATATTGTTTTCCACAATGGCCTATTAATTTACATCCCAACTAGAGGGAATGGCCAATAAATAACTAGCCCAACTTGAGACCCAACCCATGGGCAAGCACAAATACCTGACACTATTAATGATATTCTGTTGTGTTTGCAGACAGGAGTCTAGAATGGCTGACCTCTGAGAGGCGCCACCCAGCAGCTGAGTCAGACAGATGTAGAGACCCACAGACAAACAGTGGATAGAACTTGATGACTCTTATGGAAGAGTTGGGGGGTATGATTGTGGGATGTGAAGGGGATAGGAACTGAACAGGAAGACCAATAGAGTCAACTAACTTGAACCCTTGGGCTCTCAGAGACTGAACCACCAACCAAAGAGCATACACAGGCTGGACCTAGTCTCCCCTTAGCCCCATCCTACACTTATGTAGCAGATGTCCAGCTTGGTCTTCATATAGGTCCCAAACCACTGGCAGAGAGGGCTATCCCAAAAGCTGTTGCCTATCTATGAGATATATTCTTCTAGCTGGGCTGCCTTGTCTGGCCTCAGTGGGAAAAGATGTGCCTAGCCTCACAGAGATTTGATATGCCAGGGTGGGGAGATACCCAGGTGGTCCTCCACCCTCTCAGAGGAGAAGGGGAGAAGGGAAATTGTGGGAGGGGGTCACCAGGAGTGGGGACAGAGAGCAGAATGTAAAGTGAATAAAGAAAAATAAGTAAAATGTTAAGAAAAGAAAAAATATCTACATCCCAACCAACAATATACAAGGATTCCTTTATCTCAGTATCCTTACCAACACTAGTCATTGGTCAACTTTTTGATAATCACCATTCTAACAGATATAAACTATGGTTTTAAAATACATTGTGTTGATAATTAGAGGTAAATAATGTATTTCACATATCTATTGGCCATTCATATCTCTTTTGAAAAATATCTATAGAAATCATTTGTCTATTTCTTCAAACATATTACCGAATCCCTGTGAACTTTGGTTCCCAGATTTCATTGGTAATTAATATTGCTCTTCCTGTTTCAGTTTTCAAATTTCTAGTTTTGTTGTTAAGCATGAAAGATCATTCCATATAAATTATGTTCTTTAATCCTTAATCATTTGGTTTAGTTAGCTTCCTACTCTGCAACAAAATATCTGAGAGAATTAACTTATAAAGGAAAGGGGAAGATTTTTTACTGGAAGTTTGGATGTTGTAGTCCAGGATCAAGTTTGCCCTACTGCTTTGGCCTCTCTGTTTTGGCTTCTCCATAGTGATCTCCTTCCAAGAACAGTTAAACTCATCTCTTTATTTATCTGTATACAATAAACTGACCTCCTTAATTCCAACATAAGACAAACATTCTGAGTTTTCCAGTTTGGAGGCTTCCATCAGAGTGAGCACATCCATGCGATACCAGCTTTTCTGTATGATTCTGACCCTTCTTCATCCCCTCATTACTCCAGTTAGTTTAGTACCCAAGGCTGTGCAGAAACCAGCATCTTTTTTTTCCCCTTCAGAATTGGTCCTACTCTAGTCCAGGCTGGCCTCAAACTTGCAGCAATCCGCCGGCGGTGTGGCGCACGCCTTTATCCAGCACTTGGGAGCAGAGGCAGGCAGGCGTATTTCTGAGTTCAGGCCAGCCTGGTCTACAGAGTGAGTTCCAGGACAGCCCGGGCTACACAAGAAACCTGTCTCGAAAAACCAAAAAAAACAAAAACAAAACAAAAAACAAAAAACTTGCAGCATCCTCCTGCCTCAGCCACTGCTCTCGGCTTCAGATCTCCTAGCAATTACTAAAACACTTTCTACAATTATTATAGAACAGTATGGGAACTTAACAAGTGGCACAAAACAACTTATCTGTTCCAGTTTTCATGCCCCACTGACCTTCGCACCCTGTGTCCCAGAACAGCCACTACCACCCACTTCAGACCCATCTTCAAAAGTTCTTCCTGGGGGATTCCCTGAATTGTGCTCAGCGAGACACTGCCTTCAAAATAACTCTAAACAGCTTCCCCCAAGAAGCTGGCACCGAACTCCACCTCTGTTTCTCAGGCTGTCCCGCTGTCTTTGCATCTGCCCCTTGGAGTTAGGAAGTGAGCATCCTACTTCTCACGCTGTCCCCTGATCACAGGTCAGCCCCTCATAGGCAGGGAGTGAGCATCTTATCACTCAGAATGTCACCCATGACCATGTTCCCTGTGAAGACAGAGGATCTCTATCTGATCCCAGTCTGGCGAATTCTCATACAAATTGTTCAGCACATGTTCACTAAACATATACCAGAAGAATAAAAAATAAGCATTACAACAAAAGAAGCCAAACAAAAAATATGGATGATAAAAGTATGACTATAAAGAGGATATTTGAAAATCATTTTTGGAAATGAAAGTTCCTGAACATGAATGGTAACTCAACGTTTATGTAATGCTCATACAAAATCTTAAATTGTCATACTGTAAAGAAGGATATTATATTAAGCATTATCTGCAAACTACAGGCCCACTCAAGAGCACCCTGCTCAGTGCTCTATAGAGCAAAGATAATAACCAGCCAGAGTCTCAAACTTCCAGGGATGAGTTCTGCATTTTATTAAAGGGTACTATAACAATAAAAACATACTAGGGTAGCATTTGCAATAAAACAATTTAGTAAATACTCCACTAAATTAGACCTATGTTTTGACTTCATGCCAACATGAAGCCTCTAATATGCAGATGTGTGCAGTGACTAAAGAGGCACAAACCACAGCAAGAGACAAATGCATTTGACCACAGAACTCTTTTCTTTTCCCAGGGAGCATCTCGTGACAGTTGTCCATGGGGAAGACAGGCTGGCAAACACTGTCCTACTTTCTCAGATGCCATTATTTGATGCTTCACACAGATGCTTAAGAATAAGCACTTCCCTTGTCAATGCAGAAACTCACAGGGGCAAAGATTTGAAATGACACCCCATGGAAGTGCTCCTTCGAGATGCTGAAATAGCCCCTATTCAGGAAATGAAGCATAAAGTGTAGACACAACATGGCCTCTGACTTAATTCCTCTATGAGATTTGGGGCAGGAAATTTCTCTGCAGGGAAACCATGTTATATGTGTGAAAAGCACACCTCAATGTGATAATTTTATCTGGAATTTATGAATGATTAAAAAAAAAAAGGAAACACTAAAGATTTGGCTTTCCGACTTTAATGGTTTGGATGAGGTGTTAATGTGTTCCCAAAGAATGTGCTGGAAGCTTAGTACTTAGTGTGATGGTGTCAGGATGAGGTGAAACCATTGCAAAATGCTTAGTGCCAGGTGATTAGGTTCATGAGGACTTGGCCTTGGAAGGACAAAATGACAAGACTGATCCTTGCCAGTCTCTAGCTTTCTTCTCAGAGACCTTGCCCTCTTGCATATGCTCCCTCCATGATGTCAGCCTCCAATGATGGGATACAGTGAATGGATCCTTCACCAGATGCTGACCAATCAACCTGATGTTAGACATTCAAAATAGTGGCCTAAACAACTCCCTTTTTCCCTTATGAAGTACCTAGCCTTGGGTATTGTGTTTTCATAATGTCAAATGCACTGGCACATAGATGTGAGAAGGATCACTTGCTTCCCTAAGCCTGTGCAGTGCTTGTTCACCTCTAAAGGCTTTGACTAACTTGGAGTCATGATCGCAGTGCGAGGCAACCTCATATCGTTACATACAACAACTATAGTCTACCTACCTATCCCTGCATCCTGTGAGCACAAAAGATTCTGTGCTCTACTCATCCCTCACTCATGCCAATGATCTATGCTTCTCCTGAAGGAACTCAAAGCTTCTCTGACTCCTCCCCCTCTGCCTACTGCATTAAAGCCCCTCCTCATCCTAAAACAAATACCAAACCAAAACTCTCTCCCTCTAACCTGTGTCTCTAGTTACCATTAAGACTTTGTTTTCCTGCTTTTGACCCATTTATTACCTCACACCTCAGTTACTTTCAGATCATTACAGTCACTCTGTCATCCAAGTGATCAATGTCTCCCTCACTGTTGCGTCCAGTGGGAAATCTAACGTTGGTCATTCTTGTCCCTTTAAGGCACTTGACTCTCTCAGTGTGCACCCCCTGATTTCCTCCTGCTTCTCAGATTATTTGCCCTTTGCTTTCCCCTCAAGGACTCCAGTTTCTAGCATCTTCCCTTAAAGTTGTTCCCCAAGATTTGAGTCCCTGTCTCCCACTTACACTTGATTTTTGCTGAGTGAACTTGCCTATCCAGATGTGTATGCTATCCAAATTTCCTTCTGTCCAACCCAAACACCACCCTTACACTCCATATTCAGACTGTCTTTGAACACGTAGTCACGAAAGTCACTCAAAAACTCCGAAGAGCAGCCCCCATCCTTTTCAGGTCCATCTGGGCATGTTTGTTTAATCATTTCAATCTTAACGTCATCTGAAAAGCGGCGGCCATAGAGCAATGTCCAGAAAGGAAGAAGTACGTGGGAAATACGCAACAGCCTGTGTTGAAGTACCTAATGCCGGTGAGTCACCAATGGGAAGCCCTGCCATTGTCATCACTTCCCACACACAAACGTTTTTTTTCTTCTGTTTCTCTGTCGTCAGAGCAAGAACACAGGAGATACACTTGACTCATCCTTTCTCTTACCTCACACTAGTCTTATTCACTTTGCCTCCTCAATAGTTCTTGAATCCCAGGATGCAGAAACAAATTCCTCTGTATCTGCAATTGTTGCCCTCATCCAGGAGCTCATCCTCTGTCCCCTGAGCATCTCTCCTCTGGGTTTGATGCTCTACACTCACATGATGTATGCTGGAAGAAACCATCATGAGCAAGATGTCTCTATGTCCTTCCCATCTTAGAACCCCATACCCTGATGACTCTTAGTAAATGCTACTCACGAGATGAGAGAAATAGACATTAAAATGTTGGTGACAATATTTTGATATACTGTAGGGCTAAAGATATACATAGAATGTCTGCACTTGACCTAGGCCTGAAAATGCTTGTGCATTTGATGGCTATAGTCAGAAATGACTTACCTTAGTGGTACTGTCATGAAAGGCTGCCCCTCTGTGTTCACAGGATGACAGATGGAGGGGAACTCAGCCTGTAGGACACTCATTCTTAGCCTTCCCATGACCTTCCTCTGAAAACACCTGGTGCTATGGCTTGAATCAGCAATGTCCCCATAGACTCATGTATTGATCACTTGCTCTCTAGGTGGTGGAACTATTTTGGAAGGTTCTGTAAAGTTGAGGGGGTGGGTTCTAGTTAGATGGAGTAGAACACTAGGTAGGAATCTACATTCAAAGGTTATACCCGGTCTTCAGTCCCTTCTTGTCTCTCTGCTTGCCATTTACAGTAGGTAAATTGAACTGCCACCTCCTCCACACATTTTGTTCTATCATGGGCTCAAAGTCAGCAGAGACAAGGGGCCTGAACAAAATCTCTGAATCGTGGGTAAGAAGACAATTTCCCCTCTGTAAGTGTCTTCTTGGGTGTTTGGGTAGCAGCCATGTAAGAGTGACTGATACAACCAGGGAAAGACATGTTCACAGGTTCACCCTCCCAGAAAGGAGCAATGGAGGCACAAATGCTTCTTGGAAGCTTCTAGGAAATGCTTGTTTTTTACTGGTAAAAGGTTCTGATCTTGCTAACATCTTTGTTCCTGCTTGTTTTTCAGCAGAAAAGGAAGTAAGAAGCATGGGGCAGTAGGGGTCATGATGGACTGAGGAAAAGGCTAAGAGAGGCTCTGAAGCCCTGGCCTCAACTCTCTGGGGCCCTGTGATTGAACCCAGGGAGGAGGACATTGCTCATGGATCAGAGCATTACTCCAGAGGGCTGTGTAAATGCCTTCTCTTGTGTCAGGAGAGCTGGTGAAGACACAACTAAGGGTTCTTGCCTTGGAGTAACTTGGTCATGTCAGCCCAAATACTTATCACCAAAACAAAACCAAAGAAAAACAACAGTGGATACTGGATAGGATGTGAGGAAAGGAATGCATGGCTATTGATGGGTGCAAATTAATACGGCTCATGCAGGAAGTGTTGGTAGGTTCTCCAAAAACATTAAAATTAGATTAGGTTTATGATCTGGCTATCCCACTCCCAGGAACATACCTGAAGGAATCCAAGTCAGGGCACCATAGGAAAATTTGCATATCCATATGTACTGCAATGCTGTTTACTACAGCCAAGATATAAAATTAGACCAAGGTGTCTATCACAGAAGACTTGATTAAAAAATAGTGTGTGTGTTTGTGTGTATGTGTGTGTGTGTGTGTAGTGTTTTGTGTGTGTGTTATTCAGCTCTAAAGATACATGGAATTAGGTAACATGCAAGAAAAACAGTGGGTCTAAAGGACACCATGTTAAAAATAAGCCACATATAGAAAGATGAGTGTCAGGTTTTCTGACTATATGGAAACAACAACAACAAAAAGAAAAAAATGGCTTGAAAGTAGAATTGGAAGAGGCTGAGGGCAAGAGTCAGAGCTAGCCGAGGAGAGTAACTGTGCCACAGTATATACATGTGTGGCACTATTACGGACCTACTCATTTGTACAATTAATATGTGTTAGTAATAGTAGTGATTTGAAAAGGATTCATTTTTCTTTCTCAACTAGATATAAAGAAGGGAGAGGCATGTTAAAGTAATAGCAAATTAACACCACCAGGTGCTCTCAAGTCCCAGCTGCAGCCACAGGTTATCAAAGCCACAGTTAACACCCTGTTCCAGCTTTCATGATTTATCATTGCTGCAGGCTGAGGTGGAGAGAGAGAGAGAGAGAAAGCCACACCCACCTCTTCAAATTCATTAACACCTCCCACCTAATGCAGCATCTGGCTGTGTTTGCATACAGCTAATGAATGCAGTTGTCAAATACACGCTTGTAAAACCCTGGCGTAGGAAATGCCCAAACTCTCCTGTGCACTTTCCTGGACACCTTCTCCTTGGAAAAGCCAATGCCTCTAGATTTATTAATATTTATAAATATTTTAAAGGAATCACTTAAATATTAAATGTGTATTTAAATAAAGAAGACAGAAAGGAAAAAGAGAAGGAGATAGAAGAAAGATGAAAGGGAAGGAAGAAAGGAAAGAAGGGAGGAAGGGAGGAAGGAAGGGAGGAAGAAAGGAAGGAAGGAAAGAAGGGAGGAAGGAAGGAAGGAAGAAAAGAAGGAAGAAGGAAAGAAGGAAGGAAAGAAAGAAGAAAGGAAGTTAGTTAGAAGGCAGAATAACTCCGAAATAAGACCTAGGTTCTGAGGACAGCAACAAAAGGACACTCCCTAGTATTAACCTGTTCCACTGTAGACAAAAACCCCAGAGAAACAGAAGGAAACAATAACAAAAAGTACTAACTGTGGACTGGAAGCAAATCAGGAGAAAGGTGTGTGTGTGTGTGTGTGTGTGTGTGTGTGTGTGTGTGTGTGTGTAAAATTTTAACATAGAAATAACATTCTGCAACTAGTAGATATGCTCTTTTTTAAAATGAGTACTTCAGCTAACATTGTTGATATTTGATTGTGCATAACCCTCTATTTTTTTGTTTTTGTTTTTTTATTGTTGTTGTTTTGTTTTGTTTTTGTTTTCGAGACAGGATTTCTCTGTATAGCCCTGGCTGTCCTGGAACTCACTCTGTAGACCAGGCTGGCCTCAAACTCAGAAATCCGCCTGCCTCTGCTTCCCAAATGCTGGGATTAAAGGCGTGTGCTACCACTGCCCGGCACCCTCTATTTTTGAAAGACTAATTTTAATTATGTGCACTTTAATTGTATGTGCATGAGCATGTGAGTGCAGGTGGGTGTCAAGGCTAGAAGAGGGCATCAGATTCCCCGTTTCTGAAGTTACAGGTGGTTGTGAGTCTGCTGAGATGGGAACTGGAATTGAACCAGGTCACAACACTCCTCCATTGGGGGAGTTAGAGAAAAGACTGAAGGAGCTGAAAGGGTTTGCAGCCCCATGGAAGGAGCAACAATACCAACCAACCAGAGCTCCCAGGGTTTAAACCACCAGTCTGGGAGCACATAGGGAGGGACCCATGGCTCCAGATGTATATGTAGGGGAGAATGACCTTGTGGGGCATAGGTGGGAGAGGAGATCCTTGGTCCTGAGAAGGTTGGATGCCCCAGTGTAGGGGAATTTGAGGATGGGGAGGTGGGAGTGAGTGGGTGGGTGGGACATATCCTCATAGAAGCAGGAGGAGGGGGGATGGGATAGGGGGTTCCTGGAAATGGGGAAAGGGAATAACATCTGAAATGTAAATAAAATACCCAATAAAAAATTTAAAAACAAAAGGAGCAACACTGAACCATTTCTTCAGCCCTTGTCATTTTTTTAAATAATTTAAGCATTTTCACATGCAATTTTGTGTGTGGAGGGCAGTTGTGAAAGCCACTTATCTCCTTCTACCATGTGAAGTCTGAATATCTAACTCAGCTCATCAGGCTTGGCAGCAAGTGCCTTTGCCTGCTGAGCCTTCTCACCAGCCCCTAAGCCTTCTAAAAGAAGAGATTCTCGCCTTCCAGATGAAAAATGATAAGGACTGGAGAAATTCCAGCCTATCCCAGTCTTAGTTCTATTGCTGCAATGGCCCTGTGACATTTCAAATGACAGGAATTAGAAAAAGAACAGGAGACAAATCCCCCATCCCTGGTTCTTTAATTGTCTCCTTTAATGTGTGGGTGATTTCTCAACTACTAAACAGTAGAAAGTTGAATTCTGTTGTTTTCTTTGTTCTTATATTGATGATAAATTTGGAATCAGAAAATACGCTAATGTAATAATTCGCATAAGGGCCACAATGGAACAGCATTTAATGCTAAAAAAATAAAAAGAGGCTAAGCAGGATTGCAAATACATGTTAGTTTGATTATATATAGGTTTTTATCTTAAAAGTAGGATGAGTTATGTATTTTCTCCTTTCATACTGAAGAAATAAAATCAATCCAATTTCACTTTTGTTTGTTTGAAGATGTCAGATCTAGGTGTAGTAGTGTGGAACACTGCCCAGACCTATCTGTTTTTATGAAGGTATAGTGACCGACAGCTCTCCATAGCTGACCCACTCTTAGAGCCTAGCTGACCAACACAGGAAAGTTACTATGTTAAGATCTCCGCTGTTCCTTATGGGTGATCAAGAATCAAGAACCAGCCATGCACAGGGAAGAAGGCCTCACACACTTCCTTGCAATGGGGCAGCTCGGCAGATCCTAGTCCAGCTACACAGCTTGGAGATCACTGAACCTCTGTGACCTTGCTTTTAAACTCTTCTCTCTGCCTGTCACTGTATTCTTTCACATGTGTTTATCCCAAGAGCAGCCCAAATAAACCTTAATAAGACTTTATAGTAAGAACCTATCTGAAAACACCAAATCAAAACAAAATGTCTCTTTTTAGCTTAGCAGTCCAAAGCCTGTAATTCATTACCATTAACAAGTTACATAGTTGGACACAAAACTCATGCTTTAGTTTAGCTGGGGTGTTGCAATTTTTGACCAACATCTTGGAAGACTATTAGAAGCATACTGAACACTTCTCATTTAAGAATATGTCTGTCTTTTTATTTCTCATGGTATTTATGTCACATATATAGATTTGTATCACTTTTTTAGATTTAGTTTGATCTTCCAAAATTGCAGTTACCGTTATATAGGAAACACTTCTTGTTTTGAAGTGCTTAATGCTAAGGGAGTAAAGTGCGATTTTCCAGTATTCGTTTCTGTCTAACCAGCTTAAGAAGTTTTAGAACTGTGCCTTTCTTCCTTCCTTTTACCGTGTTATGTTTTCTAAATGTACGCTCATAAAAGTATCAGATTTATATAGTTTTACCCCATTGTTTATAGAAGATATCCCTCTTGCATGGTTTCTTTCTGCAAACCATACACCAATGCTTTCTTTGGGCTGTGTAGTAAATAAACAGTGATAGCAGGTATTTCTGTCTTATTTCTGATTATAACTGTAGTTTTAGACTCTCTCTTAAGCTCCTGTTTGGGAGCAAACATGATCTCTTTCTCAAAAGGCCAGCTGATTTTTAGCTTGTTTATTTCAGCTACTATCAATGATTGCCTGGCTTTCTCAGCTCGAATGAGTGTGTGGACATATTTCCTTACTTCAAGCCACTGTTGCTTTTTGTACCTGTATTTCTTCAATATCTATAAGTGGATATTAAATGTCTATTAAAATATGTCACATAATAGTGACTTTGTAAAAGGGAAACAAGACCAATTTATTTTGAGAATCAAAGGAACAAACACAGCTAAATGGTACTTTCCAGAACCTTGGAAATGTACACTGCAGTCATCAAGAGTAGAGCACAAAGTGGTCAGCGGGTTTTCCAGCTTCATGTTCTTCTCATGGACTGTCAGACACTGCTTTCATGCAGAGCTCACTTGGGGTTCCATATGTGGAGATCAAATGCTGAGGTTTGCAATGCTCTCAGCCTATGACACCAACTAAATCACTCTAAAGTCAAGTCACAACTGTAAGATGCCAAAACCATTTGAGAAAAACAAAACACTCAGTTAAGTAATTTTTTTCACTAAGCATGCCTCTATGCTAGATTTTCAAATTATTGGTGTTTGGTCAATTTAATCACTCCTCCAACCAGGCTTAAATACGGTGCTAGAAAAGAGTATAATCGAGCCTGTGACCATCTCTCTCTGCGGCATAACCCCTGGTATCATGGCTAAGGTAGGCAGCACTCACCAATGACATACTCCACTCTGAAGAGATCCTTCCTGGGGTCATATGGACGATTGAAGTCAATCTGGATGTAGAAAGTCTGCCCTCTGCGGACAATCAACTTATTGTTGTCATATTTGTCTGTGTGGTGATCAATCTTGTTGCTGTCCCATCTCTCCTTGAACAGGTGAACAGCTGTGACATTCAGGTAATCTGTCCACACAGAAAGCAAAGTAAGAAAACCATTAAATATGTTTGACCTAAACACATACTTGAAAACCCAGCTTTTTTTCTTCTTTTTTTTCTAGACGAGAGTATGCTAGTTGAAACTGCAAGGGAGGGGAGGGGCAGCAGATTGGAGAATCAGCCTCTTGCTTGGGAAGACAGATTCTTTCAAAACCTCTCCCCACCTGTGAGGTTTTTTCAGAGCACAGGATCCTCATTTTGGGAAAGAAGGGTGCCTAGTTTAAAGATCTAGACACAGAGAAGGAGAGGTCAGAGTTCAAGTCTTCAGATTCTCTGTCTCATGCTGGTGTTGTTAAGTCAGGCTCTTCCTGTTATGATTGTCCCTCCCTATGTGAGACTGCCACTTCAATTTCCCCATCTTTCCAAAAGGAGGGATCAATCTGACAAAGCCTCAAAGGGACAAAGCCAGCCATTAATCCAAACTTCCCTCCTACCCAGGAAGGGTCAAATGTCCTCCTACTGTAATTCTAAAAGTAGATCTGATTGCTCAAAGGCAGGGAGAGGGGAGGAGGTTCATGCTCTAGAAAGGAAGGCAGTATTTCTGTGTGACAACTTGTGACCACATCCATGGCATAGGCAGAATCAGATTCACACATCCTTGACTCCTAATGAGCCATCTAGGTGTCAGACTCTGGTCTTTTTGATGCTAAAATTTCCAAGTTTTACCTGTCTCTTAGAATAGATATATACATATCAACTATGTTTACTACCATAGTTTTGCATATATTGCATATATTCACTTATTTTACTGAATCATGTGTTAGGTTACAATATTACCCAGAGGCTTACATATATGATGGTGATATGAGATTCCACGAGTGACAAAAACTTACAGATTGTCTGACACATACTAGCACCAGAGAAAGGTGAGTTCCCCTCGTGCCATTCTTCATTTCCCTGCACATGATCAACACAGGAAGGTCTACAATGTAGTTTAGGAGATTGACTGGGGGAATTGGTTTCTGTACACATCTTTGGAGTTCATGTAAGGAAAGTGATCAGGTAGCCTGGCTTCATTTTTCCAAGCTGCCTGGCTACTTGATGCATGCTTTACTTCTAGGGCTGGAGATATATTGCATTCAGAAAGCATTATGTATTTTCTGAGCTTGAATACATATGCAGACATCTCTTTACAGGACTCCCCAAACTCCTTTGCTTTACACAGGAATTTTACATAGGACTCCCAAATCCCCTTAGGCTCCATTTTTCCCTTAAGTTGGGCACACTAAGATTCCCTCAAATTCTTAAGTTCAACAGTCTCTGAACCATGCTTGATAAAGTCAAAGTTTGGGTAAAACCAAGTCAAAATTCAAGTCTCAGGATTCCTTGTATAAGTAATTTTCCTTCCAGATTCGAGTTCTCTCCTCTTTTCAAATGATGATATTGGTACCCAGAAATTTTCTAGGAAGATTATATTTATAGTGAGTGGGTCTGGTCATGTACCTGGCACAGACTGGGATTAACCTACAGTGATCCACAGACTATGAATTCTTTTTTTTTTTTTTTTTTTTTTTTTTGAGACAGGGTTTTTCTGTGTAGCCCTGGCTATCCTGGCTGTCAGTCTGTAGACCAGGCTGGCCTCGAACTCAGAAATCTGCCTGCCTCTGCCTCCCAAGTGGGATTAAAGGCATGCGCCACCACCGCCTGGCAGACCATGAATTCTGATAGAGCCTGTTCGTCGTGATGGGGTACTTCATGGGCTCCTCTGACTCTGCTGCTAGATAGGCAAAGCGCAAGAGATGATTTTACTTTTGTCTCGTCTCAAAGCCTTGTCAACATACAGGAGGCCCTGAAGAGCACTTTTCCTTTATTTATTTTTTTTTTATTGAAAAATTTTTTATTTTTTACATTTCAGATGTTCTCTCCTTACCCCATTTCCCCCCCTCCCTCCCAGGAACTCACTATCCCTTCCCCCCTCTTCCCGCCTCCACGTTGTTGTACCCCCACCCACCCTCCCCTGTACCTCACCTCCCCACCCTCGAGTATCCCCCCCCCACGACGTCCAGCCTTCATGGGTCAAAGGATCTCTTCTCCCACTTATATATAGCTCCCTTGCCTATATAGCTGGAGCCTTGAGACCCTCCCTAAGCACTTCCAGGCTGGTGGCTTAGACCCTGGGGGCTCTGGTTGGTTGGGATTGTTGCTTTCCTCATGGTGTCTCGAATCCTCTCAACTCCTTCAGCCTTCACTCTATCTTCTCCATTGGGAACTCCATGCTCAGTTTAATGGTTAGCTGTGAGCATCTGCCTCTGAGTATGTCAGACTCTTGCAGACCTCAAGGAGACAGCTATATCAGGCTCCTGTCAGCGTGTACATCCTGCCATCCACATCAACCTCTACCTTTGGTGACTGCACATAGGATGGATATCTAGGTGGAATAGTCTGTAGACTGTCCCTCCTTCAGTTTCTGTCCTGCACTGTGTCTCCTTATTTGCACCCTTGAGTATTTTGTTACTCCTTCTAAGAAGGACTGAAGGCTCCCCTATTTGGTCATCATTCTTCATGAGCTTTATGTGGTCTGTGAGTTGAATCTTGGGTATTTCAGGCTTCTGGGCTAAAATCCAATAATCAGTGAGTGAATACCATGTATGTTCTTTTGTGATTGGGTTACTTCACTCAGGATGATATTTTCTAGTTCCATCCATTTATATATGAATTTATCAAATTCATTGTTTTTAATAGCTGAGTAATATTCCATTGTATAAATGTACCACATTTTTTGTATCTATTCCTCTGTTGAAGGGCATCTGGGTTCTTTCCAGTTTCTGGCTATTATAAATACAGAACTTGAAAGAGAAATTCTGAAATTTATTTGGAACAACAAAAAACCCAGGATAGCGAAAACCATCCTCAACAATAAAAGAACTTCTGGAGGAATCGCCATCCCTGACATCAAGCTGTACTACAAAGCAATAGTGATAAAAACGGCCTGGTATTGGTACAGAGACAGGCAGGAAGATCAGTGGAATAGAGTTGAAGACCCAGAAATGAACCCACAGAACTATGGTCATTTAATCTTTGACAAAGGAGCTAAAACTATCCAGTGGAACAAGGACAGCATTTTCAACAAATGGTGCTGGTTCAACTGGAGGACAACATGCAGAAGAATGCAAATCGATCCTTTCCTATCTCCTCGTACAAAGCTCAAGTCCAAGTGGATAAAGGACATTCACATAAAACTAGACACACTGAAACTAATAGAAGAGAAAGTGGGGAAGACCCTCGAATACCTAGGCACAGGGGAAAAGTTCCTGAATAGAACACCAATGGCCTATGCTCTAAGATCAAGAATTGACAAATGGGACTTCATAAAATTGCAAAGCTTCTGTAAGGCAAAGGACACTGTCAATAGGACAAAACGGCAACCAACAGATTGGGAAAAGATCTTTACCAATCCCACATCCGATAGAGGACTAATATCCAATATATACAAAGAACTCAAGAAATTAGACTCTAGACAACCAAATAACCCTATTAAAAAATGGAGTAAGGAGCTAAACAAAGAATTCTCAATTGAGGAAATCCGAATGGCTGAGAAGCACTTAAAGAAATGTTCAGCATCCTTGGTCATCAGGGAAATGCAAATCAAAACAACCCTGAGATTCCACTTCACACCAGTCAGAATGGCTAAAATAAAAAACTCAGGTGATAGCAGATGCTGGCGAGGATGTGGAGAAAGAGGAACACTCCTCCATTGTTGGTGGGATTGCAAGATGGTGCAACCACTATGGAAAACAGTCTGGTGGTTCCTCAGAAAATTGGACATATCACTACCTGAGGACCCAGCTATACCACTCCTGGGTATATATCCAGAAGATGCTCTAACACATAACAAGGAAATATGCTCCACTATGTTTATAGCACTTTTCCTTTAAACTGGAAGCTGCAGATGTGTAATTTTAGAGCCTCTTTTCCATGCTGCCTTTTCCTCTAACTTCTATGGCTTTATTAAAGCCACAAGTCCAATGTAAAAGCAACTTAAGGAAGAGCTGGGAATGGACAACTGTGGAAGAAGGCAGGTCCATGGGATTGGCTGGCTAGCTAATCTAGCTCCAGGTTCAGTGAGAGACCCTGTCTCAAAAAGTAATGGTTCAAAAGGATGTTTGATGTTGACCTCTGAGCTTCACATACACATATACTAGTGTGTATGCACATACATGAGCACACACATACACAAATCTCTCTGTCTCTGTTTCTTTCTGTGTTTTTGTTTCTCTCTGCTTCATACATGTACACACACACACACACACACACACATACACACACACACACACACTGAGAGGGAAAACCCTCTCCAAAAGGACTTTATGAATCAACTCTTCTGCTCCTTTTTCTTAGCTTAGTGACTCTTAATCATCACCTAAAAACAAAAATATCAAAATGATTTCATCAACTCACTGTTCATGTACAGTAGTAGAAGGAAAGCCCTCAATATCACAACTTCACTGAATCTCAGAGGCAAAGGTACCTTATGGATCATTTGGTAGATCATCTAGATATGGCTGAGCAATTTCTATGCATGGAATATGGTCTCTGAGTGAACAGGGTAACCTTTACCTCAGGGGACATTCAGTCCATTCTTACACAACTCTACCATTATCAAGATGGGCTGACATATACTTCCCTGTGGATTTTCTAACTGCTAAGTCCTGCATGGTCATGGAAGGAATGGTGTGACATGGTGCCCATCCCTAGAACAGACCCAATAGGGTGTGGGCCTCCATGAATGTTGATGGTTACTGGATGTGAGGCTCATTTATATATATATATATAATATATTCTTCAGGGAAATATTTTCCCTGCCAAGATTATTAGGAAATATTCTCCCTGCCAAGGTTATTGGGGAATGTCCTCTCTGCCAAGGTTAATGACTCCATGATAAGTAGAGACAGCACAAATCTAGGAGGAAAGGGTATATATATATATATGTCCTTAGCAAAAATGGTAAATGCTATGACCTTCAGGACAATCCTTAAGGCTGGGAAAGAATTCTGAAAACATGAGTTCAAAATATATATATAATTGCTCAACTATGCAAAAATATAAGGTTGCAATATGAATTGTATATGGAGTTTCATAGACCTAAAAGAACAAAGGCAGCTATATTATGATCCAAATTGTCAGAAAGATACTAAGGAAGGAGATAAAGAGATTTAGGGAGTGGTGATCTCAGGGCAAGATCCCACCCAGCTAAGTTTATTGTTTGTGCTTACACATGCAGGCAGATTCTGGAGTTCAAGGTTAGCCTGGGACAGAGTAGGTTTAGGTCCAGGCCCATGTGTGGTGAGAATGGTAATTTCAGACTGGACACCACCCAGATAAACTTATTGTCTGTTTTTACAAAGACAGGCAGATCTCTAAGTTCATTTGCAGTGTTTAAAAAAAAAAGATGTACTTGCTGTCTTTTTCTAAGAATCAGGGGGCTGGGGTCATAGAATGCTGATTTGTGGGATAATCAAAAGAGAACTTGGAGCAAATGACTGAATGTAAATAAGCAACTTGGCTTTGGTCTATGAGAACTGAAATATCTGGATTAGCTGTCTGAAGAAAGCTGTTTTGAGCAGAACACACTCTTGTCAGCTTAAACCTATGATTTGACTTCCAATGTTCTTTTTGCCACTCTTGAACACCCCTTCTTCAGAGCCCCTGTTCTTGGCTTCTGACCATGAGTACTGGTTTGGACTACCACACAGAACGAGAGCAAGTCTCTGTCTCTCTGCTACTCTGAAGTTTAGAGACCACCCTTCGGCACTCCCTAAGTAAAAGCATCTCAACTTTTAAACTCCTCTTTAAGGAGTCTTTCCCAGAGTATTATAAATCCTGTTTCATAATAGATTTAATTTTGTCAGTTTCTCTCAGGAAGAGTTTTCCCTTGACTAATATATATTTTTCCGGCTGTCGTTTTTCTAATAAACAACAATGAGACCACTACATCTTGTAAAAATAAAAAAGCATATTTTGGTTTCTTCAGGTCAGGTATCACTGGGCACTGGTAGCTTACTATAGATTTATATTAAGCATCTGCTGAATCAAAAACCCTTAAAACACATTCTGATGTCACTTCTATCAATAGGGGATTGCAGTTTCACCCAAATGCCCACAGATCTCTCACCTGTGTAGCTATTTGGCTTATTTACTTCTGCAACTGCTTTTTTTTTCTTTGTGGCTCCATTTTTAAGGCCTTGCATGAATTCATAATACATTCCCTGGTAGAGTTGGCTCATTGTTCTATGTTCTCAAAATCATTTGGAACCTTAAGTGTGGATTCAGTACATTTACTATTCACTATAGCCAGATTTCTACAGTACAGATTTCTTGGGTGTTGTCACCCAAGGCAGTAATACAAGTACTCATTAGACAATCACTAAGTAAACACAGTGATAAATACCAAAAGGGGCATAAATAATAAGAGAAATTTAATTTCTCTTATTATTTCTGGGAAGGGGTTCTCCCACATCCCTTCCCAGAAGAAAGATGGGGTTCTACTTTCATTTCTGTGGCTGTGATAAAACACTTTGAGCAAAAGCAACCCAGGGGAGAAAGGGGTTTATTTGGCTTACACTTCTGGGTTACAGTCCATCATTGAAGGAAGTCAGGGTAGGAACTTGAAGCACAGAACATGCAGCTTGCACACAAACTCATGTGTAGCTAGCTTTCTTGTATAGCCAAGGACCTCTTGTCTAGAAAATGGCACTCCTATAATGGGCTGGGTCTCACTCACTCAGTTAAGACATTCAAGACCATCCTTATAGACATACCTGAAGATCAATCTGGTAAAGATAAATATTCCATTGAGACACCCTTTTCAGATGATACTAGGTTGTATCAAGGTTGATAGTTAATGATGACCAGGAGAGCTGGGAACAAGTGTGTAGAGAGGAGGGCAGCTTGAGCAAGAGTGTGAGTGATCACATAAAAAGCCAGAAGACAATAGGCTGGCTAGAGTGGTTTGAGGAACACAATGAAAGCACAAGGCCAAAGCTCCTTCAGGTCTTGTGACCATGTCCAGGGGTTTAGACTTTGTACTGAGGATCCAGTGAGAATCCAAAATGGTAAACTGATGTGATAATTAAGGTCCATACATACAAGTTAAACCCCTTCTGGGGACAAAATGGAATAGGGTTGGGATGGTGTCAGTCTTGAGGGCCAATTAGAAAGCTATTGCTCATTCTGGATTATGATTGGAGGGTCAGCCAGACCCTCTAGACCTCCCTCCTACATCTGTGTTGACTGACCAGAGTCTGTGAAACAACTTCTGTGGTCCTTCCAACCTCCCCAACCCCAGATTTCTGGGCTTTGAAAGTATTTGAGAATCATGTTTCTACATCAGTTTCTGCTAGAGCCAATCACCTGCCACTCCTGCCCTTAGCTCAAAGTGTCTACATTGTATGCTAAAACAAATTAAAGAAAAATCTTAAGTATCGGGGAAAATAGATTTGTGCTGTAGGGAATGAATATATAGGTCCTAATGTACTCCCTATACTTGCCTCCATAATTACTACCTTTCCTCTCTTATGACTGACTGCCCAAAAGAATGTTTATTAATTCAAATGCCTTAATTTTTCAAGCAGCTTTATCTATGCAGAAAAATAAACCCAGACATGAAGATTTGCCCAGATTTCTATGTCATGCCCTAGAAAAGGGGATTCATCCAGCTTTCTATCTTACACCCCAGTCTGAAAACCCTGGTGAACATCTAGAGAGTCTGAGTAATATCAGTTGAACCTTATATAGTGCAGTGCTAGTTCTGAGTGATATCAGTAGGTACTGAAAAACAGGGAGGTTGGTGGCTTGGAAGAATTTGACCTTACCAAAGGCAGTCCAGATTATCTGCTGGAGCACTGGTACTGTGCATGGCAAAACTCCTTGTGGTCAGTAGTCTCTGCTCTGAAGTGGTTATGGCAAACCTTCTTTTTAGATTTTAATATTTTGCATAATTTTATTGTACTGCTTCACTACTCCGTAATTATGTAAGGTTAGCAGCCATGGAAGGTTCTGAGGATACAGTTCATGAGTTAAACATATGTCCTGTCCGGCAGAGGACCCAAATTCAGTTTCATGCACCACACTGGGTAGCTCATGACCACCTTTACTTCCGGCAGGAGATGTTCTGCCTTCTTCTGGCCTCTATAGACAGTGAACTCACATGCACACACAGAGACATACATATATGAAATTCAAAACAAAATCTTTAAAAGGAATTACTGGATATTTTTAAGCTACTGTTTTCTTACTTTCCATAGCATGATAGGTAAGAACATAGGGTTTGGAACCAAACTGTAGGGACCCTTTATGTCTGCCAAACATTGTCTTTAAGACCTTAGACAAGCTGCATACATTCCCTGGGCCTCAGTTTCCTCATCTGTAAAGTGTAGTTGGAATGGGGCGATTATGGAAGGAATGACATATCTGGAGGTCTGGCACATGCTAATCACTTAGAAGTCAATAGCAGTAACAGTGGCTCTTAACATCTGGGCAGTCCCTGAGTTCTAAACTTCAGACATCAGTGTCTGGGGGGCATCCCAGGCACCCAGGAAGAACAGCTCTGATATCCCATCAAGAACAAGACATCAAGAAGCATGTCTTGACCCTAGGCATGGCCTTGCACATACCTAATTTTCTCAGACATGTTTTCTTTTCTTGTTCTGACTCCACAGGTAGAAAAGTCCTTCCCTACTCCAGTGTTAGAATAACCTAATAAGATGATGTAGATCACCATTAAGAACTTTATTTTATACAGGACTGGAAACCCCTGGAGGAGAAGATGATGCCTTGGACATCTTATCACTCATGACTAGGGAAGTGCAGGAGAAAGTCCCAGCAGGCCTGCCGCTTTCCATGTAAATGAGTCTCACACTAAACATTTACATGGGTCTTGATTTTTTTTATTTTAAAATGAATTGTTTTACTAACTATAGAAGAAAACATATCAGTTCTTTTAATATCGTGTATCAGGCAGTTTATTCTCAAGACAAGCAATTGTTGGAGAAGAAGACTGGAGATTATGGAATCCAAGGCCTTCATGTGAGAACTTTTGTTTCACATTGGAATCAGCTAGCATGTCTTCCTGCTGTTTGGAATGAAGGGTAAGTAAAGGTGCTAATGAAATGTTAAGTGTAACAAGCCTAAAACAAAGAGAGACAAAGAGACAGACAGACAGAGAGACAGACAGACACACACACACACACACACACCTACCTTATGGTTGCAGATTTTCTTTTCTTAGAGAAAATAAACACATACAGTTTGTTTTGAACATAATAGACAGGGCCTAGGAGCCATAGCACCCATTTAATCTAAATAAGAATACAGAAATAATTATATGTATGCAAATGGCACAAAGTACATCAAATACACCTGATGTGTGTGTGTATTTGATCTATTGCACTGTTTTTGAGAATATTTAATTTTAAGCGTGGACTTTTAAAAAATCATGTTTTTCAATTGCTTTTACTTATTTATCTTGTTACAATATCACCCTAGTAAGTCAGTGCTTTGGAAGGGAAGTGGGAAACTCGTAGGGAAATACCGCAGTCTAAGTGAGGAGAAACCAGGGTAAAGTTAAAGAAACGTCTAATTTGTTCAGATTCCTTCCTCAAACTATCTAAACAAAGGAAAACATTTCATTTAAAAAATGAGACTTGGAAAAAAGACATAAAAGTGAAACTTGGCTGAGGTGTGGAAGATTAAAAGCCACTCTGATAGGTAAAAGGTTTAAAGCAATCAGGTTAAAACGGCAGTCAAATGTGTAAGGTGCATGGAAAGATAAAACCAGGTGGCTTATTCTTTGGAAATAGAAAATGACAGCCATGTTCATGTCTCTTCAAAGTAACCTTCTAATGGTTCAGTGGAAAAACTAGGTATTTTAATCTGTTTCTCATTACTGTAAGAAATGTCTGAGGCTGAGTTTTTATAAAGAAAAAAGGAGAAGGAGATGAGAAGAGAGAATGGGAAGAAGGAAGGGAGGAAAAGAGGAGAGGGGAGAAAAGGAGAGGAGACAGGAGATGAAAGGGGAAGGAGGAGAGGGGAAGGAGGAAGGAGGAAGGAGAAGGAGGAGAGGGGAAGGAGGAAGGAGAAGGAGGAGAGGGGAAGGAGGAGAGTGGAGGAGAGAGAGGAGAGGGAGGAGAGGAGAAGGAGGAGAGGGAGGAGAGGAGAAGGAGGAGAGGGGAGGAGAGGGAGGAGGAGAAGGAGGAGAGGGGAAGGAGGAGAGGGGAGGAGAGGGAGGAGAGGAGAAGGAGGAGAAGGGAGGAGAAGGAGGAGAGGGAGGAGAGGAGAAGGAGGAGAGGGGAGAGGGAGGAGAGAGGAGAAGAGGGAGGAAAGGGAGGAGAGGAGAAGGAGGAGAGGGGAGGAGGGGGAGGAGAGGGGAAGGAGGGAGAAGAAAGGAGAGGGGAGGAGAGGGGAGAAAAGAGAGGAGGGGAGGAGAGGGAAAGAGAAGAGAAGAGAGAGGAAAGAGAGAGGAGAGAAGAACAATAAGGTGTTTGGATGTTAACAGTTTAAATCACATATTCTGTCTCTGGTGAGGGACTTGAACAATATCTCATGGTGAGTGGCACATGGCATCATAACAGCAGAAGCTTGACAAAAGAGAAAGAGATCGAATGACCAGGCTTTATCTTTTATAAAAACTCACTTTCATGAGAACTAGCTCAGGGTAATGTAAGGAGGACTTTAATCTCTTCCAAGGGCAACCCCTGCCTTCCCCCCTCCCTGACCCCCACAGTAGCATAAGGACCTTCCAGTAGACCCTGCCTCTCAGTTCACCACACTGGAGACCAAGTTTTAGCATATGAAGGACAAACTACATCCAAATCACAGCACTGAAAGTCAGTATTGGGAAGGAGGCGAGTTCTCCAAAGCCACCAAATGGATAGTATTCCTCTCGTTGATCATGGATAGTCACACACAAAGTAAGACAGAAGCAGAATCCTTATAACAAGGAGCACAGTTGGTTACCAAGAGACATGGACACATGTAGAAAAGAACATAAGGCATTCTAGTTCCCCTTTGCTTGTTAAAGCCCCTCCCCAAGTGTATGGTACTCAGAAAGCATCTGTTAAGCTGGTGGATGAATTGTACTTTGCTTATTGGCCTAACAAGACATAACTTAGATAGAAAGAGCCTTCTTAGCGTTTAGGCCTCACTCACCACAAGCAGCAAATGAATTCACATCTCCCTGTCCAAGCCCAGCTCCTAGCAAAATGGAACAGCTCGATGGGAAGCCACTTCTTCTTTTTTTCATTTTTTTTTAAAGTTATATATTATGGCTAGGAACTTGGCAGCTTGCCCTTTCAAAGTGACAGCTTTCAAAAAGTCTACCTAACACAATTTAGTCTAATTCCAAACACATCAGAAAATGGGCTGTTAAAGAAAGAACGTTTCTCCTCAAGAGTCAGCTGCTTCCCTATCCTCCTACTCTCTCCCTAATATGAAAAAAAGTGAATTATCTTCTCCCTGGGTTGCAAAAAATATTCTTCTGAGAATGATTATACCTGTCACAGATGGAATCTTGAAATAAGTTAAATGTTTAGGTTCATATTCTAGGAATTCCCTGGTGAGCTGAGTTCTCCCTGCAGTCTTTGGTAACATTATTACTAAGCTATAGGCATTAACGCTATGCATGGAGAAATAGATCTGTTTATGGTAGAGAGAGCCTCAGGAAGTCTTTTCCTCACACATCTTTGGGCGACTCACAAGGAGAAAGTCTAATTAGAACAATTAAAGACATTTTTCTAAAGCAGCTATTATTTAAACTGTTGCTACCAAAATGTCCTGTAGCCTTAAATGCTTCAGAAAACTTAGAGCAAAAGAAATGAGACTCACACTTTCTCAAGGGCTAAATACCTTCTGGTCTACCTCTCCTCTAGCCTGAAATATCTTCTCTCAATTTTCCCTTCACTGTGAGAATTACTCGTATAAAACATAAATCTGCTATTGAGAGTCCACAGCAAGTCTCCTGTGTTCTGTGGGAAGGAAGGAAAGGAGGGTCTTCAATACTTTTTGTAGCGTTGACCCCTGCCAAGTTTTTAAGGCTTATCCTTTCTTTGTCCTTCAGCCAATTCTCACCACTTTGGGAAATGATCTTCCATGTACTCTTCATCCTTTCTTCCTTTATCTTTTAAAAGAGATGTATTTATTCTTTTCCCTGCCAGGTGGTGTGGGGGAGTGGGGTGTAGGAGGAGGTTGTGGTATGTATTCTTGGGCATGTATTTTAAGGCAGGGTCTCTCTCTGAACCTGAGGTTCAAGTTTTCTCAGTTAAGTTGGAAACAGACAAACTCGGCAATCCTCCTGTTTCCTCTCACCTTAAGATCTGGAGTTAGCGGAATGTGTAGGATCCCTAATTAGCTACATGGGCACTAGGCTTTGATACCCATAATTGTCCATCAAGCTCTCTTACCCAGGAAGTGATGTCTCTAGCCCACCACTTCTTCTTCATTTGACATGTGGTTTATATCATCTGTATGTAGTACAGACTGACCAGACAATCATGATCCCAGCTTCCCATATACAGTCATTTCAAGCTTGCACTACCACACTTGGCTTGGCCTTGCTTTTATTCATTATTTTTATTTTATTGAGAGAAAAAAATCTCCTATTCCCCCAGACTAGCCTTGAACTCATCATGTAGCAAAGGCAGATAGTGAATTGCTTATCTTTCTTCCTTCATCTCCCAAGTTCTAGAATTAAAATCCGTACTACAGTGCTCAGCAGGGCATGTCTGGAACATTCTTTGCCATCTTACAAGAGGCAGCTGAAATGTCTTTGGTATCTGGAAGCCTTCTTCATCCTCTTCCCTACTCTACCATAAAACCTGTCTCTCCATCATTTTACTATAGTTTGCCTACATTTCAATAGCAGTAATTATTAGACTGAATTACAGTGATCTTTGCTAAGTTTTTGTTTGTTTTGTTTTGGGGAATTTGTTTGTTTTTAAAATGAACGTCACTTGAGGTGAGAGATTGACTTTCTCTTTCTGTCTCCATATAGACTCCTGACATGTTGATGACAGCAAATATAGTTTTTTGAACTGAGTGACTGATGATAAACTCTCCTTCACTTAACAACTTCATTTCTCTGTCATGTATTGAATGCTTCTTTCATTTTTTTCAATAACCCCAAATTCAGAGTGCTTCCTTGGCACCAAGGAGAAGTTGATTACTAACTGATTAAGAGATTGGTTTAATTCTGACAAAGCATGGTAGAAGGAAAAAATTCTCAGAAAAACACCTAGACTCCACTATCCTAAAAACTCTTGGACCTGCCTCCATTCCAATGTTCATCAGGCCATCCTTGCTTCCTTGTTTTACTCCAACACAATAGTCCTGCCACATAAATATTCTAAGTACTGCTATAAATGGCCGCTCTGTAACAGAGTCCCACAGCCCAAGAGGATGAAGTGGTATTATGCAGCATTACATTTCTAGCCACACACAACTTGAGACCTGGAAGACTATGGGGAGATTTTGCAGAAATACCAACTGAATAGGTTAGGACACTTCATTTAGAAATGATGCCAATATGGGCCTGGAAAGATGGCTCATCTGGTAAAAGCACTTGCCACATAAGAATGAGGACCAGAGTTTGGATTCTAGTCCTTAATTCAGAGGTCGAGGCAGGAGATCCCTAGAGCAAGCTGGCTTGATAGAGCCAGCTGATAAGCTAGGTTTAAGTGAGAAACTGAGCCCCAATACATAAGGTGGAAAGTAATCAAGGAAGATAGCCAATAGCCAACATTAGCCTCTGGCCTCCATGTACATCTATATACATATACACACATACAGACACACACATTAATATTAATTTAAATAATATGAGCAGATACCCATGATAATTTTCCAATTATGGAACACAAAGGGGGACACTAAGGATCTGTAAAAGTACATGATGACACCAGACATATTTACAATTGTATCTACCTCTGAGATTCCATTATAATGTCAGATATTTCTGATTTTCTTAAATACTATAGTATGCATTTGGAGACATTTTGTGAGTTTATATAGTTTCATGTGTTTTGTTTTTTAACCTTACTAAAATAATATTTTGAGAAGGGCCCTTGCTAAGTTGCCCAGGCTAGCCTTGAAGTGATTCTCTGCTTCAGCCTTTCAAGTGGTTGGGAATAAGGCATGCCTCACTCAAATAAAAATATTCTTAATCGAGTATGCCCAGTCGTGGTGAAAGGCTATTATACACATCAGTCACATTCTGGACATGTGGATATATTCTGGAAATTCATGAATACTTCCCAGTCACGGTCAGTATTCATGGTGATGGACCTAATTTAAATGAAAGAGCTGATGTGGGTTTTTTTTCCTCTCCTTGCTTTTCTGATCTACTCAGTTAGTTTTACATGGGGAGATTTCAAAATGAAAAAGCTACTGTTGAAGGCAGTGGGGATGGAGAACTGGGCAGAAGGCTCTGGGACCTGGGAGTCAGAGCCGGCCTAAGTGGAGATGAAAGTGCTCCTGGGTCCACTAGTGGCCACTGGGGGAAGTGCAAGAAGACTACTTGAACCGGTGCCACAGTCTGCCTTCCTTGGCATTCATTAGTCCCTTTATAAAGGTGATTTGGGGGGGGGGGGGATGGGGAAGCTTGATATATTTAGTGCCAAACCCACCCTGTGCTTTTTAGACAAATAAACAGAAATTCGAAGTCTGTAGAATAATAGCCTGGTTCAGACAGTATGTCTGCTGATTTATTTTTTCTTTGTTTTGTTTTTTTTTTTCTCTGTCCATCTCTCTTGAGACTCCCCAGCTATGATTCTCGGTTCAGAGATCACATCCTTATAGCACACGGTGAAAACACACTGAACAAACACACACTGATATACGTTATTAATGAGTTATAGTGCTTTGGTGTGGTGAGTCGTCGGTTTGTGGTTTGTGAGTGATTGACTGTTTTCATCCATTCAGACTATGCCAAAGTCACTTGCCCCTCGCTTTCCTGTGTGAGCGCTGCTTGGGCACAACTCTCATGTCATGTTGGCTGTGGACATATGACTGAAAAGTAAATAAAGGTTGCCTTTTCAAAATAGGTGAAGTATTCCCCCATCTCTACTGCCAAAGGAAGATTTACAGAAAACCAGTTATCTCAGGTAGAAGAGGAAAAAGAACCAACTGACCTCCTCAATTGCTCTGGTGAACTTGTATGTGTTATTGGCAACATCTGGCTCAAAATTATAATTTCCTTAGATGCTCCATCAGTGATGCCCTGGTGGAGAAGGATCATCTGCACATTCGAGCTAACAGACCATCACTGGTCATGTGGCATGGGTCAGATGCTGTCACAGGCAAATATTATCCAGTTCTTAGGAACACCCTGCACAGTAGTCATTGCTTTATTTTGTTGATGGGAAAATTAAGGCTTGAGGATTTAGATGATGTTTTCTGAGATGGGAAGCTGGGTTTTATGCCTCCAAGAGCAGTAATTCTTTGTGCCCTTTATCACATGCACAGAGGTTCATGCATCTCCTCATGAATTCTGGTGGGGAGTGCCTGATCCCCTCCTCTTTCTTTTCCTATGGCTGCCTTCTTCCAGAGCCAATGCCCTCTCTCCCAGAGTGAAGTGCCTTCTCTGCCAGAGGGGAATTTTACAAGAAAACTGAATACCCTAAGGTGACCCATGGGATAGTTTGATGTCTGCAGGCTTTCCAATTTTATTTGCATTCTTAAAAAGAAGAAAGAAAAAGAAAGAAAAGAAAGGAAAGAAAGAAAGAAAAGGATATCAACTCATTGCTTTTATTTCCTAATCTGACAAAGAAAATTGAGGCCAGTTGGTTGTAGACCCTGGTTCTGTGGCTTTAATGTCAGGATTTAGAATGTAACACTTAGTTGGAAGAGTTAGTACTTCGGCACTAAGAGCCACTGAGTAACTGTCTGTACCTACCTTAGCAAGTAGATATTTATCCTCCCACCCCTATGAAATACAGCACTAAGAGCTCACAGGAGCAAAACTGGGTTTTGGTGCATAAATGATTTCCACAATGTACTGCCAGCTAGATGCTATTCAGGGACAAGAGTCTGAATGTCCCTGCTCATCCCCAAGGGAATAGCTTGTGTATCACCAAGCCAGCACTGGCACCTGGACCCTGTCATAGCTGACAGGGCCAAAAGGAGGTCATCTGGTGGTCACTGCACCCAGAGTGGGTCCCTCAGGAGGAGGCAGAGGAAGCAGCTTACCTCACCTGCCCCCTCACCCTGGCAGCTCAGGAGATACATTGAGGGCTTCCATCTCTATTACTGTCAACATCTGGCATCTCTCACCAGCTCTGAGGTTCAGAACAATGGTTGGAGGAGGGAGAAAGAAGGAGTTGCAAGCCAGACAGTCAGACACAATGACAATATTATAGAAGTGGGGAATCTTCCAGCAAGAGAACATTCTCCAAAGTAAAGAACATCAGCGGTGGAAGAGACCCTTGGTGATTCCAGCATCATGTTGTATAAAAGGAATGGCTGAGAAGTAGAAAGAAGTGCCTTCTGTATGTGACAAGATCAGGAAATGCCCAAACTATGCCTTTCAGGTTGCCTGATATTTCTACAGCTTGAGTTTTGGAGCCTTTCTTGGGTGAGCAACAGAGACTTTCTTGGGTAGATACCAGAAAGTATGAGGAGGCATATTTTTGTAAATCTTTGTGGAGGAGGATTCTCATACAGATCCCTCATGGGAAAGGAGGTCTGACTTTACTAGACACAGTGGTGTGCTCCTCCTACCTTCCAGGTTGAAGCTCCTGGGCACCAGGCTTTGCAGTTCGTTGGTCGGGAGGTCCACTTCTGCTGCATTGGAGTTGTTTGGTGGGACTGCTCTCCTCCCCCCAAAGGTTGTTGCTGAAGTATCTGACATTCTCAGCTTTACTGGATCCTTGGGAAGGGAGAAGAGAGTTTATGGGATAGAGACATGAAATGGGTACCACTCGTGGCCAGGATTCTAAAATAGAAGCAGAGATACAACTGTGCATGGCAGCTTCCAGACAATACATTGTAAGCCACACAAAAATGGTGACTGGGAGATGGCAGTAAGAATTAACCTAGTGATGGAGTGTGCCCCTGAGAAAATCAGGGAGAGTCCGCATTTGTCAAAATGTATAGAAAGCAAGAGAGTGTTTGTTTGAAGGAAAAAACATCCTTAAAGATTTCAGACAGCATAATTTTTCTTTCCTCAGCCAGCACCCCAAAGTCTGTGTTTGTAGGTACATGCAACTACTCATCTCAGAGAAACTCTCCAAACCTAAGTCACTGTGGGGTTTAGACTCATGAAAACATGTGCAGATTAGGATAATATCTTAAAGCTGTCGCACTAGCCATGTAATTTGGTCACTATTTACTGAGGGCTTCTTATGAGCTGGGACTTAGGTAGCTTGACCAGACATGAAAACAGCATCTCTTTGCTGAGAGCTTATAGTATATTGGGATTTTGGTGAGCCATACATGAATCTGCTAGGGTATGGGAAATGGAGGCTGTGGCTAGGTCCAATTGAAATTGAGTAGGCTGTGCTCTAACTTAGTCTGGCCTGCTCTCTTTTGGCATTTGCGCAGGCGACCAGCCAGTCTAAATACTACACACCTTACCTTCAGGGCTCAATAAGGACTTGTTGACCAACTGGCGAAAATGAAGGAGGACATTGTCTCTTCACCTAGCTCACCATGCAGTGACTCCTGGCAACCTGGCTGTTTTCAAAACCCAGGCACACCCTTGCAAGATGAAGCCTTGCTATTATGAAATCAACTTGATTAGACTGTTCTAGAAATGAATGGAGCCCTGGAAGCAAGGCTGAGCACAGGACCATTTGGTTAGGTATTTGGTCTTTGGAGGAGAAAGGGGTTCTTGAGAATTGAGACAACAATGGGTATCTATAGATGCCTTTGAAGATTTACAGATAATCTCTGGTAAGCTAAGATGGGAAAAGAGTTTAAATAAAAAGGTTTGGTGACAGAGAAGACAGGAAAACTCAACCCCATGGTGTCAAATAGCAAAAACATCCTCACTGGTCATTAGAGGCGAGTAGCAGGGTGTGGGGAGTAGTGCTGGGCAGCCAGACAGCCTTCTGGTAGAGCAGAGAACATTCCAGATGCTGGTCAAGACAGGAAGTGCAGGCCACTGGGTGAGTGCAGGTTGGGGAAGTCTCCTTCTTGATAGATTTAGAGAAGGGAGAGCAACTTGAGTTCAGCCCCTGTGTTGAAACGGAAGGCAAGGGTTCCCAGGTGACCTTAACCTCTCCTCTAACCTTAGTCCTAGCTCCACAGCTGGCTTCCCTTAGGAAAGGGGACCTGCCTTGGAGGAGCAACTTCATTCCTGTCCCCATTTAAGAGTCTTCTACACCAGGATAATTGTGCTCTCAGAATAGCATGGTCGAGTTCAAGGAAAGTCCCTCTTAGAGAGGTGAAGGGCTGGAACTAGAGAGGGGTCTGCCTCTGACACCTCCCCAATACTATGAAGATACAGAATGTAGGTTCAGAGGATAGCCACAGCTTGGGACAGGGCTGTAGTGCTTCTCTAAAGGGCTCTTACCTGCTTGTGCTCCTGAGAGGGTGCTCTGGTAGTCTCCTGTGTGCCTCTGGGTACTTCCTCAAAAGGACTCAGGCAAAGTGAACAGAAAGCTGGCTCTTAAATAACTTCCTAACGGCTCCCACCCTCCTCCCCATCCCAGAGGATTTCTCCTCCCCTTTCTTGACAGCTGGTGGAGGGGGCAGAACTGTTTCTAGGACTTTCCATGTACTTCTGCCATTCAGTTCTGATATTCTAGCATGTGCTCCTTCCTGCCTCCATACCCTGTTTATTCCCAAGTTCCCATGCTGGCATCTCATCTCTCCCCCCCAGAGTCAGTCCTCTGCCTGCTACTAGTAACTGGTAAATGACAGTGGGGTGTTAGCCAGCCATTCTCCTACCTTCCAGAAGGGCTAAAGGGTCATTTTCTTTCCCTGTGGAAATTCCTTGTCATGCAGAAGGGTGGTGAGCTGGCAGAGGAGAGGATCTGCCTTTCCACAGACCGGTCACACAGACAGTTGTGACCGTGCATAGAGCAAGAGCAATGAGTTGGTGTTGTGCAAAGAAAATTGCCTCCTGAGTTCCCCACAGATCCCCAGTCCCAGCCCTAGTCCCAGCCCCAGCCCCAGCCAAACCACAGGACTTCCTGAAGGACAGCCACATTGATATCCAGTGTCAGTAACAATGGGCAGATACCCTCAAGAGTGTCACTTAAGTTAGAAACACTTTGTTTTCCCTCGAAGCCATTCTGGTGTATCTTCAAGACTTACAGAGAAAAGAAAGAAAGCTTTCCACCCCAGACTTCGTCTATCTTTGTTTTGACATTGCCACATGTTTAAGCCACTGATTTCAACCGCAGATCTAAGTGCCCTCCTTGTCTCCAGATGTCTAACCCTGACACATGATCTTCACATTTCAAAGGGGGACAAGAGATGCCATTAGTTACAAATTCATATTTTTCCACCCCATCTTTTTGTTCCAAATCTGAGTACTTGTCTGTAATTTTACCATATTTCCCCTCCTTCTTACCCTTGAAATAAAAAAAGTTCTCCTCCTCCTCCTCCTCCTCTTTCTCCTCCTCCTCCTCCTATTCCTCTTCCTCCTCCTCCCGTCCAAACCAAATGTTTGCCTTGTTTCCTTCTACTTTCTCAAGGGCTTTGCTGTATCTCTTATCCCCTCTTCCTCCTGTGCCTTCAAGCTCTAGCTCCTCACAGCTGCTTCCGGTCACCAATGACACAATTTCAAGTTGAGTCCCTTCAACATTTTAAAAACGCCTTCTCTCAATTCACGCCCTCTGGTCATTTTTGATTCTCTCCCTCCCCTCTGTCACCAAGCCTCTGACTTCTGGGTTCTACTGCCATTATTATATTGAAACTACCAAAGAGACAGTATCTGCCTTAGTGCATTGTGTTGCTGTAACAAAATGCCTGAAATTGGGACATTTATAAAGAAAAAAAAACCCTGCCGTTTTCTTTAGCTTGTGGCTCTGCAGATTGAGAAGCCCCAAAACATGGTGTTGTCATATTTTTAGCTTCTAGCAAAAAATCTTGTGCTTTCTCCTCTTTTTTAGGGGGTAGGGGGTAGATTTATTTTGTACACTGCAAGGTGTAGTAAAAGAGCATTGTCTACCCCACACTGTGTCTTCTGGGGCAGAAAGCAGGAGGAAAAACAGACATCAGAAAAGAGAAAATATGAGGTCAGCCTCGCTTTTTAGTGAACTGTCCTCATAGTAACTAATCTATGAGAGCTATGTTGATCTTTCTTAAAAACTTAGTCACTTCTTAAGGGTCTAATCAACTCTCAATGGTATCACACAGAGGCCCTCATTTCAACCCAGGTTTTGGAGAAGAAAAGCCACCTTGAAAGGAAAAGGAAAACATTTGTAATTATCTGTCTCAAGGCAAAGAAGACTGAGTTTTTAATCTTTTGAGGTGCTGATCTGTCTTGCCCATTCTGTCCTTGAGGGTCTTTTCTGTGGTCCCTGGGATGCTGCACACTGTGCCATTCCCCTCAGTGTAGCATGCTATCCTTTGAAAATCCAGCAACTCTGATAGTTTTACCTCATCTATCTCCTGGCATCTCTCCTAGTCATGGTCTTTTCCAGAGCTGTTGACTTCCCAGCTAGATGACTATTTGTCACCTTCTCTTGACACACTGCAGTGGTAGCCCAAAGTCATCATCTCAATGGTGAGATACAATTTTCTCTGAAGACCTGGCTTATCATAGAGTTCCCTATCTCAGTGAATGTCAGTGCCTTGAGTACTGCTACAAATTCCAGACAACCCCCACTCCAAGTCTTAAATCTAATCTTTCATCAGATTTCACCTATTCTATCTTTTAAATAGTCTTGAATCTACCTCTTTACCCCTGTAACCCACCCAATTCTTTCTGCACAATGCAGTCACAGTAAGCATTAAAGGGCTCTAAACTGGATTCAGAGTCTTTGCCCAAAGCTTCTAAGTGGCTAGTTAACTTTGCTTTCAAAGTAAATTCTAATCATCAACTGAAAAAGACCCCATGTGATCTAGACCCTACTTTCCTTTTGAGTACTACATCTTCTATGCTCTCAGGTCATACCATCTCCTGCTCCAATTTCCTGTCACACCTTACCCCAGTCATTGAACTTCCTACTCTGTGCTCTAAGCCAGAAACTCTCTCCTCCTATCCTTCTCTACTTGCTGGAAAACTAGTCCCCATTCACAGCCCTGATCACAGCTCCAATGGCTTAGCTGTCCTGCAAGCGCTGTTCTAATAACAGTACTCCTGACACTTGTAGGGTCCCTGACTGGAGTCCCATTGGATGACAGGAACTCCAGCCAGAGATAGAAGACTGAAGAGATCCACACGAAGTCCATAATTCTCTGTTGCATGCTAGAAGATCTGAGTGAAGATGCCACAGTGATCTGGTAGACTCATGTGGGGGTTGGACAAGCATGGTCATGCTTGCGAATTTTACATCAGATTACACATATGTCAACCCTTTAGATGAGCTGTGCATTCAGGACATGCTTGTCACACCACAACCATCACAATTGCACCACATTTGGCCCCAGACTCACGACTCAGTGGGTGTGTACACACACTTGTTTAATGGTGTTCTGCCACCAATATAGTAACATTATAAATGTGATGGATTCCCTGGGCTCGAGAGACAGTCAGTAACCCAGCATCAGAGGCACCAATCATAGCATGTGGCTAGAGCCCATATAGCTTAGAGAATTGCCTCATGGTCCTGTGACTTAGGAGTCAGAACAAGTTTCTCATCGTAGAATAAACATTGAGCTGTGCCAGCAAATCTTATGTATACAGATGCAGTCTACATGAACACTGTGGTCTTCAGGGATGGCATGATGTCCTTCACATCTAGAGGCCTTTCTCTTGGCATGGAGAAGACATTTATAGTGTATGGGTCAAATTAGAAAAAGGAAAACCACGTTAGATATTTTTAAAGAGAGAGCCTAACACAGAGGAATTGTTTATACAGGTGATAGAAGAGACAGGAGGGCAAACAGTGGAGGTGAGTCAACCCCACAATTAGAAACCAAGTCGTTGGTGTCAGCATATGGCGAGAAGTTGTGTGGCAGGAGCTAGATCCCAAGAGTCTGTCTGGTGGGAGCTTGAGATTCAGTCGTTACTGGAAACAGGGTCTGAGGTCAGGTCTAGTCCAGTCTATCTTTTTGCTTGTTTATCCCTGTCTGTCCAATAGCTCTAAATTGTCTCCTATTTGCTGAACTTAGCTGAAAAACATTTAGCTTTCAGAGGGCAAAGGGTTTTAGAAAACAGCATCAGGCTCACATCCCTGTTTTAGGGTCCCCAGGATCCTATGCTGATGCTATGAGGTCTCAGTGCTCCCACAGGCTCAGTTGTCCTTGTGACTGACCTATTACAGTAAAAAAAAAATTCCATCAGTAAGGTTCATAAGTGTCCATAAGTGGACATCCCATGCAAGTCATGTAGGATCTGCCAGACTCCCCAGCAATGAGTGGTGACCACACATGTGTCATAGTGTGTACCAGAGAAATAAATGGACTCTGTGGCCAGGGTTTTTACTGGGAATTGGTCACATAGGCATCCTCCACCAGATTCTAGACCAGCAGTTCTCAACCTGAGTTCGAGACCCCTTTGGGGGTTGAGTGACCCTTTCACAGGGTTTGCCTAAGACTATGGAGAAATAGATATTTACATTATGGCTCATAACAGTAACAAAATTACAGCAATAAAATAGCAACAAAAATAATTATATCGTTGAGGGTCACCATAACATGAGGAGCACAGCACTCAGAAGGTTAAGAGCCTCTGTTCTAGACTCTAATGGGGAAGCAGGCTGTCTCCATAAAGCACATGTTTTGTTGAGTTTAGTCACAGTAGGTAGTACTGATCATTTGAGGAATACCAAGAAGATTCCTGAAACCCAGGTTCCCAGATGGCAGCCAGTTTGGAGGTCACTGTGGGATTCTTTTCTGCAGAACCCATCACAGAGGGAGGTGAACCCCTTCAAAGCCCTCCAGGAAAGCAGTTCCAGTGTTTGTATCCATGGCTAGCCTGTCAACAAACTCCTTTTCTGGACATTGATGCCTGCTGAGACCTCAACTGTGACCTGGAACAAGAGTAATCTTCAGTGAGTCACTGAATTCAGTCTGATTAGGACCCGCTTTCTGGGCATCCCTGGGTCCAGATGAGACCACCAACGAGACAAGCATAGCTTTTCCTGCATAGGCCAGATACTTTCTCATTCTTCTGCAGCAAAGGGTCATGATCCTAATGTCCAAAGTACTGAAACAAGAAGAAAGCTACATCTGTATCACCCTGTCTCTCCCAAGGGCAGGCAGAAATGGAATCACTCAGGGATTCTGCTTCCCATCAGCAAAACAGAGCCACCTGTGGGAATTAGGAGCAAACAGAAGGTGTTGGGGTGAGGGGAAAACCTTAACTCCTTAATTCTGACTTTTCATGTCTGTGCTATTGACACTTTCCTTACTAAAGGATCCAGAATCTTTCTCCAGCATGGTAATACACAGGAGGTGGCCTGTGTTTGCTCAGGTAATGAATGTTCCAGCAAACACTGTTTGATTTACATGCAAAATTTCACATCTCAGACAAACACAGAACCCAGTCATGTCTGGATGCTGCTATTTTTTTTCCTTGCTGAATAGGACCTTCATTAGTTAGAGCTGGATTTCTAGACGGAAGTGAGAAAATGTTATAAATAACAGCTGCCCTTGTACAAAGATGTCCTGGCCTCTGCCATGAAAGATCAAAATCCACCTCTTGGGAGGGTTTCTCTCCTCCACTGCCCTTGCTGCTGGAAGAGTTACAGAGGAAACTTTCCACTCCAGAAGGAGGTGTCATGACAGAGGATCAGAGTAAGGCTGGGTGAAAAGTTTATAGCTGTGTTCCAGCCACAGTGGTGATCAGGTGGTGAAGGTAAATGTCTTAGTTAGTGCTTCTATTGCTCTGGTGAAACGCCATGACCAAAAAAGCAAGTTTGGGAAGAAAAGATTTATTGGCTTATACTTTCAGATCATAGTCCATTACTGGAGAAAGTTGGAACAGGAACTCAAGCAGGACTGGAACCTGGATGTAAGAGCTGATGCAGAGGCCATGGAAGGGTGCTACCTACTGATTTGTCTCACAAGGCTTGCTCAGCTTGCTTTCTTAGAACTCAGGATCATCAGCCCAGGGATGGCACCACCCAGCATGGTCTAAGCCTTCCCTCCCGTATTGATCACTAACTGAGAAAATCCCTTATAGCTGGATTGCATGGAGGCATTTTCTCAACTGAGGTGCCTTCTTCTCTGATGACTCTAGTTTGTGTTAAGTTGACAAACAAAACCAGCCAATACAGGAAATGATGCTCCTCATGCATTCTTTCATATAAAGAAGCTCTTAAGGTTTCTAAAGGCTCACACCAACAATGAAAGCCCCAAGAAGGTTGTTACAAATTTCTTCTCCCCTTCATTTCTTTACCATCTTTTCCTTTCAGGAAATAGTAAATCCATGCTGGAGACAGCTCTGCATGCCAGGTGTCTACTCATTGTGTTGGCTACCCTAGGCATGGCTTTCCTTTGTCTGTGGTCTCGATTACTTTCCTTCCCAGCTGGTAACTGGGCTGCCTCCCCATAGCAGGTCACCCTGAAGGCCAATGGGGGAATAAAGAACTCACGGCCCACATAATCACTGTGGATATGATCACTTTCTTTTAAATTCTCGTAAAATACACATAACATAAAATTTCTAACTTTAGTTGAGCATGATGGCTCATAGCTATGATTGACCCATTGACTTCCTAGCTATCTTTCTTTGCAAGAGGGAAACTGTACATTGTAATAAAAGGCTACTTAAAAATAGCAATCAAAATGATGAGACATAGCCAAGCATGATGGTCCACCACTGTATTCTCAGCATTTTATCGGGTTAGACAGAAGGTTTATGAATAAAGGGCAGCCCAAGGCACAAGAAACCCCATCTCAAGTAAGCAAACAAAAGAAAACACAATGTTATGCATGAAGAATAATGAGCAGCAGAAGGAAAACCCAACAGTAATTCCACAGATTTGTTATAGATGTGTTAATTAACAATAGTGGCTACTAAAAACCACAACTGGAACTAGATAATAAACATGCTGTACAAACAACACTCCCTTCACCAAATTACCAAGGTGCTGACCGAACAGGGAGTAAGTGCTTTGCAGTATTTACAGTTAGAATCTAGGTTTCTCTGCCACTCTCTGCATGACCTTGAACACATCATCTAATGTTACATTTAAAGTGGTCATTACAACACTATCTCCCACAGCCTATGAAGATCAGAGAGAGTACCCACCTGGGTGTGAAGCCAGCTCTAAACAATTCTTTTACAGGGGGTATAGTGAATAACGACCACTCACCCCTGATAAATACTATCACTTTTTCTAGTAATTATTGCCCCTGTTTTTCCATTATTAGGTAAACACCTATTTAACTTGCCAATCACTTCATCAGTGGCATCTCTTGTTGTCTTCAGTTCATGAGTCACTTGGAGAACTTCATCTGTAGCTCACATCTATCAGTGGGGGTTGATTGATCCTGGACTGGTGTGCTTTTTATATGTGACAATCCCCATGGGTCTATTTCTACCTGAAGCAAATGAAAAGTCTTCTCTCTTGAATCTCACAAGGAAGCTGTCTGGGGAGAGGAGCAAGAAACGTTTTAGATAAACCATGCCCAGTAGATGAACAATGACAGGCCAGCTCTTGAATTATTAGTTTGGAAGCCCACACCTAGGTAAGCCTCCCTGTGCAAACTTGGCCAGACATCTCAACAAACTCTCCAGTGAGGCATATTGGAGAAAATTGAGGGGTCCTCTAGTTTATAGTATTTTCTTCTCTAGGCCCAGTTAGTTCCTGCTGTGATGGCACTTCTTGCTGGGCAGGGGACACCAGAACCAGGCCTACAGCACTCTTGTGGAGGGAGCAGGAGCAGAGACCAGCATGGAAGCCTAGAAGCTGAAAGAGTAACTTACAGAGAGCCTGGCAGGAAGTGGGAGGACGTGATGTTCGGCAGGGCTTCCTGACAGCAGAACTTCTGGATATAATCTATGAATTTCCAAAGGCGTTGCACAATCGTGCACAGGCATTAAGACACCACCAGAGAACCGGGCGAGTTCTCCATTCTTTGATGCTCATTCGGCAATTTCTGCAGTGAAGTTTCAGATAACTGCCCCAAGCCCTTCCGGTGAGAGTGTTTCTGAACAGGGCATCTCTCCCCTCATGAAGCTAACTGTAAGTGGTGAAAATAGCACCTAACACATTAGTTATGCCATATGGACATATATCATGATCCACTGGAATAATGCCCACATTTCTATCTTACATATAAAATCATCCCTAAATTGTTGTTAATAAATCCAGGCAATGCAAAATATAACTTGCCTAAAAGAGAGATGGCAAGAATATAAGAAACTGTGTTAGGGTTCTTGAGTGTGTGCCCACTTCAGTAGCGTAAGTGCGTTAACGGTATGGGGTTGGTTGCTGAAAGGTCTGCGATGATCATGAGAAGCACACACAGTTCATTGTCCTTGGTTTCCCACAATCCTTGACACTGAGTACATTAGAACTTTTTAGTTGGGGGAACAGATCTAGTAATGTGTACGCTTAGTTCTACAAGGTCATGTACCTTTAGGTTTTATGGAGGTGACGTATTCTGATCCCTGTGCTCCTCCACCATATTCTCCTCTCATATGCTCCTTCTGGGCATCTTTTCTCTCCTATCACATGGATACATGTCTTTATGAAGTATTTCTTTTTGCCTAGAACATTTCCCCCTCAGATGTGAAGGGTTCTTTGGTAGTTGTGTTCATGGATTCACCCTGTGTTAGCTGATTTCCCAAAGATGGGTCAGTTTATCTATGTCTCCTGGTAGTTACACTTTTTTTGTGGTCCCTCCTGCAGTGGCTCTATATCTTAACCAAGGGGCACGATGGATATGACTGTACTAGCTCAGAACCTGAGCTACACAAGGTTTTCTCAGTTTCTGTTTCATGATCTTAGGATCCTAAAACTTCATGAGGCTGACTCCTGCACCCTTGGCTGGCTTGAGGAGAAAGCCAAGAAGATGCTTAGAGAAACAGAGGCCTACGGCCACATGGCTAGAGACAGTAGCCCCACTAACCGTATATGGAGCTCAAACAAACTGCCTAGCTGATGCACACACAGACATTCACAAAGCTGTGAGCAATGAAATAAAATGACTGCTTAATCCATGAAGCCTTGGGGTACATCGTTACACATCAATGATAAGTGAAACACATTAACTCAATAAATATTTATCTAGCACCTTCTATTGGATGGCAGTGTGATGAATAAGGGATGCTGTCTGCCTTCAAGGCATACAGTTCAGAAGGGGAGACTGTATTAAAAGACAGTCTTATGAAATTTAATCAACAAGTCTCCCCATAATTCCTTAGATTTCAAAATATTTCATCTTTCACTCCCATGACAAATATCTCTTTATGGACTTAATCTGGCATATAATGTGTGTATGGAAATACATGTTGATTAATTAATGAATTAAAGTCGGTGAAATCCCTCCATCAGTGAGAGCAGGGTGTTTGCTGACCAGACATAGAAAGTAAAAGCTTTTGTTGAATTACGTATGGAGGACTGGCTTTTGCTTTATCTCCTGCCTTAAACAGTCTGTCACTCATTTACGCTTGGGTTTCCAAGGCTAAAAATCCTCATGAAAGGAATTGCTAAATAAATGCAAGTGCACGTAAGGGTTTATGCTCTCTCAAATGCCTTATTCCGACATAGTAATTCTAAATTAGGTAAGATATGCCCACTCCACCAACTGACCTAATGGTAACCAGTGCCCATTTTACAACCCAGTTGCGGCTGCTCATTTCCCCTTGCTTCTTTGGGTTGCTATGTCATGTTTTCTTTATATCAACAATATTTACCAGACCCAGGAGTCTACATTCTCTACCTAATCTGAATAATTTGCAGAGACAAAGACATAACTATCTTTCAGATATTGATCTTGGATGTATTGGTCTAAGTACCTAAGGATGTGGTAAATCTGACCAATAGCTTGGGCCATGCCCACCAATCTGTCTTCTGCCCACCTTTATTGGGTTCAGCAGCATAAACATAAAAACAAGGAAAGACCACAGATCAAGAGAGACAGTGTTGTAGGGAAAGAAAGATAAAGCACACCTTAGACAAACAAAATCAAGGCAATACAATCAATCAAGGAGTTAATGTGGCATGATTTCTCTGGGTACCCATTCAATACAGTTGATACAGCTTCCCATTGTACTAAATTTAAATCTATCTACTATCTATCTATCTATCTATCTATCTATCTATCTATCTGCTATCATCCATTATATATGTATGTATCTATCATCTCTCTATAATTATCTATCATCTATGTATGCATCTACATCTATCTAATGTATCCATCTGTTTCTCTACCTACCTGTCCTAAAACATATATTTTAATTTCCATAGAGATAGCCCTTTATTCATGTAGGAATTCTATCACATAAATTATATGCATATAAACATGTGTGTTTATAAATGCACATACTATACATGTACATGTATTTTTACATATATTACAGTGGTCTTTTGGTATTTACAAAGATTTCTTCTGATATATTACTCTCAAAGTCAAGATCCACAGATGCTCAAGTCCCAGGGTATAGCCACAAATAGGATTCCCACAGTCCAACAGAGAGCCCCACACTCATGCCCACATGAGCAGGATCAAGTAGATTTAGTGGGTGATCAAAAAGAGGTCCTGATGTTGGGGGGGTGTGTCAGGGAACATAATCATTCTTACTGCACACATATATGAAATTCTCATAAATATGGAAAAATAAGAAAGTAAAATTTTATAATAGATAAGATTATAAGAAATCCTATGGAGAAAAATAAATCATGAGCAAAAATTGGGGAGAGAAGTGCTTTAGTATTTGCATAGAACGTCTGTGCACCCTGTGTTATTTAAATCACCTTCGGATGAGTTATAAGACTTCTTATCATGCAGATGCTGTGGAAAGAGTTGTTACGCTGTCATTTTAGGGGATGGTAAGAAAAATGACTGTGCCACAGACACAATTTTTAAGAATATTTTTGATTGGAGGACAGTTATAGATAGATATCGACCCCCAGATGTGAAGCCACAAATACTAAGACTGTATTCATAACGCATATCATAGAGATGAACAACCTCAAGAAAAGGAAAGAAATCAGAATTGTTTTGCTTCACTTAAACCCATGGTTTTCTAGTACTGTCACTTACTTAAAAAAAGAAAGAATGAGGAAGAGAGAGAGAGAAGAGAGAGAGAGAGAGAAGAGAGAGAGAGAGAAGAGAAAGAGAGGTGAGAGAGAAGAGAAACTGCCTTTTAGTCTTTAATTTGATTCTAGAAAACAGTCATGATACACTGTAAAGTATCAGTAGTACCCCGGAGGCACAGTACTTTGCACCCTATAAAAACCCTTTCATTATTTCTGCTTGACTCTCACTAAGACCACTCATCATATCTCTGCTGCACAGGGAGGTGACTGAGATGCTTTGGATCTTAAATACTTCTCAAAGTTCTGAATGCTAAGGGCTTGTTGTAGAGGTAATGGGACCTTTAGAGGATAGGACCAAGTGAAAAGATCTTAAGTCACATGAGCTATGTCTTTGAAAGGGTATGAGGATCCAAGTTCCTTCTCTTTCTCTTTGCTTCCTGGCTTCCATGTGATGATAAGTTTCCTATCATTCTGTACTACCTCACTCCAGGCTCCACAACAAATTAACTAACTGTTAGTGGTCTTTAGTCCTCTGAAACCATGAATCAAAGTCAAGCTTTCACCTTTCCAAGTCATGCATGTCAAGTGTTTGGTCAAGGTGATGGAAAGATGGCTAACACATGATGCTTGGCAAGGCACGGGACTTGTTAGAGATTGTCCTTTCTAGGTTACAGTTATCTCTCAAGCTTAACAGTGAAGAAGACCAACATTTATCATAAATCTGAGAGTTCCCAAACCATAATTCTCCTACACACAAGCCTTGTCCTTGTAGACTTTTGCTCACATCCTCTGGACACCTCTGCCACCCAGAGTACATAAGAGCACACGGTTGTTCCCAATACAACAGCCAGCTGCCAATCTCACTCCCATCCTCATTTCCTGACATTTCCTAATCTGAAAATACTTTTCAGCCCACTCAGAAGCTAAGACAGAAGACCTTCCCAGTCTAACAAACGATAACGGAAAATGTTCTTTGTTTCTGGACCTTGGCTGTCACAATGAGCCCCACATGTTTGCCAGCTGAAGTTCAGATGGTTTCTATTTCACTCAGCATTAAATTTTTATGAAGTTTCCTGAGAGCCAGGGGACCTATAATTGGCTTTTAGTTCTTTACTCTGCACTGCCGTATCTAATTGCCAAGATGGTTCTATGACACAAGTCATATTTTAAGGTAGTGTTAATATGTTTACCAGGTTTCTCATCAGCGTCAGGCTTACATCCTGGGGCAGACTTTTAAATGTGTTTTTCCTTGGGAAGGAAGATCCAGGCTTTATTGGAATTCATACACCGCTCTTCTCTGGATTTGTGACCAAAGTTTTCACAGCAGTGTCATCTCATCCCGAGTGGGACCTGGACACTATTTTGTAATCTCAATTTGAGTCTTAAAAAGAGTTTGGAATCTGGGAAGCAGAGGTAGGACCTGTTGAAAATGAAGTCTGCCCTTTAGTTATATATAATATGAGCCCATTGGAACACAGGAGTTTTGTCCTTATTCCAGCTGTAGCCTGGACTTGGTTTTAGAACATCTCTGGATACTTTAACACAACCACTAAATTGTTATAGTGCTCTAGAAATGTCCTTGCAGCCGTTTCCTCGTAGGATCCATGGGCTGTTCTAGAAGTACTATGGTATAGAATGATTGGTTTACAGAGTTGCTGGCCGCTGGGAGTTTCTGTTCCTTGCAAGCTAGTTTAGTTAGTTTCAGATGTCATTATTTTTGTCAACTCCATGTGTTTTCTGAAAATGAAGAAGGTTCAGGGAGGAAGAAGAGGAAGGGGAGGAGAAAAAAGAAGCCAGTCATCTGGCTTCCTTAAAGCAAGTAGACCAGAAGTTTATATTCTATTTCTATAGTGATTGTGAGTCACATACCCTCTATAATCCTCATGCAAGATCACCCCCAGTATAATTTTCTATTCCTGAGTCCTCCAATTGGTTTGCGTACATTGCCCTATATGTACGCAATGTGCAGAGTTTGCATCCATTGCCATGTTTAAAGAGAAAGGAAGGCAAGTTTAGGCTGTGTTCCTATTTTCATCTGTCACGTGGCCAGCATACTTCAGGGTTTTGTTAGAGTTATTGTTTTGGCTCAAAGGTACCTGAGACTTCTTCAGTCAATTTTATCTTGCCTTTGATGCAGCCCCTGCTTAGGAAGCAGCTCTTCCCGTGGTCATTAGCGTCCTTTATCCTGCAAGATTTCCCATCTGGTAGACAGCTCAGCACTACTGTTAAGTCCGTGAATTTGCTAATATTTAACTCGGTCTTCACAGACCATCACCATCTCCCCTCCTTGAAGTCTGTGTATGAAGGCTGAATGTGTAGGAGGAGCTGTCTCTCAGTGCTTTACCCTGTGTTCTCAGGCCAAAGAAATATTCCTTCTGTTGTGTTTATTTAGTCCTTGAAGACCAAAGGCAATGCTTCTGTTTGAAGCTTTGGCTCACTCAAGGGGAAGCAATCAAATCTATTCTGCAAGTATCTGAGCAATTCTAGGACCCCAGAACAATGTCAGAGGCAGTAGGGCCGAACCCCCCAGACTGCAGCATGCATGAAGATCGCTGGGGACTTTCTGATTGGGAAAGTAAGAACCAGGACTCAGTTTATCTCCATTTATAAGATTACCCAAGAGGGTTCCAGAGCTACACCAGTGTATCCACTTGGAGCAGCCTGTTCCAAGAAAGTCATTGAGAAAATTTTGGTTTCATAGGAAGATATGGAACACAATCAAGTTAGACAACAAGATAGTATAGTAAGACCAATTACACCAAGTTCCTAAATGCCCTCTAGAGATAAATAGCAGTTTGAGATCAAACATGGTGGGCATCTGAGAAGTTTCTGGTTGGACTCATCTACATTGGGTCACACAACTTCACTATAATCTTGGTAATGGCCACAGGGCATGTGCACTTTGCAATGCATGTGACATCATACCTTAGAAAGCCAACAAAAGTCTTCTTGAACACCTTGAGTCGGATTCCAGACGAGGTTATGATAACCTGCAGTGTCTTTATTTTCCATACAATATTTTCTAACCTTATAGAACATAATGATGTAATGAGGGAAAACAAGACTTTTTAATAGTTTCCCACTATTTTTTTCTCAGCACATAAATATCAAGTTAGTATATTATTATACTATATTGTATTAGAGTGTTTGGTTTTAAACATTGATATCTAAATTGTGGACTTGAGTTTCACACACACACATCATTTTTTAGTAAAATTTGACTTGTGATCTGAGAAGAATTCTCAGTAATTTCAGAAATGGCCCTAAACATACACCTGCCATGTTCTACTACATATTCATGTGACTCAGTATTCTAACCATTGACAACTATAAGATTAAAGTAACAATAGATCTGAAAACTCACTAGTATGGGAATTTACTTTAATCATTAATAAATGGTGAAATTATACATATGCTAAATGATATTTTAAGTAGATTTCCTTACAATTTGTTGTAAGTAATTGCTTGGTTTTTATGCCTATTTTATGTACTAGATCCCTAAGGACATCTAAAACTTTCTTGGGTGAAACGATCTAAACAAATCCGGCCATTAGGTAATCTGTTGGTCTTGGGAAAGTTGTTACATTGTGTGTTTATGCATGCTCTACCTATTGCCCCTTTATACACAGCAGTCCTTCAGTATCCAAAGTAAAAGATCCCCACTGGATACCTGAAATGAACTAGAACTAAGCCCTGCTGTACTGCTTTCCCCTCTCTACATATACCTATAACAATGCTTCACATATCAGTTAGCTACAATAAGAGATCAATAGTACTTAATAATAGCAGCACACTAACAGTTAAAACAATATTGTGCTAAAATTAGACCAGAGTTGCTCTGGCACTTTGGGATTATTATTAAGCAGAAGTTGCTTAAGCAAAAAAAAAAAAAAAAAAAAAAAAAAAAAAAAAAAAAAAAAAAAAATGTTTCCTGTCCCAAGAACAATAGAAAAGGGTAGCATGTGATTTCTTCATGCCATTCAGAATAATTCTCAATTTAAGGCATAGATAGTACCTTTTGGAGATCAAATTTCTCTCTTTGTCTCTGTCTCTGTCTTTCTCCATCACTTTCTCTGTCTCTTCTCTCTCTCTCTCTCTCTCTCTCTCTCTCTCTCTCTCTCTTGTGTGTGTGTGTGTGTATGTGTGCTCATTCTGGCTTTGTGAGTTTCTCATGATGCCATCCATCTCTCCATGTCTGTTTTTGTTTATTTGTTCTCTGGGAATGTCCTCTTAATGGATGTGTTCTAAATGTACCATTTCTCTTTCACTGGGTTTCTAGGAGCCCATCTGGGTTCTGTGTATTTTCCTCTTCTTAGGCTGACAATATGTGTGACTTTATTTGGAAGTCGTTGGTTCAATTGTTCCTTAATGAAGCCCAATCCTCAGGCCACATTGAGGTTCATGGGGTGAATGCTGGGTAATGAATCAAGGCTCCAGGGATGCATATGAGGCAGCAAGGGATAAGAATCACAGTTTCCATTGACATTGTATGAGAAGACAATTGAGAGCTCTCTTCAACAATGTCCACGACTCTAGGAAGGAGTTCTCAGTTTTCCTGTTGGACAGACAGAGCTGCAGACAGCAGTTACTCTGCTCTGCTAGGCAGGCAAAGTGATACTCCAGTGAAGAGAGCATTTGCAGCCAAGCTATGGGCTCAGGGGTCTCATATAACTGTATGACAACATCTCTTTTCCTGACACTCCCCAGATACCATCCCGGATACCTCACATAGCTGCCCTCTCTTCTTCTCTGTCTAATGATGCTCTGGGCACAGAACTGCTTTGGGCACAGAACTGGGCTGCCAACTTTCATCCCTCATGACTATTCTTCCTTTCTTCTATAATAAAAATTGAGCCTCTAATTTTTTTTTCTGGGCAATTGTCTGTGAGGATAATACACTTCCTAATGTAGCTAGTTATGGCCAGATGACTAAACTATGGACAAGAAAGTTTAAATGGAGAAAGAGAAGGAGAAGGAGAAAGAGAAGGAGAAAGAAAGAAAAAGAGAAAGAGAAATGAAGGGATGGGGAGGGAGATAGAGAGGATTGATTTAAAAAAGCTAGTCACGTGGATTTTTTGTTTTGTTTTGTTTGTTTGTTTTACCTTTTTTAGTAGATGGAATGTCACCATGGTGATGAGCTAAAGTAACTGTGGAGATCATGAGGGGAAGAAAACCTTAAGTGTGGTGTATGAAGCAGCCTTTTTGTTTGTTTGTTACTTCCTCTTCATTGGACCTAGGCTGACCCTGACCTAAGTAGCATCTTAGCTCAGCCTGCCAAGGGCTGAGATTACAGGTATTCATCATCATGTTTGGCTCAAGAAGCAGATGTGAATAAATCTGCACACCTATTCCAGTCCTGGGCCATCTTAGTTGAAGACAGTGCTATTTTTGACTTCTAATCACTTGCAAACAAAGTTAAATTCTCATTAATAGAACATCAAAATAATCAAAAAGCAAAGATTACATTTATACGAGTCTTTAAAAGCATAGGATGAGCATTGTTGCCATATGGCCCTAACTGCCAACCAATCTGGAAGCACATTCTCTGGCCTCTCAAAGAGTAAGCCATCATATTCAATCACACCAGTGACTTGGAGCTGCTCATACATTTGACAAGAAAGAGAGACCATCACAGCCAGTCACCAGTGGCTGTATTTACGCTGTCATCAGAGTATAAAAGAATGCCAGCAATGCAAACAACTTCTTTGTCACAGGACAAAGAAAATATCTGATCAGAAAGGATGAAAGGTATCAATAGAGGACAATTAAGATGTGCATGGGGCCTTGAGGTCGTTTTCTTGTGTTGTAATATCCAGCACCCAAACCAACGGGCCAAACAACGGGGTGGGAGGTGTCAAGAAATCAAGGAAAGAAGGAAAGGAGAGTCTGAGGGAGGTAGGGGGGATGAAAAAAAGAGAAAGGAAGGTGCTGGAGAGAGAGGAACAAAAGGAAGGGATGGAAGAATGAATTTTCTTGAGAAGACAAAATTGAAACACAGTAAGTCCAGAACATTGCTGTGAAGATCACCAGGTCTCAGGGCTTCTAGACTCAAACACTACGGGATTTACAGACACACTAGTGCAATGTGGCATACACTCCCAAAGGGCCTGTGAGTCATAGTCTTTTTGAACACACGTAGACTGTCTTAGAACACACTTCTAGTTAATAAAAACTTGTTCCTGAGTGTGTCTTGATGCCTGGGTTCCCCAGCTCACTCCTACCATGCATGTCAGCATCTATGCTAGATTTCATTCTTCAGGTAAGACACAGTCTAGGATTTCAAGGAGCTTCTAAGCTACAGGGAAGACAAGATATGTCAGGACAATTTGTGTCTGTATGATGGTTTCCAGACACCCATCATACCTCACCAGGATCAGGATTATAATCTGAGTGGTTATCTTGGAGTCCAGCTGAACATGAAGGAGCTAAGTGAATGTACTCAGATCAAAAAAACCTAAACTAAAAAGCTAGGTAGTCAAAGGTGAGAAGTCCAAATATTGATCCATTAGAGTCTGGGATGTGTAAGACATAGCCTGAACAAGAATCAGAATTTTTAAAGTTTTTAAATGAAAGAAAATTGTTCTCTTGTTTGTCACATACAAAATCCATGGCTAATTAGAGATAATATATAGAAAATAAAGACCATATACAGATAGGCTCAGCCTCATTGTTCCTATGCACACATCAAAAATTAATGGCTCAAAAAATTGCGTAAAATGTGGATTTATAAAAATGCCGTGACTTGGTTCAAATGACTTCTACTTTAAACTGGTAACATTTTCCTGAGAATGATTAGGACTGTAGCTGCTCGCTAAAGTCTCTAACCTGATGCCGAATAAGCATACAACATTCTTTCCCAGACTGTTGATGTAACAGGCTACAGTTGCCCAGCTCCCTATCTGACAAAACTGATGCAAATTCAAAAATATTGTCCCAAAAACATTCTTCCTGTTCCAGTGTGAAGCCTAGAACTCATTAGTATTCCACAACTATAAAAACAGGTGGGTAATTTCATTTGGGATTGTAAAAGGACTCAAATATTAGAAGACACTGAATGAAATCACAGTGTAGAGAGGAGAGCTGGGTGAGGCATCTCAGCTCTTAGGCTTATTGCAATGCCCAGAGATCTGTGCAAACTTCATGCTAGTGGAGAGACAGAACATGAGACGAAATTGCCAAAGCACCTCAATTTTCTAAAATCCATGTATTGACACCCAGAAGGAGGGAAGCACAGCTCGATTTATGTTAGCCCTGCTTCACATCTCGGCATCATGGGACAGATGGAGAAACAAATTGACACCCAAAAGGTCACTGGTTTTGATATTTCTAGGCAGATACGTCTCCAACTGGGAACAAATCGACAAGTCGCTGAAGTGAGGAAGGGTAATCTCCTTTCCTGCCTTCATCGAATACTTAGAAATGATGTGAGGCTTATTGGCAAAGAGATAAGAGGACATAAGGGAAAGCTTGGGTTCTGTGACATTGCAAATGTGCACGGCCTAAACACATCATTAAACGTCACACGATTATTTTTCAGTGAGAGAGGAAGCTTGTAGCTGGGATATGAGAAACAGTCTATAGGTTGCAGGTGTTGCCCTCCTCCCTATAGCAACAGTAATCTCTCTGAAGCATGGTACAGCATGGAAGAAACTCAGCGGTCACAGGTCAGATAGAACTGCCTGGCTTGCTGATGTAGTAGCATTAAAGATTTATGTTAAATTATAAATCACTCGCTCATGAGAGCGAACCAGGGAGGTTTCCCCTGTGAATGTCTTCATCCCTAAAAACTGCCCCAGGAAAATGGACCAAAATAAATAAATGAACAGTTCACTCAAGTATACATAGCTATTTTCAGAATGATTAAGTTTAAGCCCCATCGATATGCAGAAGTGGCGACTAGAATAACATTGTTCTTCTTCAGGTTCTTTCAGTTACTGTCTACATTCCAGAGGTCCAGCTCAGGCCCAGGTGAACCTCATTAAGCCTCTAATGTTTTGAGTGATTCTGCTGTGTCCTGGGGGGGAATAAGTCCCCACTTTTCTTTGAGAGGAAAAGACTTGGTTCTTTGTGATTCCTCAGAATGGAATATCGGTAAGACAAGCCAACAGACTGAACTGTGTCACCCCCTTCAGTCCTGTGGACTTAGAAAATACCTCAGGAATCATAAGTGTTGCCTTTCCAAAACGGAAGGAAGGAATGAGTATTGAGCTGAAATAGAAATCCCTCTTCTTCCACCACACTCTGGTTATGCTCATGTGACTTTAACATGAGTATGATACTTTAACTAAATGGCATTGAGAGCCCTCTGATCTTGGACAAGCCTTCACCTATGTGGCATAAATACAAAGTCACCCTTTCATGCACTGTGTCTGAGGTAAGAGAAGAACAGAAGGGCCTTTTAAAAAATTAAAAGAAAGTATTGACTTCTTTGAAATTTCTTACTTTGATATTAGTTGCTAGCTGGTGGGTCTATTCTCGTTTGATTTCTGTTGCTGTGATAAAATACCCAGCCTCCCCCCTCAAAAAAAAAATGGGTGAAAGGATTTACTTAGTTTATAATTCCATAATACAGTCCATCATTTGGTCGGACACAGCCTCAGGATATTGAGACAGCTTGTTACATCATATGTATAGTCAAGAGTAGAGAAAAATGCATTTATGCTTGCTTGTTCTCAACTTGATTACTCCACTCATATAGTTTAGAGCTCTCTTCTGAGGGAATGGTACAACCCAGAGTAAGATAGGTCTTCCTGCATAAATTAACCTAATTAAGACCATCTCCATTGGACATGTCCACAGACAACCTGAAAGATAATCCCTCATTGAGACTCATTTCCTAGATAATACCAGGTTTCATCATGCTGTCAATTAAAGCCGACCATCTCAGAGTCTATGAGTAGAATGAGAACTCATGTAGATTTGCAAATTTTCCTTGGGAAAAAAATAGGGTAAGAAATAAGCACAGTGTGTTTTCCCAATGCAAGGAGCTCAACAAAGTTAGCTTGCTAACACACTTCCACTTATAGACAGATGAAGCCATATTCTATTGAATCACATTTTCATCAAAATGCAGCAAGTTAATAAACAAACTTCTGTAACACAACCACAAAACTCTCTGCCTTCACTACACAGTGATGTCTTATAAATACCAAAGATCCCAAGTCTAACATAGGAACTTACAACAAACCCTTTACCCTTTCAGTAGGATAAATTAAATAAATGATGCATTGTATAAGATCAGAAGAGAAGGGCAGCAGATAGGAATTTCACTTGGAGATAGCTAGGTAAAGAGGACAGAGCACTAAAATCAGGTGTGGAGAGGGGTCTGGGGGGTAGTAATAAACGTTAGGTGGAACTTGGCTCCTCTGTCACAACACAATTTATCATTCAGCAGAACTCTAATTGGATGAGGTTTTGCCGAAACTGAAAGGAATCTCATTTAATTTTTCAGGACTGATGAGTGTCATGTCATGTTTCTGTTCTTAAGCTTCAACCTTCAGTTTGCTTCTCCCTCGAGAGATAAAGCACTTACAAAAACATACTAAGACAGGCTCTTATCTGTAGCTTCCAAACAAGAACATTGGCTTGCTCGTTCACTTCAGAAGAGGAAGATAACTTATACAGACAGACAGACACACATATGCACATACACACATACATATTCAGCGATTAATGCTGCCGAGGTGTGTTCTTAATATCTTAATGAAATAAAAATCGTTATTTTGTGAGTACAAGTTTAAATTATTTTATAAGAACTTTTAAATGTTCATTCAGTCTTATATCTGAATACAGGCTTTGTCCAATGAGCATTATGGGTTATCTATCAACTTGCAAATGATGTGCTAAATAGTTAAAAAAAAAAATCTTCCTTCTTGACTGTCGCTGTAAGACATTGAGAACTTTGCTAGGTTGGCCTCCAGTTCATCCAATGGTCACCTCTGACACTGTCTGACAAGCTTCCCAGAAATGGGGACATCTGAACATCTGGTGATTTTCATCACATATATAATTTTTCTTTTCAGAAACCGAAGTGGCTGAGAGTCCCACACTACAGAAGCCACCACAGAACCTGCTACCTCTGAAGACAGTCACAATGTGATCTGTGCTGTTAACTGTTCAAAGCACTTTCATAGATGACTTACATGAAATTACATTTGCATCGCATTGCATCTTGTGAGCCACGGGGTGGCATCCATCTCTATGCATCACCTCATCTCCCTTTCACAAGGACTTGGACCACATTCCCTTTTCAGGTAAGTGGATTTAGGCCCTCAAACATATACAGGGCCCTCTGCGTTCCCACACAGTGGAACCAAACAGAGGCTCCTGTAGCTTTCTTCTCATTCCTTGCTGTGAAGGCCACCTGTCTCTCTCTGATCTTAGATGCCCTTTGCAGTCAACCGGGGGAACACAGCAGATAACATAAAGATGTCAGTATTATAATCAGAATGTGGTCTCGGTTTCTTTAGCGATCCATATTGGGATTTGAAAGAAAAATAAGTGTGCCCAATTTAAGACCTCTGGAAATGACACGTTTCTGTACCTGGGTAGAGGTGTGGAGGACGCCTCGAAAACTGGGGAATATGGAGAAGAAAAAAGTGGAGGAACCTCAACCTAGCCAGGGTGGAACCACAGGAGAAGAGTCATTTGTAAAGAGCCACAGGGCCTTAGTCAAAGCACTTGGCTATTAAGCCTGTCAGCAAGTTTACTATTTCAAACTTTGTTTCTGTTCGAAAATTTTCATCTGTTTCTTTTCTATACTTTCTTTTCCTAATTGTGATTTTTCTACTAGCTTCCCATGTAAAATTCCTATATATACAGGAATAATGGCTACTATTTAGAGTCACTAGACACTACTACAATAATTGCTTTAGAACAGTTGTCTGTTTATTTTAATACATAAACCATCCATTTGTTTTCTGTTTATTTTCTCTTGGTTGTGGTCCTTCCTGCTGCTTCTTTAGTTATAGAAATTCTACATTGAATTATGATAATTTCTAGAAGTTATGGATTATATTGAGTTCTTTTCATGTTAGAAATATTTCACATAGCTCAGACTTTAAATCCTGGATCATTTATGATCAGCAGTGGCTGAAGTCTCTGCTTAGTTAATTTTGCATCAGAGCGACATGTTGAGTTTTGGTGTTTAGTTCATGAATATATACTTCAAGTGTCATCCAAAGGTTTGAATAGATTTTATTTGCATAATTTGGGGTTTTCTTCTATGCTCTCTGTCTTGCCAGATTTCCTCCTCATTTTCAAGATGACATGGTGGCCCTAGGCACTGTCTTCTGATCCATCAATCATAAGATAACTGGTTTGTACACATCTCATTCTCAGTGCCTGCATTTAGGTAAGCTGTCCATCACAATTTCCTTCCTCCATGTATACACCATCCACCATTTGCTGCTTTTTAGTCCCTCCCCAAGGACCTCAGGTAACTTTTGCTACATTTTAAAATGGTTATCAGAAAGGATATTGTTTCACATTTCCTCTCCCTTCACCACAAGAGAAATCTTAAACTCTATGTTCAATATTGACTTAAATGTGTGGAGAACCGGATACTAATCAATTCTTTTGAGTTGGGAAGCTGAAAGATCATATTCCATCTTAATGCAAACTAACTAGAGGATTGTGCATAGATATTTAAAAGAATCTCCAATGTACACAGACTCTTCCTTTGAATGATGTTATTATTAGTCTGTAATAGATTTGTTTTTTCTAAAATAATAAACATGTAACTTCATAAAAGCATTACACATGAAGTATTGCATCAGTTATTGAGTAGCTACTTAAACACTATAGACCTGTTTACCTTCTAAGGAATGTGAAGAGTGTCTATACTTAGATGACTTGCTGAACCAAGTTTAAGCTCCTGAGAAAAGTCTCTAGTTATTAAAACTACAATATTCATTATTATATACATCACAGAAAACAGAACACAGCTTTCAGTAAAATTCCTCTTCATGACACCTGGTGACAGTAGGGAATAGATGCTGCAGCAATTTTTTTTTTTTTTTTTAACAAGCAAAGAAAATATTTCTATTTGGCTTCAGCCATGACCACCACTCACTGGGGCTTCAGCTTGAGTTGATCTCTGTTAGAACATTTCAGGATGAAATCATTTTACAAGACTTGAGATAAGATCCTGAAGTCGTTGTTGCCCACAGAACATACAAGCCTGGTGTGACATATTTTACAGACCTCAAGCACAACTCTGAAGAGAGATCACCACTGGGGGCCATTTTCAACAACAGGTGTAACTTGAAGTCATCACAGCTTGTCTACACCTTCAAGGTTCTTATAGTAAGAATATCATTGGTAAGTTCACAACACTGTGCAAGAGCTCTTTGGGATAAAAAGCAGTAATTAAGAGTTGCAATGAACCCACATTCTTCTGGAAACTAAGTCCTTCTTCTCCTCACTAGAAGAACTTTTATTCATTATCTCAAAGAAAGAATGTCCACTGACTACAGCAGTGACTACATCAATCACCCTGCACTGCACTGGTCACACCTTTAGAAAATCTAAGACTAAGCTTGTTAGTTATAAGAATTATGAACTTGGCCTCATCCAGTTGTAACCCTGTTTGTAGACTGAAAACTAAAAGCAAACAGAAAGACCAGACAAAACCCTTTATGGGTTACATCGTGGAGCTTTTATCATTTCTTGACCTATCTAATCTCCAAGGCAGAGATGTACTTTCAAGTCTGCACATAGAAATTTCCATAGCTTTTAATTGGCCATCAAATTCAGAACAATAGATGCAAACATACAGCCTGCATAGCAAGCGCTTGGGTCTTCATCCTTGTTTCAATCCCTCCCTAGGAACCTAAGCTGAATAATCAAGAGCTTCTATTCCTCATCCTCAGGCCTAGAGAGAAGCAAAGAGACTAGCCTGCTTGGGGGTCCCTTTCTCTACCATTTCTCTAAAGCCACAGCCAGCAATAGACCTCGGGAACTTACCACTCCTGCTATGGGAGAAGGACCTTTGCAAGAGGCCTTAGTCACAGGAGGCGGCTTGTCGAGGCAAGAGCAAGAGGAACAAGAAAGGCCTTTAGAACTCATGTAATGTGGGCTACCATCTAGCACAATCATGGTGGTGTCCTGAGGACTTCATGTTGTTATGGGGCATTACTCAGCTTGTTCTCCTGTTCTTCAGGTCCTTCACAATCTACCTGTTGTGTGAAGATTCTAAGCCCCCTCACTGGGCAGTACCATTGGCACTCACAATACTAGTACTTGATCTTTTTAAAGCACTGCTGCTAGAACATATTCATGATTCAATCTTCACCCTTGAAAAGAACTTGGAAATGTAGATGGTTAGCAGTGACTACCACCTACAGAAAGAATTTAGAGAAGTAAATTATTAGTTAGGTTAAGATGTTTTTTTTCAATGGCTCTGATGTAGAAAATCTTAGAAAAACAATTTGAACTTCAGAAAGGCACACTCTTAATAGATGAGCTAGGGATTTTGTAAGGTCAGAGAGAAGAGAACAATGGCAGCCCGACGAGCACTGGCTGACATGACTCTTTTGCTGAGACCAGTCTGGTAATCAAGGTGATGATTAATTTCTTGTCCCCATTTTTGCCCTGGGCTTCCTGATATGCTTTAATTAAAAATTCGTTCATGAGTAGATATGCACCCTGAGGATTTAAAGAAGAAATGACTGATTGTTTTTTATATACAAGTTTAGATTTGTGATTCTTTTAAGATTTTTATAAGAGTATTTTCTAAGAAAATACTAAGATAATTAATTCTTTCTTTGCAACTACAAATTTCAGCCTGCCAGTAAGGAGAAACTGACTAAGAAAATTACCTTGCTTGATTACATCTTGTTAGTCTACGGTGCTTAGCTATGAATGTATGTGGGTTCTTGGGTATGATTTGTCTTTTTCTTCACCTGTAACATATAAAAAAATTTGTGTAAAGGTATTGGGGAACATACTGTTTTTAAATAATCACTCATTAAAGAAAAATAGAATGCTACCACATTGTGATTTTTGTTTTGCTTAACAGATTTTGTTGGGATATATAAGCTGTGGAGAAAAAATGAAATTGTTGGAACTCTGTCCCATTCATCCACAAAATGCATAGATGTGTTTGTAAAGTGGTTAGAGGCTTGGTCCATCCATGCAATGTGTGGATTTGTGTGTGTGTGTGTGTGTGTGTGTGTGTGTGTGTGTGTGTATGTGTGTGTGTATGTGTGTGTGTGTGTGTGTGTGTGTGTGTGAAATTGCTGGAGCATGTCTTGTTTCACTCACCGAGTATGTATGTGTATTTATGATTCTCCCCCACCTCTTTTTTTTTCCTTCTTGCTGCTCCAAAAGAGTTCAAGGAGTCTCGCTGGTCACAAGGAGTGCCAGCCCCATTGAGTCAAGCTTTATTCCCTTAAAGTCTGCTGAGTGATCAACATCAACATTGCCTCAGTTTCCCCTGACCTATTGAAGCCTTTTACAGTGGCTGTTCCTAGAACCATGACTGATGTTGTAAAAAGCTGCCCAGAGATGATTTCTGTGATGTTACTATGGAGAAAACCCATGCATTTTCCTTTAGGATCCCTTGGAGTCAGTTGCACAGGTAATTAGAAGGTCCATGCTGTCCTGCCTCCAGATTTGAGGTGATTAATGTTCTCAGGTCCACACCTTTCCTGCAAGGTTTCTCACAGCCACGATTTTCTCCAGAATCACAAATATCTTTATGGAAGAATTGTATCTTGTTGGCATTGAAGATTTTCTCACATGATGGTTCTTGTAGTGTTCCCATTGGTTTGTTTCTATATTCCACTCAAGCTACATTGCTCGCCTTGAGCCTTGGAGGACACAATAAATAGTATGTTGTTTCTCTAAAACAAAAGCCAAGGTAAATACATCACTGTGGACCTCTTCCACAGCTAAGAGAATACCAGTTCACACACACCCGTTAAATGAAAATTCTGAAGGGAAAGTTTCCGGCTTAGTCCAATCCAGAAACCAGATCCAGAACCAAGGTGTGAGTGTCAGGGATGCATTAGGCAAAGCTGCAGGGAGGATTGAGTTTCCAGGAATGCATGTAAGGAACCAACTGGACACCCATGAAAATGAAATAGAATCCTCCTTTGGATCCAACCAATGACAAGTAAAGATGTGCATGTTATTGCTGGAAACACAAAAGCTTCAGAAAAATAAGAGAATCCTCGTAATTGCAAGGCAGGAGAAGTTTTCTTGAAGAAAGCAACAATCTTAGAGAAAACTTCATTGTTTGAAATCCAGGATTTCAGCAAGACAACAGAAGGAGTAAAACAAACAAAAAAACCTAGGGTGTGTATGTTCATAGAAAGTTCATAGATCTCTCTCTCTCTCTCTCTCTCTCTCTTCTCTCTCTCTCTCTCTCTCTCTCTCTCTCCCCTCAAACTTAGAATCCATATGCCCGTAGAGCAATCACACAGCAGTTTAAAGAATTCACTACTCTACCATAGAATGGAAATTCAGATCCCAGCACCCACAATGAGATGCCCCAAATGCTTATAATTCTAGCTCAAAGGAATCTGACTGCCCCTTCCTGTCTTTGTAATCACAAGCATACACAAAAGAGAATATGCATGTACTCACACATACATACATGTGCACACATACACACATGCACACTCAATATAAATAAAATAACTAAATAAATCTTTTTTTAAAAAAAGATTAAAAATACTGAGCCAGAGAAAAAATGATTACACATACAAGTGACAAAACATAAAATATACAAAGGTTGTTATGAACTATTTTAGATCAAAGTCATCTAACTAATAGCTGTCAAAATATTTGAGCAAGTATTTGAGACTAGAAGACATAACACAGAGGTTGTAACTATCTAGGAGAGTACTTTTGTAGAATACCTGAGGTCCTGAGTTAGCTCCCCAGTACTGTATTACAAAGAGGACCCTCTAATGTACAAGAATTGGTATTCAACATTACTATTAATTTTTTAAAAAATCCAGCCAAATACAATAATAATATCTACACGCAAAACTGGTGAAAACATTACAAATATGGAGCAGAAGGACCTCCCTCAGCAAGCATCTGATAACAGTAACACCTAGCACAGCAGCATTGGAGAACACGGAAGCCCTACCCACTGCGATTCAATTCTCACTGTAAAGTACCACAAGAGCCCGTGTACCAACGTATGTGCACAGAAGGTCCAGTCATAATTGCCCAAACTTAGAATCCCTTTGCCCATGAGAAACTTACAGTGTGTTCACAGATGCAGGGGGTGGGGTGGGGGGAATGAACTGTAGTTTTCTAATGAAAAAAGACTCCCAAAGCTTTGCACAAAGCTAGAAAATAGACAACACTAAACCTATAGTTTGGGGCTTCATTGCAGCACTAAACTTGAATGAAAGGCGAAAGAAAATAATTACGGTGACCATCACTGGAACATGATATTGCTTGTTGACGGTGGAGGGGCACATTCTTCACAAGACTACCCTTAACCTTTTGAACTTTAAAAAATTATGTCACTGGTCAAAAGAATATAGAAAAATGAATTATATATCTTTTGAAAGATAGTAATTTAAGACTTATGATTTCAGAAGATTGTTCCCAGGAAGTAAAATTGAGATTACAATAAATCGATGCCTTTTCCTCGTGGTTCAAAATTCACCTCATTTTAGTGCAATGCTCATTAACAATACCAATTCTTGTCTGGTTATTGCTACACATGTATTTCCTCACCCCATTGTTTCTGAGAACATATTATTGGTGGTTGTCTCAGTTAAGTTTATGAAATCTGTGAGCTGGTGTGCTTGATGGACTCAACCCCATCATCCTTACATGATTGGTTGTTCTAAAAACCAGAGGATATTCTGTGAGTGTGCTACAGAATGAGAAGAAGTCTGTCAACAGTCCGTGTCATGTTTTACTACCAAAAAAATCAGATCCAGTGGGTTTAAAATGCTGATTTGCTTCTTTTTCCATTCTGATATACAGGAAGGCTTTCAAACAAAATTAACCTCTAGGTATCATTTCCTGCAGAGGCCCTATCCCTTTTAAGCAGAGAAGTTGTCCAATTTTTAGAAATTGAGAACTGGAATAATGTGGTTCTTTTATTTCCACGGGGTTTAGGTCTTAAAGGTCAAGAACTTTGAGAATACTAAATTGGAGTTGGAAAACAAAACAAAACAAAACAAAAACAGTAGTTCATTAGTGACTATGGTATTGATGGTCAAATATTTCTAGACCTACCTTTACTCCAGGTAAAATCCTGCCAAGAACCAGCTTGATGGTTAAAAGACTAGAAGTGAGTCCAATTCATGCTGCTGATATCGCTCATCTGGGCTCCTGCAGCTCCTACTTCTAATCGCTTCTATTTCTGTGCACTTATGCTGTATTCACAGTTACAGGTGCTTTTGTAAAACACAGTTGCTTAGCAAGTGTCTTTCTAACTATTGCTTATTTTATTGCTGATAATACAGGCTTGAAAGGACATTTTTAGTCAGGATCTTTAAATGATTGTCCAGTCATACAGCAAACTGTCCTTACTTGTCTGTGACAAAATAAGCTGCGACTCTCAGACAAGCCCCCAACAAGACTAAGAGTAGAAAGACATATGGGATGGATCCAAATGTTGTAATAATCACTTTAGTTAGTGATAATCTGGAACATCTCATGATGTCATGTTTTGGACATCATTCTCCCTCCTATGCTAGAAATGTCCCCACTTATGATACTTAGGTTGTAGTCCTGTGAGAGATAATGAAGTCATGAAAGTGCCACACTCAGAGGGATTAATGGTGTCCTTTCAGGATGAGGTTAATTTCCATGAGAATGGATTGCTACCAAAGAGGTAACTTGACTGAAGCACACTCTTGCTCTCTCATTGGTTGACGTCTATATTTTTTCTTTTGTGGTCTTCCCCCATGTTATCTTATCCATCATGAGGTCTGTACTAGAGTCATCCTCTTGCAGCTATAGAATATATGAACTAAATGAACTTCTTCAAAAAACACTGTTTGAAGTATTTTACTATGGCAACACAAAACAGAATGGGACACATGACCTCCCAAACTTTCAAAGAGGGTGATGGAGACAGTCTTATAAACATAGATGATCAAAATGAGATGTGTTTGTGATCCACAATATAAGACTCATACAAGATGCAAATTGGAGGATACTGTGGACCAATTTTTATTTAAAAGAAAATAATGGAGAAGAAGCCATTTTCAGAACTGAAAATCCCTGAGAAGGAAGTTGAGAACAGCATGTCCCACGGCCAAAGTGGAAATGTACAGTAAGCATGATGAAGGAAATTGTTCCCAATTAAATGAAAAAACGGTCTTGGAATTTTTCAAAGTGCTTCCCCCAGAGCATATGGATAGAAAGAGACAGGCACAGGGGGCCATCGGGCAGTGAATCAAAGAGATCTGCTGTTAAACTGAGAGAACTGAGACCAGTGACATTACCCCTCTCCTGGGAGGCTTTCTGCTTTTACTTGAATCTTTCCCAAGTCTCAGAAGGTCTTGGTAAACCTGGCAGCTGTCACAAAATACCATCTGTCCTAAGAAAATGGGTGCAGAGGTGGCTGTAACTCAGGGGATTTCCCCAAATGCTGTCAGTGTGAGTTTCCAACATGATCAAGTCCCTGACAAGAAAGTGAGCATGCTATAAAGTGAATCCCTGAAGCAGGACTCACAAGAGGAAAGGGGAAAAGGTTGGGCTTAGAGACAGAGAAAGGGGCTACTCACTTGAAAAGATGCAAGGAGGGGAGGCTCATGAGGAGAGGCAGGTAGGACTGATGCTGTATGAGGCAGGCAGAGTGCTAGCCACATAAGAAACTGTCCCACACTGGTACCCATATCTGTATCCATCCATTCATATCTGTCAGCAGCACTGACTTCCCTAGGTAGCATGCTCCAACCTCTGGTAGCATGGCAATTTAAGTACTTACCCTTTGTTATGCAGAGTCTACACTGTTCTGGCCACCTTTCCTTTCCAGTGGTACCCAAGCACTGGCAAGAAAGCAGAGTCATGTCTGCTCTGCACAGATCCTTTAACCAAGTCCTGAGTCATTGCCCTGAATGGTATAAGGATGATTGTAGACTTGATAAATACTTCAAGGTCTGATATCCAGGAAATGGGGAGAGTACAGAAGAAGCCTCTTTTCCTCAGGTGCTAAAGAGCTGTTTGGGAGATGCCTATATGAACTTAAGAGTCAGTCAGGAAAAAGCCAAATTCTTTAACATGAAAAAAGCACAGAAATTCCTTCAAAGCAACCTTGCAAACACATGTGAAGTACATACAACAACATGCTCATGTGCCACACACCATATATATACATTCCCATTATCATATGCATCCTGCCCATATATCAAATATGCATACATGCTATGCACAGCCCACACATCCATCCTTCAAACATATACACATGTCACATAGGCACACACCTTGTGCCATATTTCACACATTCATGTATGCCGTACCCTATCCTTATAGGGTATGAATCTCTGAGGTACCCATACCATATGTAATCATCTTTGTGGAAGCAACAGTTTCTGATATTTCTCTCACTTATGAACAGTTGATTTCAGGAAAGCTGACAGACAGTGAGGTTGGGGGCTGAGAGCAGGTGTCCATTAGTGATGGAAAGACTTGTAGCCTGTGAGTGTGGGAGTCACTAATTTTTCCACCTTGAAGGAGTCCTCCAGTGGCTGAGATACCTCTTCAGGAGCTGTGTAAACTGCTCCTTTGTCAGAAAAGCAGAGCAAGTGCCATCATTCAGCCTATGGTCATTTTGAATTGCAGGTGTGAGTCCCAGCGGAGCCCCTGAGCCTGTGAAAGAACAGTACTCTTTGGGAACCAAGATGTGTTCTGCCACACTGAGAGGCACAGACTTCAGCGGGTTAAGACCTATGCCTCTTGGGCAGCTTTCCTTAGCTTTGGCTCTGTCCTCCAGATGCTCAGAAGTACTTCTTTATAGGTACTCACAAAGCCCAGAGATTGTAAAGTGTAGCTCGCCCTCTTATTCTTCCGGCCTTTGGAGTATCCCTTGTGGCAGGCAAGATGGGTTAGCTGGTAAAGGTGCTTGCCACCAAGCCTGACAACCTGAGTTCAATCTCTCAGAACATATGGTGAAAGAAAAGAAACAATTCCTGAAAGTTGTCCTGGGACCATCACAGGTACAGTGTGACATATGTGCACTACACTCTATGCACACATACACACATGTAATAAAATATATATCCTTATATAATAATTTGTAATACATAATATGCTATAAGACACTGTAAGTAGTACAGATGATTATCTAACTCAATTTATATTAAATAATATTATAATTATATTAAATTATATACCCATATATAGATAGCATATATTCATTGTACAGGGTAAAGAGTTTCATTATGACATTATTATAGCACATAATAAGCACTTAGTTCATAATCATCCCCATTCCCATTTTGTCCCTTTCCCATACAAATCACTCCCTCCTTTTATAGCTTATACACACACACACACACACACATACACACACACACACATCATAGAGAATCCTAATTTGATAGAAAATATTCAACTTCTGCATTGAGAATCAAGTCTCAACATGAATTATTCAGGGGATACAAACACTCAATACTAATATATTTTTTATTTTTATGTCTATTAACTTCTTGTCATTATTCTTTTGCAGTCATAGTATTTAATGTAATGATTTTTCTATAAAGAACATGTTAGCTGCATCCCAGCAATTCTGGCCTGTAGGACTCTTTTCTTCTTGTTTTAGCTCCATAGAAAGACAGCATGGATCTCATACATACCCATTTAGTGCCCTAAAAACTAAACAACATAAGAAATCATCCCAGGTTTATACAAAATAGCACATATGCACCGTTTAATATAAGCCAATAAAATCTGTCAAGAAACATTCTGTAAACATGAAGGGTTTTAGATAAAGACATAAGTCCAATATATTAAAGGTTAATGGAATATAGTAAACATTACACATGGCACATCTGCAAATCATACAGTATGTTACAACAATATTAAGAAAGTACCCAGAGAGGTGAAGGGAACAGAAGGGATGTGGCTGACAAAGAATCTTAGCAACTACTTCATTCTCTGCTTCAGACTGGGCATGCATCTTCTACCTGCAAAGATCAAAGGGGAGAAGCTGAAGTTGGTTTTGGTAAATAAAGAAGTAAGTTCTTCCAAGAAGACATTCCAAGCCAAAAAACATTGTCCTGCCATTCTGACACTTCTATGCCCTAAGGATAAGGGGCATCTCTGCTGACTTTAAATACTGTAACACAAAAGTTGCATGTAGACACTCAGGAGTAACTAGCTATGAGGTAAGGTTCACATCTGATTGGCATAGCCAGTGTAATAAAGGAAATCTTTGCACACAGAGTTCTCTAAGTTAATTATAAAGGGCAGGACAATCAGGGCCATAGCCACAGGTACCTAGAGGCAATACTAAAACTGCTTTAAACAATACACTATTGTTATTTTGTCATACAATTTTTTTCCTAGTATCTAATACAAGTTTCTTTCTTTCTTTTTAATATTTTTTTCATACACAATATTCTTCTTCTCATGGTTTCTCCTTTCTGAACTCTTCCCTCACTCCCCCCATACATAATTCCATGTATGCCCTTTCTCTCCTTTCTCTCTCTCCCTCTTTCCTCTTTCTTCCTCCCTTTCTCCCTCCCTCCCTCTCTCCCTCCTTCTCTCTCTCTCTCTCTCTCTCTCTCTCTCTCTCTCTCTCTCTCTCTCTCTCTCTCTATCAAAACAAACAAAAAATCCAGACAAAATCTGTTTTTTAAAAGCAAAGAAAAATAAACACACATAAATCCACAAAAAACATAAAATCATGAAACATTCTATACAAACAAAAGGCCAATAAGACAAAAAATGTGTCCAAACAAATCAATGTGAGACGAAAACACCACTGAGTCCATTTTGTGTTGGTCATCTACTACTGAGCATGGGGCCTACTCTTAAGTGTGGTTAATATACCCAGTGAGAATGCACTGGAGAAAACAAATTTCTCCTTTGCAAGCAAATATGGTAAGACAGTTTATTGATTTTTCTTGAGGAGAAATACAAATTTGAATAAGCTAGATTATGGGGGATAATTCCAATTTATGATAAACTAAAGACTCCATATAAGACATAAGTAATTGTTTAAAAATTTTAATTAAAAATATCCATCAAGTATATATTGTACAATATTGTGATGATTAGTTGTTTTGCCAAGTTTCTTCTACTTTTATTGACGTATAATTGATAAAAGATATATTTATTTATGGCAAATGGTATAATACTTGATTTATTTATTCATTGTGAAATGAATGGTGAATATTATCTCATTACAATGCTCATTTATCTACATATTTACCAGTTCCAGGATAAGGATATTTTGCAAGCTACTCTCAGATAATGTCAATTAACAATGGTTATGATTAACTATTTTATAAATGGTTTTCTAGAACTTAAACATTCTGTCAGCTGTAACCTTCTATCCCTTGTGTGATGGCTAATTTCAGTTGTCAGCTTGGGGAGATCCAGAGTCACTAGGGAAATGGGAAACACTTGTGAAGGATTCCTTCAATTAGATTATTGGGTGGAAGGATCCACCCACTGTAGCTGGTACCATTCTTTTAGATGAAATCCTGGCCTGCATACAAAGGAGAAAGCTAGCTGAGCACAAACATTCATAATCCTCTGCTTCTGACTTGGGTGCAAGGTGACCCTCTGCCCAAACTCAAACAAGATTGTAACCTTGAACTGTAAACGCAAACAAACCCTTTCTCCTGTAAATTGCTTTTGTCAGGGTTATCACCGCAACAAGAAAAGACAGCAACAAACTAACATGAATATAACCGCCATAGCCTCTACTTTCCCGTGTCTCCTCTCCCTCTTCCCATTGTCCCTTTCATTCCCATGGGCAGGCTCACTTCCATTTTTGTTCCATGAACAGATACACAACTTTATGCAACTCTATGAAATCTAGGAAATGAATGAATAAAAGAAGATATATACTTGTTGCCTTTCTGAGACTGGCTTATTAATTTGTTCAATATGGTCATCTCCAGTTACTTTATTTTCTTGCAAATAACATAACTGCAGTCTTCTTTGTGACTGAAAGAGTTTAATATATACATTATATATAATATATATTCCCCATTTTGTGCATTTCTTTGTTATTGGACACATAGGTTGGTTGCATAGCTTTTCTACTGTCAAGAGTACTGCAATAAACACTTGCATGCAAGTACCTGTACCATGTGTTTTGGTGTCCTTTGGGTAAACACTCAAGAGTGAGGTTTCTGGGGCACGTGATGGATATATTTTTAGTTTTGTAGGAATCCTACACATGGGTTTCCATAGAAGCTGGACTAGTTTGTATTAGCATCACTGGTAATTAATGGGCTCTTTTGTCCACATTATCACCAGAATTTAATATCTTGGAATCTTAATGTAGTTTTAATTTGTGTTTCTTTGATAGTTAGGTTAGATTTTTGATATAGCTTGACAATTTGTATTTTTTTTTTTGAGTTATATGCTACATAACAATTTCCTCCTAGATGCTCTTCTAAGGGGAGGTGAGGCATTCTGCCCTACAAGGAAGCTTGATAAAATTGAGGAAGGGAACCGCTCAACAGCTTCAGGAAGTCCCTGAAACTGACCAGATTCACTAAGCTTTTCTATCTGCAAGTTTACATAAACAGTAAAGACTGTTGAGAGGCACTCTCAATGAAGCTGAGTTTCCTAGAAGTTCAGAGCTGACAGACAGGCTGAGCTACCTGTAAGAGACACTCTTTAATCTTTTGAGCTGCCTGCATTGTGCAGAGTGAGTTTCAGGTTTCCAGGTTTCATGAGCTGTCATTCATATTGATGAAAGCTTCTGGTGATGCTGTTGTTTTACACCTATAAGTGACCTCTCCATTTTTCCTCACCAATACTACAACACAACTCATTGATTCACCAAATTGGACTTTGGTGATAGCCTTTGGTCTCTTGTTGATTCTCTGTCTGGGTAACGAAAAGTTTGTTGTGATATGTCACACAAGAATGTCAGACCATCTAGAAATCTCTGAAATAAACCCAGCTTGACCACAGCAAATGATCTTTTTGATATGTTTTTGATTTCAGTTTGCAAACATTTTGTTCAGACCTTTGCATCTATGTTCATCGGGCCGACTGGTTTATGATTTACTTTTTAAAAATTGTATCTTGAGCTAGCAAGATTGCTCAGTGGTTAAGAACGCTTGCTGCTCTTCCAGTGGGTTCTGTTCCTAGCACCCACATGATGGCTCACAGCCATCTGTGATTTCACTTCTACTTCTGGTCTTTTCGGGTACACACCCAGTACACTAACAAACATGCAGGCAAAACACCCACACATATAAAATAAAAATTACAAATTTAAAATGTTATCTTTATTTGACTTTAGCATTTGGAGTAATACTGATTTTATAGATTTTCCCTTGTCAATATTATGGAATAGCTTGAGAAGCATTGGTGTTAGCTCTTTAAAGATGTGATAGAATTAAGCAGCAAATCCATCTGGACCTAGATGTTTTCAATTGGGAGATTTTATTATTGTTGTTGTTACAGCTTCAATCCTGTTGCTTGCTGTAGATCTAGTTAAGCTGCTACCTAAAATTTTTCTTTGCTTTGAGTAGGTCATATGAGCCTAGAAATAAATGCATACATTTCCTCCAGACCTTCCAGTGTGCTTAAATAGGGGTTTCTAAGATATTTTAATAGTGTCGTTACCTCAATTGGTATCTTCTGTCATATCATTTTTCATCTCCAATTTTATTAATTTGGGTCTTCCTGTTCTTCATTTTGGTTAATTTGACTAAAGGTTTGTCAATAATGTTTATCTTTCCAAAGATCTGGCTGTGTTTCATTGATTCTTTGCATTGATTTTTTTCTTCCCCGTTTCACTAATTTCTGACTTTATCTTCATTATTTCTGTCTACTGACTTGTGATTTGCCTTCTTGTTTTTTTCAAAGCAAGAGATAAGGTGCATATATATTTACTTAAAATCTGTCTAATATCCTTTTAACTTATTAATTTTATGTATATAATCCCTAATCTTGGTTGTCAGCTTGCCTGCCTTAGAATCAACTAAAACTCATGCTGCTAGACACTCCTGTAAGGGGTTTTCTTAATCTGATTATTTGAACCTGGAAGAATCACCCCCAACTCTAGGCCACACCTCCTGGTGGCAGCCAACATAAAAGAATATGGAGGAAGAACACTGCTTCTTTCCTGCTTTCCCTTACTCTCACTGGCAAGTTCATCTATCCTGTTACTGTGGCTGATATTAAATCCAACTTTTTCAGGATTCCAACATAGACTAAAGACCAGGTGCCTTCCAGGAATCCCTGGGACACGAGCAAATGCTGGTTCCACCCCTCCATAGTCCTTCCCTCCTCCTTTCCTCCTGCTTTGAACCTGTTGTCCTGTAGACTCTGTTTCTAACCAGGTTTTCACTTTGCTGATTGCTTCCTAGTTCTGATTTAAGGACTCTTTCTCACAGTTAAGAGCTATTCTGAAGGTCAAGTTTCAGCATATAGCCTTCTGGCACTTGGTTGAGTTTTCAAGAGTGCAGTTCACAGAGGGACCTAGGCTACCCAAGTACTGGCTCAGCAGGCTTCTTTTAAAAATGTCACCCTCATCTTCTCTGGTGAGTGTCTAGTAGAGAGGATTTTCACAGTTCCTTTTCTTCCTCTGCCATGTCCCATCTGTCTGTTCTCCCCTTTGTTTCCTGCTGTTAGAGTATCCATGGCTGAAGGGGAAGTGGAGACATCTTGAGCAAGCCTGTCTGAAGCTGTGGCTCCTGCTGGTCGGCTCCTGGCACTGCTCCTTACTGTGGGTAAGGAGTTCTCCTATCTGAGCCAATCTCTCTGGGACACTCTGGACTTTCCCTCCTGCCTTGGAAAGTTCCCAGTGTTACTTTGCCGTTAAAACTAGAGATACTCAGGCATCATCCTCCTCTTCAGACAGCTGCTATCCAACTTTCCCCTGAAGCCTGTTCCCTGGAGAGTCCAACAGATGGTCCCTGCATGTCATTTGCCATCTCTCTTTTTCCAGTGAACTCTCTACTTGTGAGTACTTAAAACAAACGAAGAAGCACACCTCTGAATGTTATGATTGGCAAGGAATGGTAATGTATTCACGGGTCAGAAAACGTCCCAATGTAACCTATAAAGTAAGAGAGAGGGGAAATGTCTATGTGTATGAAATGTAGCAGTCTTTGATGTAAACTATATTTAAGCTATAAGCCATCTGGGATAAGAGGGTGGAAAAATTCTGTAAGAGAACTAGAGCTATCAACTACCCAGGGAGTCCTGGTAGTCCCTCTTTTGGGTCTTCTAGTTTTGTGACTCCTTAGAATTTTCAAACGTTTAAACTCCTCTCTAATCACAAATTTATAAAATTGAGAGAAAAGAGAACCCATAGTAATCTTCCCCTGGCTGACTGTAATCCAAGAATCAGGACTACAGGGAAATACTTTAATCAACAATGCCATGTCTTGACCATATGTTGTTAATAGTATCAGTCGTTGCACTAATAAGCAAGAAACATATCAATGAAAATATTAGAAAGAGAATGTCTGGAAAGATGTCTAAGCAAGTGTCTGTGTACAGTCAGAAGGGTACAGATATGTCTGTATCAAAGGCTTGGTTTCCAGCCCTCCCCTTGGAGGACACATGACTATTTGATGCTATGGAAAGGGCCCTGGCTTGGGCTTGAGTGAAAAGGGTTGCAGATTTTCCTCCTTCTCCAGATAAACCTTTCTTTTCAGTGTCCTGATGGGTGGGGAGTATTCATCTTGCTAACATCATTGTAACAACAGTTCCTTCTCATCACATAGATTTTGCCACCAATGTGTCAACATGTTGTATCTCCATGTAAAATTGCCTCTGTGCTGCCCCACCTCATCCTCATGATCCAGGGAAGAAAGTCACCCACAAACTTGTCCTTTTCCTGTTGCTTGCATAAGCACTTTTTTCTTTCCTCTGAGATATCAAATGTTACCACAAGTACACATTCTGAAAGGACCAATAGCATATATGGAGCATGTTCTTAACATAGACACCTTTGCAAAGTCATTATAATGGGCAAACATTTCTTTGTTTGTCCACAAAACTGTTTCCTAGGGCCTTTCAAATCAATGCTACAATACGGAAAGAATCAGCCAAGACAGGCATTAGAAGCTATGGTACCAGCTAGGTTTAGTGGTACTATGCCTTTAATCTGTAGCACTTGGGAGGCAGAGACAGGCAGATAGATCTCTGTGAGTTTGAGGCCAGCCTAGTTTACATAGTGAGTTCCAATACAGCCAAAGCTATATGTTGAGAGACCATGTATTAAAAAGAAGAAAAGAAAGAAAGAAGAAAGAAAAGAAAGAAAGAAAGAAAGAAAGAAAGAAGAAGAAAGAAGAAAGAAAGAAAGGATAGGGAGGAGGGAGAAAAGAAGGAAGGAAGGAAGGAAGATACACACACATATTTATACATATATACATGTATACATATATTATACATATATACATATATACATATATATATATATGATAGAGGGAAGAATTATGATGTTACAGTATTCATGGCCTTTGACCACTCTAGTTTTCTCTACTGTAACCACATCAGAAAGCTAGTTCTTAGAATTACCTTGTAAAGACGCTTGAGTCAATGCTACAGAATAGTCACTATCTCAAATCACAGAAAGGCTGTATGTGATTTCCTTCAGGACCCTGCCTGCTTTTCTTCTCACATTTTGATTAGTAGTTTTCTTACTGTTTCTCTGTACTGTCTCATCTCCCCCAGTCCCCAGTTCTGCTTCTGATATACTCTTCTCAGAACACTGCTCTTGTATTGCTAGCATAGATAGACCACTTCCATGATACTCAACTATCTGCTGGGTATCTCTAAAATTTCAGATCAGTATTGGCCCCATGCTTTAATAAGAAAGTCTCTCAGATATTATCTGATAAACCTTTTAGTATAATTCCAGTAAGGAGAATTCTTGTGACCTAGGATTGCATTAGTAATACTATCTTTAATGATATCTACCCAAGGTATCTTATTAAAAGGAGTCATGGTAACGAATGCTTGTATTATTATTAGCCCAATTCTGTTTATATCAGATTTATGTTGAACTTAAATCCTTTTGAGTAGAGGTTTGTTACTCTTTCATCAGACTCCACTGCTGGTCCTGCATAGAGCCTAGTCATACCACTCAGAGTCACAGATGGATAAGGCCTCCCTGAAGCCAAGACCTCAAGCTTGCTACCCTGTTCTCTCTTCTTCTGTGGCTGGCTACATGCAAAGTGTGGGTCTACTTTCTACACACTACAGGGAGAGGTGGAGTATCTCCATGAGTTACAATAGGAATAAGATGGCCTCTGTAGGCTGTCTACACAGCTCTGGGTCCTTCAGCCTCCGGAAGATATATCCTCTTAGAGTTGTCTTGGAACAGTGGAGGTGAGTCTGGAGGTCCTCTTAGGAAACCTGATTTTCCTCTCATCTGGATGTTTGTTTTTTTTTGAGGGATAATTTTTCTCCAATTACAGAAACTATTTCTCAACCATTTGCTGGAATAAAGAATTAAGAATGCATATGGCTGCTGCTCTGGACTGCCAAGGGACCAAGAATTTCAGAAAGGCTGAACCGTTTAAGCCAGAAAACATTCTTCCTTTTCTCTTGCACCTAAAAAGTACAATATACTGGGGAAAATATTTCAGTGATTTAAATACAAAATGTTCTGAAATCTAGGAAAAGGCACCATCCTGAGCATTAGCTGGTGACCCAGTTATGGGTGTGTCTGGAAAGGTAAGCTGGAAGAGTAAGCCCTCAGGTCAAGGATTGGTGTCAAGTGTGGCACTATCTTGCTCAGCGCAATCCTAATGACCAAACTGTGTTCAGTAAGCTTTTGTTTCTCCATCTATAAAGACAAACCCCAGCTTAGCTAATCCTCTTCATGCAAGAGGGCACCTTCACAATGTTTCTACTTCTCTGAATAAATGCCCTTGAGATAAGACCATTTGTAGTTCCAGTCACCTGTGTTAGGCCCTAAATAGTTTTAATATGTTCCTGAATACTTGAGAACTTCTGCCATCTGTGGTGGGGACTGTCCAGGTGTATCCTCATTAAAAGGGTTGGTGACTGAAATGACCCTGTCAAAGAAATGACCACTGGCTTGAACTTAGGGAAACATGTCACATGACTTCCATCATCATCAGAAAAGCTTTTCTTCTTAGTGCCTTTGGTTAGAAACCTCTTTTTCCTTGCTGAAACATTGCCATCAACAACCTCTCTTGAAAACATGTCTAACCCCTCACTGAGGGGTTGAATTTCTGAATTTCTTCATCTTTTTGAGTGAGTACTACATCCCAGATGAACTTGTTTGGGTTTTCTAGTTACCTCTCTGAGATAAGAAAGCTTTGAATCAAGTTGATCAGGGCTCTGAGCAGCACCTACAGGTGCTGTCCCTACAGTATTTCAGTAGCATCTGCTGCATCTGTGGACAGGTAGCTGGGTATACTGTACCAGACGGGACCCTGGCACACTTTGGTGAAACATTTTTATACTCTACAGTACTAGTCATCAGCTTGGATTCAGTACACTGATCCATTTAAATTCTGCATCTTTAGAGTGCATTGAATCAAAGTTGTTTGGGGTTGAAAGATCTTCTCCCTTGAGTTGTTCAAGGTCAGTCAATGTCCATGAGGGACAGTTAAGGCAAGTTCTCTTCATCTGCCTTCTTGGCTTAGTCTCTTCACCTCATTCCTACATGGAGTATCAACATGCCCATTTTGCTCCTGTCTCAGAAAGGAATCACTAACTTGGAAGCAAGACTAAGGTAGTCTCTCTGGTGGCACATCTCAGTGTAACCTTTCCAAGACAGACATGATTTTTCCCTCTAAATATCCAACAGCAGTTTTCAATCAGGAATTGTACAACCATGGGAAGTGCTTCTGTAAATTCATTTCCTCACTCTGGGCTGGGTTAAGCAAGCAGACAAAGAATGCTTGGAGCCATACACACTATGTTAAATATTGTTTAAGACCCCCAAATAATTACCTTATAAAAACAACGTTGGCAAGCAGAAAATGGTCTAGTATCCTTTGGATTGTATACATTTCTCTTATCATCTCCTTGATACATTACCTGTCAGGCTGTAGAAGGGCATCTTGGGTTAACATGGGCCTGGGACCCCGAGACAGCAGGTGTTCGGCCACGCCCCCATGGCCCTGACAGGCTGTCTAATCTCCATTTAACCTACGTTAGTCAAGTAAGACACAGGTAGAGGGCGTGACTAACAGGCCTCTGCCTCGAGAGATTTACATATTAATGAGTTATCTAATTATTATTTCTCCCTGGTCCTCCTCTTTCCCACTCCCCTATATAAGCTAGCTTTCTTCTCCTGACTTCTGGGGGGCGCACTCACATCTAGATCCAACTATGGACAATAAAGCTACTCCTTGAAAACCCAGTCAGATGGCAAATAGAGAAAAGTCCAAAGATCTGCCATGGCATTGAGAGATGCTGGTAGCTTGAGCAGGCTAGAAGCCCATCAACATACCCAGCTCAAGGAAGAGTTCTTTTGAGCTCTTTTCTGACCCATGTCTCTTGGTTGCTATGTTGTTGCCAAGTAGATCCACTTCAGGATAAGAAAGCTGGAATGACATCTCTTAGGGTCATGGAGAAGGGCTTTTGGAGGCTGAAAAGGATTGTGGAATCCTCAGATCTCTGAGGTAGGAGGGTAATGTCTTGAAATGGTTTCTTTTCACTTATTGGAATATTTGTACTCAATATGGATATGCTGCAGCTGCTTTTCCAGGATCCATATATGCTTGGTGATCTCCCTCAGACACATTTATCATAACTCTTAGTAGTGGCATGTTGGTGACTTTACTCACTGTGTCTGAATTCACTGTGCCTATGTTTTTGCAGTTGGCATAAATGCCAAAGTCATTAGTGAGGATTTCTAGAGAAATGCTTTTTGGGTTGTTCTTCTCTTTTTCTAATGACAGATCTCTGGGGGACAGAGACCCATTTTGTCCTAGAAAGCTGAAAGTGGCCTAGACTGGTACAACACAAAATGTTTTATGATATTGGTGCTACTTTCCCTGACTTGGTTTATACAGCGTGCTGTTCACAAATCGCTTCATTATTTTTCATCTTATAGCCATTGCTATATATAGCTTTGGCCTCAAAACACAGATCATCAAATAGAAAATGATGCCACTCCTGCAGGAACCTTTTGAGTTCTCCCTGGATCTCAATCACCAGACTTCTAGGAACACCACTAGCTGGATGCTAGGAGGACTTTACCTGACATTACACCATCGTTGCCTGGCTTTGTCTGGAATCGGAGCATGACGCTCCTTTCTGCTTTGTCGTCATTTTTTTCACCAGTACTTTCCAACATTCTCAAGTGGAGGTCAATGTCTCTGATGACCTCAGAGCTGACTCCAGCAAAGCCATCTCATGGGACCTAGAAGAACAAAAAAAGGGAACCCCAACACACATTCTTCTCCCCCCTATAACAAGTGGGAGACTCATGGAGACTGCAAGGTCTACTCTGAGATGGAATAGGGTTGTAATATAGAAATGTAAACAGCATTCCCCTAAGGTCCCCAGGAGTCAGTGTTCTAGCACAGCACTGAGAAAAGGATAACTGGGTGTGTGTGGGGGGGACTATTAAATCTTTATGTTGACCAGCTCAGGTATCTATGTGAGGATGCAGAAAGTCCTGAGTTGCTACAACAAAGGTCTTGGATTGGAGGGCATAAGATCCTCTCCTTCATGGTCTATGGCTTTCTGTGATGTGAGACACTCTTGTCATAAAACAGAATCATCCTGTAGCCGTCTTACAGTATCTCCCTTTGAGGCATCTCTTCTATGAAGAAAATCTTCAGGTATATCTGGATCTACAAGCCTGGTGACTGATGGCTGGTAGCTGGTGGCTGATGGCTGGTAGCTGGTGGCTTGTGGTTTGGGAAGGTGATATATAGGGATACACAAACAGCTTCCTCATTTCTGGCTTTTATCATTGCCATTGTCTGATTGACATAATATGCAGAGACCTTGCTGTGTGTCACATATACCTGCTCCTCCTCGTCTCCTCCACATGTCCTCATACACACTCAGAAGACCAGCTCCTTCTTTTCTCAGGGGAATTCTCTTAGCATTTTCTACTCTGCAAGCCAGGTCAGGTACTTTGCCCTGGGTTAAGAGTGACAAACTTTGATATCCTAGTACTAGTCCCTTGTGCTTTCCTGCCTTTGAGCTGAGACCTGACACTCTTGAGTATAGGAATGCTGTTTTCTCTCATCTCTACTGAAGCATCATTGAGTTACGGCCAGATACATAAGTGTGTTTCCTCTCCATTCTCTCTCCTTCCCTCCCTTTCCCTCTCTTCTTCCTCCCCTCCCTGCCTCCAAACTTCTCTTCATGGTGTGTATTGATATTTCTGGTTTGAAATGATTTCTAGCACCCTGGTGCCTTCAAGATTGGGTCTGAACTCTACAGGGGACCCTGAGAGTTCCCAGCTTCCTTTGAGTTCCCCTGGGGCCCTGCTTGACAGATTGTCACCCAGCCTCTGGGGTGAGTGGGGGGTGGACAGGGTGGGGGATGGGGAATGAGGAGGTGGCTGGGCTGCTTCTTCTGCAGCAAGGCTCTTCACAAAACTAGGTACTTGTTTTTCCACATATGTCCTCTGTGCACAGCTCCATCCAACACAGAAGACCCTCCCCATTGACCTTACCTATGCGCGGGCACGTGTGTGTGTGTGTGTGTGTGTGTGTGTGTGTGTGTGTGTGTGTGTTTGTGTGTGTACATGTGTTTTGCATTGCCCTATTTATATCCTATTGTGTATACAGAGCAGTTGTTGTTTGTGGATAGTGATGGAGAAATTATTGAATATATTAAGAACAAAGTATCCCTGGGAGCTGTCTGGATTTGTCTGCTTTTGATCTCCATGATTATAATTTCTCTGCTTCTATCCAACATGCCTGTGGCTACCAGACTCCATTGAGACTTCTGCCTAAGAGATCCCTCAAATATTTCTGTCACCAAGTGCTGAAGGTTTCCCTTCTTACTCCTTTCTACGTCCCCTCAGCTTTTTTCTACGGGCTTCAGTTTCTTTCAGAAAACTGTGAGGACCTTGTGTGTTATATGTTTTCACCTCCCACCACCACCCTCATCCCCACCCCCAAACCTGAATCCCCCTACTCCTTCCTTTGCAGCAGAGTGGAAGGGCCATTCAAAACTGCACTGGGGTGGCTGAGCAGTTAGCTTCTCTATTGTGCTTGGTCAAAGCTCCGCCTTCCATCTTCGGGATCAAACACACACACACACACACACACACACACACACACACGGAAATGTTGCAGGTGCCCATTTCAGAGCCCTGCCTCCACTCTACTAGTGGCTTTTCTTTGACTTTAGGGTAAAATTCATCCTGGTGTCTGTCACCCTGAGCCTGGCTATGAAGACTTGTTGTCTGTCCCTGGCTCATCAGTCTTCTCTCCTGTTTCCACTACATAAGGAGTTTCAGACTCTCAGCAGTTCTCAGACAGCTTGGTTCTGCTTCTTTCCTGCTTGGAACACCCTGTACCTCTCTTCCACCCAGGACTTTTTTCTTCTTCCAAGTATTTAGGACAGTGATTCTCAACCTGTGGGTTGAGACCCCTTTGAGGGTTGAACTCTTTTAGATCATCAGAAAACATAGATATTTACATTATTATTCATGCCAGTAGCAAAACTACAGTTATGAAGTAGCAATGAAATTAATCTTATGCTTCGGTGTAGGCTTAGATCCTTTTAAACCTACTTTTAGGTTTTAAAACCTACTTTTAGGGTTCACAAAAGCTTTGACACCCCCTTCTAGCACACTGTCCAGAGGTAGGGGAGAAAAGATAGTAAATAAGACAAGGGATGTGGACCTGTTTAGAAATAGTTCCTTGGGGTAATTCCAATCCCCATTGTCAGGATACCAGCAGTCCAGTTCAGTAGTGTCAGGATACCAAACATGAGTCAGCAGCGGTGGTATAATCCAGCAGAAACAGCTAAGCCTCCACCAAATCTGCATGAGTCAGTGGAAGTGACCAGGAGCAACCAAATGCCAACAGAAGTTCTCTGTGGTGCCTCTCCCAATGAAGAGAAGATCAGCAAAGACTCATGACCAACAAAGCATTGCAAAGCTAGCTGTGCAAAGCATGCTGTCACTGTCCACTGAGTCCCATTCATACTCTCTCCAAACATCACATGTCCTTCCATGGGCTTGCCTCAGCAAAACAACACGTGAATCTGCATCACGTGACATATCCAGAAACTTCTACTTCAGTTGGGGGTCATGGCAACACGAGGAACTGTATTAAAGGGTTGCAGCATTAGGAAGGTTGAGAACCACTGATCTAGGAGCACCAGAAGCTTCTCTAGTCTGAGGGCACAGAGTGGTCCTCCACTTGTCCATCCTGTCTGTCCTGTTGTACATGTTAGGGAGGCATCTGTGAGCCACTCAGGCAACCTCTTGATCTCAAGGGCTTCTGCAACATTGTGATACTTGATTCATCTGGTTAACTTCCTTCCTGAATTAGAAATTGCTCCAAGGCCAAGCAAATCTATCAGGCTCCACCTCCCAGAATTCATCTGCTTTGAGTTTACCCATGTGCAGAGGGTTGGGTCCATTGAGTTGAATTAAGCAGGATTCTGCACACCAAGGGCTGCTCCTGAATGTCCTGGTCAAGTTCGTTCCTCTCCATTGAGCTAGAGTCTCACCAAATTCCCCACAGTGGGTCTGGCCAGGGAAGACATCTATGGACAACACTTCAGTCATGATTATTCAAGGGAAGCACTTAACAACTGTGCTACCTTCCAGTCCACTTTTCTTTTCTTTTCTTTTCTTTTCTTTTCTTTCTTTTCTTTTCTTTTCTTTTCTTTTCTTTTCTTTTCTTTTCTTTTCTTTCTTTTCTTGACAGGTGCCTGCTGTATAGTCCAGGCTAGGCTAAAACCTGCAATTGCCCTGCCTCTGCTTTCCAAATGTTGATGCAATATAAAGTTTAAGGGGTTTTTTTGTTGTTGTTGTTTGATTTGATTTGATTTTTTTAAAATCATGGTCTCACTCTAGTTGCGCCTTTAGAAGAGGAAACTTATGTGAGCAGAATCTCCAACTCGCCCCAGAGTGCAGGAGGATAGGTTAATATGTTTGGATTGCAGGTTGAGTGTTGACTGACTGGAGGTGTCTGCTGTGGCTACTGTGAGGACATTTTGTGGCACCTTTACAATGCCCTTGTCATTTCTTGTCTGGGGATAATGAACTATCAAAGGTCTATGTTTGCTTACTTTGGTTTTAAGACAGGTTTTCCATCAATAGTCCAGGCTGGCATGAACTTCCTGGGCTCAAGGAGCTGTTGAGACAACAGACGTGCATCAAGCCAACATCCTAGCTCATTCACTGAAGGCTTTGAACAGGGGCTATGTCAGGTCCAGTGCTAGTTGCAAAACCAAGCCATCTAGTCAGGAAGTAGGGAGCAGGCTCCTGGAGTGTGGACTAGACAGGAGCTGTCAGCTTCTAGGTCTTCAACCATCAAGGCTGGCCTCACCTTCTGATGTACAGACTAGGACACCGCTCTGCTGTGTCCAGGATGGGTTTAAACTGTCTTGCTTACATTTCGTCTCTCCCACTCTGCCGTCCCACTGTGAACATGGGATTGAAACTGACAGACACAGCTATAGGCATTAGTTAGCACATCACTGGTCACTGTACAGACATAGTGGCAGCTCTTGGTTCCTGCTGTGTACAAGCTCGTCCTGAGGAAGCTCACGCCAGCCTGTCCAGGAATGGCCTTGACCAAAAGGGGCAGAGAGAAGCAGCTTGCTTTCTCTCATAACTCTGGTTCAGTTACACTGAGGGTGCATTCAGTCAGAAAGGAGACCCTGCTGACAGTGGCAAGAAGCATTTGTGGGGTCATTATTCTGGAAAAGGACATGGCACATTTGGGTTTTAAATTAGTCTCTGCTTTCTTTTCATTACTGGTAATTTCCTTTCTTTTTTTTTTCCCCCTCTAGTGTTTAGTGTAAGTCAGAGTCTTGGGCATGTTACACAAGCGCTCTACCATTAAGCTGAAGTCTCCACCCCAATGGTTAGTAATTCTGTATTCTCCTAGACACTCCCCAGATAAACAGCATTTTATCATGATGATTCCCCATTTCCTGAGTTGGGGAAACTAGACCTCAGAGCACAGAACAGCCTGATTCTAATACACACAGTCAAGGAGAATATCTTCCCTGTCATCATGCTGGCATTTACACACTGGGACTAACAGATCTCAGATCTCAGGACCGTTCACCTCAGATCTGCACATGGAGTCTCACATGTAATCCCTGCCATGGTAGCAAAGGAGATTCCACTTATAACCTCATAGGAAGAGGGGAAATGAGACAAACACAGGTTAAACAATTGGCCAAACTTCATCCAAGCTCATTGTAGTGCCAGAATGAGAACCAGACCCAGTCTGGCTCCAGGGCATGTTCTTGGAAATGTTCCATTGAACTATCTCCATACATATCGTGTAAGGCCATAATGTTTCTGGCCAAAGGCTGTGGACTCTGAAATACCTGTAGCCATGGATGATGATGGCCACTGAGGGAGAGCAGATGTAGCTGGCTTGCAATGTCCAGTATGCAGCAGCTGAGTCTCTTAGTTTTCCACAGTTTCTTCTAGAAAACGGAGCAATGACTTCTTTGGAAGAAAGTAGAGCAAAACTGTCCTTCTTCCACATTGTTAGGCCCTTGTTCTGTCTGTCTATCCTTAGGGAAGGGTAGCTAGTAAGAGAAAAGAAAAGACAATGGGGAGAGCTGGTGTCCATGAAGTTTTACTGGTTACAAATGGATGTGTGCCCAGCACTAATCACCATGGCCCTTCCTCTAGGATCTCAGGTTCTGAGTCTATAATGATTCTTGAAATCCCAAAGTAGTACCCACTATATACAGAACAAGTCTTGTGGCACTTGGCTCCAGCTGGAAAAGCTGGTTTGTGAAAGGACCTTGGTGTGCCTTGATTTTTCTATATGAAAAGTCTCAAAGACACAGCTCTGAGTTGGCAGCCAAAGGCAGACTCTGTTCCTGCCTCCTCCTACTTTTTACCAGAACCCCAAAAGCTGTGTTTTTCTGAGTACCAGTGAACTGAACAGGGTGAAGTCAGAAATGAGAGCATGTCATATGCTAGGACACCTACACAGGTAGCCATCTGTCAATCTTCCTGTGAGGAAGGAAAGCAGAGGCATCAAGAAGACATGGTGTGGTAGGGAAAGGGAAACATCTTGTTGCCACAGATGCTCTGGTTCATCAATGGACCCACAGGCAGTCCTCTGTTTCTGGACTGTCTGTCCCTCCCTTCCTCTGTCCTCAGCTTTGCCACAGAATCAGAAGGAGGAATGCTCCTGTCTCAGGTTTTAGAATTTTGTTGAGAACTCTCATAGAATTAGAAAACAGCTTTTATGTCTCTAGGTCAAGTAGTAGTCACTCTCCTTAGATTCTCTATCATACTGATGGGGCTATGGAGTTGTCCTGTAGATACCAGGACATGTCCTCATCTTCTGGAGATGATGTTAGTGTGATGCAGAGGTGGGGAGGTGGGATTGCTGAGGGCAGGGTGAGTAGAGATACTTGGAGCCTGGGCCTACAAGAGAAGATAAAGATCTCTCTTCCCAGAGCCCATGAGATCCAGCAAAGGTGCTTGGGACAAGAGGAAGGAGACCCTTGGGCATGAAGGTTTATAAACATCGGTGTGCACACTGAAAATGCTGCACAGAACCTAGGCTGAGCAAGGCAGCAAGACACTCCACCAAGCCCCCCTCCTACCCAGCCCTCTACTCCTTCTGAATCAGATATTTCTCCCAGGCACTTACCAGCACAGGATACTAAATCTGAGTCCCTCAGTCCCATAGCCAGGATGAAGTCATCAGTCACTAGATCTCCAGTGCTTATATGAGATTCTCTCTTGTAATAAGGTGTGGGGAGAGAAGACAGAGGCATTTAAACACCATATATTTGTATTAAATCACTTAGCTGATGCATATATTACACATTCTATCCATTGCACCTTTGTTAGTCTATATATCACATATGTATGTATATATTTTAATAAAACCCAATGAAACAAGAGAGATAATATATGTAGATATATTTGAATTAGTCAACAAATGCTTATATTGCTATTGTAAGTCCTTTATAGGTGATAACCCATTGAATCTTCTAAACTACCTAACATTTTAACTGTCTATCTTATCCCATTTTACCGATGATGAATAATAAAGGCCAGACAGGCTATGGAACAAGCTCTAGGTCATACAGTAAAATTAGTGAGAAAACCTGTGAGGACTGACTTGCATATATGTATAACACTTTGTGACATGAAATACATAATAAGATTTATATTTTAAATCCTGTTAGCCTATTTTGTGTCGTGTTATTGTCACTGAAACTGGAGTCCAAATCTTTTATAAACAAGGTGTTAAAATCCTGTCATCATGTCTGTCCTTTGGTTCCCATTTTGATCATGGTATTTTTGTTGTTGTTGTTCTGTTTTTTGGTTTTTATTATTATTATTATTATTATTATTATTATTATTGGATTTTTTCCATGGTAAGCTTGCCCTGTTTGTTTTCAACTAAAATTCCAAGTATCCAGGAGACCTGTATGCAGTTTAGCTTAGCAGCCTGGATGAACACTGCATGCTGAAAACCCACCCTTTCCTTGAGCTAATGGCTACATGCAGATCCACCTCCCAACAGTTCAGTAGGCTTGGAAGATCATCACCTTCCATACACAGACAACCTTGTTACTACCAACAGATGAGACTCAGAGCAATCCAAACAGGAGAGTAAGCCTGCTTGGGCAGGTACCTTATGGTGAATGTAGCTATGAAGACGCAGCTGAAAATGTCACTCCCTACCCCATGGAGGTCTCAGCTGGGTGAAGAGGTATCCACCCTACCTTGAAGTGCAGAGGAACCGAGAGCCTCATATTTATTATTCATAAGAAATGGAGCCCATGCATTTCAGATATCTGCAGAGCATTGCAGCCCTTAATGAGGTAGGGGAGCTAAGCCATGCCGCTCTCCAGTAGCCCCCAACTGTGTTTATTTGAATACGTGATCATTAGGCTGCACAAAGCTCTCTGGGGCTCAGTGCCCAGAGTGCATTACACCCTGGAGAATGTGAAAATACTTTAATTAACAATAGGAGTGGGCAGACCTGCTGAGTTCCTTCTGTTACCATCTTCAGGACCTGAGAAGCCAGGATGCATGCACCACCCCCACCATTTCTCATTATCAACATAAAGAAAACCTTAAGCAACAATTTCTTTTAAAATTGATTTGGAAAGACCAGTAAATACAAAATATTTCCCTCTTTTATTTCCTCTGACTCAACCTTATTAGTAATCAACATATACAAGCACCTACAGCATGCTGTACTTGCTAGTGCATGAATGAGCACACACACACACACACACACACACACACACACACAGGGGAGATAGAGGGGTAAGAGAGAGGGAGAGGCAGACAGACAGACATAGGGCGTGATGGGAGAAAGCCGATACATCTTTATAATTCACATACTCTGCAAACATTACAGTACTCTAGGGTATACAGATGAAGAGCATGCCAGATTGGCTTGGAATGCGTACTCATTTGAATGTGAAAATTTACATTAGTCAATTACTCAGATAAATGCTTTGGTTCATTAACTTAAATGGAATGCTGACAGCTTCCACACATGCTATCTGGCTAAGAGATTTGTTTGTTTGTTTGCTTGTTTTAAATTTGAGTCATTATTTCTGCCTGGATTTGAGATCATGCAATAGCCAACCATAACTTGCAGGCCAGGAGAAGGGGGCTGCCATGCCACTGTTACAAGACTGAATGGTTGCATAGCTGTACAGTCTTTGTCCGGAACTGACATTTTACATTTGTAAAAGTGAATCTGAGCTGAGCTGGATCTGCACATAAGGACTGGCAGAATGTGGCACTGCCCCCACCCACCACTTGTTCTCCAGACTGGCTTCTTGCAAAAGAGGGTCACTTTATGACAAGGTCTGTGGTTGCTTAAGAACTCAGAGGTTGCTTAATGATCTTAGCGGTCATAGCACTCCATTGTTTGAACATTCTTTGGAAGCATCTGCTGATGCCCAGCACCGATATAGGCCCTCTAAACAGTGGTTAATCCACACAGTGGGAAGGCAGCAGAAAAGTAAACACTGACATTTGAAACAGAGAGTGTCACCTTCTTGAAAGCATACTGTGTCCCCAGGCATATCAGCAAAAAATCTTTTGTTTGTTTTTGAGGTAGTATATTGGAATAGAATAAAAGAAGAGTAACTGAAGGAGCCATTTGTCTTTTCAAAATTAATTTTAAGTTTTCAATAGTTTTAAACTTGAAGATAAAAGTTCAAAATGTTAAAAGAATTTGCATATGTTCCACATACCTAGTGTCCTCTATGATTAAGATTTGTATTAGTCTATTACATTCCTCATAATTTATGAATCAGTAGTGATATTTATCTTAGTATCAACTAAATATTCAACTTTGGTTAGAATTCCTTAGTTTCAACCTGGTGCCCATTCTCTGATGGAGAATCCCATGCAAGTTATTTGAGTATGAGTTAGTTACTTTGGCATGTGTCAAAACACTTGGAGAGAAGATGATTTCTTTGGACTTATGGCTGGATTTCAGTGGTGTTGGTCAATCATGGTAGAGAAGGCATGGCAGAGAAGAGTACCTTCTATCACAATGACCAGGAGGCAAAGAGAAAGAATGCTCTGACCATTTTCCTCATTTTATGACACCTGAGTCCTCAGGCTATGTGATGCTGTCTGGATAAAATCATCGTATGCCTCCTTGGTCAGTTAATATCTCTGGAAACACGTTCACACACACACACGCACACGCACACGCACAATGAGCTCTTTAAATCTTCTTGTTACTTTTCAACCCAGTTAATTTGTTAGTCAAGATTACCCATCACAGTCCACATTTATCTATTACATCTTCTTAGGCTCCCCTGGGCTTGTGACAGTTTCCCAGACCTTTTCTAGTTTCTGTGACCCTTTCTGTCTGAAGAAACTCTAGCCAGGTATATGTGGCCAGGTCTCTCAGTCACAATTTGCTGAGTAGTTTCCTTGTGGTTAGACAGGGCTTGTGGTTTTGGAGAGAGAGACCACAGAGGTGAAGTACCTTTCATCACCTGATATCAGGAGTACAAACTAACGTGACTAATCACAGGTGTCTGCTTTATATTCCTGAGAGGATGAATGCCCCAAACCTTTAACTCTCTCTGCAAAAGACAGCCTATGAGAGCACCAGCCATACCTACAAGCTCCTTGATCCATTTCCTGGACTGTGGTCAGCCTTTTGGGTTCCTTGAATAGTTTATGGACCATAATACTTATCATTTTCAGCATTTGCATTAAATATTTAACGTGGACGGCGGCTGCGAATTATCTTACAAAGACTATAATTTCAACCTCAGTCTAGGAAATCAGATCTGGCTCCGTGTACCCATGAGAGAGAAGTTTTGGCAACTGAGGGTTTCAAGGAAAAACTTATTCTATTTATTGATCCGGTGATATTACATTTTAAATATTTGTGTCACGGTCGAGTGGCTGTAGGCATGCTTTTTTTTTTTTTTTTTTTTTTTTTTTTTTCATAAGATGTCAGGTGGGGTAGGGAACAAGAGGAGTTACTGAGCATCTACTGAGTATGCATTCCCATTCTATACATTACTCGTCACTCAATAGTCATAATGCCCTACACAACTCAGGTATAATGACATGTACTTCGCAAAGGAGGAAGTGGATACATGTAGAACATGTGATATGACTGATGGATGCTGAGCCCGGTGTTGGCATGATCCATGTTCTTTTTATACTGTATTCCATTCCTATGGTGGTTAATGATATATTTTTAACAGTTATGTTTCATTTTTCTGTTTTAGCTGAATTGTCTTCATTAATGATGTAAGACTTCCAGTCTTTATAAATGTCCATGATCCAAGAACTTTTAAGAAAAGTGTAAGGTTGTAACCTTCTGGATATTTCCATAGCCTTTCATACTTAAAAAAGTTATTTATACCTCTTTATTAATTCTACATTTAGGCAAGAGTTTTTCCTCTTGTTGATAATGATATTAATGTGTCCTTATTAAATTTTTCATAAAATATGTGGGACTTGTCCAGAACATCAAGTAAGGATGATGTTATTAGAAATATTTCATTATAATCAATATTTGATCATATAAAAATAGTTGCAACATATGTAACAAAATAATATTTTTTCTGTAACATATAAGGAGCTCACCTGACTCAGTGAGAAAAAAAATATAAGATCATGAACCAAGACCATAAATAGGCCATTTTCAAATGAAGAAATAAAAATAGCTAGAAAATTTATGAAAATATATTCAGCCGCTTTACTAATCAAATACATGCTAACCAAAGCAAAAACAATATGTTTTTGAAACACTAGTTGATAAATATTTAAAATGCTGATATCCAGAGCTGACAAGAATGTGGAAACACAGATTTTTAGTAATGCCTAATATTGTTTAAATATACATCTCCTTAAAACCCAAATTTGTCTTCCAGAAATTTATTCTATAGAAATAGTTGTTCAAGTATGCAAATATGCATCTCCCTAGATGCTAACTGCATTACTGTTTGCATAAGGAAGGGGGCATATTGAAATAAATCACGGTATGTACACCAAGTACAAGATCATTCAAGTCACTTAGAAGCATATTAAGTGAGACTACATTATGTTTTTTGAATGAGAAAATCGGGTTTCTCAAGAGCTTAGCTTTTGGTACAATGAATCAATGTATTGAACTTTATCTACACATTGGCACATCTGGCCTCTGAAGCTGCAAGGACAACATTATACAAGAGAGAAGCACCAGCTTGCCATACTTTTACTTCTTTGTATGCTCCTGTAGCTCCTGTATAAGAATCTGCAAACTGACTGAGGGAAATATTGGTAAGCTGACTCAGGGTATTATAGGCAGGAAAATTAGTAGATTGGGGTTGCTGTATATTATCAGGCAGTATTTAGTTCATGTTGCACAATGACTTCTATCAAATATGTTCTAGGAAATTCCAAATGGTCAAAAGCATAGCGATTATATGAAATGGTTCATCAAAAAATATTGTGGTAATGGGTCCAGATTTGCTTAATCTTTTCTCATCTCTTTATCATATGGTGCACTCTATAAGATAAGAAAACCTAAATGTGCATTATTGTATTTCTACACACGGTACTCTTAAATTATTAACTTCAAATAATAGCTTTCCAACTCTAACCAATCTGAAGAAAAATTAGTCTCAAGTGTCTGCTAAGGCTTCATCCCAGCTTAGTCAAGGTCCATTTCAGGAAAGACTTATCACTGCCAGGCTCAAATAACCTGATCTTCAAGAAATGTCTTCTATATATTATGTTGATGACAGTGATGAGCCAAGCGTAGTAACTGTACAGAGTCTCAGAGGTAAAGGCACCACATTCAGAAGCAGTAATTGACAAATGAAATAGCAATCTATACTGTTGGGGCAGGAAGAGGGGTTAGGATAGAGCCACATGGGGCTCTGATGCTCCCAGCAGGAACTGAAACTAGCAACAATGAAGGTGATCTTCCCCTTGTCTGCATGTGTGTGGCCTGGATAAACTTCACCTTTATTGAACAGCTTTTGGATTACTGAGACCAATGCATCCTCCGGTTTTTGGTGGATTCTTTCAGGAGCTTAAATTCACCTCATATCTTACAGATGTTCAGCCTAATTTGGGTTGTAAAATAATCACTCCAGCCACCCCTAAGACAAAAAAATGATATATATATAGCTCATGAGTCCATAGATCTAAAACTATTTAAAGGATACTGTGTCATCATACTGGTTATTATAATTTGGAGTACCTCAGTGGATAAGCCTCTTCAAATAAAATGCCCTATTAAAAATAGTGAGTAATCTGAGAAATAGCAATAAATTAAGTGCTCATGGGAAATGAAATCAGGGAAGTATAACAGCCTCATCCGACACAAGTACTTTCTATAAAAGCAAGTTCTTGAAATAGTAAGACTCAGCCTTGTTGTACGTACAGTCTAGTCTGTGGCCTCTTCATCATAGGATGTGGTCATTTTGGTACACTATGCTCACATAATTAAAGCTCTGTGGTACAAGATACATTTAGGACACACTACAAATGTGGCACTCATTTTCAATCATGGCATACTGTTAATATGCAATAGCACAGACCAAGGTTTATTTATCTTAAAATTCTTATTTTAGCTGTATTGTTGATGATGCTGTTGTGTTGCTGTTGCTGCTGCTGTTGTTGTTGTTGTTAATGAGAGGTATGTGTGAAGGTAAGAGAAATAATTTCCAGGGTTACTCAGACCTTCCATCATGGGCTCTAGGGATGGAAGTCAATTCGTCAGCCTTGTGCGTTAAGTACTTTTATCCAACAGGCTATCTTTCCAGCCTAGCTTAGCACATGCCAAGTTTTAAATGACAACAGCAAACCTCAAGCATCCAACCCACTTTCTTTAAACATTGAAGTGCCTGGACCCACTGGGTTCCATAGCTGACTCACTGCAACAGGAAATCTGGGAACTGAAGACAGGACTAGATAATCAAGTTACAACTCTCCTAAGTAATTACTTTCCCTGTCTCCATTATTATTTCTTCTTTGACTACTTATTGTCAAGTATTTTTTATGTATGGTGTGATAAATTTGAACTATAGTAATGTAGGTAATTGGTTTACTTGTTTTCTTTTGTTAAGCAAAGACCAAATGGTGACCTATGATGCTTTAAAAAATGTTAACTTAGACTCAGAAATTACCTTTGTGTGTTGTCAAAAACTAGCTGTTGGCACATGTGTATCTATGGGGAATAAATCCCTGGATCAAAGAGATTATGATTCATCTAGGCCAGAAGCTAGAGTTTTGAATCCCTAGTCTGCCTTCAAATGTCTTCTCTGATACTGTGTTTTCAGCTGGTCCAACTCTAGGGCATCCATAGGGAAGATGGGGAGTGTCATGTCCAACTGGCCATTGTCTGGGGATTCTGAAGTCACTAATAGCATTTCTCTCCTTGTGTCACAGGTTGTGAGCACTTATGTTGGTGGCATCTTGAGATTTCCACAGTCCACAGATATCTTTATCCACATGATTTTTTTTTTAACAACAGCATATAGGTTGTAAAGAAAATCCCTTCCAATAAGCTCCCAGTGCATGGCTAGCTTCAAGAAAATACAAGCACTGGTGAGGATAGTGAGTAAAGAACCCCCTACACTCTGGGTGAAGAGAGACTAGTGCTGCCACTATCAAAAGCAGTGGGGAGATTCCTGAAAAAAGTTAACCTAAAAGGAGGACAGACATTCCACTGCTGGGTATAAAACCAAACATTGAAAAGCCAGGATAGCACAGTAGCCACAGTAATGATGTATAGAATTAACCTAGAGGTCTATTAACATATGAGCCTAGAAAGAGAATATGTTCATACTAGAGTTTTATTCACTTCCAAAGAAGAGTGGAATTACATGCTTTTCAAGAAAATAGGTGAAACTGAACATCGTCATGGTAAGCAAAGTAAGCTATAACCAAAAAGACAGATAGCTCATGCATGCTTTCTGTTATATACATGACCTAAACCAAAAAAGAAAAAATGAGAGTAGAAAGGAAAGCTGTTGGGAAAGAGGAGAGAGGATGGGGGAGGGTCAGGAAAGAGTATGAGAGTATTTGAGTAAAGGGCATTACATATGTGTATGAAATAAAATACAAAGGAAACCAGTGTTGGTGTGATTAATATACACTAATAAAAAGAAGAAAGTTTTTTATTCCAGGGTGAGAAAATTGGGAGAGGAAACTGCACAAAAAGACACAGAACACAAACACCAATCACACAGCACCCACATACCACACACCACACATACCACATTTAACACACATACATACACAAAACACTCACACACACAATATCACACGCATACCACACACACACTTACCACACATACAAACAACAAACACAGCACACAATCTACATACTACACACATGCCACACACATTATACACACCACACAATACAACACCCACACTCACCACACATATTACCACACACACAATTATCACTCCCTCACACATATACATCCTATAATTATTATCGTTAGGAAGAAAAGCAGAATGAGCTAAGGAGATAGTAATCTCCGAGTCCAGCCATGTTCTCTACTTTCATTGCTCTGACCTCAATCCAGCCTACCAACAGCCTTGACTTGTATTATTCAAGAATCCCCACTGGCCTCCTCTTTATCTTAGCCTTGCCAGTCTGTTCACTAGCCCAACCAGAGTGATGCTGCTGAGACTTAAGTCAGGCCAGATCACTACTCTGTGTGTATAGGCTGGGGCACAAGGCCGACTCAGAGAAAGGGAACTTGAAGAGAAAGCTGAATGAAGAAGCCAGTTGTGTGGGAATCTGAAGAAGAGCACCCCAGGCACAGGATCCTCCAAGTACAAAGACTCCCAAGGAAGACTTTCTAATGGCTTGCACCCAAGGAAGAGAGGGTAGTCATAGCAAGAGTAAATGAAGGAAACAGAGTCAGGAAGTGATAAAGCCAGAACACACGTCTTGCAGCCCTTGGGAATGGCTTTGGGAGTCTGGTAAGTTAGATAAGACTGTTGTAAGGAACTACACAGAAGAATAACTTGGTCTGACTCAGGCTTCGGAATCATGAACCTGGATGGGCTAGTAAACAAACTGGAAGGACTCAGATGGGAAGTTAGGAGACCATTTGGGACCTGATGAAATAATAAAAGTCTATGAAGGGGAAAAAGTGATCTCTTTGAAATTGCATGCTAGCTGCTTTCTTCTCTATTACTTTCAAACTACCCTTCAAGATCTCATTTCCTGTGGTCATCTGGCACTAATGGTCCTGGATTTTCATGCAGCCTCTCCGGATTCTTTTGGCACATCTACTTTGAATTTGAAACAATTCCAAAACTCAATAGGTAGACACACAGGGGAGAAGCTCCAACAGTGAACAGTCAAGGACAACACTAGCTGCCACCACTCCTGGGCTCTCCTCGCAGCAGGCTATCCCAGACTGTACAATAGGGACTTGCTGCTATCTGGGGACTTCCCTTGATTGGTGCCTCTTTGGAATGCAGAAGCAATGGCAGAAACAGAATTATGTTGTGCTTTAGAAAATTGAATGTGCCCATTGATCCAGCAAGTCTGAATAAATCCTCTTCTGTTAAAAACAGCAATTTGTCCCCGTGGTCACTGGAGCATGGGAATAGGGTGGTTGTGGTACCCCTTAACCCCCCTATCCCCCTGCACTTCCCAAACATGAAACACATCCAGGTTGGGATGGAGCAAACCTCCTTAGCATTCAGTCACCACCTGTCTCTCATTAGAAAAGGGGGTGAGGAGACCAAGTAGCATGAAGGTGACATTTACTTCCAAGATCTCCCCACTGCTACCAATGCCTTTTAGCTGAGCCCTGGCATAGAACATGGCATTTCCTAGGAATCATCTGCACAAGTAGATTTCCAGCAGCCTGTCCTGAAGAGGCACAGCTTAACATTCATATGTATACAATGTGTTACAGCGGCCATGAGTAAAGAGTACCGATGAATGAAATCTATAGCCAAGATCCTGGGGAAGCCAAGTCACAGCAACAATCTACCACCATCCTTCACAATAAGGTTTCCAAAGTGTCGCACATGGCCAGCTTCCTTGGGATGAAACATATAACACTAATGGTAACATCTCTACAATCATCTCTCCCATATTCTTAACAATGGACCTTCAAATAACATGCATAGACCACACCTGAGAAATTCCTATTGACATTTAGCAGTAGGAGTATGGTAATGAGTGAACAGAGCCCTTCTACTCTCTATGAAGTTCAGCCCATTCATTTACAGCTTATTTCTTCATCAAAATGAAACCTGTTGGGAAATGTGTTCCCATAATCTGTACAGTGAACAAGGAAAGAAAGCATTTCGACATATGCTCCTGTTCACTCTTTTTGTAGTATCCTTATATAGCTCACAGCTATGATTTTCCTAGACACACTTATGGAGAAAGTACAGCCTGGATGCTTCTTATGAGATCCGGGTCTCCCATGGACAGGTGTCTCAACCTTGTCACTAATGATTTGCACCTGGGTAAATCTCCCTGTTGGCCGGCTGTCCTGTTGCATTGAAGGAATGTTTAGCAGTATCTCAGCCTCTACCTACGAGAGCCCACGAGTATTCCCACCCCAGCTGTGACAACCCAAACATATACACACATTGCCATTTTCCAGATGAAGCCTAAACCACCCAATCAATGCTAATTAAGCCACACAGAATGCTTCAGCTACAAGGTATAAAGAACAGTTTAACCACCACGTAGTTGTCCAATTCAAACCCTAAAGACAGAAAGCTGAGAGATTTAGCAACTTTTCTTCCAGTAGCATAAATGAAAGACAGAGTGAACACTGGGAGCAGGACTACTCACTGGCCACCTTCTTAGAGCTTGAAAAAAGTAAGAAAATTATGTTGATATCTGTGCGACAGTAAACCATGCAGGGAAACTTAGTGGGAAGAGCAGGCTGAGATGCTAGAAACTTGGTGGGTTGCACACCTGAAATGGTAGGCACCTCCCTGCTACCTGCCAAATTCCTAGCCTGGAACACATGTCACACTTCCCACATAAGGAAATGTGGGCCTGTGGTCACGTAGGCCCTTGAGGGTTTAGGCCAATAAAGCCCCCTTCCTGGACATTCTACCCTGCAAAAGTATTTAATCTCGGGTCACCCTGAGAAGTTGGTACGGAAGCATCCATTTTCCATGATGAACAACCAATAAAACTGTTGGAACCAAGGACTGCTCTTTCATTGAGACTGCCATGGGGAGCAAGAAGCAGGCCTTTGCCTACAGAGATGCTGCATAGATCTCCTTTAAAAGGCCTCTCTGTGCTCCTAGCCACAATCACAGCCTGGCTAAGGACCTTCATTGATGAATAAAGCCATGGCTGTCATTCCTCCATCCCCGCCCCCGCCCCGAGCAAGTGATGCCTGAATGTCCAGGAGTTTGGGAGCACCTAGTCCAGCCTCATAGTGGACCCATGAGCACTTCCCTCCAATATTCATTCCCGCTCCTCTATGTGGTGCCCCATGGATGACTGGGTGCCTGGGGGTGAGCTAGTGTGAAGTAGGACACTCAGAGTTTAGGAAAGTGAATAGGGGTTTTGGAGCTGGATGGTGGTGATGGGTGTACAGTCACATGAGGTGCTTCACGCCACTGACCTCTACATTCCAAATCAGTTAAGACAATAGATAATCTATCGCCTGTATCCCACCACAGTTAGAACTAATAAAAAGAAAAGGAAATGAGGATGATTTGGGGCCCAAAGCAGACTCTGACTTATCAGACCTGAGTTAACAAAAACGAAAACTCATCTCGGTGGGTCAAGGAAAGGTTAAATCAAAGCCTTAGACATGGACAAGTTTAGAAGCCCTGGTAGGAAGGCTGAGACAGAGGCAGCAGAGGGCCATTACTGTCTTTAGTCTAACGAGTCAAGGCATGGAATTTTGGGTCACCCAAGCCCCTGAAGATGGACTCTTGGTTATGGGCCCTCCAACAAAAGCAGACAGCACTGCTGTCGCTGCCGTGGTATATGGTCCTGGAAAAAGTGTGTCAATTCTGTTCTCTGTCATTCTTGCATCTTCCCTGGCCACCATTCACTGAAGCCAAGAGAAAAAAAGACAGAAAAGGAGTCAAGAACACAGTGGATGGGACCAGCCCTCCAGGATCCAAGCTGGGTGGGAAAAGCAGACATTCTCCACATGGTACTCTGTAATTTGCACTTTTAAAGACAGCCTCAGGAAATTCTTTTGTAGGTTCTACAAGCCCATTTTTAGGATGCTCTTTTAAGAGGAGGATCCAGAAGCAAGGAAGTGTTTATGCAGACAGAAGTAGACAAAAAAAAAAAATAAAAAAATTATGTAGATGGAGTTAAACAAACAGGGTCATAACTACCCCACAAGCCAGTTTCTTTTCAATATCCAAACCAAAATTGTATAACAATTTCTTTGTAAACTCCATCACTTCATGGGCTTTGACCTGCAACTCATTAGCCATAGCTTCTGTGGACAAGAATCCCAGAAATAGATTTATGTGTCGGGAAAGTAAACCTCCTTTGCAGATCCAAGTGTGAGACAGCCATACTGAAACCATAATCGTTGCTTCTCTACAGACTACATCCACTTTCAAGTAAACCCTTGGATTAAGAAATAAACCTGCATAATCCAGAGAAAATCAGAAGCAACAAAAGAAATGTTAACATGTGTATAAACTAAAAACAAGCGGTTGTTAACCGTGAGTGGAATGGAGCCATTTCAATAAATCTCAAGGTCTCTGAAGGTAAGCCAGTGGCTTCTGACTGTGGAGATCGAAGTGGTAGAACACATGCTGAGTGTATGTGGCTTTTCAGCATAGAATGGGAATCAGTAATACAAACTAGGGGTTCAGATTTACTCATTCAGTTAACTGATGATACCCACTGGTCTATAATGTGACAGGAGCCAAACCAAACAGAAGCCATCTGGACCCCTGCATAACTCATGGCCAGGGATGTGACAGACTAACTATCCCCTGCTTCGTTTCTGTCACACCACAGGTTTTAGGAGTTTTTCACTGACTTGGCCAATGATGCTGACTTTATCTGAAAGAGAGTTCCAGCTATATCTCATACACTCTGCCCATCAAAGGTTGGCCTCCTCCTTCTCTTCCTCTCTGTTCCCTCTCTTATTGTTCTGTCCAATCCATCTATTACATTACATTAGTTAATGTTTTTAAAACTATCATTTTAATATTCACTTATGACCAATGATTTCTGGAACACAACTTTTCAAATAGCAACCAAACAAAACTCAAATTTTCATTGTTGTTGTTGTTCTGTTTTGTTTTGAGTGAAAACAATCAAACACACAAACATGGACTTCATTGTGCTAAATGAAGTGGTCTGAATGATCTGCCTTTTGTAGTCGCCAATGGGTGGGGAGGCTTGGAGGTGTGGCAGAGTAGGAGGTGGTGTACCCACTAAAGGTCAACTTTGACACTTTAAACACTCCAACCAGTTCAAGTTTGCTTTTATCTGCGTCATTTTTGTGGTTCAAAATGTGAGCCCTCAGCTTCCTGCCCCTGCCAACCATGTTTTCCCTGTGCTATCACAGACTCCAACCCTTTGTTTTAATAATAAACAGCCTTTCTCTTCCCTAAGTTCTGTTTGGACATGGTCTTTATCTCAGCAATAGGAAAGTAATTAATACACCAGGGCACATTCTCTGTGTTCTCACTGATTAACTTTAGCAAGTCAGTCATTCTTAAATTAAAGATTAAATTAAAAAATACATGGAGTTTGTTCAGTGATAAACGAGTAGCCTCATTTGTGCCCTATGCAGTAAGAGAAGGCCCATTGCTTTGGGCACTGTTCTGCTGATACTTGGCTGGCATACTGCAGTCATCATTGACTTCCTATCTGAAAACTTGGTGATGAACCCACTCTATTTGAATATGAATCTTCTCAATTTAGAAGCCAAGGCAGTTGATCGACCTTCCTGTGACACAGTATTCCTGTGCTCTAGAATTAATGAATGTGTAAATGAAGAAATGACCTTATAAAAAGATATACTCTCCATACTTATATTCCATCAGCTCTGTCCTAGGACAATTTTGCTTTTCAGAAAAGAAACAGAGAAGAAGAACCTTCCATACATAAGGTTGCTTTTAACTATAACCATTAAAACTCAAATGTTCCAAAGTTCAGTATTTAAAAGGTGTCCAATTCACATATTAATCCAGTTGATGTGAAGTGTTTTAACATTCCTGGACACCACTCTTAAAAGTTATTTATGTTATAGTCTCAACTTTTATTCAGCCAAATGTAGGCGAGGTGAGCAGAGTTTTGAAAAACAGATTTCAGAAGTCTGGTTTAAAAAGAAAAAAAAAAAAGATCGGATGGCTCTGGGGCAGCCAGAAAACTAAGTTTATAGCTATCTTCAGGGCAGATGTAATGAGGCACGTGGAAATGTTGGGCAGACTTCCTTGCTTGAAATGACCAACAAGAGTCACATTATTCCTGTATCATCCCCCTCATGCAGGCTGCAAACCCAACAACATGAGTTTGTGCTCTGCAGTTGAAAGCAACTCTCGGCTCATGACCTCAAGCTTAATAAGCCCTCCTAGCCACAGCAGCCTTCCATCGTGCTCAGCTATTTCTCAACCAGAGCATCAGGAGAAGCGCTCTCTTACTCTCTCATCCCTCCCACTCCAAAGTTTTATGAGCCATTATCCTTCGTGACTTCAAGGTGAGATCACAGCACAGTAAAGCCTGCTCCTTTCCCACTGTTTCTCACATAACAAGCAAATTCATTTCCCACATAAAACAAGAATCGCAGGTGGAAATGCCACCCACACAGCTATTTCACTGCAGGGCCCACCCAGAAACAAGAGGAATGCAACCATAGGAAACACTTTACGATGGATTAACACGTTTAAATAAGAGCAAGCCACAAATACATTTTTCTCCCTCACTTTCTTTTATTTCCTTTCTTTTCCCTCCCTTCTTCCCAGCCTTCCTTCTTTCTTCCTTCAATCCCTCCCCTACATCTTTTACCTTCCTTCTTCCCCTACTCTGTCCTCTCTCACTCTTCCCTTCTTTCTTCCAATTTCCTAGATTCATATGACTGCAAAACCTTAGTCATAAATGCTTCTCAACAGTCCACATAACCAATGACTGCAAAACAGCTAAGGAAATATCCTGCCGTCCACTGAGTAGAGATGAATAGGCTACTGTGTCTTTGTTTCAATGGATTGCCCTCCGTGTTCTTGCCTTCTTTGTCAAATATTCCAGAGGACAGCCCATCCATTCCAGTCCCAACTCAGTCACTGAAATAGACAAGGGTCTCTTCACCTCTACAGTGGTAGTTTGGGGTTCTTTGATGTGCCTCAATTCTAATTTGAGTCTCTGCATACATAATTTAAATCATACATGAAGGCTGTTGAGGGTTGAATTACACTCTCAATGCATATGCTGAAATTCTAATCCCTACTACCCCAAAAGGTGACCTTATTTAAAGAAATGGCCTTTAAGGAGAGGTGCTAAGATGGGCTCTAACTCAGCCTGATTTGTCTCAGAGAGTTGTGAGGGATATATATATGCTGAGAAAAGATCACATGAGCACAGAGGGAGCTGAGTCCACTGAAATCAAATGGGACTGGACTCAGGAGTAGCCAACTCTGTTCTTCCCTTCATTTTGGTCTTCAACATCCAGAACTGTGAGGAATACATTTATATCAAGTCTCTCTGTCTGTGGCACTTGTTATGTCAGTCTGAGCTCTGGAGTCAGATGTCATGGAGCAGAAAGAGAATCTGGTTAAAAAGAAAAAAAAAGAAAGAAAAGAAATGTCGTATACCAGAAGGAACTTCATTTTCCTAGTTTGTCAAGAATGCCAGAAACAAATATTGATGTTTCTTTAATGCTTTTGAAGAAGCTAGAGTCAAATTTCTGTATTATGTGGTTTTTTAATTGTTGGTTTTATGAAGGATTAATCAACAACAATAACAACAACCAAACAAAACTTGGTGTGTAGTATGATGGTTTGGTATATGGGGGCATGTTCTGAGAAATGCATTGCTAGACATTTTCATCATTGTACAAACATCACAGTAAATGTATACAAACATGGCAGATGGGTTCAGCATTCCATATGATCTCTCTCTCTCTCTTTCTCTCTCTCTCTTTCTCTCTCTGTCTCTCTGTGTGTGTGCATGTGTGTCTCATGTGTATATGTGTTTTATATGTGTGTATGTGTGTTATGCATGTGTGTGCACATATATTACCAGTACATATAACCATGAGAATACATGTAGGTTAGAGTAGAAAGTCAGATGTCCTTCTCTATCACCTTCTATCTTATTCACTAGCCTGACACTCATAAAAAAACTCCTGTCTCAGTCTCCCAAATGCAGAGATTACAGGAGTGAGCCATCACACATAATCTCCAAATGGACTTTTAATCTAATCAAGAACCATAATAAGTGTAAGATGGATAATGCATGTTATGCCACTTTATAGTAAACTACTGGTTAATTACTATAAAGCAATGCTCTAAAATAATAATTTAAAAGTATAGAATAGTATATTTAGTAATAGGCATATGGTTGCATGACATACTGTGTGTGTATACATATGTACTGTAGGTATGCTATATTTTATATGTTTGATGATACAGAAGGTTAAATGACACAGTATCATTACACCAGACTGAAATTTTTGTCTATGATGTCATTATTGCTATGATGTTATCAGGTGATAGGAATTTTCAACTCCATTATTACCTTATGGGATCACCATATGTACAGTCTAACATTGACAATGGCATTGTTCTGTCACCACCAGATACACTGAGAAATGAGTAAATCAAGATAACTGACATATTTCTCATCTCACAAATTATCTTCATGGGCTGAGAACATTTTAGATCTTGATAGCCCCTGTGGTTTCAAGGTAAGTACTCTGGCAATTGTGTCTATTCCAATGAGAAAGTATGGGAAAGAGTGAAAAGCAGAGAAGCAAAGCTCAGCTACATCTGCAGCCTACTTAGAGACCCTTCTTAAACTCCACCTCAACAGCATTCCAGAGTCATTTCACTGGCCAGAGGTACTTCAGTGACCCCACAGCCTGGAGAGAGACTTGAAAAGGCATTCTTACACTTTGCTCATGACCCTCTAACAACATTAAAAAGGAGAAGAGGGAAGTATTTACTTGAAGATGTGGGACCAGCAGAGAGCAAACGGAGAACCACTTATCTGGGATGAATTCCCCAATCATAGAGAATGAAGTATGTGACCTGGATCTAGAAGCAAGCCTCAGGGAAAGAATAACCAACACAGATGGTCCCAATGGAGACCATCAATCACATAAGAACCACCATTCATAAACACTGGGCCTTAGGGTTTATGAACATGTGGGTGAAAGCATTAGATGACCAGTTGGAGCCTGCAATTTGGGCCAAGTGGCCAATTTACTTGATTGTTAGGCTGCTGTGACAAACACATGACTGGAGAGCATAAATACCATTTATTTTGTCACAGTTCTGAAGACTGGAAGTCCAAGGACAAACCATCAGCAGAGCAAGCTTCTCTTGAGGTTGCTTGCCCTTTCTTGGACATGGCCTTTTATGGTTGTGTCTTCGCATGGTCTTCTCCTGTACATCTCTTACATTTCCCTGTGTGTCCACATCTCAAAAGAACACCAGTCAGATTAGATTAAGGGCCACCTCATCTAACCCACCATAGCTTAAGCATCACTATGCAGGCCTCGTCTCAAATCTGGTCAGGAACTGACTGCTACTGTGGGTAGGTCTTCAGCATGGCAGTTTGAAGGTCAGGTGAAGCAGGGACAAACATCAGCCCATACAGGGAGACATTTTAAATTCCAGGTTAGGGAGTGTTTCAGTCTATACCCAACTCGTTGACACAGTGGTTTCTGAAGAGAACATTAGCTATGTTTTCAACAGGCTAGCCCTCCATTGTCTTTGTGTGGAGGTGGCTCATGGTGGCTCTTATCTGTGTGTGGGCTGAGGGAAATGATGCTGGAATTGGAACAATAGTAGCATACAAACTGCACATGAAGTAGGCAGTACACTAAGTAGGAGAGACACTATAGGGTAATACCCCAGGATTTGGTGATGAATTTGGTGTCAAAGTGAGGATGAGGAGCCCCACCTTTCAATTGCTAGCATGGGTAGATGTCTGTGTACCTGAGAATCATTGCTTTCTTTCCTTCTATTCAAGCTTAAGTGGGATTCATAGCCCCTGTGGTTTCAAGGTAAGTCCTCTGGCAACTGTGTCTATTCCAATGAGAAAGAATGGGAAAGAGTGAAAAGCAGTAATGAGCATGCATTAAAAAAAATTCTAGGGTGGACAAGCTTACATTTGGTGCAAAATTAATTTACCTAGAAAAAGATTACTGTATTCCCGATCTCTGTGTTGTCTATATAGTAGCCTTGTTTTATTTCAATTAATTAAAATGAATCATAATTAAAATTTACTTTCTTGGTCATGTTGGCTCCATTTCTCGTACCCGGTAAACACATGTGGTTAGCTGCTATCACGTTGAACAGGCAAAGAACATGTCCACCTTCACATAAACATCTGAGACAGGCTTAGCATATCTGTCCCACTTAAGATCGTAACTGTGAAATCCCATCACTTACCTGTCCATGAGACCTTCCTACCAATATCTGGCTCTAATAAGAGCAGATTGTTAGCCTTAGGATGTTTAATTTGTATTGTTGCTGTCTGTAATGGTGACTATGATGGCCTATAATATACATGTTGAGTTTTTTACTGATTTATGACTCCACAGACATCACAAACTGGTATAGATAGTGGCCATGATGGAGTTTCTAAGCCTTATACTGCTTATCTAGCTGCTTTTGTGAAATGGACATCAGGCCAGGCATTTACTCCTGTTTCTTCGGGAGATACTTAGAGAGGGTATGTTTTCTTGATTTCAATGGCCTGTTGCATACAGTACAAACCATGGGACTTTTATGTGAGATCTGGGGCTCTGGTGCCCACTGTTCAACTCTGTCACCTTTCATTTCTGTCCCTTATTTTCTAGTCTATAAAATAATGACAAAACCAATTTAGGCTTCACACATTTAGAAAACTTAAATGAACTAAAAGATGATACTTCTGAACAAAATAGTCCAGCATGTTGTTTGAATAATCAACATATTTTCTTTTGTTGTTGAAGGAATAATATCTAAAGTCCAACTCTTTTCAGGCCAAACATCATATACAGGAAGTCTGGAGCTGTGGTTAATGATTCTGGGTTGTTTCTTGCCAGAACAGCCATTTCAACAGTTCCTGCTACTTGGTGAAATTTCCTGTTCTCTGTTCCCCTGCTTTTTCTCCTTGGATTAAAAAACTATGAGTAAGCTGAATAACGGCCAGCAAGCAAACTCTGAAAATGCTTGCTCGTATTTTTCAAGAGAACAGACCCCTTGTAGCACACCCACCTGTAATGAAGGTAGTTGATCAAGGTAGCCTTACCCCCTCCATCTCTCCTATTTCTCCTTTGAATGGGTCTATTATATGAGAATAAAATCGAGGGTGAGAAATAACACCATTTTTATAACCTGGAAGCACTTGGAATTTAGCAGACATTCACAGAATGTGAAGCATTTAGAGAATTAAATTCTCTCCTAAGACCATGCCCATCAACGGAAGGAAGTCCAGCCTAATGAAATATGTTTACACAGAGAAGACTGTGTATTAGGGTTGCCTTCATTCTTTTGACTGTTCCTGCTTTTCTCCCTTTGGCCTGGCTTCTGTTCCATCATTGTGATGAAATGACGCCTTAGACACGCTAAAAACCTCAGGTCTTGACCTCCACATTTCTTTTGGCATTGCCAACCATGCTTCCTTGAAACTTCTCCTGGTAGTCACAGCTTTGTGTTTGCACCTTGACCTTAGAACTCTCTAGATTGGTATGTATGTGAATTCTGTCTTATTAAAATTTAATACTGTCTCAGATAAAGTCCTTGGCAGAATGATATTCACAATCTGGGCAAATGTGAAGCAGAGACTATTGCCTAAAGTGATGGACTGCATAATGAAGACGATAAGAAATAATCAGATTAGAATACTGACCTAACGAATTGCACCATCTTCTGTGTCTCCCAGATATCCAATTGTAGTAGGTTATGAACATCGGATGATGCCTTTGCCTTCCTGGTAACTGGTCTAATGGGCATTAGGTGTTTTCTTGTGGTTTTGATTAACGTTTATCTGATGAGTGGTGTGAGCATCTTCCATAGATGTATTGTGAGAGTCCCAGCATATGTTATGAGAGTAATTCCTTACCAGATACATGGGTCACAAGCATTTTCTCTATTCTGTAGCCGCCTACCCTGTGCTGATGGTGGTAACTGTGATGCAGATGTTTCATTTGATGATGGCCTACTTGATTATTTTTGTTGTTGCCTATGCCTCCGCTGCCATATTTGTGCAATCATTACCTGGACTAGCATCATATAGATTTTCCTTATGGTTTCTTCTAGGAGCTTTATAGTTTCTGACCTTTCCTGTAAAAGCCTGTAGTTAACTTTGAGCTGAGGAGAGAGAAAAAGAAGAGAGAGAGGAAGAGAGAGAAAACAGTATAAGAGAAAGGTCTGCTTGCTTTCTTTTGTATGTACATATCAAGTTTTCCCATACTTTGCTAAACAGACAAAAATCAAGTTTTAGCATGATATGGGAGAAACTGGAGGTTTCCCGAAACTGCAAATGAGACTCAAAATCATGCATCCAATATAGCAAATGCAGTGATGATCCTACAAATATCATCAAAATGGAACTTATCGTGATCTAAAAATCCACCTTTGAGGTGTTTATTTAGAAGAAATGAAATCAGAATCTTAAAAAACATTCTATGCCAGTAAATAAACTTGCAGCATCCTTCACAACAGGCAAGACATGGAAGCCACAGGAATGCCCACTAACAGATAATAAAGAAAGTCACAGAGGGGCTGGGTGGTGGCTCAGTTGGTAAATTTCTTGCTTAAATTTAATCCCTGGGACCCACATTTTACAAAGCCCAGGAAGTGAGTGCTGGTAATCCCAGTGCTGGAAGGGTAGATCTTTGTCACTCAGTGGTCAGCCAACCTGGTTTTCTTGGAGAGTTCCAAGTCAAGGAAGAGACTCTGTCTCAAAAAGTGAGTGCTGCCTGAGGAACGACACCTGAGGCTGGTCTCTGGCTTCCACAGGTACATATATACATGAGATGTGCGCCTGCACAGACATTAAAAAGCGGCACATCTTTGATCCCAGCATTCCACTTGGGAGGCGGGTGGATCTCTGAATTCGAGGCCAGTCTGGTCTACAGAGTGAGTTCCAGGACAACAAATCAAAACAAAATAAAACAACAACAACAGAAAGGATGATACACACCAAAATAAATGTGGTATACACATATGTACGTAAACACACAATGAAATATTAATTGTCCTTTAGAAAGTAAACTATGCCATTGTGACAGCCTGGATGAACTTTGAGAGCATTAGGACAACTATCAAAAGAGTCTTACTTATTTCAGATACCCAAGAAGAGCCAAATTCAGAGACTGAAAGACTGGACTGGCCATTTCCAGGACAAAGGGGAAGTAGAACCGAGAAGTTACTAATCATTAAATATCAAGTGTGAATGTGTGGAGCACACGTTTGTCTGATGTGAATTCCTGCGCTCATTTAGTGATAGATTAATAATCATCCCCTTCTTCGAGAAAGACTGAAGGACTGAGGTCAAAGAATGCAAGGCTGCTCTTTCTGAAGTGTGGTCCTTCTCACCATCACAAAGGCATTTTTACCTCACCCCCCCCCCCTCCCTCGCACACACTCGCACAAATTGTCACTGCTAAGAGCTTAGCGTAGGGCCAAGAAATAGTAATTAATGAATGAATACTTATCAAGGAGCAATATATTTGGAGTCACCTCGTCCTCTGTACCTTCTGGCACAGGATGTATGACTTAGAAAGCATTTGAAATGTATGCAGACATTGCTCAGGTGAGGGGTCATGTGAGGTGCTATGGAATCTGTAAGAGTTATGGCTTATGGGAGGTCCTTAGGTCATTGGACCATACTCTCTGAAGGTGTTTCTCCTGTCAGCCTTTGAGTTCTTCAGGGAAGGTTGCATCCTAATGTTTTCAAAGGTTTCTACTACACTAATTTTACATACCCCTCAAATGTCCCTCAATTTAGCTGTCTTTTCCAAAATTCGTCCTTCATGCCCTTATCCCCTCCTCTCCCCAACTGATTCCCCTATTTTTGTTTAAGTGTGCCAGTCCACTCATAAATTTATTTTATTTTCCCCTCCCAAGAAGATCTACATGTTTCTTCTAGTCCCTTCTTCTAACCTCTTTGGGTTTATTGATTGTAGCTTGCTTATCATTTAGTTAAATGGTTAATATCCATATATGAGCAAATAATACCATATTTCTCTTTCTGTATCTGACTGATCTCATTTCGGATTGCTTTTTCCCAATTCTATCCATTTGCCTTTGATTTTCAGGATGTCATTTTTTAAACAGCTGAGCAATACTCCACTGTATAAATGTACCATATTTTCTTTATCTATTCTTCTATTGAGGAAATTTAGATTTTTTTTCCAATTTCTGGCTATTATATAGAGGGCAGCAACAAATATGGTTGAGCAAGTGCCCTTGCGTAGGATGAAGCATCCTTTGGGTATATGCCCAAGGGTGATATATAGCTGAATCTTGATACAGATCAATTTTTATCTTTCTGAGGAGTCACCGCACTGATTTCCATGCTGGTTATGTGAGTTTGCACTCCCACCAGCAATGTTATGAGTATCTCCCTTGTTCCACATCCTTGCCAGCATGAGCTGTCACTTGTGTTATTGATCTTAGCTACCCTGACAGGTATAAGATAGAATCTCACAGCAGTTTTGATTTGCATTCCCCTGATTGATAAGGATTTTGAATGTTTCTTTGATTCTCAGTCTTCTGAGTATTCTTTATTAGCAACTCTCTATTTAGATCTGTACCCTTTTTTAAAATTGTGGATTATTTGGTTTTTTGATATCTAGTTTTTTTTAATTCTTTATACAGTTGGGATATTAGTGCTGTATCAGATGTGAGGTTGGTAAAAATCTTTTCCCATTTGCCTTACAGAAGCTTTTCAGTTTCACAAGGACCTATTCATTAATTGTTGATTTTTTGTGTGTGTCTGTGTTAACAGTGTTCTGTTCGGGAAATCATCTGCACCAATTAGTTCAAGGCTGTTCCCCACTTTGTCTTCTATCATGTGCAGTGTATCTGGTTTTATGTTGAATCTTTGATCCACTTGGAGTTGAGTTTGTCATGATGATAAGTATGGATTTATTTGATCCCTTCTACATGCAGACATCCAGTTTGACCAGTACCATTTGTTGAAGATGCTTTTTTCCACTGTGTATTTATGGCTTTTTTAAAAATCAATAATCTGGTGTCCTATAGGTGTGTGTATTTATGTCTGGGTCTTTCATTTGATTTCATTGATCAACAAGTCTGTTTTTATGCCAATACTATGCTGTATTTTTATTATTATAGCTTTGCATTCTTTTATTCTTCAGAATTTTTTTAGCTATCCAGTTAAGTAGTTGTTTGTTTGCTTGCTTGCTTTTTATTGGGTTTTGTTTGTTTGTGTGTGTATGTATGTGTGTGCGTGTCGTGTGGGGGGGGGGTCCATATGAAGCTGAGAATTGCCCTTTCAAGATCTGTGAATAATTGTGCTGGAATTTTGATGAGAATTACAGTGAATCTATAGATTGCTTTTGGTAAGATGGCCATTTTTACTATGCTAATCTTACTGATCCATGAACCTTGGAAGATCTTTTCATCTTCTGATATCTACTTCAGTGACTTAAAGTTTTATCATACAAATCTTTCACTTGCTTGGTTAGAGTTACCTCACAATATTTTATATTATTTGAGGCTATTGTGAAAGCTGTTGTTTCCCTGGTTTCTTTCTCAGTCCATATGTCTTTGATACATAGAAAGGCTACTGACTTTTGTGAGTGAATTTTGTATCAGCTACTTTACTGAAAGTTTTTATCAGCAGTGAGAGTTTCCTTGTGGAATTTTTTGGGTTACTTATGAATATTACAGTATTGTGTATCAATAAAGATACTTTGAATTCTTCCTTTCCAATTTTATTCTCATGATATCCTTTACTTGTCTTACTGCAGTAGCTAAGACTTCAGGTACTATATTGAGTAGGTATGGAGAGAATGGACAACCTTGTAAGAACTAGAAAATAGATAGCCCAGAGAGAACCAAATACTACTGGTCTTAAAAGAAACAAGAAGTAGTGATAGTATGATTCTTGATGTTATTCTGATACACTCATAAATCAGTATGAAGTGGAAATTTAAGGGTTCTTTGGAAAGTCAGTTGTGTTAGATGGTGTTTTGCTAGGGCAAACATCTGAAGGAATGTTGTCCTAAGATGGACACAGGTGAAAGACTAAGGTAGATTTGTGAAAGAATGTTTCATTGAAGCAGACACAGGAGAAAGGATGTTCTGACAAAGCAAGCACATGAAAGGACACATGATGAAGGATTCTTTGCTATCAATACACCATGTATTGGTCCACCTTACATTGCATAGTTGAGCTCCATATGTTGGGACTTCAAAGACTCAGGCTGATTGGATCCACATAGTGAGGTAAGACCCATGCTGAGGCAAAGCAGTTGGAGGACACATGATGTTTGGAGGGTATAAATAGAACTTAACAGACACTGATGGGAGCTGAGCTTAGCCAGTTGTTATAGCTAGCTGTCTAACACCTATGGATCTCGAGCTTCTCGAACTTCCTTCTCTGAGAAAGGCACAACTCAGAACTTCTCCTGGTGTTTCTGTTGGTCCCTCCTTTTGACTAGAGCCAAGGCTGAGGCCTGCCTGTCTCTGTAAGTCCTGTCACTGCTGTTGATTTATGCTTCCTATCTCATCCGTACTGAACTGAACTGCTAGTATATCAATGAAGCATTTGCAAGTGGATCAAGCTGCTGGTGTCTGCTGACCTACTAAATGAACAGCCAATTTCCAGACAACACAAGAGGAGTTGCTCCAAAGAACCTTCCTAAACAGATTAACTTCCCCATATTTTTCTTTTCCACTACCTCTGGTAGATGGTGGGCTACAGGAAGGTTAAAACGTTTAAGAACCATCATTAAAAATAAAGATGAAAAAAAAAACTAAAGTTACATCAGTGCCTTATTCAGCCATCATCAGAGAAGCTTCCTCTTGCAGCAGATGAGAACAAAGACAGAGACTCAAGCCAGATATTACACAGAGAGTGAGATACCTTGGAGCACACAGCTCTGGATAGGATGTCACCATCAAATCCCTCCCCTCGGAGCCCCGAAAACCCAACAGAAAAGGAGGCAGAAGGAGTGTAAGACAAGAGAGGATGCGGTATACTAGAAGAAAAGTCCCTCTAAATCAACTGAGCAAAGCTCATATGAACTCAGAGACTGGAGCAGCAAGCACAGGGCCTGCACGGGTCTCAACAGGTCCCCTGTGTATATATTGCAGCTTTCAGTTAGTATTTTTATAGGATTCCTGAGAGTATGAACAAGAGGGTCTCTGATTCTTGTGCCTTCTCTTGGACTCTTTTCCTTCTTTTGGTTTTGTTTGTCCAACTTTTGATGTGATGGTTTTTATTTTATCTTGTTATATTTAATTTTGTTATGCTTCGTTATCTTTTAGATGCCTGTTCTTTTCTAATGAGAAACAGAAAGTGGAACTGGATGGGAGGGGTTTGGGGAGGAGCTGGGAGGAAAAGAAAGGTAAAAATGTATTCAGAATATATAGTATGAAAAAGAATTTCTTTTCAATAAAAGGAACATTTTTCATACAATATATTTTATTTATTTACACCTAATTCTTCCTATATATTCCCTACTTTTCTACTCACCCAGTTTCATTTTCTTAGAGAAAAATTATTTACTCTCAATGTAACATTAATGTTTGTTTCTGCAGGTATTCAAACTATCTCAATTTGGACAAAAAATAATCCGAAGTTTTTATTTTTCTTTCTTGGTGTCTGGCCACCATGCTGGTGCCCCTTCTCCATAGCAACATGTCTCTTGTAGGAGGATAATATTCTACTATCTAGGTGATTAATGCTTGTGTCTTGCCTTTCTGATCAAGCCCATTTCCATGGAAACAGAAAAACATACTCCTTTCTCCTAATTTTCTACTGCAGGACATGTGGGTCAGGGAAGGAATCCAATTTTATATTTTCTTGATATTAGGAAACAACCAAGCTACGGTATATTACCAAAGGTATGTGGATCTTTCAATTTTTTTCTCCAAAATAATTTTGTTCATAGATGTAGACCACATCTTGAACTTTTATCATCACCATAGAACCAAGTCTGTAACACAGAGACATGCTCAGTGATGTATTAGTATGTTTGCTGATATAAAATGCCATAACTAACATCAACCTGGAACATAAGGGTTTCATAGCTTACACTTCCATATCATAGGCCATGATGGAAGGAAGTCAAGACAGGAACTCAAGAAGGAATCTAGAGGCAGGAACGTAAGCAGAAGCCATGGAAAAGCCATTCTTACTGGATTGTTTCCCATGACTTTTCAGTTCCCTTTCTGATATCACCCAGGATCATCTGTCCAAGGTAGCACCAATCTCAATGAACTAGGCGGTCCCACATCAATCATTAATTTTTAAAAATGCCCTACAAACTTGCATACCACCAAATCTGAAGAAGGTATTATCTCAATTGAGGTTCCTCATCTCAAGGACTTAAGAATATAATTTCAAGTCTCAGTTTAAACTTAAAATTAAAAGATCCTTAAGTCTTGATTTACACTCAAATATTAACTGCCCTCAAGGCACATCCAGGAGGAGCACATTCCAAAGACTCAAACAAACATTCCAGGAAAAGGGACTCAAGATAAGAGTTTATCAGGGAGATGGGCCCTTAACACAAGTACACCTGGGTAAACAGAAGCTACTTAAGCTAACCCTCTGTTGTAAAAGATAAGGTGAAATTTAAGTTACTTAGAAACAGGACCTGGGAACAGAAACTGGGCCTGAGAACAGCTGTTTGAAATCGTCTATGGTTACTGTTTAAAAAGTGATTAATTGTCCTGTGAATTCTGTGAGGATGGTAGGACTGCCCCTTTAGCCTGCATGCAAGAGAACTCCAGCACACTGGTTTTTATCAATTTATCAATAAACCTCATGTTATTGCAGAGAATCTCATCCATGAGTGTTTCTGGGGAGTGTGTCCCCTGGTTATGGATCTTTAGGTCCAATAGGACCAGCTTGGGTCAACTCGACAGACTAACCAGCACAGTATGTGAGTGACAGTGCACAAGAGGATGGATAATTACAACAGCAAGTAGAGCAAGTCACACTGACCAAGAAGTTCATTAGTGCTGTGTGTCAGGAACAAAGCTTTAAACTCTTTGACAAACAGCATTTCACTCTCTATTGTAAGGAGAAGCAGACGAGGAGGAAGAGGAGGGAGAGAAGGGAGAGGAAGAACTTTCACTTAAGTGAGTCGAGTAGGAAAAGGAAGGTGGGGAAGAAAAAGAAGAAGAAGAAGGAGAAGGAGAAGAAGAAAGGAGGAGGAGGAGCAGGAGGAGAGGAAGGACTGATTATGAAACAGTGCAAATTCTAGTATATGTGTGTATTTCTTTAGAGTTTACAAAGTATACTTTTTTATTTATTTTTTATTGGTTGTTTTATTTATTTACATTTTAAATGTTGTTCCCCTTCCTGGTTTCCCCTCCACAAACACCCTATTCCATCCCTTCTTCCCCCGGCTTCTATGAGGATGCTCCCCCACTCTCCCACTCACTCCTTCCTCAGCATTCTAGCATCCCCCTATGTGGGGCATTAAGCCTCCACAGGATCAAAGGCCTCCCCTCCCGTTGATGACAGATATAGCAATTCTCTACAACAAGGTACATTTTCTTTAACAACTACATAGCATTTTCAAAAATGACATGGAAGTTAAACAAGATTCAGTTTTCTGTTAACTTGACAATAGTTCTGAGAAATATAGAGAACAGATGTTTTGACTATGCCGTATTTGAGTTTGAGCAAGCCCAAACTTGTTCAAAATGCTTAAATATCACTTGTCTAACAGCACGCAGATGGTCAGTGGTGGTACAGGACGCTCAATCCAAAGCGGGGTTCTTTATATCAAGTTGCTCTCTCCATGTTTTATTTCGACCAGATAATATTTCAATAATGAACCAAAATAAAATCCTAAAATATACATATTGAACAAAGAGATTTGTGCATATCAAATAACTCATTTACTGTGAAATTTGTTTTTCCAGTGTAATTTACTGCCCAGAATCTGAAAAAAAGGAGGGTTTGATAATATTTATAAACCACATCCAGATAATCAAGAATGAACTACATTAATCTCCAGAATCTAATAAATATTACATTAAGCTTTCCAAATGGGATTGCTAGCCTTTGGGCTATTGCATTAGCTGGGCAAACCAATTCCCATACTGCTGTTTAGAGTAAAGTAAAAAGCCCTATTCAAACTAAAACACTACATGGTGCTGAGATAATGCTATCAAGTTATCAGAGAGCAAACACTGACCCCTGTCCCAGAGTAAGAAGCTAAATTCCTAAGCCACCAGTAAATCTATGCAAAACTTCATTAAGTTGGAAAATATTGGATTTGAAAATCAAAATACCCATAGCTAAATGCCAAATCATTTCAAAACCCTCCTCAGTTTAGCTCCTGGACCTAACCAGGGTCTCAACAGGGAAACAGGCATCTGCTCCAGGCCAGCAAATATGGTCCTTGTTGCATGTAGCTCAGTTCACTGAAGCAACCGACTTGACCTTGTCATTAGCAATCTTAAATGGAAAACAAATAAGATCGTATTGAATGGGTCCATTTTGCAAAGAACAGCTGCAAAGCAAATTCACGTTTTCCCTCTGTTGCAATCCTAACTAACCGCGACTGCCGTTCTATTTCTGTAAAGTCACACACCCACAGAGAGTTCACAAGCAAGCTAGCTGAGGAAAGGCTGTTTCTCCCTTTTGTACCAGAACCCTTGAGTGGCAGGTGTTTGAATGGCTACTAACGAAGGCTAACAAACACAGACACCAGGAAAACCAAGAGAAGTTAATCAATCTATCAGTACACCTATTGAATTCACTTTCACCTCTTCCAGAATTTCGATTCTTTGCTCATGATACTGGGGGAAGTTAGGAGCTGGAAGAAAAAAGCATGTCGAATTAGATTTAGAAGGTAGAGGTTAGCGGGGGACTAACTGGTGGACCTGCAAAGTCCTTCTGATCATGTCCCCCTTTTCACTTCAAATAGAGTTTTTGTTGCCACCACACCAGTGAAACTGCTCTTTTGCCAAGATGTGAACTTGAAAAGTTAAGTTTCTCTATTAGGAGTGGATGTTATTGCTGGGAAGATAGGTCAGTCACCCAAATGTTGGGTATATAGACATAAGTCCCTGAGTTCGATTCCCAATACCCACGTAAAAAGCTAAGCATGCAGTACACACTTATAATCCCAGTGCTTATGCCTAATGACCCCTATACCAGACGTTCTCAACCTGTGGGTTGTGACCCTTTCATAGTGGTTGCCTGTGACCATCTGCATAGCAGATGTTTACATTATGATTCATAACAGTAGCAGAAATAGTTCTGAAGTAGCGACAAGAATAGTTTCATGGTTGGGGGTCACTACCACTTGAGGAACTGTATTAAGGGTTCCAGCATTGGGAGGCTGAAAAACACTGCACTATAATGATGTGATGGTTATGACTGACAGGATTGAACCAGTCACAGTGGCACTTTCCTATCACATGAAGCAATAACTATCAAGCTCTTTAATTCTGTCAATCAATCAATTCATTCACACAATAAATATTTGTTTAGTCATCTGCAGTGCGATGGTAAATAAGCATTGATTAAGGCAGACATGATCCTTGCCTGAGTGGGGCATGTCTTACAGTAAGGCAAATTTTGAAAATGAAAAAGATAAGCACAGACAGTGCTTAGTGCTAAGAACAACAGAGGCCAGTGTTTTGCAGAGGACAGTCGTCTTACTCTCATACATATCAGAAAATGCCTCCTGAAGGAGATGATATTGAATAGCATGAAGGACATGCTACTTCTGTCCATCTCCACAGTGACAGCAGTCTCAAAAGTCCCCATTCTGATTTCTATGTTGGTCACATTTTCCAATTCTCTTGAGCAATCCTCATTTGGATACACTAGCATACAATCTCAATACACCTCACCCACTTCTAGATTCTAATCCATTTCTTATTGCATCCTCCATATGAATCTTTTTATTCTTTTTACTCCATCTTTTCTCCTGTTATTTCTTCCCCCTATTTAAATGAACTTTGGTTCTCACTACTAAAATAAAAGGACCCTTGCCCAGATGTCCACTGCTTATCTCCTGGCCAAATCCTGTGGCATTTTCATTTCAAGACATTGTCAGTGATCTTTCAAATTTGCCATTCTATTTCATTATACCAAGGGGTTTCTTCTAGAACTAACAGAAATGAACGTGTCCATCTAATGGCCAGAGGGAAGTTCTGTTTCATAGGTTGGTTACATTTTCCATCTCTACTGAGCAATCTTCCTTTATATACATATGTATTCAATCTCTCTCAATATGATAAATCCTCCCTTGATCTTCACTTCCTGAGATCAGTTCTCAAACAAGGAGAGACAGGAGATAGTGCCTCATAGACTTGGGATTTTTTTTCTTCTACTGAGGCAACTCTGAAAGGTTCTTCACAGGCTCCAAGACATCCTATGCAATCACCTTTGGGATCATCTCATGAACACACCATTCATATAGGTTCCTTCTTTCTTACACTTCTATGGCCATTTGCTCAATCCCTTAGAACCATCTTTCAAATAATTCCTTGCAACCAATGCCTTGTCTGGATATGTTGGCAGGTAATAGAGGACAACACATTAATTGGTGGCAAAAATGGATGCAATTACCCTCTTACTTCATTGCCTTTGCCAACATGACTTTGTAACTTCTCTATTCAAAAAGTAAGACTATTTGTCCAACTCATTAATTTTAGTATGACCTTGGGAGTTGCTTTACTTTTAGAAATGCAATAAAGAAGGTATTACAAGTTCTGAGCCAAGACCTAAATGATAATTCCATACTTCTACCCACTCTCATGGGTCTTAGCCTCTGCTATGAGGCCTAGGCTGTAAGCAAAATACTGAACAACATGTGGGCTGGTGTAAGTCATTTCTGTCCCCATAGGTGGAGATCTTAGCTGAGATCAGCAAAACTAACACCCAAATGACTGATTGCTGAACAAGTCCTAGCCAACACAGGTAGCCAGAAGGAACACCCAAGTAAAGTTCAGTACAAGTTGATGTTAAAACCAGTAAGTTCTAGTATGGTTGATAAGATAGCAAAATCTAATTGTTATAGTATCTAAAAATCAGGTGCTAGCAATAGACCTAAGAAAAAGATCTTTAGGATGAAATTCTAGAACTGGCCAATCAGATTCCAGCAAGAAACCATTTCTTTATCTACATGAAGCCATTTCTAACTAAAATGCTGACCTCAGAAGAGCTGTGGGGGAGGTCTCAGTAAAAGGGGCTACATTGGCTTCGACCATAGCTCCAGCACAAGGAACTTGCAGGCAATGATTATGGATAGAGGTAATGGTAGAACCACATGTCTGTTACTAATGATCACAGAAGCATTGAAAAATAAAATGGCAGTTATCAAACCTGAGGTCTGCTCTGAAGCCTACAAAGTGTGTTCAGAGAGAGACCTATTTCCTATGGTGTAAAGACAACCCACTGAATAATGGGACATAATATTTTCTTCCTCATGATAGATTTACAAGATACAGTAGAGTTGGAGCCATGAAATAGAAGAGGTGAGTCCTAACATGGGAATGTTGGGCAGATATACTTGAGAATCTTGTCTCCCAAGTTTCCTTGAATATGCACAAATAACTACTTTCCTCTTGCTGGGGGTGTGCAGCCTCTGATGATGAAGGGATCATACAAACTGGCCCATCTGAGGTCTATGCCTTTGGGGATAGTATCAATCCACCTCAAGATCTGTTTCCTGCCATTTCTCATTGTCTCCAGACCAATAGCTAAGGTTAACTGTCTTCACAGCATAAGAGGGAAGCACAGCCCTTCTTTAGGAAGAAAGGCATTATCCATTCCAAGAGTGGTAGGATTCAGAAAATATTTAAGAGCAGGAGCCAGAGTATTTGCCTGGGAATGCCTATTGTGAATACTGGACCAGGACACTTGATTTCAGGGGCTCCCCTCAATGTAACAGGGAGAAAATCAGTAGCTATCATTGTAGTTCTTCCCCTAGAGGCTCATGACTGTTCATCAGAGTAAATATAATCTAAGGAGGAGGAATATCCTGATTATTTTAACAGTTACTACATACAGCTCAGAATTGACATGGAGGCCATAAAACCCCAAACACTATCACAGAGTCTTTGTAGATTGACATTTATAGGTGTTACCTATTGATAAATAGAGTCCAAGTTAAAACATCTCTCACTGAATTCAGTCTGTGGATTCACTATATGCTTACTTCCTTGATCTTGATGTGCATAGCTGAAACAGATGCATGTAATATCTGGAAGACAATTTCATATTAGTCTTCTGAGGGAGTAAATGCCATAACATGGCACACAAGGCCAAGGGCAAGTCCTTGAAATTATCCCACCCTTAACAAAGATAGATCAGAAGCATACTGCATCCAAAAGAGAATATCTGAAATTAGAGCCACCCTCAAGGACTTAAAACATGCAGAGGTGGTGGATCTTATTATATCTCCATTTAATTCAACCATATGGCTTTGTAAAAATAAGACGGATCATGGTTGCTGATAGGAGTTCACAAACTGAACCGTTGGATAGGCCCAATTACAGTTGATATTATGCTTCTGTTGGATTTAGAAAGATGACACCATAACGTCTTGCTCTCAGTATGTGAATACTGATTGGCAAATGCATTCTTTTTCTGTGATTATCTGGAAAGGATCAAAGGCAGTTCATAATAACCAGATACACATAGCTTTGCACATTTCCTGTCTCTGCCTTTCCTTGTTGCTGTCATAATATAGTCAAAATAAACTTTGATCATCTCAGCATCCTATATAAACTCATGCCAGTTTGCTATATTGATAACATTGCATTAATCAGAGCTATAGAATAGAAAATGGTAGGTATTTCTAATGGGCTGAGGAGACATATATATACCACAAGGTTAAAAAAAAAATACTCTACAAAAACTATGACGTTTCTATAACTGTTAAGTCTAAAGCATGCCAGGACACCCCCTCTAAGGTAAAAGGCAAGCTATTACACTTTGCACATCCCACCTCCAAGAAAGAGGTGCAATGTCTGAGATACATCCTTGGAATCTGAAGACATTTTACATCACGCTTGGAAAATCCGTTCTGGTTCGTTTATTGAATGATTCAGTTAGCTGCATGTTTTGAGTAATCCCAGAAAAAGAAATAGCTTTGCAGTGTGAGCATCTCACTACTTGAGCCAAAGGATCTAGCAGAAGTAATTGTGCTAGAACCATGGGTACCTACCAGGAATAGAGGCACTGGGAAGAACCTGAGAGTGTAGGAGCAAAGCAATGCCACCTGCATCAGAGAACCATTTGCTATCCAGAAAGTGGCCCCTGGCTTGCCACTAGGCACTAATACAGAGTAATGTATGTTTCACAGACCGTCAAAAGACTATCTACAAGTAGCAACCTTCATGAACAGGGGATGATCACAGGCAACAAGTGACATGTTTGTAAGTCTTGGCAGCAACTTGTCATCCATAAAAACTACACATTTGGAATTGAGATCATGCAGGTCTGGGAAGTGCAAGTATGTCATACAAATAGGTATTCTGGATACCATTTTCTCATATCTCCATTGTACCAGTTACCGAGATTGTGAGCTTAAGCAGTAGATGGATTATAAGCCCTAGCTGTACTCAGAAGTTCTCAATGCTTACACTGAAGGGAGGAAACCCTTCCAATATACAAATGACATTCCAATATAAAGGACATTATATTCATCACAACTGTACAGAAGAAGTAGCCCAAAATAAATTTCTCTCCCAAGCTGATGAAGAGGTTGAATGGCTCAGAGGCCAATGTGTATACACTAAAAAATCTAAGACAAATTTTGGGAGAGAAGCTAGTGGGAGGTCTTTGCCTCAGTCTGCGGGACAGTGAACTGGGACTGGGGGACCACCTGAAAGAGAGAATGGGGGACAAGGGCATGCAAAGAATGATAGCCTGTCTGGAAGTCTGATCAAACTGTCAAATTTTAATTTTTCCACACAGGGGTTATGTACACATAGAAGCAGGATGTGGGGAGGGGGATGATGCAGGGTCTTCTTTGTTTCTGGGGAGTACAAGTGTTCTCAGGAACAGGATATTGGCTGGATGAAGAATTCACAGAAGAAGCAGGGCAGAACAGGTCACTATGTACCTGTTCATAGGATCCATTGGTCATTTGTTCTGATCTAGGCTAGTACTTTCCCACCAAGGCTACCTGTCCATAAGATCTATGATTATTTGTTCTTATCTAGGCTGTTACTTTCCCACCAGGGCTACCTGTCTACAAAATCTATAGCTATCTGTTCTAGGGTTAGTACTTTCCCACAGAGACCAAGACTTTGTGTCAGTAGTATGTATGGCTGACTTAGGCCTATGGCTGACTTAGGTCATTAATGTATAAGCAAGGTCACTCCCAACAGGTCTTGTGGAAACAGACACTGTGTGTTGGGGTATTCGATTCAATACCAGCAGTTACCACTCATCCACTCAGAGGCAACTAAATAAATATGACAAAAGGCACATGTCAGCATCCATCACCTATGTTCTGTGCCACATCAACTCAGAACTTCCAGGTTTTCTGGGGTGTCTTTATAACACATAGCTGAGTCACAAGCTTGGCCTTCCTAAGACACGACATGTGATTAGAATGAAATATGCTCCTCATAGTTTAAACTACAAAGCACTTTACAGTTAGCATATGATAATCTCACTCTACAGTGAGTATCTGCAGACTGCATTGGTCCAGGAATCAGGGAGTTAGGATGGAGTAAGATTTCCCATAATCATCCCAGTGACCCACATGGAGAAATTTGTTTCCTATCAGTGTAATTTTAAACTAATCTTAATTAGAAATTCTGGTCCCCAGGAGAGGTAACCAAGAGTTCATAGTAAACTTTTTATTTAACTATACCTTTGCAACCTAAAGCTACTGCTGTCATCTGTTCATTTGGAGCTCCTCAAACCAATAATGCAAGAAAATAGAAGAAAGGTTCATTATATTAGTGGGCATAGCCAGCTTTGATTACTAGTAGAATGGTGGATACTGTTAGATAAAGGGAGCAGGGATGAGTATACCATCAAGGGTGGATTTTTGCACTTCTAAAGCTAGCAGAAATCATCTGACAGTTACAACAGTCAGGGTATGCTCAGGGCAGAGTAACTGGTGGCTCAGACCACTCCATGGTAAGTGCTTGGATTTTCTTTCATAGTGACCTAGCTATGAATAGCAGAAGCACCAAAGAGCAGAAGGAGAAACTAGCATGAGTATTCAGAAAGTGGTAGAAAAACTTTGGTATTGATTGAAGTAGCAAAGGGCTGTGGCTTGCCCTGCTGATCCTCCTGTTGAGGTTTGGTTTTGTTCTATTTGAATGACAGTATGACTGTTGATACCTTTAAAAGTTAATGGTCAAACAGAGTGAACTTACAGTAGAATGGAAATTGACCACAGCAGTGACCTGTTGTGGCTTCATCCATGTTGTCTTGGCACTCATTTTTCCTGTACACACTGAGGACTCTTTACTTCAAGCACCAATGATCCTCTTCTTGAGCATTCCTCAGTCATGAAGTATGTATGGTTTAACTGTCCCAAAGTGCTAGGAAATTAATTCCCTTGGGGGAAAAACCCTTAACTACTGTCACTCAATGGTGAGTGGATAAACAACCAATCTGAGTGACCCTCAGTAAGGACAAGGACAGAGAAGATACATAAAATGCCCCCAGAAGCCTTTCCATACGGTATAGCTCATCTCAGAGGCTCACCTGATGACGGTTCATGAATGAAGCTGACATTGGCTTCCTCCTATCCCTAACTCCCCTTAGATCTTCCATTCCTTCTGTAATGAATATTATTGTCTCCTCAAGGTCAGGTGTCTTAAGCAGTTCACAAGTATAGTTGTTTCTTTGATAATAAAAGAGAAGGGAAGCATTATAATAATTTTTAAATAAAGGTTTAAAATTAAAGGAATAACTTGGCATGATGTAAGGTAGGCTTTTAAGGCAACACAGTGACTTCATAGAACCTGACCAAAGGTGGACCTTTGTGAAGATTGAGTATCTGAAGCAAGCAATGATGGTGGCTTGGCCCAGGATTTTAGCAGTGCTAAAGAAGTATTCAACATTGCTTGTTAATTCTAGGAAGGAATCATGGTTCAATATAATCTTCTTTTAAATAGAGTCTGCAATTTTAATCTGCTAAGTCTGTCTCAGTGTTTCAGTCTTGAGCTAAGAAATTATCTTAAACATCTTTTTCCATTCAGGGATTGGTATGGGAATGTTGACCTCCTTAGGATCATTTTCCAACTAGTCAAGTTAACATTTTACAGACCTTTAATGAATAGTCTATGACATCAAAGCTACAGTTTCTTGAATTTTTGACACACCATTGTCATCATGGAGAAAGTATAGCATGATGGTTAATTAAGCCAGAGATGTGAAGGCTGGATTTGAGGTTCAAATATATGATCAAATCCTTAAAGTGCTGGGGAGTTTTCCATGCCCTAGTTCTGTTGTTTATAGAGTGGACATAATGGAATCTACCTCACAGGTCTATCTGTGAGGTTGGAGATAATTAATAAAAAAAACCATAAAAATGCCTTATTAGACATTCTCCAGAGAATTAACCTATGAGAATATTCTCAACTTTATGTCAACCTATTTGAAACTTGAAAGGAAATAGATGAATTCTGAGAGACACAGAGTGTTTATCTTACATGCATGAGGCCCTAGGCCCAATCTCCAAGACCAAATAAAAGTAAATTCCTAAACATTTTTCCTTCTCAAAACCAACTCCAGAAGAAACAAAGATGAGATGAAAGATGAGAAAGTCTCAATCAGCTTACCTCAATATTATAACTCCCCCACACAGATAAGTAGGACACTTTGTCACCCTTCACTGCATAGTTCAGAAAAGTACTTTAGAAACAATACTCAAAATCTTTTTTAAACTCTGTAGTTAGGGAAAAGGGGACATATTTCATAATACCTGTTATGATTTCAACAAAATCTTGATGCCTAAATTCAGAATCTCTGAAAGTGAAAATAATCACAGGCTGGTTTAATCTATGAACGTAAATACCAAAAAGTAAGAGGAAACTTTAGCAGATGTAATCTGACAAGTAGAGAGAGATTGGGCAGTTGCTGGTATCTGCATATGCCAGAATGGAGTCTTCCTATTTTCTGGGTTTTTTTCTTCTTCTTTCTGCCGACAGTTGACTGTGGTATCTTATTTCCATGTGAACCTTCCTGTCATTGACTATAATATCTTTTCATAGCTTGGAGCTAAAATGGGAGAGCCAGGGTATTGGATCTTCTGTTGGAAAGAAGATGGTTTTCTTCTCCTAGTTGTAGAATGAGTAGTAACATAAGATCAGTCTGATCTCAGAGCAGCCAAGGAAAGATGGTGTGGTTGTTGATTTAGCTTTGGGTTACTTTCATCTGAGGCTGAATTCCTTGGGGTCTTACTAAGGATAGAAAGATGGAAACATAAAGAGATTTGGAAAGGAAAGGGAAGTGACAGAAGGGAAGGAAAGGGGGCAGGAGGGAAGAGGGAGGGAAGGGAAGGGAAGGGAAGGGAAGGGAAGGGAAGGGAAGGGAAGGGAAGGGAAGGGAAGGGAAGGGAAGGGAAGGGAAGGGAAGGGAAGGGAAGGGAAGGGAAGGGAAGGGAGCCCCTGGCTTTAGAGTCTGGTCAAAGCCTCCCAGCTGAGAACAAGAATTCCGGCACAACTAAGAAAATTTACTATGAAGGTTGCTTACATAGAGGCAATGTTCCTTTTATGTAGAGATACTTTAAATAAGAATGTTAAAAGAATGACCACCATGCTTAAGGCTTAAGTGTAACCTTAGAGTATGGTCTTACTCCTCTCTCAAGTTACAAACCTGCAATTAATGGGAATGTCACAAATAAAGACTATAAACTTTGTTTCCTATGAAAACATGTTTTAACTCCCTAGACAAGCCTTGTACCTTGACCTCATCAGCCTGTAAGCTTATTCAGTGTATCTCCCAGAAAACTGTAGTGTCTATCTCATTTATTGAGGAAAAAAATAGAGAGTTCCTTAAAACACCTTTAAACAACACTTCAGAATCCATCCAGGTCCTTCACACTGCTGTTGCTGAAACACTTGAACTCTTTGAAGACACCCAAGCCCATATTTAGGCTATATGCTCTTCCTTCCCTCAGAGTCTCTCTGTTTCTCTCTCCTGACCCTTAATGTTGTTAATTACATCCCTTCTAATAAATTCCAATGCTGCTTCATATTGACTTATCCTGAAATTCCTTCATGTTTCACCCATAGAGATCTCTGAATTCCTCATGCGCTACATGCGGCAGTAGGAACTGTGACTGACTCTCACCCACTCCCACTGACATTGTTGCCTGTAAGTATGAGGAGTGACGTCAGCCTTCTGCACTGGGTGGGCTTGACTTCTGTTCTCTTTCCCTGGGATTCTGCTGAAGTTGGCTTTTACAGTATTCCCTGTGGCTCATCAAGTAGCTTCAAAAATTGTCAAGGATTAATATTGCCTATTTCTTTTCCTTCTTGTGAATAATGATTCCTTTTAATGAATAATCATATTAAATTGTTAAGTGAAAACTCTACCAGATTTCACAAAAGTAAACTCTAGCACAATTTAATTAGAAAGAATAAGTGACATTCAATAAAACTATAAAAACTGATGCTGCATGCAAATACATGCATGCAATCATGGTGAATACAGTGTGTATATATATATATATATATATATATATATATAACACACACACTAGTTTGTCAAGATTTCTTTACTTGTCCTCAACAAAAACATTTGTTCCAGCTGTCTTGCTCACCATTATGGAGAGTAGATGATGCCCATGGAAAATATATTTTATATTCAAGTTCCACTATTTAGCTCACCACTAAAAAGGCAGGAACAGTGATAATGATCTCAGCCCACTCTCTTCTCTGAACATTAAGCAAAATAAATCTAGTCCACTAGCTACTTCTCTTTTATTTTACTTTTTTTTTTTTTAATAACTAGGGGCTGAAGAGATGACTCAGGCATTAAGATCACTTGCTTCTCTTGCAGAAAACCTGGCTTTGGTTCTCAGAAACCACATGGCAGCTCTTATTCTAGGGGATCTGATACCTTCTTTTTCCCTGCATGGGCATCAGGGACACCCATGATGCATATACACACACACAGGCAAAACCACTCATACACATAAAATAAAAATAAGTAAATTTTAAAAAATAATTTACAGTTATGAAAGGAAACCAAAGGGGTACATTATTATTATTTCTTTCACTATGTGGCTTTTGGGAATTTTTCCCCAGAAATAGACTCATAACTGAATCACTGTAACATCTCTAACCAAAAACCACAGACAATATTCTGAATTTATCTTTCTGTATGCATGTGACATTATTTTTCCTTTATAAAGAGGCATTCACAAATGTCTAATCATTATGAGATAAGTCACCAATGACAAACCAAGATTCTACCCAAGTCTAATTTAGCAAAACAATAACTCTTTTGGACCTAGTTACGGGAGTATGGATGAAGTGTTTCTTAGAGGGATGAAAGGTTACTCAAAAACAGTTATACCACTGAAAAGTCACACGCTGCCATGCATGATAACCTTGTAAAAGTACATTACAGAGTCTCCTATTCTCTAGTGCCTCTCATGATCACTTGCAACTGGAAGGCAGGGATGAGTGATGGGTGACATCGCAGATGAGGGCTGTGCACTTTCTTGCTGATTCTCCTGTTGAGTGTTAACAGCTCTATTACCACTGTGCTCTCTGTCACCCAGTCCATTCATCACCATGACTACCAGGTCACACGTTCCTCTCATCACCATAGCCATCTCTGCTATGATGCCAGACCTTGAGGAAATCGCTTCACCCAAAGTTTATAAAGCTTTGCTCTTTGCCTGGGAATATGGATTCAGTTGCCTTTGATACCACATGTGCCAATGTGGGAAAGATTTCATTAAGTCGTGATGGTCACAGAAGAAAAGAAAACCTTAAATCAAGGCACTTTTCAAGTACATTAATAGAAACATCACATGGATTACAGAAAGGTAGGAAAACCTCTGCTCTTGGCTTGAGGTGCTTGTTGGGGGCATCCTTAAGGTGTGGTCAGTCAATATATCCCCATATATTGACTTTTCCATATTCCAGGTAATTTTTTGTAATTTTTGAACCAATGATAGTTTTTGCTCCTTCAAAAATTAAGATGAAGAGATAGCTCAGTAATTCAGAGTACTGACTACTCTTCCAAAGGACCCTGGTACAATTCCCTACACCCACATGATGGCGCACAACACCTGTATCTCTAGTTCCAGGGGATCCAACACCATCTTCTGGCCTCCATGGACTCTGTGTGCACACAATACACACATATACATGAAGGAAAAGCACCCATCCACATAAAAATTGAAATAAATCTTTTTTTAAAAATCTATTCTAAAGACTGGTGAGCCCATACAAAGAAGTTCCATTCTGAAATCTCTGAAGATGTATGTAGTACCTGAGGCCTGCCCAGGAAGCAAGAGCTGAGTCCATTTTATTTTCAAATCTAAACAGACTCAGTTTTATTGAAATTATTATAACATTTGTCTAAGGATTTGGGAAGCCAAAATAATATGATTATAAACCATGCCTGTGTACTAATCATGTACCCACCTACATAACTTTTCCCAACTACGTCAGCTTCTCCACAAAGGACAGACATGATACTAACCCATGTAGAGATCAGGCTGGGCCATGCTCAACTTACTCCATATTGAAAGAAATAGTGGCTTTCTCTATGCCTTTCCTGGAGGGTTCTATTTATACTGCAGCAGGCTGGCTCAACTTTGAGTGAAAACACAAAGGGTGGATAACTCTGTGTCCTGCTTTTGCCTCTAAACACCACCTGTCCAGTATGAACCACAAGGCACAGACTAATAATACTCTATTTGTAGAATTAAAAGGTTATCATATAAGTTAGAAGCATGTAGGCTTATTAGAAATATATTAGAAACACCAGACCCCAAACCTTATTGAACACTCTAGACCAGTGGTCCTCAGTCTGTGAGTTGTGAAACATTTAGGGGTCACATATCCGATATTTCCATTACCATTCATAACAGTAGCAGGTTTACAGTTATGAAGTAGCGACAAAATCATTTAATGGTTGGGGTTCACCATAAAATGAGGAACTGTATTAAAGATTCACAGCATTAGGAAGGTTGAGAACCATTGCTCTGGACCAACAATGGATGGACCACTACCTGGATCCCATTAAGAGGGGGGCAAACTAACAGCTGATGAACAATCTCTGTGATCTCACTCTGGCCTCCACTTGAATTGGAATGGTTTTCACTGAATGAATTCAGAGGGTACTTGCAGTGACTACAAAACAGAAACCATTAAGTTTGGAATATTATGAGACACTCTAAAGGGTTAGAAAAGCCAATAGCCAAAGGGACTATTTTGCACTGTGTAAGGAACAATCTATAGAAGTGACAGTAGACATGGGCCATTGTGGAAACCTGCATTTTTAGGTATAATTTATACCATGTAAGGTCTCCAGAATAGATGACTTCCCTTAGGGCTGTTTCCTATCCAGATGGTTGACAGATCCATTGAATGAACTATTTATTTATTTGTTTGTTTGTATGCTTGCTTGCCTGGTGCATGTATGCATACCATGGGTGAATGCAGTGCAGAAGTTCTATAGTCTGCATGTACCGGCCAGAGGACAACCCTGGGTCCTCACTGTTGCATCTTGGTTGAGACAGGGTACATTTTGCTCCTGGGGATTGTCTCGTCTCTGTATTTTATTTCCCCATAGCTGCACTTGGATTACAGACCCTACATGGACTGACTTTCACATGGGTTTAAGAGGAAATTGAACCCAGAAAGATCATTATGCTAAGAGCTAACAGTAAGCACACTTATCCACTGAGCCATTTCCCCAGTTCTGGATTTTCTACAGGTGAGGTTATTGTATGACTTTGTTCTTTTCCAGAAAGCCTCCGATAGATAGTAATAATATGACTTCTGGACAGTTTTGAATGTCCTGCTTCTACCTAGGGCTAAAGATAGGACTCACATCCGATTCTGTTCACCAGTCATCAAAGTCATGCAGCTTTGGCTTTCTCCTTTAAATGCAGCTGACTATTAAGAATGAATCCATCCTTGACTTCTCTGACTACTCTCCTGTCACACTGGCTTGTCATTTGATGACCTTACACCTATGTCAAAAGACCAACAGTCAGAAAACACCCAACAGCCCTGGGTCTTTATTTCAAGATGGCCCCCATTGCTTGTCTGACTTGAATTGATCCATTCACCCACATTTCAGGGCTGAGCACTAACTATGCCTCACCTTAAGAGTCTGGCAGCTTTGTCTTGCTCATTTCCCATCTCCACGGTGCTGCAGCTTGCCTTTGACAGTACTAAGCTTCTGCATCTGGCCTCTCTTGATGCTCTGCTTAGCTTGCCTCCAGCAGCTCTCCAACTGGGCTAATTAATATCTTATGTAACCACCTGCAGTGACTCTCTGCCTCTGTACTGTCTCTGTCTGTGCCTCATCCGACAACAACACCTCTTTGAACTCTGTGCCCTTTTTAACCCTTTGTAGCCATTCTGTTACACACACACAACACACACACAGAGAGAGAGAGAGAGAGAGAGAGAGAGAGGAGAGACAGAGAGAGAGAGAGAGAGAGAGACAGAGAGAGAGAGAGAGAGACGAGAGAGAGAGAGAGAGACAGAGACCAAGACCACACTGCTGTGTGAAATGTGTAATTTGAAGGTTACAAAATGGAAATAAAAGAACTGGCCTGTTATCAAGTGAAATCAGGATTTCTCGGTAAATTGCAGCCAACAAAAGTGAAATAGCTTTTCTATAATCAACTGATGATTATTCAATAAATTCTGAAATTGTGGAAAGACACTAACATGTCTGTAGATGTTTCTAGTGTAACACGACATGGTACCTGAGATCTGTAGGACTTACCCACCACCAGGATACAGTGGTGATTTTGTACCTAAGCAACAGTTGTTTCTAGGAGCCTCTGAACCTAGACCTCTCACCTGCACACAAGCATTCCTGTACCTCTGACCTGAAAGTATTTGAGTTTCCCTCTAAATCCGTTCTGATTTCTAAAGATACTGTTGGCGCTGTTCTCAGAGCATTACGTCATTTGTTTTGAGCAGCAAGAGAATACCTGGAGACCTCCAAACCCAGAACGGCTGCTGAGAGAATTTGACTCACCTGTCAAGTCAGAAAAGAAAGAAAACAGTGGGAATACACACACACACACACACACACACACACACACACGCACGCACACACACAAGACACAAGACACACACACTTTTCTATCTGGTTATAAAGAGACCTGCTTTAGAACTCATCTCATTTGCTGTTGGAATTGCCCCATGAGTACTCTTGGATCTCCACAACATCCCCCAACCTATTCACATACTACCATTCAGATCTTTTTCATCACATTCTGTAGTAAATGCCAACCCCTTGCAAGCATTATAGAAATGACTGTATCTGGCAAGCTTGCATTTCAATGTGAAGGTCAACGATATAATTTTTTAAGCATTATATTTTCATGGACACAGTCTTTTAAAAACATTTTAAATTACATGTGGGGGCACATCTGTGTGAGGGGGCTAGAGGATAATTTATAGGAGTCAGATTTCTCCTCTACTCTTTGGGTGCTGGGGATCAAACGCAGGTTGTAAACTTTGGAGGCAGGTGCTGTTTCCTGAGCCATCTCACTGGCCTCTGAACAAACAGTATTAATGTACAAAAGTGTAAATACCTAAAAAGAGTCATTGAACTACAATTGTTTGATGATGCTATACTTTTAATAATTTATTATTTTGAAACATAAGAACAGACATAAATCATGTACTGAGGAACATAAAATAAATCTCCCTGCAAAAATTGGCATTCAAATGGCCAGCCCAGCAAAAATGTTTAAGCAAGAGTAGTTGGTCTTACTGGGCATGATAGTACACACTTATAATCCCAGACCTGGAGAGGTTGAGGCAGGAGAATTACCATTTATGTATCTGGAGTCTCTTGCTACTAGAATAGAAATTGTAGGTCAGCAAGAAGAAGTCCTGAAATACTATTGCTCAACGGCTTCTGTACTCTTCCAAATGGCCAACAGCAAAGTGTGGCAGAAGGCAGGTAAGAGCTGCAGCGGGTGGCACCTTCTAGTGCTCTGGCTCTTGTGTAGTGTGACCCTTAGCTCTACAAAAGTGAGCCTAAAATCTTGACATTTCTTAGTCAATAGCAACAGCCAGCATGGTAGATTCCAGCTAGGCCTAAGTATCAGGATGCTTAGCCTTTGACAGAAGGTAGTATTGCTGTTCCTAGGTCAGGGGTGTCTGAGACTCTTGGCCCTAAATGCTTACTAGTGCTCCAGAACAGTGGTTCTCAACATAAGGGTCATGACCTCATTGGTGGGGGGCGGGGGTTTGAAGGACCCTTTCACAGAAGTTGCCTATAAGTATCAGAAAACACAGATATTTATATTAAGACTCATAATAGTAACAAAATTACAGTTTGCCCTGGCTGTACTCTCAAGCTGTTCCTCTGTCTCTATGTCAGCTGTCAAACATCTAGCTGTCTTGCTGATCGTGCAGCTTGGTCTACCAACTGCTCAGCTCTCACGCCACACTGCTGTCCCTGGTGCTCCCTTCTTCATGATCATCAGCTTCTCTTGTGCTAAGAAAAGTAGGTAAGACAGCACCACTCGCTCAAGAGAAGCATTTTATTGGGCCTAACGTCTGCAGTATCAGGTGAAGCCTCACTGGAGGGAATCTCCAGGCTGACTCACCAAAAGAGCCTCATTATGTAGCCAGGGGAGACATGTTTGCACCAAGTACAGCAAACCTTGCAAGCAAAGGGAGGTTTATGTTTGTACCCACATACACATCACAGCCTTGCCTTCTTAGCTGCGGTCACAGCTATCCCCTGCTAAGCCTCTGAGGGATGAGTTCTCCCTCGTGCCACAGTAGAAATGGTTTGGGAGTCAGCTAGAATTCACCAGGACTTAGCAAATGCATGGTGCAAATTCTTTGAAATAGTCCTAACTGAGGGTGAACATTCTCTTCAAGACCTAGAGCAATCATCTACAACCATTGTGTAGTTTTCTCAAGGGGTCTGTGGAATGTTTGAAATGGCTGCCATTAGCCTAAGGTAGTCTGCCTGGCTCTTGGACTGATAGCTTTATTGTTCAAGGCATCTAGAACAGCAAAGGTAAATCCAATAGCTGCCAGTTACAGAGGTAATTTGTCCCACTCTCCTTTTCTTGACTTATATCGAGAAAAATGAACAACAGAGGGTGGGCTTACAGCGACTTGAAGAACTTATTAACATTGGCAGCAATTGAATTGGTGCTTTAATAGTCCTTGGCAGTGCCCCGGAAAGGGCAGTTTCCCCATCATTGCTTCAGGAAGATCATGAGTTCAGAGTCACCCTGGGCTACAAAGCCAGATCCTGTTTAAAACACAACAAAACAAAAAATTGGCTGGTCTCAGTTCCGCTGTAGTTTTGCCTTGGGAGTTTCTTCCTTCAGCCAGTCCCTGTTTGTCTCTGCCTGCCCTGTGTACCACTTCCTGCCTCTGCCTGCTCCTTGATTCCTCCAGTGTTACAGTTCACTACTGAGAATTCCAGACATTCCCCACTGTTTGCCTAGGAGATCCATTCTTTACTCCCACATTCTCTGTCTGTCTCTGTCTCTATCTCTCTGTCTCTGTTTGTCTTCCCTCCCTCTCTCTCCCCCTCTCTTCCTCTCTCTCTTTCTCTCTCCCCCTCTCCTTCTCAACTGAGAGGTTTTTGGTTTTGTTTTCCTTGCTCAAGAGGAGGTACCAGCGGTCTACACTTTGTGAAGTTCCCATAAGCTTGAATTTCTGTTACCACACTTCCTTAAGTGGTGCCAGTCACCCAACAACCCAGTTCCAATCTCTGCTACCATGGTGAATTATCTGTGAGCAATTGCTTTGACTACAATGCCCGCCACTTGATAATCAGAACACAAATCACTACATAAATAACAGATTGCAGTGATCAGGGAGCATGCTATTCCTTCAGAATTCCTTGGGGGCTGGTCATGATGCCTGTTTTCAGTTTGTATACAGACAGCAAAGCAATTCCTTAGCTTCCGATGACCTTTTATAAAGCTGAATATATAGGAGAAGGAATTCAAGCCTGACATGGTATCGCTTGTCTGTAAACCTAAGACTAAAAAGGTAGGGGTAGAAGGATCAGGAGTTGAAGGCCAGCCTCAGCCACATAGTGACTTCAAGCCAGGCTGGGCTGCACAAGTCTTTGAGTCAAAAATGAAACAGGGAAAAAAGAAGGAAGCTGGCTTTGTTTAATGCTGCAAATCTAGAATCTCATCACATGACAAATGAAGGCAGAAGGGCTGTAAGTTTGAAGATAGCCTGGATCATGCAGTGAGTTTTAAGTAGTCCTGAATTACGTAGCAAGAACCTATCGGTTTTATTTGTTTGCTTGCTTGGTTTTTGTAAAGAGTAGGGGAAAGGATACTCTAGCAAAATACAAAAAGTACAACAAAGTCCCAAAAAATGATAATGACATAAAGAAATGCAATTTGAGAAGCAGTGATCTGAGTTCTAAAGGAAATAGCTGACTCTAAGGATGTGGGTGTTACCCCATTTGAAGGCCCTCCCAAGCAGCAAGAGGAACCAGGAAGATGGGTTTACACATAAGAACTAGGAAATGGCTATGAGGAAAGGATGAAGATGTCCAGAGAAAGTGACATCAGCAAAAATAAATGTTAAGGAAACTCAGAGTTCTTGAGGCATTGAAAGTGCGAAGGCTAACAAACTGGAAGCTGATGCAAACTGAAATGCTGTGTGTGGCTCTGCCCAGGCAAAGGGAAGATGTCCTTTCCATAGAGGAGGTCCTAGTGCAAGAAGAAAGCAGGCACCGTTCACACTACCCTTCAAACACATGACTTCTACACTCTCAATATTTTGACTGCTATAAGTTATAATATGCTGTTACAATTAATCCTAGTATGTTGCTTCTCATTTTCAAGTACATTTAAATCTAGTGTTTATATCTTTAAAAAAAATTCACAGGCCATAAAACATTTGTGTTCTCCCTATTGCATTTTAAGATTGCTTTGTGATGATCGAAGTAGGAACACCTGTTTTATTGTCTCCCATCCCTGCATCCTGGGTACTGCCTAGGCCTGCTCATGGCTTAATAGATCAATACTCAAGAGATAAAAGACCTGGTTATCATTCATGAGTAATATTTAGACTACCCTAAATCCTAAAGACAAGAGCTTCAGAACAATCTCTACACTATTTCAAGTGGGTTAAGATTTGGCTATATATACGCCGGGCGGTGGTGGCGCACGCCTTTAATCCCAGCACTTGGGAGGCAGAGGCAGTCGGATTTCTGAGTTCGAGGCCAGCCTGGTCTACAGAGTGAGTTCCAGGACAGCCAGGGCTACACAGAGAAACCCTGTCTCAAAAAACCAAAAAAAAAGAAAAAAAAAAAGATTTGGCTATATAGACTTATATATAAGATATATTATGTATATTATTATAATATTATTCATAAGACATATGATATATTTTATTTCTGACCCACTAGGTGCACATCTCCTGCACACCCCTCCTTTCACTTTAGGTTTGTTGGCTTTTTTTTTTTTTTTTTTAGAAACCATCAATATTGAAAATTTTTATATATAAGAATAAAGATTATTATAATGAACTGCTGTGCACACACTAAGCAGCCTAAACACAAGCATAGGTGGCCTTCATACCCATGGGATTGTGTCAAGGATAGAAAATATTTTAGCGAAAAAGGATTTGAGTACTGAATATAAACACAATTTCTTGTCATTCCCTAAACAGTGCAGCAAAACAGCTATTTACATACATTTCCATCGCATTAAGTATTCTAAGTCTCTGGAGATCATTTAAAGTATGCAGAAGGCAAGGCTCATACTGTACAATTCTATAGAAGGGGTGTGAGCATCCCGGGATTTTGGTACATTTGAGAGTCCTTGAAGCAATCTCCTGAGAACACTGAGGGACAACTGAGTTACAATACAGCTCAATTATCCAGTGTTTCCCTTCCCACTTGGCATCCCCTCCCCCCATTACCCACTCACCAACAATAACCACAAGTCCCAGATCTTATCGTGTCATTTCCCCTATTTGATTACTCCTATTCTTTATCATGTTGCCACCATTCAATTATTTTCATGACCCTTGAGCCCTTATCATCTACTGCTGCCAATCATTTCTTTGGCACAAATTCTCTCTTCTGTGCTGCCTGCTCCTCCCCCCGCCCTTCTCTATTAACATTATATTATCCCTTCCTCAAAAACCATCCTTGGTACTCCCTCCCTGCAAGTTTTTAAGGCACCTCACACATCTTGCTTGTGCCAAGTATTTCAAATGTAATTATTTCTGTGGTGCCTCTAAGAGTAGATGTCACCACTGTGCCCCTAACATGAAGAATCATTACTTCTTAGTCCCTGGCATTGGACTCTGTGTCTGAGGTTGCCTGATGATGCAGATGGTACCTGGTCTGGAGTGAACCAACAGGAGCCTTAATGTTAGGTTCTCTGGGAAGTCTCATAATCATTTTAAACATAAACAAGCTAAAAAAAAAAAAAACATTGAAATCCCTATATAACCAACTACTAACAATGAATAATGAAAACCATGTTAAAATCCCCAAAGATCAATGTGGTGGATGTCCCACCTGGTACTGAAGAAAGCAGAGCCATTAGGGCATGTTCTCTCTGCAGAGGCCTGAGCTGAAGACTGAAGAGTTCATTTCTCTGAAAAGATGGCACGCCCCAAGGGTGATGATGATTTCAGCAGAAATTAAAAGAAACAGGATGCTTGGAAGAGAAAAAAACAGTGACCTAATCCACTCACAGGAGGCCAGCTGGAGTAGGAAATCTTTTAGAATGGAACAAAATGAGGTCACTTAAAGGTTTCTTCCTCAACAGCATGCATTTTTAATAAGACTATTCTGTACTTCACAGCCCTTCTCATCCAAAGACCTCATCTCCCAGAGCCCCTCCTGGCTCTCGGTCTGCCCATCACCATGCCTGACACTTCCACGTGTGTCTGCTCATTAATCAGCATTCACCCCTGCAAAACTAGCAGCTTGGAAACATTGCAACCCTGGCCTGTGCTAATTACTTGGACAATTTACAGAATCCTGAGGGAGGCCAGAGACCTCTGTGTATAGACATGCCTGTGCACAGCATAATGTTTGGGTTTAAAAGAAGAAGGATAAAAAATCCTCTTTGTTGGATCCCACAGGCTTGTTCGGAATAAATCTTATAAAGAATGTTTTCACTAACAGAACTCTTGAATTTCTTGGGGAAAATTCTCCTGGGGAATTACCAGCTTAGCTATGGGAATGTCTGGGTATTTTCTTACCCCATTTTCTGTTGCTGAAATGGAATAGCATAGTCCAGGTAATTTCTGCACAAAAGTTGAGTTAGCTTGCGGTGATGGAAGTTGGAAGTCCAGGGAGTGTTCAGCATCTAGCCAGGACTTTCCTGGGGTCAGCTTGATGGAGGGTACCACATGGCATGACATAGTAAGGGTGTTTGTTATCTCAAAAGATCTTTAGCTAGAGAGATAGCTCAGCAGTTAAAGAACACTTGTTGCTCTTGCAAAGGATCCAGGGTTGATTCCCAGCACACTTAGTAGCTCACAACCCTCTGTAACCGTAGTCCCAGGGGAACCCAATTTCTTCTTCTGACCTCCACGAGCACCAGTCATGGATGTGGTATACATATACAAATGTTTGCAAAACACTAACACACATCGAGTAATAACATAAACACTTTAAAAGGGAAAAAAGAAATATTTTTTTATTCCTGAATTTGTTTTTAATTATCTGTTGGGGGAGGGTCCTCAGCATAGATATTTGAGCAGGAGAGTAATGCTCAGCAGGGGGCCAGGAGAAGATGTAGTGGAACTGTTGTTAAAGGAGTTGGAAGGCATCAGACATGGGAGCTGAGAACTGAACTCTGAGTCTCTGGAAGAGTATATGTCTTTTAATAGCTGAGTCATCCCTCCAGGCCTATCTCAAGAGAATCCATAAAGCTGTGATGATGCCGCCACCCCGTATGACCTCATCTAATCCCACTACTTCCCAGAGGTCACACTTTCAAATACCATTAGCATATGAAGTTGGGGGTTAAGTTTCCAACACATAGAAACTTACACAGATATGTTCAAATGGCAGCAGATACAGAGAAAAAGGGGTTCTGTAAGGTCATTTTAGAATATATGTTCTTGATTAAGTCTCAAGAATAAAACATAGCAGGAAGGGGCACCCATGACCTGCATGAAATTGTAGGCATGCTTTTAAGCACTGCTGTGTATTTCTATAGTGAGACTGATAGCTTTATTAAATCCTCCAAGCAGCCCATAGCTCCACCAGCAATGTTCTCATCTCCTTATTATTGGACTGGAGAGTTAAGTGGAGAGCTGACCTCAAACTTGATTGGCTCAGATACCTTGAGTGTTGAAGCAGCTTCTCACAGCAGAGAAGCAAGACTGGAATTGAATAAGAGAAAAGCCTTTCTCCTGTCATTATAGCCCTCAGCATTATTAGAACAATTTTCATCTCATGCCCATGGATATTTTACACTAGGAAACAAGATGCAAATGTGTTAGTCAACTCTTTAAATTCTAACAACAAAATACAGGACAAACTTAAAAACATGGTTTATTTTGGGTGATGGTTTATAGAGGTCTTTAGTCCATGGTTACTTGGCCACCTTGGTTTTGGTCCAGTAACAACACAGTGCATTATAGTGGAACCCATGGTAGAGAAAATTTCTTGCCTCTCTAAAACCACAGAAATACAAAGGAAGAGAAGAAGGGGGTTCACTATGTCTTTCAAGAGCACACTCCCAGTGGACCAACTTCTTTCCACTAGGTTTCATCTCTTTGAAGTTCCACCAGCTTCCTACAGTAGCACCTGGGAACCAAGCCTTTAACAGTGGGTGTTTGGAGCATGTTGGAGATACAGGCTATAGCACATACTATTTATAAAACACCTTAGGAAATCCTAGCTATAAGGGAACATAGGCAATGAGATGAACTTAGTTTGCTAAGAAGTTCTGGATATAAGGTAAGGTTTTCACTCCCAGAGATATCTTTGGCTACTCCAAATGGTAGAAAACAGAAAAGACAGAGAAAATTAGAATAAGAGAGACATTAGGCCCCTAGCCCACACTGTCCACGGGACCAATCATATATTCAGTGACATCACAGTGAACACATTCAGCAAACAGTAAACTGCACATCAAAGCCCTCTTCTCAGAAATGATGTTCAGACACCAACACACAACTGATCATGAGTTTTCAGAGCTGTGGCCAGACTGCTCGCCCATGGACCATATCTAATTACATGCCAAACTCTACAATAAGAAAATATTGAAGGTGTTTTAAACCATTTAATGATTATACAACTCTGAATAGGCTTGTGGAAAGTAAACTCTTCCCATGACTGGGTATCTCTGTGTTGACAGGTGTCTGCATGCATATTTTGTCTGTATACTCCATCTCTGACACAGCTGTGGCCACAGATGGAATTTTATTTTGCTTTTCCAAACAACCAGTGTACTGTTGACTGGGCTGTGACCACAGCTCTACCTTTTTCAAGGTTTCTCATACAAGACTTGTTTTGACTTTTTGTTTATTTTGCTACTTTCAGAGCTCCTGTTCTCTTTGGTTGCCAAAGAGGTATAAATAATATAATGTGGATGGACCTACACGAGCTGTCTTGTCTGTGTTTCTTAAGTCAAGCACCCCATCTGAAGTAGCTAAGTGTTAATGTCCTCCAGGGAGGCAGATGCCCTGAACAAAGACAAACAATCTCCATGAGAAGAAAGAAGATCCCAGTTGGTCAGCTAACTTATCGATTAACTAGTTCAACCTAGTGGTTGGACCACCAGGGTCAATGAGAGACAGAAAGTGTCTAACCTGAAAGACTGGAACACTTGAACTACCAATCACTTGGGTTACTCTCAAGTGTCCCTCCCAGATTCCTTACAAATCTGATGAGAACCAACTATCAGGATAGGATCAGATCTATTGGGGAGGTACTCAGCAAGTTATGGGGATCTTCAGACCATAATGAAGGTTTGACAGCCATGGAAGCAGAAATAGACTGGGGAAGAAATGAAGAGAAGGGACCTTAGACCACATTCTGGTTCTAAGGAAGGTTTGGCCAGGGTGAATCCTTCGGTCAGTCACCCATAGCAGTGTCTTGTGTCTTCCAAATGGACCTACATTGGAGCCATTGCCATACCTGTTTGACTGAGAGCAGGTCTCAGAAAGCATGGTCTTAAATGAGCTTGACAGTGGACCCCTTTTACTACTACAGTGTATCTGAGTGGATGTGCTAACAACTACCATGTTAGATACTGTTATCCTTATGTGGCTGTTGTCTTTCATGTTCTTTCATAGAGAATAATCACTCAGGGGAGGGTTATTCTGTTTGTTGACTTTGTCTTAAATTTATAAGTATCCAAACTGTCAGGACACTATCAACAGGGTCATGAAACTAGAAAAGTATGAGTTGGAAATTCAGAGCCCAAGAGTAAACACATCCTGGCTCAGCTGTGGCTCCAGCTACATCCAGAGAAGGGGTAGAACACACAAGTGGCAATCGTGTTCTGGATTTCACCTTTTATCCTTTCTCTTTTTTCTACTGAATAGAGCCTTTCAGAAAATTCTAGTCCTCAAGATTCAAAAACTTTGTTTTCCAGTGGAAATGAAAAGTTCTAGAATGTTTTGTCCACTGCTAGGACAAAGTTTATAGGGAAGCCAATGCAATGGTGTCACAGAATTAAAGAGAGCAAACCCAGGAGACAGATAAAACATGGGAGGAATAGACGTAGGCACAAGTAACCCAAATACCTTTCCTTACCTGGGCAGTCTCCTATGAGAACTAAAACTGTGGAGAGTCTGCATTTTGTTTTAATAAGGGACTTTAATTCCCTTAGATGGGTGATAAAAATGTATGCATATTAGGGAACCAGAAGCTCATTACATAACATCTTCCAGTGCTCCATAACCATTGCCATAGATTCAGGAGCTCAGCAAGCCATCACAACCTTCCCATGTGCCCTGCGGAGCTTTGCTGCGATATCTCCAGCAGCCTAGCCCATGGTCAGCAACTACAATTCAAAGACAAAGGCCTGAATCACTTTTGGAGGTGACAGTGACTCAGTTATGTCTTAGCTATTGGCATCTGCCCGCTTTGCTAGACAGTAAAATTTAAAGAGAACATTCCTGGACTAAGATTCTCTGGAGAGTCAGAAGAATGGGAAGATGGTCTTTTTTTTTTTTTTTCTCTCTTTTCTTTTTTTTTTTTCCTCATGATTCCACCAGGAAGTGTTGAGTGAATGAACATGTAGATGATTTTATTAGCTGGGAAGCAAAACTTGAGACCAATATTAACCTCCTTTACCATTTCTTCCATATTCAATGTCTTCATTTCTATATTTCTGTTGCTGTGACACCCTGACATGAAGCAACAGAGGGGAGGAAAGAGTGTGCCTGGCTTGCAGTGCCCAGCTACACTCTATGGTGTGGGGAGGCCAAGGTAAGAGTTCAAGCAGCAAGTCACATCATATCCACAATCAAGAGCAAGGAAAATAACTGCCCTTGTTTGCTCAGTCAGTATTCAGATAGCATTTTCTACCCCTGTGCATCCCAGGGCACAGCTCATGAGATGATGTTGAAGATGCCCAAACTCAGGGTAGACTTTTCTATATCAATGAATGATCAAGACAGTCCCCACAGACTTTCTCAGAGGCCAATCTGGTAAGATAATTCCTCACTCAGAACCTCTTCTCAGCTGGGCATGGTTCTGAATGCCTATAATCCAATCACCCAGGAGATAGAAGCAGGCAGTTCTCTGTGAATTTGAGGCCAGCTTTGTCTACATAGTGAGTTCAAGGCCAGCCACAGTAAGCCATCTTACTTACATAGTAAGATTTTGTCTCAAAAAAACAACTCTTCTCTCAAGTGATTGTATCAAATTACAGTTTAAACAAAGCTATATCAAATTACAATTTAAACAGCATAATCAGTCACTCAAACACCTGGATCTAGAGACCTAGAAGTGGATGATATAGTAGATATCACTCAAGACCTTGTCCCAGGCCTGTCCCAAGAACAGGAGCTACAAGGGTATTTGATTTCTCCCCTTCACTTGTAATTAAGCCCTTATCCCTCTCACCAGCAAATAATTGCTTACTCCTTATATCTTGTTCCATATTTTCTAGTGTTTACGGCAGTTTTCCAAATGTGATCTTATGTAAGACTCATGACACATTTAGAGAACGAAAGCTACCACGTCATCTCCATCTTCCCCAGAAGGAACTTGAGACCTAGAAGAATTCTTTAGCTTGCTCAAAGCCGGGGTCACTGACTCTGAAGAAGCAACAATGGAGCATTAGTAGACCCCATACCTGGAAGCTTACACATACTAAATGCTTAGCACTCTCCATAGTCATTTCCACTTGTTCAAAAAGACTTTGTTGGCACAGAACTCACATTTATGTATTCATTTTGCATCCTTCAGAGCAAGCAGCAAGATGTGTTTTATATACCGACCCTCAAGGAGTGTTAGTGGATTGACTGATTAGAGTAGATAATCTGTTAGCTGAGTGCTAATCTATTAAATCCTTAGGAAGAGACTCTGAATTTTAAAGAACTGTAGCTAAGCTGCAAAGAGAAAGGAGAGAAACATCTATTGCATCCAGCAGTATCAGTGTACTGGTGGGACGCATACACCTTCACCTTCTGGTTGCTTTTCATTGAACACCTTGATGAGTCACCTGCTGCTCTGACAATGGCAACTTAAGAAAGGAAGCATTTATGTCGGCTCACAGTTTGAGGACATAGTGTGCTTGACTGAGTTGGGGGATGGGGAGGTCATGGCATGATGTTGAGAGAGGGAGATGCATAATATTAGCAATCAGGAAGCATCGATGGATGAAAGTATACCACTACTTCCTCTTCTCACTTGGTCTGGGACCCCAGGTCATGGTATTACCATGGTCATAATCAGGTGGAACTATGGGAGACTTCCTATACATAAGCCCAAATCAAAAAACGAATGTCACAGGAAGAGACCCTTGGATGCCACACAAAAATACCTTAGAATTTGTCGTTGGTGACTCCTGCTGCCTCCAACACTCCACACTTCCCATCAACTGATAGTGATAATGTGTTTCAGCTGAACAAATGCCTCCAGAGTGGGGTGCAGGGCACATGGAAGTCTCCAGGGATGCACACACATATACACCCAGACTAGGATCCTGAAGTGATGCTCTCCGATTTTATTTAGTTCTTGATAAGATTTCATTTTAGGGCATAGCATTATTTACACCAGACAGGCAAGTAGGACTTCCTGGGTAGAAGTGTTCTAAACATCCATCCTGTTTGAAGTAAAACAGCCCCAAGAGTCAACAAAAGGTCCTTCTCATGATGAGCCAGAACACAGGATTTTTTTCTCCACAGATTCCAAGGCTAGAAACCTGGGACCACTTTGCCCTCATGTTTAACAATCTGCCACCTCCAAAGGGAAGAGAGAAAGAGAAAACAAAACAAACAACAAGAACACAACAAAAACCCTGGCCTTAGGAAAAGCAGACCTGTAGGTTTCCCGTGTGTAGAGTTCTTTCAGAAGGTGGGAGGGACAACTGTTACAACCTTCTTGTAGCTACAGCTCAGCTGTGGCTCCAGGAGCATCCAAACTGAATGTAGGTGGTAGAACCCTAAAATGTTCTTTCCCAATTTATTCAAAATCTTCCACATGCTGGGTGGGAAAAAAAAAAAACCTGACTGCCACCTGCAGGGCCAGGCTGTGGCCCCTCCAGCTCTGAGGAGACTCAAGAACAGCGTTGCTTTAGAGAAACCATGTATACTGGTGTCCACGTAACATTTCCAAACAGGCAACATATGCCTTAAAAATTCTGGCCTTTTACCCACTGTAGAAAACAATCCTTCTGGATTTTTGTTTCAAGCCAGTGACATCTTTGATGGGGCTGGGTAATTGGAAAAAGGATTTAAATAGGTCTGGAGACCTTCCAGCCCTGTGGAATTTGCAAACACTGTGTAGAATCCATAAGCAAACAGAATTTACAGAGAAACTCTCCCCTCTGGAATTAGCCAAGGATCCAATTTGAGGAGATTTTTTAGTTTATTCTGAGGTAATGCCAGAAGGCCTTGAAAATAGGAACAAAGCAGAAACTGGAGTGTGGGGGCTGTGAGGTGGGCAGTGAGAGAGAGTCACTTCATCCACTTAGAGAAAAAATATGTAAAGGATTGGTGTGTTTGTCCACCCCCAGCAGTGACAAGGCACTTGGAAAGAAAAGCTCTGATGCCACAGGACTATGTCCTGGTCCCTCCAGGCATGTCCTCTGGGGATGTCTGGGTTTTGATTTAAAGAAAAAAAAAAATGTGTCTCTAGGAGAGCAAGCAGCTAGACATGGGAAATACTCCAATTCAGGACTGACCGTGCATGTGGGTGCATGTGTGCCTGACACATTCATAAGATACTAATTCTCTCTTAAGTCGTTAAATAAGGTGATATTTGTGGCTTCAAGTAAGTCCACCTATTGTGCAGAGGAGCCATTACTGGATGCAAAGTCAGGTACACCTGCACACACAGGGTTAAAGACACCTGGCTTTGTCTCAAGATGGACATTCTTTGACCTAATAAGTCAGGAGGATACTCAGGCTCTACCTCTTACATTCACATCTACTTAAACAGCCTGGGAATATGGAGGATAGCTTTCCATCCAGCACCACTGCCCACCAGAGAAGGCTACAGGGAGAGCCTGAGAAGCCTCTAGAGGGATTTCTTTAATAATTCATTCATTTTAAGTTTTAGAAGATGGTTACAGAATGCCTAGGAGCTCAACCACTTGTTTCCCCCAGTCATTATGTTATAGTAGTGTGATACATGTGTGGAATTTAGTGAACCAATAATGATACATTGTTATCAATTATGTTTTCTCCCCCTCTCTGGTGTACCATCCAGGACACCATATGATGTTTGGTGACAGTGTCTTTTTAACCTCCCCTTCCCTGAGATTAATAATTAATTCCTGTAGTCTGGTTTTGATGACCTAGACAGTTCTGAGGAGCCCTGGCTAAGTATTTGGTAGTGCATGCCTGCCTCCGCTTGAGTCTCTCTGATGTCTCTTTCATGGAGTAATTGATGCTGTGGATTTTGGCAATCATGGCCACTATTTTAATCACTGACAAATAGTAACGATGAGTACTATCAGTGTAACCTATCAACCACTGACCTGCATCAATCATTCATGTGACACAGTACTTCATTTGGGTACCACTGTTTCCCTTTGCTATACTACACTCTTTGGGATCCGCTTGAGGCTAACACTTCAAGAGCTCTGCTTGGAGCTCTTGGACTCAGCTTATGTGTGTTCTTCTCTGTGTACTCATTCCCGAGGTGCTGATGTTCTTTGGATTACATTCCATACATTGTACTTTGTTGCCCAAATTATTCCAGTTTTTGCCATCAGGAGCTCTTTAAACTGGCTCCATTTTGTCCCCTTTCTTCCAATATTGTGCCTTTAAATATGCTCTTCTTCATTTGCTTCAGAATTATTATCTTTTGTTTCTTGAGCCACTCCTAGAATCAGCTGTTCTCCCAGGATTCCCAGCTCTCTTATTGGATGATATATTAGAAACAAATATTTGAGTGCTAACTACTGAGTGTAGTTGTTTCTAGACCCTCTCTGTCTTGGGAACAAGGAAATGTATGTGCACTAACCATTATATATACATGGACATACATACTTGCTTATGCAACTGCCTGTCATTATTAGGTTAACCCTTAACACACACCGATATGTTCTTTGTAGGATTTTAAAGTATAAAACTTGGTTCCTTAAAACTCATCTCTGTGTTTTAAAAAGATTTTCTGCAGCCTTTAGGAGGAAGGCGTCTGGATTGTAGGTGTATATATCTATGGGTTTCAGAAGAACAAGGTCGAATTGAAGCTCAATCAAGTGATCATTTGAGACTTGGGAGGCTCAGCACCCAAGATTAAGCAATTCAGTTCTCTCAAGCTTATTTGCCATTTTTGTCTTCTTTGATGAGGGTATTTAAGATAGTTTTACTTGTTGTGTATTCTCCCTTGGTGTCTTCACAGTTCTTTGTGCATCTTGGATAATGACCCTTTATCGGGTCTTTTATTTTACCTTTAATTTTAAATTGAATTTCTTTTTTCTGTATTGAAGATAGATTCTCTCATAAATACATCTCAACCAAGTTTATTAGATTATTTATCCCAGACTATGCATTATTTTTTAGTCCCTTGCCATTGTCTTTTCCAGAAAAGATTTTTTTAAGAAGTACAGTTTATCAATCATTTCTTTCTGATGTTTTCTGATTTCTGTTTTTCTATTTTTCTGATTTCTGTTTTTGATGTTCTGATTTCTTTCTGATGATTTCTTTCTATATTACTGATGTTATAGGTAAAGTGTCATCACCATACCAAAACATTCTAGGTTTTTTTTCCTATCTTCTATGAGTTATGTAGTGTCGTATCTTATACCTAGGCCTATGATCAATTTAGAGTTGATTTTTGTGACAACTCTTAAGCTTGGGGAATGTGGGTCCTCTGGCTATGCTCTTTTGTTGATTTGGGGTTATTGTCTATTTTAGGAATTTTACATCATCATCTGAATTTTAGAAACAGTTTGTATCTATTTGCAGTATTAGTGTCCCAAATTTTGAATGAGCTTGTAATGAGACTATGGGTAAATTTAGAATTTCTCTTCTTGAAAGTATTTAGTTTTCCTATCAATGAACACGGAATATCTCGCAACTTATTCAGTTGTTCTTATATTCATTTAATCAAGTCTCATAGGTTTTCTCTTACAGATCTTGCACGTATTTTGCAATATTCATACCTAGTGTTTATAATGGGGGGCTGCTAATATAAATGGTAATGTTATTAGTGTCAAATTCCACTTGTTAACTGCTGCTACATCAAAAAATCAAACTTTGTATATTAAATATGTATCCTAAAATTTTGGTGTAATTATTTGTTAGTTAAAGATTAATTGTTTTATTGGTATTTTCATATTTCCTATGTAAATTTTTAAAGATTTATTTATTTTATGTATATGAGTACACTGTCTTATATTTTTAAGTTTGTTTTATTTATTTATGAGAGCCCTGCTACATGTACACCTGCATGACAGAAGAGGGCATCAGATCCCTTTATAGATGGCCATGAGCCATCACATGAGTGCTGCGAACAAACTCAGGACCTCTGGAAGAACAGCCAGTGCTCTTAACTGCTGAGCCATCTTTCCAGCTCCTTCCTATGTAAATTTTAAGTAAGCATGGTATTAACAAACATAGGAAATTTTATTTTTTTCATTCCAATATCTATGCCTTTTAATCAATCTACTTATAGATCAATTTATATACTTATTTATTGGAGTACTGGGAACTGAACACCAGCCGTAAGCATGCTAGGTACACCAGCTGAGCTATGTGATTGCTCATACACCTAGTGCCTTTGTGATTGTTATTGTCAATGGGGCCTCATCAGCTTGCCTAGGCTTGCCTTGAATTCACTCTCTAGGCCATGAGCCTTCCTGCAACCGCCATCTGAGCAGCTGGATCACAAGCTAGAGCCACCAGGCCTGGTTTTCTTCTCTTTATGTTTTGTATTAGCTCTGACCTTCCTGTGATGTTGTAAAGGAGAAGGGACAAAGGACAACCTTACCTTGTTGCTGGACAGGTGAAGTTCGTGGTTCTTTTGTTTTGATTTTGCAACATTCTTTCTTGAGTTGAGGAAGAGTCTTTTTCTTTCCAGTGCACTGAGAGCTTGGGAATCTGTTTCTCTGTCCCTATTAACATGATTATGTCACTTTCTTCTTTAGCCTGGTGATGTGATGGGTTATGAGAATTCATTTTTAATGCTACAGCAGCCTTCCGTGTATGCGAGCTAAATTCCATTTCTGTGGTATATAGTTATTTTCATATTATTCCACCCAGTTTGCTGATATGTTCTTGTGGAATTATCTATCTGTGCTCATGACAAAGATTGATCGGTTATTTTCTTGTGATATGTATATCTGGTTCAGTATTAGCATAACGCTTGGCTCAAAGTATTTTCACTTTGCTTCTGTTTTCAGGAGGATACTACTGAGGGCTGGTCTAAGTTCTACTTGACTGTGTGATAGAACTCACCAATGAACCCACCTAGACCGTGTGTTTTCTGCGCTGGAATTAATGATGCTAATTAGATACTAAATAAAGGTCTTCTCAGATCTGGCACTGTTAAAGCTTGCTTAGATGCCCATAGCAGTTTTTTTTTTTTTTTTTTTTTTTTTAAGCCTAGTCAATGCTGATAATGATGGCTGTTTAAGCAGCAGAGTTTCCCATCTTCCCTCTGGAAGTTAGTGATCACTGCTGCCCACCTTAGCCCTATGACCTACAAATTCAGCAGAAAGTCTGTTTGGGAGAGCACTGGCCCACTAGTTTTGACATAGAATGGTCTATAGCTTTATCCTATAGGGAATTGCTCTAGGGCCTCAACATCAAATCAGGTTGGCTTTCTAATTTGGGTTTTTCCCAAAAACTCCATGGCCCATTGTTACCTCATATGACTTTGGTAATCTTTATCTTCCTCTTCTGAAAGCATCAAATTGTATTATCTGAGTATATTATGAGTGAATGGGAATTGCTTTTTTTTTCCTGCATGTCCTTGTTAGTGTTTATGGACTTAAATAAATGGAAAAATTAATCAGTTGTCATTATATAACCAACCAGGTATTAACTTTTCTGTCCTAAAATCAATTTATATTGCTTCCATGAGATCCTGTACTTTTATAACAGACTTCTTCATTAAAATGTTAGATTGTTTAACCAATATCAATTCTCAAGCCTTTACTCTAGAGGACAGTTGTTTTCTTTGACTGATTGGCATACCATTAAAGACCAGGTGGCATACCAGTAAAGGCCAGGTGGCATACCAGTAAAGGCTGGGTCTTACTTTGCCCTTTGGATAGTGAGTAGAAGCAAATTCAAGTCAAATTGCTTTTCTATGGAGCCCTTTGTCCAGACACACTTTAACTACACTCAAACAAAACAGGAAAAGGTAAACTATAATGCCATTGTTATCAATTATAGGGTGGTTTGTAGAAGGTAGGGTAGAGTGTCCTATGAGGAAAGGCAGCTAATCACTGGAGAGCATTGCATGTCTATTAGAAGTTGGTGGGGGTGGGGGTTGTGTATGGTACAGGAGCAAATCCTAATATGTGTGAAGTATGTCCCCTGACAGACTAGATAAATATATGAAAGGCTAGCCCTTACAGGAAATCAAAGAGCTTCCAACAAGACAGTTTTTTGGTTTTGTTTTGTTTTTTGGAGGGGTGGGCCTTCCATGAATAGTCAAAAATTAGAGATAGAGTGCTTCATCTATTTTACAAACAATTGCAGAAGGAAGATGAAGCTTTGAACAACATAGGATCTAAGGGCCAAGGACCCAGTAACAACTCTCTTTATTTTGCAGCAGAGATATTAACTGTGTGTGGTTTTATTTTTAAGAATAGAAACAATGAGATCAAGCTGGTGTCTTGAGGTCACTCTGAGGGAGTAGGGAACACAAAGAGAATTTTAAACATCAAAGGAAGCAAGATGGAGAAACTAAATTTTTCCTTAAAATTAAGACAGACAGGAATACCTTGTGTCGGCACTACCTCTCTAAATTGTGTTGATTAATGTATGGGGGGGGGAAGAAATGGGTTTAAATATAAGAAAGAGAGCCATCACTAGTTACAGATGATAATATCATGTCAAGAAAACTCAATACAATCAACAAACTTGCGATAGAAAATTATTTGAAGTAATAAGAGAGTTCAGCAAGATATCCAGATAGATTGATCTAGAAAAATCGATTCAAGTTTTTCATTTCAGTAGAGGCTTACTCAGAATAACATTTAAAATGTTATTACTTAAAATAACAATAAATACTAGAAAGCATCTTGGCTTTAACTAAATAAAAAATGTTCACATCATCTGTGAGGAAAACTTTGAGACTTTAATAAAGAACATAAAATATAATTATTTTAATAAATAAAGACATTCTGCACTCCTAGGTAAGCTGTCTTGATATAATAAAAATGACTATTTTTCTAATGTTGATTTAAATTCAATGAAATGCAATAAAAATCCTAGTTCCAGTTTTTCCAAAGAAATTCATTAAACTTAATCTAAAATTTATATAGCAGAATAAAAGTGAATAAAGAATCAAATCAATCTAAAAATTCAAGAACTTTTAAAATCAGATATTAAGATATCCTGCTATTTGGAACCATGTTTTTTGTTTGTTTGTTTGTTTGTTTGTTTGTTAAAGTGATTGAATATCAGCAATTTCATTGGATTGACAGTACAAAAGAAACTCATAGTTTTTCTTAAGAAACTAATATTGATTAGGCAAAAAGATAAATAAAGTAGAGAAATAGAATGTAAAACCTGACTTGCATACCTAATAGAAACAAAACGATAAGGAAGACATTACCATCTGGGCACACTAGAAAATTTCCTGTAATGCTAGCATGCTGGAGGCTGAGGCAGGAGGGTGTTTGAGACCAGCTGGGCTACATAAGAGGACCTTGCAAACAGAAGGGATGGGGAGTGAGGGAGGGAGGGAGGGAAGAAGGGAGGGAGGGAGGGAAGAAGGAAGGGAGGGAAAGAGAGGATGAAGAGAAAACAAAGAAAGAAAAAGAAAAGAAAGTTAAATTACATATCAATAAAGGCTATTTTGGTTAGTAAAAGAGAAGAAATTATATGAGAACTATTTTTCTTTCTATGTTTAGAAAAAAATAAAACCAACGAGCATTGTATACAAAGGTTGATAAAAACTGGGCTGGAAATTTCAACATGAAAAGCAAAACTATTGAGTTTATAGACCAACAAGAGAGGGCTACCTTTATGAATGTGGAGTGGCTGGAATAAATATAGTACATACCTAGGCAAAAACTGTAATTTTATTATATCAAAATTAAGAACATTTGCTTATTGAACAACTTAGCTAAAGTCAAGCATGTGCCAAGTAGAAAAATAATGTATGATGTTTACAGCAGGGCTCACTGCCAAACGTGTCAGCACGAATCCTAGTTGAAAGAAAGCTCGTGGCAACTCAAAACAGGAAACAAACAATATGAACAAGAAAAATTTTAATCTGGAATATTCATAGAGCTAATAAGCATAGGAACAATTCAGTACTTGGAGATCAGGAGGTCACATCTGCAGTCCGTACACTTAAGACCACTTACATTGGAAAACTATAGAGAGCTAAGCTTTGCTGAAAGACTTTGGAGATGGAGCAGTAGACTGCATACCTGGCAGGGATCTCTTAGATGGTGCACTCATTTCAGAGAGCATTCTAGTTTTACTTCATCAAAGCAAGAAACACATGGTCTGGTACTCTAAAACCAGTGACTCTACTCCCTGGCTCATACGCTAAAGTTATTCTCACAGACTGAAGAGAATGTCAGCAAACATGTTTCCCCCTGCATCACACACTCTCTTCTGTTTTTGTTTTTGTTTTTTGGTTTTGGTTTTTTTTTTTTTTTATTTTAACAACAGCAAAGAGCAAGATGCAACCTGGGTGTTAGGTAACATGATGAGATGCACATTAGTTGAATATAATGTGGAATCTTGAAGAAATGTGTGCTGATACTAAGAACACCCCACAAGGATGGCTACTATTTTAAAAGTAACAAAATCTAACAAGTGTTGGTGAGGGTGTGAAGAAATTGTCACCTTTGTGAACTGTTACTCAGACTAAGAAATGAAGCAACTATTATAGAAAATAACATGGTAATTTCTCAAAAATTAAAATAAATGCACCCCACCATGCAGTAATTCCATTATATATATAATGTATGTATTATGCATGGATTCAAAATATATATATATGTATGTATAAAATAAGTGCAAACAGGGACTTGAAGTCATATTTGTGTAGCCATTTTATGATATCATTGTAACAGCCAAAATGTAGAAGAACCCCAGTATTCCTTAATGACTGGATGAATGAACTGTGCTGCAGATACACATGGAATACTAGTTAATCATTATGTTGGGAATATGGAAGATGGTTCAGTAGATAAAGTTACTACCATGCAAGTGTGATAATTTGAGTTTGGATTCCCAGAATACACATAAAATCTGAGAACATCAATGGAATGTCTGTAAGTTATTATGGAATTGCTGGCCAGTTATTCTAGCTAAAATGTCAAGCTCTGGTTCAGTGAAAGCCTTTGTTCAAAAAATATATGGTGGAGTAGGGTAGAAGATGGCACCCATGTTGGAATATATAACTAAACTTCCATCAGCCATAAATGAAATCATTATTTGCTGGAAATGGATAGAACTGAAGATCATTGTGTTTAGTTAAATAAACCAGTCTAAAACAAAATATTGCGTGTTTTCTGCTGCATATAGGTAGGAAGAAAGGCATACAATTTAAAGGTAAGTTCTAGCAAAAGGAAAAGAATAAGGAGTAGAAAGGATAATAAGTGGTGATGGGCTATCATGGTCAAAGCATGCATGTCATAATGAATTCTACCCCTCTGCACAATTAAAATACACCCAAGAAAAGGACATTTCCAGGGAAAACAAGTGAAGATCATAAACTAATAATGACTGTCCCAAAAGCAAATGCAAAGGAGACCCCTTCAACCTGATGGGAGAGACCCTAAACAATAATGGAATGTGGTTCTGATACATCACAGACCATATGTGAACCTTGGACACCATGCCAAGTAAATGGGGTCAGACACAAAAAATAAATATTATGTAATGCATCACATATAAACTATACAAGAAAAGGAACGTGAGAGACACAGAATATAAGAGCTAGATTACCAGAGCCAGAGAGAAGAATTGAACTGACATGGCTAACGATTGAAGAGTTTCTATCTGGGGATTTGCTTGACACCATCATGGCCTCGATGACTATGTTGGATCACAGCATGTCTGCAAATTAAAATGTTCTGAAAATAGATCATGGATAACGCTTCTGCAATTGAGATGGTATTCACATCACTGATGTGTGCCTTTCAAATGGCTTGCATGGTAAAGTCCATGCTAAGTCTATTTTACAAAAAAAAAAAAAAAATTCTTGCATACACCAGTTGTAGTCACTTGAATATATATGCCAGTGATATGCTTTGGATTGGCTGCCTGTGAGATGAGACTGTTACAACATGGGAAGGGGCATTTGTTTAAAAGGATGTGGATGGTAACACAAACTAGAGCTATATAGGCTATGAAAGAAGAAGCAGGGTGAACTGGACTGCGTGCCTGAGTTTTGGATAAGAACTGAACTAACCCTAAACAACACAGTTAGCAAGAGAACTGCTCTATTTGTCTAAGCAAAGTGCCTGTGTCCTAGCAGACAATAGGATTGCACTGTGCTGTCTCAGAATAAGATGCTTAATTCCGAAAGGAAGACAAATGAAAATGTATCCCTGAGGCTAGAAAAATTAACACTTTTACTGGGCTCCATCAGCACTCTCATGTTAATTAATTTATTCCTTCTTTGAATTTTTATCACACTCTTTATTCACAATACTGTAATTATTAAAGATGCCCCCAAATTCTTTGCTATTCCACCTACTGATAGGAGAAGTTGACTTCCATTCCTTTTGAATAAGACTGAGTAATGATAGCTTTGACCAAAGTGGCCCAAGTCAGGCAAAATGCCCAACAAGGCTTGATCCTTTCTCAGGAATGTTTGACTCTGCTGCCTCCCAGACTGTGGCTGGGAATTTGGCTACTGGAGAAGTTGTAAGCAGGAGTTCCAGGTGACTGGTTGAGTCACCCTTAATCACAGTAGTCATGCTTTGGCATAAGACAGCTGAGACAAGACACCAGCCAAGAATTAACAAGTGAAGTCTAGTGTCTGAACATCTAACCACAAAGCAGTCAGTTAGGAGCCCCAAACCTGTTGTTTTCCAGTAAGTGGTAACTGTCAACACAGCAGTCACCAACATGGCGGCTGTCATAATTCACAGTGCAATTGCTGACACTGCTGTTCACTGTTGCTTCTGCAAGTAATCCTGCTTATCCTCTGACATCCCATTCCAGGACCCCTAGAGGATGCCTGAGGCCTCAGATGGTACATCTGATATGCGTGATATCCCTGTTCAGTGTACCTGTGCATCTGCTAACCAAGACAGCTGCTAAGTGACTGACAAGCTAGCAGTGTGTACAGAATGGGTTCTCAGTTCAAAGAGAGGATGCATGTTGCAAGTGAGATGGGGCAGGATACCAAGATGTCAGTCACCACGATGCTCACAGTGGCACGCTATGCAAGAAGTAACTTCTGTGATTTTCAATTGCTGTTTTCTGACTATGGTGGCCACAGTCACTCTAAGCTTTGTAAAGTTGAACTGCATTTGTAGGGGGCTACATTACAACACATAATGTGTATCTGTGTGGGAGAATGCTACTGCTACCTTAAACTCTGGCTATGCAATGGTATCATTTGTCTGTACCAGAAACATGCAAAAGTCTCTCTATACTTCTGTTCTACCACTTTAGAGCATTTCTGTTTGCATTTGTTATTAATTGCTCATACATATGTTGCACATAAGTTGCATTAACATTTACATTTATCTGTTCTCACTTACACATACACAGATAAATGACCTTATGTCTGACAACTAACGAAATATCTTGGATATAGATCTATATCATCATTTTAGAGCAGCCTTGTTCTTCTCATGGCCAGAAAAGCTAGGATGTAACTGCTCACTGTCATTTGGCTATTTTTAGTCATTTGCAAATGGTCACAATGGATAACTTTGTAGTTTTGTCCTGTGCTCAAGGCTGTGCACATAGATATGATGATATATTGCAACTTGCTCCTCTAAGTATTTGAACTTATTCACATGTCACTAAGAGTGGAGAAGGTACTAGCAGGGTGTGCTATCAAGCATTGTGCTTTATACAAATCTTATCATTTAAATCTCTGAATTACTCTGATTTGCATATCAATACTATTTATGGTTTTTGTCTATTTCCCAGTGAAATGTCACCTATGTTTAACAACTTGCAGGCAATCTTTACATATCAACTAATCCTTTGTCAAAATAGGTACATTCTTTAAATTTTTTTCTTAACATTATCAATATTCCCTTTTCATTAATCTAAATTAAATATTTTAATACCTTGAATTATTTGTTTATACTTCCTAGCCTTCTCTATACCATGACTTGTTCTTTTTCATTTTAATTAAATTTTTCTTAAGATAAGGGCTTACCCTACAGCCTGGATGGCAATGTCCCTACTTTAGCCTCCAAGTGTGAGCAACCCTACATTATTTGATTTGTTCATTAAATTCTACATTCTCCTTGGTAACAGAGTCAAATATTACATGTAAGCATATTTAAATAACATATAGTTGATGCACAGTGAAACAACTCAGTACAGACAGTTAAATACATATACACATACTAAGTGTCAGGCTTAGATACTTTAATATGTGAACACACCGCAACACCTCTCTCACCCACCTCACTAATCATTACATTATAAAGTCCACCCAAATCACATCATAAAAATCACTTTAAAATACTTAAGATACTTAATACTGAGTTTGTTACACGCCCTAAAAGTCTCACATATTGTCATCCACATAATACATGCTCTTAACAGTTCCCAATAACTGTCTAATAGTAAGCCCAACGTGCCTTCTGAGAGTCAAGGTACTCTCTTAACAGAATCCTCTGTAAAGTCAAACCCATGTCATTTTCACTACACAGTGGCATAGAATAAAAATTTCTATTGTAAGAGTGGGAACAGGAGACTAACAATGAAGGATCAAAACAAAGCAAGGCAAAAACTCGTCAGGGCAAACACAAACTTTAAACGGCCATATCTGGAGTCAAAGTTGGAGTTCATGGTGGAATCAGCTGGACTAGGGTAGCGTTGGCATTCCTGTCCCTCTACCTTTGCTTCCTAAAGCACATGTGTCCCCTCTCTTTGGTAGCTCCTCTCCCTCCTTAGCAGTGTCATCTCAGACTAGATGGCAGTCGAACTAAGGAAGGAATTTTCACATATTGATGCTGTGGATGTAACTCCTGCAGCCACTACACCTTGCTGACTAAATCTGAGAAAACTTTCCTAGGCAGTTGTTTTCAGGTAGGGAAAACCAAACTTGGGTGCATTCCCAGTTGAGTCTCTGTCCTTTCAAATGAATTTGCATTTTCATAAGTTGGGGGCTTTGATGGGTATCCTGTACTGACCCCCTGACTCAGCATGAATGCTATCTTAGCTTGAATTTTTGCTGCCAAGCATGTTAGTCCATTACTTGTAAATTCAGCCTCACTAAAGTTCTCAGCACAATGGCAGAATGAAGCTGGTTTCTTTGCCAGACTGCAATGTGAATGATCTCCAGTCTGGTTTCTGATAGGGTCCCTGTTCTCTCCTCTGAAATGTCATGAACTGGGAACCTCCATCATCCACGATTTTCTCAGCATTTGGTCTTCTAAGATCCCACCAGCCCATCACACTTGTTTGCAGCATTCTGGGACTTCTTTACTCTGTCTCTTTAGAACTTCTATATTTCCTTCTAAAGTCAGTTCAAGAGACTAGTGAACCACATAGTCAGCCCCACTTCACAGTACCAAGTTTCTATATTGGTTGCTTTCTCGTTGTGTCAAAATAAGACAAGAAATAAGAAATGAAGGGTTTATTTTGGCTCACAGTTTTCAGGAGCAATCCATCATGGGGCAGAAGCATGGGGCTCAGTCAGATCACATTGCATCTCAGTCGGGATGAAACTGTAGAAAGTTAAACTGCAGATATGTGGGGCTTGGGCTGCCACATTACAACAAACTGGTACATCAGCCCATTGTCTCCTTTGTATTTCATCTGGCACACCAGCCCATGGGATGGTGTTATCTACATTCATGGTAGATCTGCCCTCCTCAGTTAAACTTTTCTAGAAACATCTTCATAGCCATTTCCAGAGGTGTGTTTCTACGGTGACCTGAAATCTGGTCCAGTTGACAATAAGGAATAGTTATCACATGCCTTTGAAGTCGCTTAATCTCCGCATTTTGTCACCATGTTGGAAAGCTAGAATAACACACGTATGTTATGAATACTTTGTTCTAATCTGTCATTTCATTCTTCTTCTTTCTCTTTTTTAACAAAAGTGTAGAGGTTTTCTAAAGGAGAAATCTGTTGAGCTCTGCTGTGCACATGTATGTGTATAACCAACACACACCACACACACTGTCACACTTCCACAAGGCTTCGAGTTCCTTTTTTTTTTTTTTGAGTTTCTAGGAACAGGGTTTCCTGTTAGCCTGCTGTATGGAACTCACCTTAGTCAGTGGCCTTGAATCGAAACGCTGCTGCCTCCAGTGGGATAAGCTGCGCACACCGTTTCTGGATTTTAGAATTTTGCTGTTGTTCTTGACAGTTCTGTACAATCATTGTTTTTGTTAATGAAAATTAAGCCACGACATTAAAACTGAAGTGAACAAAATATTTGTTATAACAAATCAACATATTTAAAATTCATTTAAATGAGCTCTGTTCATTCTAGCTCCACCTAAGCCACAGGTGTTTCCATGTTTGAGATTAGGCAGGAATGTTCAAAAGGAGAATATTTTCCTAAGATCTTCACTAAAAGCTTCTTGCCAGAGAGGCTGAGAGCAGAAAATCTTAACACTAATATGTCAGTACCATTGCCAAGTGAAGAGTAGTCAGGTAGAACAAATCTCAAAAATATCACAACAGTTAAAATTATCTTTACTAAACATATAATCAGTTATGCAATGACATATGTTTGTGAACAAGGTATATGTATCTTTTGTGTAAAGATCTCTTATTTGGCATGGGGGGTTACTGGGGAAGGGGGTACTAATAATGTATTCAAATGGCTTATTCAGATCACACAGTGGTGAATCAAGGAAGTGAGCCAGAAACAGCTGCCAGCAACCATGGTGAACACCCACAGCACCAGGTTGATATGGGCAGCCATTAATCGTTGCATCCATCAGGTTTCTAAAGCTGTGGTATTTCTGCCACCTTCCCCCTGAGAGTCCTGCCTTCTGGTACATGCTTCAAGAACACATTCTCAGAACCTCCCTCTGCCAGGAAGACTTGGCCCATCTCAGGCATATCAATTGAAGCTCTCGGGGAAACTTTTGAGTCTTTTTTTTTTTTTTTAAGAAAGAAAAACACTTAGGCACAACTGAAAAAAAAAAAGAAGAAGATGAAAGAAAGAAATCAGAAACCTTAAATTCTGTTCTGAGATCTGGGCTTGTGCCAGATTGGTGGGAACAACTTGCAAATTCTTCCTCAGAAGCTTCTGGTCTGCAGTGACTCAGCTCTCTGTAGGATGCATCAATAAAGTACTCCTTGTTTGAGAGGAGTCACAGAGTCCTTGAATTCTGCCGATTCAGTACAAGAAAGATGTGCTTGCAGCCAGAAGAGATGACCACATACCTCCTGTGCTTTAGTATATCTTAACTCCTCTAAGAATGACAGCTAGGGTTGGATTCCTCACTCCTGAATGTGTTTGCCCCAAAGTCTTTGAACAAAAACAGTTACTTAGGGCGAAATACATAATTAAAAAATGTCAGATCACTAGGTGGTCTTTTCTTAATAAATCTGTATCTGTTTTAAGATGTGACTATAACACTCACTCCAAGAAATAAAAACATAAAGTCATCTCAGCTGTGCTAATAGAATGGGTGCAAACAAAGCCAAAACATTACCTGTCTTGTCCCCCTTAAAGTGTTGCTTTCTGAGCTCTGGCTGATGAAGTCAGTCAGAACTTGATAGTGTGGGAGGAAACACAGGCACCCGTCATATACTAAAATCTGTGGATTCTAAAGTCCCTGACATGAGCCTCAGGGTTTCCTGCATACTAAGCAAGTGTTTCACCACTTAACTATACCTGAACCCTTGATTTCTTTTTCAAATCAGTGAGAAGATACCATTAGTAACTGATGGTGAGTTTCTATGGGATGAGAGATCATCTACACTGGCAGAGTAAAAACCAATGTGTATTTGTTTCACCATTAAACCAACAAAACAATGAGAAACCCATAAAAATCAATTTTATTAAAGGTCTGGAAATTAAGCATATTTAATTGAAGAAGAGTAGTTTTGAACTGCTGACCCTTAGTAAGGGCTTTGGGTTCTCATGGCTTGTCCATTGGAGCCCATTACCCATGGCAGACATAAGCATGATTTGGAACTTTCCCAAAATTTTCATCTCCAGATCAACAGCACAGTTTGACCCGACTTGGAGGGTCTGCTGCCTGAAAATCTCTGGCTACATAGCCTCTGCCACAGGGCAGCCCTCCAAAATTGTGCAGCCTCACAGCTACATCAGACTATGTCACTGTTTGGGCCAAATCAGTACTTGGCTAAAAGTTTCAAAGGAAAATTTGCTGGCTTTTCATGTACCTGAAGACATAAAGGGCCATACATATAGACAGAGTTATGCACATTCTTTGCAGACAGAAGATCCCAGTCTCCCATCTCTGGCTGGCCTTGAGGTTCTGTATAAGAATGAAGTGTGAAGTGAAGGCTAAGGCAGAGCTGAGGGACTTCGGTATCAAGTACTTGCCCCGACTCACACAGAGTCCCCCACTACAGAGTATAAAATTTAGTGGTTTGAGAGAGGCAAGGAAATTTCTGATCAATCTTTATCTGACCACTGTTCAAACTAAACAAGTGTTTGGTGAATTTGCATTATAGAACTACAGACTTTCCAGAGTAAGCTAAAGACTTTGACTGAACCAACAGCAGTAAAGACAGTCCTCAGGGAGCAGGATTGATATCCAGAGTTGCTATCCTGCATTGTCTAAACTATTCAACATTCTATAAAATACCATAAGCTATAGAGAAAAGTAAGGTTCATATTAAGGAAAAACTCAATAATGAGCAAATATTTTACATCAGTTATTATACATGCTATGTAAGAATCAATGGGAGTTTTATCTAAAGAGCTAAAGTTGTTTAGTACCTAAAACACAGTATAATAAACTGTAGTAGTAGAATAAAAAACAAGCACTGAGCACTGAACATAGATCCACTCCAGAGGTTTGTGACTGCCTCCTCTAACCCAGAAGCCTGTTCTATATAACCAAATAGCCACATGCAGCCCAGACCAATATGAGCCAGGACAAGCCAGTCCATCCACCCAACACCACTTGTAACCTCTCCCCTCAGGACCCAACTGCCAAACCACTACATGCTGGGCCCAACATAATTCAGACCAGGTAAGACAGTCAGTTGTCCCTGACCATTTGTGACTGTCTACCCTGCCCAGGAGCCTTCTCTGGCCACATTGCCACAGCGTGGACTCAAACAGTCAGTCCTTCCATCCTGACCGCCGGCATCCGTTTCCTCACACAGTGAGCCTTCTTCAGCTGAACACCCACAACTGGTCCAATTTGGTGAGGAGCTAGTAATTCAGTCTTCTCACTTGATTCATGCTCCCAGCACCTCTCCCCTCCCCCCCAGCAGCCCCGAGTGCCACCCACTTGTAGCCTTCTGGTGGGCTGGAAACATACAGCAAAAGATCCAATCTACAACCTAACTCCAGATGTCCAGGTTTCATCAGAAAAGCATAAGCAATATGAAAAACTAAGATGACATGCATCCCTCAAAAAGCATAGATCTCATAGCAGTAGTGGTCACCATGGAGAATGGTTGAGGGGAAATTCAAGACTTAGAATGTTTATTTATAAGCATGTTCCAAAAGGTCAAGGAATTTAAAGATGACACAAATATCTGAATGAACTAAGAAAGGACAAGAATAAATTAATTGAAACAAAGACAATACAAATAACTGAGTATAAAGTTTAGAAGAATTCAAGATATGAAAGGGGAATTCAATTAAAGGGATAGAAACAATGAAAAAAAAATCCAAACTGAAATAAAACTAGAAATTAAATGTTCATTTAGACAAAAATCTCACTGAAAAGCCTCTGAATCAAAGGGACCACATGGAAGACACAATGCAGAGCTTGAAGACAAGGAAAAGGAATTACATCATTCATTCAAAAAAAATGAATTCTTTAACACAAATAGAGCAACTACAGAATGCTAAATCTATAAGTTACAGGGAGGAGAATTCCAGATCAAAGGCAGAGAAAACATTTTGAATAAAACCATAAAAGAAAATTCCCCAAATCTCAAAAAGGATATGCTCATACAGATTCAAGTGGCTTATAAAGATACAAGAAATGCTCATACAGATACAAGAGGCTTATACAGACATAGGAAATGCTCATACAGATAGAAGAGGCTTACAGAACAACAGTATACTGGACCAGGATGGACATTCCCCACAAAACATCACAGTTAAGACACTGAAAACACAAGATAAGGAAAGGACATTGGAAACACTGAGAAAAAGGCCACATCACCTATAACGTCAGTGCTGTTAGAATAACCACAGATTACTTGATTAAAAGGTTTAAAGCCTGAAGGATTTAAAGAGATACATTCCAAGCCTGAAAGGTCACAGCTGCCAAGTCAGAGTATTATACTCAGCAAAGCCTCTGTGTACTTTCTGTAGTTTCTATTGCAATTGGTATCTAACTATATTCTCCTATGGTCATATAAAAATCAGAATGGTTTTTTTTTTCAATTTTCTTATATTTGCTGAGATGTATTCTGTATTTCCTTGTGGTTGATTTTAGAGAAAGTTCCATGGGATGCCGAGAAGAATGTGTATTCTTCGGTGTTTGGGTGGAATATTCTGTAGACATCTGTTCTATCCATGTGGTTCATATCATTTAATGCTAGTATCCTCCTGTTTATTTCTTGTCCAGATGACCACTAAATTTATATAATTTAAAAGAAAATGATGGGTTTCTAGATTCATGTAACCTACAAAATCAAACCAAAATGAAATAAATAATTTAAATAGGCCTATAACCAACAGTAAGTTTGAAACAATAATAAAATATCTCTCAACCCAAACCTCCAGGATCAAATGGATTCACTTCAGAATTCTACCAGATTTTCAAATAAGAACATTCACCAATGTTACTCTAATTATGCCCAAAATAGACATGGAAGGAATGATTGTAAACTCTTTTATTACAAAGCCAGTATTACCCTGACACAAAGCTCACAAACGCCAACAAAATATCATTCATCATAGTGAAGTTGGCTTTACTCCAATACTGGAGAGATGGTTCAACACATGTAAATTAATAAATATAATTTGTCTCAAAACACAATAATAGAAATTACATGACCATCTCATTAGATGTAGAAAAGGCCATTGACGAAATCCAACATCCATTCATGATAAAAGCCATGGGGAAGAAAGGATCCTAGTTCATATAATAAATGCTATATATCGCAAACCTAAGTCAACATCATAAAGTGGAAAAAAAATTAAAAGCATTCCCACTAAGATAAAGGACAAGAAAAGGCTATCTACTCTTATTATAATATTGTGCTTGATTATCAGCTAGAGCAATAAAAGAAGAGAAAGAAACAAAGGAGTATAATTTAAGTAAGAAAAGAAGTTAAAGTATCCCTTGTTGCATATGGCATGGTCCTATACATAAGAACCCTAAAGACTTTCACTAAAACAAAACAAAACCAAACAACAAAACTCTTGGGGTGGATAAACTAAGAAAAGTAGAAGGATTCAAAATTAACCTATACAAATCATTAGCCTTTTTATATACCAGTGAAAAGCATACTGAAAAAGAAATTGGGTCAAGAACCTCACTCACAGTAACCACAAAAAGTGAAATCAACTGTCAATCAACTGAGCCAAGGAAATGAAGGATCTCTCCAACAAAAACCTTTAAGACACTGAATAATTGAAGAAAACACTAGAAAGTGAAGAGAAGTCCCACTTTTGGGGAGCAAAAGAATCATTGTGAAAATAGTCAAACTAACCAAATGTAATCTACTGATTCAACCAATCCTAGTCAAGATCCTAGGGCCACTCCTCACAGACACAGAAAACACAATCTTAAAATTAGTGTGGGAGATCTTTCCCTCTTCTGAGATCTCCTTCAGTTTCTTTCTTCACAGATTTGAAGTTTTTTTTAATTGTATATTTTATTTACATTTCGGATGTAATCCCTTTCCCCCCCACACCCAGGAACCCCCTTTCCCATCCCCCACCTCCTGCTTCTATGAGGATATGCCTCAACCCATTCTCCCGTTCTCACCTCCCCACCCACGATTTCCCCCACACTGGGGCATCCAGCCTTCACTGGACCAAGGACTTCCTCACCCACCTGTGCCTGACACTGTCATCCTCCCCTACAAACACAGCTAGAGCCATGGCCCCTCCCTGTGTGCTCCCAGGCTGGTGATTTAGGCCCTGGGAACTCTGGTTGGTTGGTATTGTTGCTCTCCTCATGGGACTGAAAACCCTTTAGTCTTCACTCTAAATCCTCCATTGGGAACCCCATGATCACTCAAAGGCTAGCTGTGAGCCCCCACCTCTGTATATTTCAGGCTCTGGCAGACCTCTAAGGAGACAGCTGTATCAGGCTCCTGTCCGCATGCACTTCTTGGCATCCACATCAGTGTCTACCTTTGGTGAATGCTCAAGGGATGGATACCCAGGTGGAGCAGTCTCTGGACGGCCCCTCCTTCAGTTTCTGTCCCACGCTTTGTCTCCATATTTGCTCCCATGAGCATTTTGTTTCCCCTTCTAAGAAGGGCCAAAGCACCCACACTTTGGTCTTCCTCATTCATGAGCTTCATGTGGTCTGTGAGTTGAATCTTGGATATTAGGAGCTTTGGGGCTAATATCCATTTATCAGTGAGTACATACCATGTGTGTTCTTTTGTGATTGGGTTATTTCACTCAGGATGATATTTTCTAGTTCCATCATTTACATAAGAATTTCTCAAATTCATTGTTTTTAATAGCTGAGTAATATTCCATTGAGTAAATGTACCACATTTTTTTGTATCCATTCCTCTGTTTAAGGAAATCTGGGTTCTTTCCAGCTTCTGGCTATTGTAAATAAAGCTGCTATGAACATAGTGGAGCATGTGTTCTTGTTATATGTTGGAGCATCTTCTGGGTATATGCCCAGGAATAGTATAGCTGGGTCCTCAGGTAATGCTATGTCCAATTTTCTGAGGAACTACCAGACTGATTTACAGAGTGGTTGCACTATCTTGTAATCCCATCAACAATGGAGGAGTGTACCTCTTTCTCCACATCCTCGCCAGCATCTGCTATCACCAGAGTTTTTGATCTTGATCATTCTGACTGGTGTGAGGTGAATCTCAGGGATTTTTGATTTGCATTTCCCTGATGACTAAGGATATTGGACATTCTTTAGGTGCTTCTCGGCCATTAGAGTTTCCTCAGTTGAGAATTCTTTGTTTAGCTCTGTACTCCAATTTTTAAATAGGGTTATTTGATTGTCTAGAGTCTAATTTCTTCAGTTCTTTGTATATATTAGATGTTAGCCCTCTATCGGATGTAGGAATGGTAAAGACCTTTTCCCAATCTGTTGCTTGCTATTTTGTCCTATTGACAGTGTCCTTTGCCTTACATAAGCTTTGCAATTTTATGAGATCGCATTTGTCAATTCTTGCTCTTAGAGCATGAACCATTGGTGTTCTGTTCAGGAACTTTTCCCCTGTGCCTAGGTATTCGAGGGTCTTCCCCACCTTCTCTTCTATTAGTTTCTGTGGGATTTACAGAATTTACCTTTTATGGGAAGGTCTTTTATCCACTTGAACTTGAGCTTTGTACAAGGAGATAAGAATGGATCGATTTGCATTCTTCTACATGCTGACCTCCAGTTGAATCAGCACCATTTATTGGAAATGCTGTCCTTTTTCCACTGGACAGTTTTAACTCCTTTGTCAAAGATCAAGTGACCATAAGTGTGTGAGTTCATTTCCGGGTCTTCAATTCTATTCCATCGATCTTCCTGCCTGTCTCTGTACCAATACCATGCAGGTTTTTTTTTTTTTTTTTTTTTTTTTTTTTTTTTTTTTTTATCACTATTGCTCTGTAGTACAGCTTGAGGTCAGGGATGGTGATTCCCCCAGAAGATCTTTTATTTTTGAGAATAGTTCTCGCTATCCTGGGTTTTTTTTGTTGTTGTTGTTATTCCAAATGAATTTGCAAATTGTTCTTTCTATCTCTATGAAGAATTGATTTGGAATTTTGATGGGGATTGCATTGAATCTGTAGATTGCTTTTTGCAAGATGGCCATTTTTACTATATTAATTCTGCCAATCGATGAGCATGAGAGATCTTTCCATCTTCTGAGTTCTTCTCCCTGATAGAGCTGTCTCCTTCGAGGTCTGCCATAGCCTGACATATACAGAGGCGGATGCTCACAGCTAACATTGAGCTGATCATGGGGTTCCCAATGGAGGAGTTAAAGAGAAGACTGAAGGAGCCGAAGGGGTTTGCAGCCCCATGGGGAAACAATAATACCAACCAACCAGAGCTCCCAGGGTCTAAACCACCAACATGGGAGCACACTCAAAGGGACCCATGATTCCAGCTGTATATTTAGGGGAGGAGGGCCCTGTCGGGCATAGGTGGGAGAAGAGGTCCTTGGTCAAGTGAAGGCCGGATGCCTCAGTGTGGAGGAATTCGAGGGTAGGAAGATGCAAGTGGGTGAATGGGTGGAGGCCCACTCTCATAGAAGCAGGAGTGATGTGATAGGGGATTTCTGGGGGAGGAAATGGGGAAAGGGGATAACATCTGAAATGTAAATAAATAAAATATCCGATAAAAAAATTTAAAAATTAGTGTGAAAGCAGAAAAGACCAAAGACAGCTAAATAAGTTCTGGATAAAACAAACAGTATATTATGTGAGTTATTCCCATTCCTGATTTTAAATTACACTACAGAGTAATAGTAATAAAAACAACATGGTACTGACACACAAAAAAGTGATGAATAGAATAGAATAGAATAGAATAGAATAGAATAGAATAGAATAGAATAGAATAGAATAGAATAGAATATTCACATATAAGTCCAGGTGACTATAACTACTGATTTGTGACCAAAAAAAAAAAGCAAAAAATTATACACTGGAGTAATATAGGGATGGCTCGGTGGTTAAAGGTGATGGCTGCTCTTCCAGAGGACCTAAGTTCAAATCCTAGCAACCATATGGTGGCTCACAATTATCTGTAATGGGATCTGCTACCTGCTTCTGGTGTGTCTAGAGACGGTGTACTCATATATACTCATATACATAAAATAAATAAATCTCTTTTAAAAATATTACACTGGAGAAAAGACAGAATTATTGACAAACAGTGCTGAGAAACTTGGACATCAACATGTAAAAGAATAAAAAGAGATTCCTATATCTCATCCTGCACAAAGCCCAACTCCAAAAGTTCAAAGACCTTAGTGTAAGAATTGGTACCCTGAAACTACCAGAGATAAAATTAAGGTATACCCTTCAAGAGAGAGGTATATGTAAGGATTTTTTTGAATAAGACACCTTAGCACAGATTTAAGACTAACAATCCAAAGATGGATCCCATGAAAGTAAAAAGAGTCTACATAGCAAAGTGTCAATCAAGTAAAGATACAGTCCACAGAACAGGAGAAACTACTGCCATCTTCTCGAAGATTCCTAACTACTATAATACACAAGAAATTAAACAAACAAACAAAACTCCAAGAAAACAAACAACCAAATTTTAAAAGCTGGCTATGAGACTAAACAGAGTTGTCAAAAGAATTAGAAATGATTAGGAAATACTGGAAAATTGCTCAACATCCTTAGATGTCAGAGAAATGTGAATTAAAACTACTTCAAGATTCTGTTTCATGGAAGTCAGAATGGCCAGAGTCCTAAGGATACAAATGGCAGCCAATATTGCCATAGATGAGGTGAAGAGAAACAGTCTGTACACTGCTGTGGGGATTGTAAACTAGGGTAACTACTTTGGAAATCAGTCTGGTGGGTTCCCAAACAATCTAGAAAACCAGCCATACCATCCATAGACCAATACACTAAGGAATTTATATCCTGCTTTCTTGATCATTGCAACTCTATTTACAACTTCTAGGAAATAGAATCAGCCTAAATGTCCAACAACCACCAAAGGGATAAAGAAAACTACAGTACAGAAACACAATGGAATTTTATTGTTCTAGTAAGAAAACCAGGGAAGGGGCTCACAGGGCCCTACCACCGATGACTGAACTATTATCAACTAATAGTTTCTTGGAGAGGGGAAGATATAGTGTCCAGTTGCATACTGTCTGGGAGCCTACCAGACTCTAATAGACAGTTCTAAACCCATGGTCACACAGACAGCCATGGCTAGAACCCTGTGGTCCTGAGCATGGGAAATGGATGTCTGAAGAAGACCTTGCTGGTGAGGGAAGGAAATAAAAGTAGGCAAGGTGGAAAGTTATCAGAATGCATTACCTAAATGATGCTGTCAAAAGCAAAATTTATTTCTAAAGCAAACAAACAACACAAAAGAACAAAATTGTATGACACTTTAATGATGCAGAAAAAGCACGGATTAGGTTTTGTTAACAAAACCAGCTACTAAATGTATGAGACCCATCAAGAAAGTTTCTTAGCCCAATAAATGGATCTGTGGGAAATGGATAATTGTCCTTGACACAGAAAGTTTCCTCCATAAAAGCAGGAACAAAAATGTCTGTTCTTGTGTATCTATTTAAAGCTGGTTGTTCTGATCAATTCAATTAAAGCAAGAAAGGGAAATAAAGGGTGTCTGTATTGGAAAATAATTATAAAGTCTTTATTTGGAGGTGACTATTTCAGGGGAAAAAACTTAAGAAACTCATTAAGAATGTTTAAGAACAACTAAGTTTAGAGTTTACAGATGTAAGGTAAATATAAAAATTACCTGCATCTGTTACCTGCATAAAGTGGTCATGGACACGTGGACATGTGACACATGGGAAAATAGTGTCACTTGTAACCATATTGAGAGTAAGTGTTTGAGAATAAATTTAATGAACTAAATGCAAGACTTAAATACTGAAAACAAAATACTTTTGAGGTAAAGTAATGAAGACCTAAGTAATATGAAAAGACACTTTAGATGTGTGGATTGGCTGACTATTGCCATTTTAAAAAATCTATAGCCCCTTAGTTAATCTACAGACCCATCATAATTGCTGCAAAAATCCCTGTTACTTTCAAGCCAAAATTATCAAGCTTCCCCTTTAAATTTTCCAAGCACAGGACTGCAAAATAGCAGCCAAAACAAGCTTGGAAAGGTTGCAGGGCTCACATTTGACAATCTCACATCTTATTACAATGCCATAACACAACCAACATAAGGATGCACATTTAAATGAGTGGAAAAGAATTGAGGATCCAAAAATAAACCTTTACACTTATGACCAATTGATTTCTGACAAGAATGTCAGGAGAACTTAATAGGAAAAGAATAGTTTATTTGGTTTGATTTTTTTCTCTGTAAATAGTGCTTAGATAACTGCATAGCAACTGGTCAAGATCTAAAATTGTAATCCTTTGTCACATAATGCATGCACATACACATAACAAACTGAATGTAAGCACTAGGACTATAAAACTCTTGAAAACCACCTAGAAGTAAATCTATGGGACTTTAGGTAGGCAATAGATATAACATCAAACCCAAGACTGGCCATAAAAATATATAAATTGGACCTCAGTACAATTTTAAGACTTATTGTGAATAATGTATCAAGCAAGCAAAAGGATCAGAAACTGGTTACAGGTCATTCACATGTCAGACATTTTTCTCTTCCTTGTGACAGAGGGCCTGATAGAGGTTTATTTCCATTCACTGTTTAGAGGGTCTAGTCCATCATGATAGCATACATGACAGCTAGCATGGCTTGACCCTCACAGGAGGAGGTTGCCATGGCTGGTCACATCTCAGTGGCAGGCAGAAGCAAAAGGCTCATATGGCCTATAACTTTCAAATTCCAGCCTCAGTGATTTACCTACTACAAAGGTTCCATGTCCTACTGAAACAGCATCATGAGCTAAGAATACATGAGCCTGTAGAGAGAGAGTTCACATTCAAATCATAACAATGAATCTGACAAGGACTTCACCTAGAATATGCAAAGAAGTCCCACAATTCAAAAATAAAAGAATGAATAATTAAAATAAACTAAAGATCTGATTAGATGTTTTCAGTGGAAATAAATAAGAATAGTTGATAAACACATGAAAAAAATTCCTCTAACAGCTAACCATAAGAAAACATGTGAATAATAGCCAGGGACAGATACCACTTCCCAGTTGCTGGAACATCTCCATTCAGAAGACAAACGATAAATATTTTACCAGTGATATGGAGAAATTATTCTAGAACCTGCATTCTTCCATTGGGAATGCACAATGGTACCGTCATTTTTAGAGACATTTTGGCTGGTCTTCAAGATGTTAACCATAGTTGCCACATCCAACAGCACTACTTCTAGCCACCTGTGGGAAATAGAGTAGTTGTCCCTCAAACACGACTACCCCACAGCCTATGGAGACTGTGGCCAGGTTGTCTCAGATAGCAAGATGAATTTTGCTCCTGTGATCAAGATGGAGAGATGAGCCTGGATTATCTGCTTGGGTCACAGGAGTCTTTATAAAAGTGAGAAAGGAGACTCAAGAGGAGTTCATGCTGCAGAGAAAGGAAGAGAGGATAAGAGTGGCAGAAAATAAGAAACAAACAGTAATGAACCCTTTCCTCTATCAGTTGAGCATCATTGCCCTCGACTCTAGATAAACAACAGCAGCATTGCTTTCAGTAACTGATTACATTATGGCATGCATGCTGTTTGAGCAGTGGGAAGCTAATACGATAACCAAGATAAATGAAAACATGTGTTCTCATAAACACACGTGCTTGTCCTAGTAGTTTCATTCACAATAACCAAAATTAAACACAATGTAAGTGCCCACCAACAGGTAGATAAACAACATACATGACAGTCAAATAAATGAATGTCATCTTCAATAAGAAGAGAAAAGCATTGATACATGACAGGCTGTGTTGTGGATAATCTTTGAAGACAGCAGTGCTAAATGAAAGAAATCAGTTAATGAAGTATAAGAATATACAATGAGAAGATCTTATAGAGTATTGTAGCAATCCTTGAATCATCCTTGAGGACATAACCTTAGGAAAGGGAGAGCAAGTGGTGCAGAATGTGAACCTGTTGCCCAATGTTCAGACACTGGAAACAGTCCTTGATGTAGCCCTGATGTAGACCAATGTAGGTTCATTGGTCCCAAATGTAGGTGATTCAGTCATGAGGGCTCTCACCTTATGAATGGATTAATGTCATCATTGCTAGAGCAGATTAGTTCTCTTGAGACTGAATTTGATACAGTCAAACATATGTTAATAGAAAGAAGCATTCTCAAAGATAACATACTTAAATATTTTTTATCATGGAAAGTATGGATCCCAATTAGCCAAGTCTAAGTTGAATTGTGCATATATAACAGGGTTTACATTTGTGCAGGGAATATGTGTGAATGTATGTATACATGTGTGTATGTAGCTATGTATGTATGTTCACTATCATTTTACAGTATAAAAAGTAAGTCTCACAATAATTCAAGGCTCAGAAACTTGGTGCTTATTAGCATTTTACAAGTCATAGGGAATCATGGCCAGATATGTCTGATTGTAAGGTTTATGGTTTTCCCTAACAAAAGCAGCCAACTTATAGTAGGTGTTCAATAAATATTGATGGACATATGGAAAATCACTGTGGCAGAAGTGGTGAGTATCTACCAAGGATCCAAGTACTCTTGATTTTCCTACCCTCTCTTCAGTTAAGATTGAGGCCATGTGACCTGGGTCTCACGTGGTATAGGCCTCATGTTTTGGCTGCAGGATAAAGATAGACTCTACCAGAATAAGATGTTAATATTGTAAGACAACAATCTTGTTGGTTAAACCACTGTGGTTTTAAGATTTGTCTGTTGCCAATGATTATGAATAATAAGCTATCTGAACCATAAATGTTCAGATATATGATAATAAGTTATTCTGAGCTTTATTAAATATTGAATAGATGCTATGTCACTGCAACTCTTGGACAAGTCAATCAAGGTCAATGCTCTTAGAGATGCCCTCAATCCTTCATCCTTGAACACCTGAGAAGTATGATTTCTTTTTTTTTTATTTAATTCTTTTTTTCTTTACTTATTCACTTTGCATCCCTCTCACTGCCCCCCTCCCAGTCACCCTACCTGCATTCCTTCCTCTGTCTCCCATCCCCCATTCCTCTACTTTTCTCCTATGAGCAGGTGGGGGCCCTACCCTGGCAATTCAAGTGAGAGCTATGATTTCAAGACACATACACATACATGCACGCACACACACACACTCACACACGCACACACACACACAAATCTTTTAATGCTTTCTTGACACTTTTCTAGAACTCTACTTTAGACAAGCATGGCACTTGAACTATCCTCTGTGCTTTAATGTTCATTTAATGGACTTAGTTGGCACTATTTTTGACCCCAGATGTAAATTTCAACAGAACACATTACCCTTCTAGTAATTTTTACATAATAAAATTTTCACAGTCAGCTTAAAGTATAGAAAAGTCATAATTTAGAAGTGCTGCAGAATGCCATTGATCTGATGATCAATTGTGAATGTGATTGAAATTCTAGACTTCTCCCTTTTCTTTCTACTCTGGTCTATGGGGAGTAAGAAATCACCTGTAGGAATGTAGGAACGGGGAGCTGTCTGCTCCCTTGACTTTTTATCCTGCAGGGTACGAGTCTGGGAAGAAACGAAAGAAAGGAGTAAAATGTTCTTTTTAATCTCTGTGTGTCTCTGTCTCTTTCTCAGTGTCTCTCTGTGTCTCCCTCTGTCTCTCTCTCTCCTCCTTCCTTCTCTCTCTCTGTCTCCATGTCTCCTGTTTCTGTCTCTGTCTCTCTCTCTGTCTCTCTTTCTTTCTGTCTCTTCTCCTTCCCTTTCTGTCTCTCTCTGTATCTTCACGTCTCTATCTCTGTCTTTCTGTGTCTCTGTCTCTGTGTCTCTATCTCATGTGTGTGTGTGGGGGTGGGTGGGTGGGTGGGTGGTCAGTTCTTTAGAGAATTCTTTTCACACTTCCATTAACTATAAAACATCTATCTCCTTACTCCTTTCAGAATCCGTCCTTATCCTTTAAACCTAACCCTTTACCTCTGACCTTTTTTGTAGGCTGGACTTGACCTGGACTGAAGTTGGCCCTGTCTTGCTTTCCCATACCTGTCCCATACAGAGCACCTTAACTCTCCTCAGTCTCTGGAAGGATTTAGACCATTTTGGACCAGCAGCTGCCTCGTCTCTGTGTAGAACTACTGGGCTAGCCAATCTCTCACCTTTCAGATTTTTCAGGTCACCCTCTGTTGTGTGAATTGTCTTGGGAGACATGAACGAACACCACTTCACCACAGATAGAATACTCACCACAGACCAAAAAAAAAAAAAAAACAATTCCATCTGAGTGACAAACTTGATGGCTAACCATTGAGTCTAGTGTGGTTACTAACAGGCCCTTGAGTGAATCAAAGGCAGTGGCATGTTGAAGCCTGCACCCTTCGCATAGCTGTAGCCATTTTGTTCCATGCCCACCAGCTATTCCATACCATTGCTGTAATATGCCTGCCAGTCATTAATGTAGAAAAGTAACTTGACTCAGAATAGGGTCATGCTGGCCACATACCCTGTTATGTTCTTAATGTTACGAGGTTTGCTAACCTTAAGAAACCCCACAGCTGTAAGTTTCATATAGGACCCATCAAATTAAAGGTCAGTATGAACTGTTATGTCTAAAATGGCATGAGTCAGGGTTGACACCAGGCAACACTTCCAGCACTTCCATATGAGCTCATTGTGGGTTTTGAGGTTCTAGCCTCTATGAGCTGACACAGAAAAATGTTCGGGGTCATAATCTCAGCCCCAAAATTCTGAGCTATGGCCCTGATGAGTGAGTCTTAGGGTGTGCATTCAATAAATCATCCCTATCTGACTGAGATCAGTGTTTGTGTGGTTTGTGGGGTGACTCCTGGACCCCAATATGTATCACTGAAAAGTGCACCCTGGCATGAGTGACAAGTCATGAAAGCTACATCCCAGTAGCACAGCTTGTAGGCAGATCCACAGAAGAGACTCTTCTTCTCCACAAACTTAGGAGAGGGGGGTAATTTCTGAATCTCTTAACTTCCTGAATCTTGTAAGTTTTCTGAATCTTATGGGCTGCCCCCTTCCATTTAAAAAGGAATATTTCAATTCTAAAAAAATGGTAGACATAAACATTGCCCCAGCTATTTCCCAAATTTTAGGGATATCTTAAGAATTTCTTAAAACTACCCACATAAATTTAAGATAAAGGAGCTATACATTGTTTTAGAGGGAGAGATTAACATTCTTCAGTAGCCTTCTCTAAAAATCTCCATATCTCCTCCTTTCCTCCCCCACTTCCTTCCTTCTTTCTTTATTCTCTTCTTCCCTTTCTCCTTCCATCCCTCCCTCTCTCCTTTCCTTTTTCTGTTATTTTTCTCTTCTTCCTCTCTCTTCTTTCTGCTCTTTCTTCTCTGTTCTTTCTCTCTTATATATATTTAATAAGCAATAGAAATATCCCCAAGTTTTAGAGATATCTTAAGAATTCCTCAAAACTACCTACATGAATTTAAGGTAAAGGAAATATACATTATTTCAGAGTGACAAATTAACATTCTTCAGCAGTCATCTCCAAAAATCCCCCTAAGTTCCTGCTTGTCTCCCTTCTTTCTTTCTTTAGTCTCTTCCTCTTTTCCTCCCTTCATCCCTCCCTCCCCCTCTCTTTCTCTGTCCCTTCCCCTTCTCCCTTCCTTCCTTTTGTTCTTCCTTTCTTTGTGCAGAGGACATCTTGCAAAAGTTGGTTCTCTTCTCCTAATATGCAGGCCCTGGGAGTGGAACTTAGGTCATGGAACTTGGCAGCAGGTGCCTTTACCTGATGAGCCATCTCACCAGCTCCCTACACTTCTGGTAACTTTAAATTAATAAAGAATAAACCAGCAACAACACTAATCATTTGTACAGTGTAAGGGACACAGGAGTCATTGAGTTTTTAAAAATTGTTATCTGCATGAGTATTTTGTCTGTATATATGTCTGAATTATGAAGTTCAAAAGAAGGCATCAGATTCCCCTGGGACTGGAGTTACGAATAGTTGTGAGTCACCATATTGGTGTTGGGAACTGAACATGATCTTCTCATTCCTCTATAAGAGGAATAAGTGTCCTTAACTGCTGAGTCATCTTTTAGACCTGGGTTATATACATTTTAGCATCTCCCTTTTACATATTCTCCAATCCCTTTGAAATCTCTTACCAGAGTGTTACAAATAATATTCTAATGTTCAGCTAAACATACAGGTTGCCACTGAACACAAGTCTAGAAAGTTCAGTGTTTGGGGGAGGGAAAAGAATTGGTTGGTTTTACTTTCATACTATTTGGTTTTAGAAGTTAGTGAGTTTTGCTATAATAATTGCTTAATAAAATTTGCCCTAGAAAAATGTTACAATTCAATTTGTTATTCCTCTCGGGAATGTTTGTATTTTTAAATTTATTACCCAAATAATGGGATATAAATATTTTAAAGCTGATTTTCCTACAAAAGCCTTTCAAGAAATCAAAGGTACAAAAGAGATAATGTTGAACAACTCCCTCAAGACTGTGACTCACTCCAATTTTTATGCAATTGCAATGAGGAAGCAGCTGGCCATAGGCATTGAAATCTTTAACATTATATTAAAAGTATGTCATAATTCAGTAAAGACTCTCATGTTTTCCATCTAAGCTAGCTTCCTCCTGTCACTATTAAAGTCCCTAGACCAATATGTCAAAACTGCCATATTTTTAATAAGCAGTAACATTCTTGTAGAGCAAAGGTATCATTTTAATGTTCCCTTACCACACATGCAATAGGGGCACAACAGATGTTCACAGTGTTTTTCACAGCATTGTCTTACAGCATCTTTGCCTTATGTCCCCCAGGTTGATTCCCTAGGGTAACCCATCAAGAAAAATCTAGGTGTCTAGTCAGTCTGATCCATGGCTTGTCCTAACAAAGATCTGCTCAGCCTATATTCACATGCTGCATTCTTAGCAAAGATAAATTCTTGCTCCCACTTCAAATTTTCTAACTTTGGAAAAAGGGACATAATCCATCTTTTTTACATAGAAGAGAGAGAGATAGAAATGATAAGACTTGAGCACCATTTAGAATAAGAAACAAAATGGCACCCTTTCACTGAAATTTAAGAAATAATTTACTGAATATGGATGCGCCAAAGTGATGTAATGGCCATTACAGAAGCCACAGAGAAAGCTGAAAAACTCCACTTCAGCTCCCTCTTCAAAACTATAAAAAAAAAACCCTCACTGCTTTTTGGGTAACTTACACCCCCACTCCAGTTATGACACCATCTTGGTTTGGTGCCTAAATGTCTTCTCAACCCACACACTGTTGTGGGTGAAACACCAGGCTCTGCCTCCCTGCAGTTTCCACCCCAACATTTTGAAATGACAACAGCAGACAGGGTTTGGTGAGATGGTGTTAAAACTGAACCAAGTCCAAAATTCAGAGTGAAAATGTTTGTCAGACTTCGCAGATAGAGTTGGAGCTTCAGCAACACAGCCTCGGAGGGTGAAGGAGACCTAAGAGTTTGAGTCGGCAAGGATGTAGTCCATCCTTGTTGAAACAGATACTTGCAGGTTCCACAGCCCAGGAGGTGAGGAAGCCAAGTTCTAGAAGCATAAGAGTCCAGAACAAACCTATGTAGTGGGGGATCTTCTCTAATATTATAAGTGTAATTTGCATGTTGGTAAATCCTTCACAATGTTCTATCTCCCTTAGGGATCAAACATGAATGGTTTCCCAATGAGTATTAGAATACTCGGGACTTGTCGGTGACTGATTTGGTATCTTAAGCAAGATTACAGAAGTTAGTCAAGCTGGTTAAACATGGAAGGTGGAAATGGGTGGATTGGAAATATAAGGTCATTCTCATTGTATAACAAGTTCAAGGCCAGCTTGGGATGTGGTAGGTCCAGAAGTAGATTTGAGATGAGTTTTTTAAAATTTCATTAGGAGTTTTGTGATCACTAGGGTTTAGGATCACAGACAGACACAGGGAAATAGAAGAAGGAAAGAAAGAGAGGAAGAGGAGAGGAGAAAGGAAGGGAAGAAGAAATTAAAGAAAAAGAGGGGGGCAATTGGACAGAGGGCAATTTGGTTTGATCCTGTAGGTGAAGTTATCAAGACACTGTGATCACACCTCAGATTTTAATAGGTGAGACAGCTCAAGTTCTGATAATATTGTATCAGCTACCATCAAAGACTACCCCAGGACATAGTTAGGAGGGGTGTGCTCCAGGCCCTTGAACTTTTCCAAACGTGCAGAGAAAGCATGGATGAAGGTATCATTGCAAGAGTGAAGGCCTATGGGTATTGCCAGTCAAGGAAAGGATATAAAATGTTATGAGTTTGGCAGCCACAACATATACTCTAGAAGGACCACAGGATATAATAGGTCTCTAGAGGATGCTTCAGGACAGGATCTTTGTCCACAAGACACTAGAATTTCTGTTTATCTATTTATCAAGTTTCTGAGTTGCTCCTCTCAGCCATGTTGGATGTTATTCCCCTCAGGGCAAATTTAGAGATGTGTGTGTGTGTGTGTGTGTGTGTGTGGAGAGAGAGAGAGAGAGAGAGAGAGAGAGAGAGAGAGAGAGAGAGAGTAGATCAGATGTTTTCCTCAATCACCACTTTACATTTTGAGACAGGGTCTCTTGTTGAAACTTGAAGGTCACCAAGTGGCTTGAATCACAGGAAGCAAGTTCCTGGGACTTTTCTATCTCTGCCTCTCCAAGACTACTTCTGCAAAGTGAATGTTGGAACTCTGAACTTAGATCCTGACACTTGCACATCAAGCATGTTACAGCCTGAGCATCTCCCTGTCTTTCTCTATGTTCCTTTTTCCTCTCCATCATCGCGTTCTAAGCAATCAATGTACTTGCAGCATCTCTAACACAGGTGTGTTATTTCTAAGAGCCTCAGCTTGTATCTCAAGCTTGGTAGGTTTTTCCTGCATGAGCTACTTGTGTTCCTACATAAACACAACGGTTCAAGTATTAGAAAGTACTTAGTCTGAAAAGGGCAATCAAAACAAATTTTGAGAACGTTTTCAATTAAATCAAGCTTATTCACGGGAATAAATCCCTCTGTTATTAACAGAACATACGTGACTCCAAAATTCCATATAAATTCCTTAAGGTTTAATGGCTTGATTGCTTTATTGCAGTTATAACTCATTTTTTAAACTGAAAATATTTTTTCTCATATAATATATTCTAATTATATCTCTCCTTCCTCAACTCCTCCCAGTTTCTCCCAACTCTCCCTTCCCCCCCCCCGTCTACTCCCTTTCTGCCTCCTCATTAGAAAAAAAACAGGCTTCTAAGAGATGCTTAAACATGATAAAATAAAATATAATAAGATGAAGGAAAAATTATCATCTTGAAGTTTGGCATCATAACCCAGTAGGAGAAAAAGAGTCCTAAGAGCAGGCACAAGAGTCAGAGATCCATTCATTCTCATAGTCAGGAATCCCATAAAAATCCTAAGCTAAAAGCTGACATATATACACAGAGGACCTGATGCAGACTCATTTAGACCTATGCTGCTTCGGTCTCTGTGAGAGCGTTTGCACCTTGCTTAGCTGATTCAGAAGGCCTTGTTCTCCTGGTGATGTTCTCCTCCATTCCTTCTGGCTCTTAAAGCCTTTCTACCTCCTCTTCCATAGGATTCCCTGAGCTCTGGAGGGATTTGATGGAGACCCCCAATTTAGACTTTCTTTCCACATAATGTCTGGCTCTCTGCATCTGTTCCCATCTGCTGCAGAAGGAAGCCTCTTCAATGATGACTGAATAAGGCATCTATGAGTATAACAGAATATCATTAGGAATCATTTTATTGATTTTTTTTTAGACCAGTAGTGTTTGGTTTTACTCTAGGTCTCTGGGCTATCTAGCCTCCAGTTCTTCATTACTAAGCAGTGTTGGGTGTGGTTTTTCTCTCGTGTAGTGAGACTTAGATCAAATCAGACATTGGCTACTCTCACAATTTCTGTGCCATCATTTCCTTAGTGGTACCCTGGTGGGATTTTGAAGGAGATTTATATATATATGTATATATATGAGATTATATATATAATCATCTGCAAATAGTGATTCTTTAATGTGTTTCTTTTCAGTTTGTATCTCCTTGATCTCCTTCAGTTGTCTTATTGCTCTAACACTAGGTACAATATTAAAGAGATATGGAAAGAGAGGGCAACCTTGTCTTGTTCCTGATTTTAGTGGAAATGTTTTGCGTTTCTCTCCATTTAGAATAACGTTCACTGTGGGATTGCTGTAAATTCCCTTTATTATCTTAGGTATGTCCCTTATATCCCTAGTCTCTCGAGAAGTTTTACCATACAGAGATGCTGGATTTTGTCAAAGGCCCTTTCTGCCTGGCTACAAGAGATGGACAGTTGAGACTCTCTATCTCCCATTACTTAGAGTCCTCACTAGGATCACCCTTATAGATTCCAGAAGTTCCCACTCCACTAGGTTCCCACACACACCCCAATTCTAGCTGCTCCACCCTGAACTCTTTCCCTCCACCCCATCTTACTCCAACTGATCCCCACCCTGTTCCCATTCCTAGTCTGTTCCTAAAATCTATTCTATTCCCTTCTCCAAGGGAGAACCCTGCATCCCCCCCCCCCAGGCCCCTCCTCTTTACCTAACCTCTCTGGGTCTATGGATTGTAGCTTGATTATCATTTACTTGACAGATAGTATCCCCCTATTAGCAAATAGTTACCATATTTATCTTTCTGGATCTGAGTTACCTCACTCAGAATGATTTTTTTTCTAGTTCTATCCATTTGCCTGCACATTGCATGATGTCATTGTTTCTAAGAGCTAAGTAATACTCCATTGTGTAAATGTACCACATTTTCTTCATTTGTTCTTCACTTGAGAAGCATCTAGATTGTTTCCAGTTTCCAGATATTATGAATAAAGCTGCTATGAACATGTTGAGCATGTGTCCTTGTGGTAAGATACAGCAGTATCCATTGGGTATATGGCCAAGAGTGGTATAGCTGGGTCTTGAGACAGACTGATTCCCAACTTTCTGAGGAACTACCATATTGATTTCCATAATGGCTATACAAGTTTTCACTCCCACCAACAAGTGGAGGAGTCTTCCCCTTGCTCCATATCCTTGTCAGCATGAGTTGTTACTTGTGTTATTGAACTTAGTCATTCTGACAGGTATAAGATGGAATGTCCAAGTAAACTAAGGGACACTCTAGCAGCCTTTGAAAGGCTCATGAACACAGTCAGGAGACAGAGGTCGTCCCTCCTACTTGTGCTTACAGAGCCTTGAGTTGCCCCAATGGCTTCTGGTTGTCAGTAAGCACTGTCTTTAACATAATGCTGTCTCTGTTTTGTTGTTGTTGTTGTTGTTTTATATTGTTGTTTGTTTTTTAATTGCAAAGGATAAATACAGAACTGATTTCATAAAACACAAGACAAAGATACAATCACCAAAAAAATTCAGACTGTGATACCCATCTATCTTAGTTAGAATTTCTATTGCTATAAAAAAACACCATGACCAAAAAGCAAGTTGGGAAGGACAAGTTTTATTTGTCTTATACTTCCACATTTCTGTTCATTACCAAAGGAAGTCAGGTTAGGAACTCAAACAGGGTTGGAACTGAAGTCAGGAACTGATGCAGACAGAGGGTGCTGCCTAATAGCCTGCTTCCTTGGCTTGCTCAGCCTGCTTTTTATTGAACCCAGGACCACCAAACCAGAGATGATCCCACCCACCATGGGCTGGTCCCTCCCCCATTGATCACTGACTGAAAAAATGCCCTATAGCTGGATATCATGAAGGGATCTCCTCAACTTAGCTCCTTCTTTGCTGGTGACTCTAGCTTGTGCCAAGTTCACATATAAACCAGCCAGTTCAATATCTAAACATAATGAAGCACAGGAAAAAAAAAAAAAAAACAATGCCTATACTCACACATCTATCAAAATTAGCTTGAAGAATCAATGGATAAAAACAACAGTTTTTAGCTTTATTAATCTTTTCATAGTACTCAGGATTTATTTTTTAGTTTGGAGCTATCAAAATAAAAGGTGTTTTTTATTCTAACCACAGAAATATAGTTAGAAAAGAAACAACATGTTATTAAATGTCTACTCTAGAGAAATACAAAATAAATAAGACATGGATCTCAGCCTTGGATTCTTATACACTAAGGAAATTAAACACACACTCATGAAATAATTTGAGAGGATGAAAATGTGCAAGTGAAAAATAACGCTGGCAGTAATCCATAGAGGTAAACAAGTCCCAAGCAAAGCAAACAACACACCTGGGAATGACAGCCCTAGTTTGATGCGGGGAACCCAATCAGAAGCTAGCCCCATGTCTCTAAGTGCCAGTCCCAAATTTAAGTAAGTTGACAGGTAGAGCTGGAACATTTTTCCATTTTAAAATCTGAATTTAGTTCTTTCCTCTGCTTATCTGCAAATTACTTTCAGTAAAGTTTATCTTTATGGGAATAGGGCCAAAGATGGAGGGGTGAGAGACGATAGAGTCACATAAGGAATACCAGGAAATTTGACTTAGAAGACCAACATCAGGGTACAGATCTGAGTTTATTTCCCAGCCCATAAGCTAGGTACAGTGTTTGAGCCAATTCCCAAGCCTCAAAATCCTTGGTCAATCGTATCTCACCACACCATGCTCCAAAGAAAGCCTTGCCTAATGAGGTAACTCAGAAGGGGGCAGGTGGGTATCATCACCTGTGAGAATTTCCCTGAAAATGAGGGAAGGGGCTACACCCTGGCCTCCATTCCTTTTAGATCTAATGCCATGTACAGAAGATCAGAACTCTTGAGGAGTTACAGGAGGCTGTGGTGTCTTGCTCTCCATCCCACTGTTTTCCTCCACAAGGTTGACTTCCACATCTTCCATATAGCTTAGTTGCTGAAGAGTTATTTGAAATGATTTCTCTTTCCAAGGTTTTACAGGTACTTTGTAATTATTACTTTGACTTTTATGTTAACCAGTTTTCTATTATTGAAACAAAATGCCAAGGATAACTGGAGATTTCTTATAATCTTTATACATTTTTAGAGTATGTGTGTGTGTGTATGCATGTGCAATAGCATATGTATGGATGTCAGAGGATAACATGTAAGAGTCATTTTTCTCCCACCATCTGGGTCCCAGGAACTCCGCTCATAAGGCTCAAAGGCCCAGATAAGCTCTTAAGCAGAAAAGATTTATTTGGCTCACAGTTTTAAGGGTCCCAGTTCCCGATCAGTCAACCCTATTGCATTGGGCCTTGGGTGAGCCACCAAATAATGGAAGAAATAAGCCTGTGGTGAGACAAAACTACTCACTTCATGATCTGAATGCAAAAACGAGTGAGGAAGAAACTGTTCCTGAGTCCCCAGTAAAGACACTGCCTCCAACAACTCAACTTCCCTCCACTAGGCTTCTTTAAGGTTCTACCATCTCCCAATAGTGTCCTCTGACCAAACTTTTAATGTATCTGAAGAGCTCTTAGGAAACATTCAATATCCAAACTATAGCAACCTGAATTTGCACAACTTCTTATCCTAGAGATGTAATGGAAAATCAAGTAAAGGCAGGAAGTATGAGAAGAGTAGAAGGAATAGATTTTAGAAAGGTGTACTTACATGCCAGGATCAGCAACCTGACACACACAGTTCGTATTGTCTAATCAAGCTTGGAATCCTGAGTGGGTACATACTCTTCACATCTGTTGTTCAAAGACAGGGACCCTTCACCTCTGTCTTTGTGGGGTGAATTGATAGCCCTGGGTGTGAGGAATAACCTGAAACAACTTGGTCACTGGAAAGTTGTCTATAAGTTCAGGTATATAAGCAATGCCATCTGGGAACACCAGATGTACAGCTGGACTCAGTCCTATGAGAGGCTGAGTTAGTGCAAGAAACTGCTCTCAGAGCCTAGGATCCCTTGATCATGGTGAGTTCACTGCCACCTGGGACTTTTGATCTTCTAGGCACCAACTAGAAAATTCTTAGTTTACCATTGTAAAAAATAGGGCACTTTTTGAACTGAGGAGATGTTGGTCATAGATATAAATTTTCAGTTAGACAGGAGAAATACATTCTAATTTATTAAAGAAACAGGGGCTATGAATTTGAGTGGGGACACAGAAGGGGTGGGAGGAGTGATGTAGGTACAGTACACAAATATAAAATTTTAAAAATAAAAGCAGCTGCCATTGTAGAGTCCCACCTCTCTGGTGTTCTTCTCAAGTGTATGGGCCAAGCAACTTCATGGTAACTCCCTCTCATACAAGGAACCAAAATAAATGTTTCCTCCCTAAAGTCGTTCATGTCAGGCATTTCATCACAGCAACTAGAGAGCTAACTACAGCACAGAGCTCTTAAATATTTAGTCCATTCTTCCTCTAGTACATACACTTTAAAGAAGCTGATGTTATGTAGAAGAATCCTTTGACTTATTCAAGCCCTTGAAAATACCTCAAAGTATACACAGATGTGGGGGAAACTTAAGAAAGGTGAGAAATTTGTTCTCTTCTTTTTAAACCTCTCTTATAATCAAACAGAAGAGTTACTGCTTTCTTTGGTGGGGACTGCGTAAACGTGTCTACTCTGAATGTGTTGAACTGACACATCAACCATGAACAGCTGTAGCACCCTGGTGAGTCACTCACTTCAGACACCCAAGCAATGCCATCAACCAAGCCCTCTTTGTTGGTCACCCAGACTTTCCATCCACAATTTGGAAGAGCAGGCTGCTAGTCCACAGTCTCCTTCTCATTAAAACTTCTTTGCTAACATACTGGGTGGGTAATAGACTCTGCCTGTATCAACTGGATCCATCTTCATCCTCACACTGCCTCTCATTTGGTCATCATTTCAAACTTAATGCTTATTTGCTCTACACTCCCTATGGAGAGCACCACCTTTTCCAGCATTATACCTGGCCCATGTGTTCCCTCTTATTCTAACAAGCATGGGCTCTAACATGGTATGCCTGTTGGGCTTTCCTCAGGTCATGACCTCTGGCAGAGTTGCCAAATGATACATGGGCAAATTGCTGATAAATATAAAACAAACCTTCAGAAAGGGAGCTCGCTTTGGGTCTGACATTACATTCCAATGGTTTCAAAGAAACCTACATGCAGATTTCTCAGATTTACAGCTGGTGACCATTTTCTCTCCACCCTCACAGAAGAAAAATGTTCTTAAGAAGATTAAATGCATACTACAATTGAAATAACATGTTTCAAACATGAGGAAACACTCATGTTTAAAAATAGAAATGATCAGCCAAGTTTAAACACAAAGATCTAGAAACCCCAGAGATCCACAGCACGTGTTATTATTCAGTTACAGAGGAACATAAAAGAGTTCATGCCTATCTAATTAATCTAATCTTGGTCCATCCCTGCAGAAATGTTACTTACTATTAGTTTCAAAAACTTCATACTGATACTGAACAATACATACACTGATCCCCCAGCTTAGCAGTCAGTCTTCTGTAGGGTTTCTGCTATAGGAGTAACTCAGTAATACAGTCATTTACAAGTTTTCCTTTGAATATAATTTTAATATCATTTACTATGGCTTCAATATCTTATTTTTCTAAATGCAGTTGGAGCCTGTGGTGGTTTATGGGCTTGGACATTTGAACACTTGCTCTCCAGTTTGTGACCCAGTTTAGGAAGGTTTAGGAGAGACAGTTTTGCGGAGGGAGTAGGTCACTGGGGGAAGGATTTCAGAGATCTCATAGACTCACCCTACTTTCATTTTGCTCTCTTTGCTCTGTGTTTGCAGTTCAAAATGTGATGTCCCAAATTCTGATGCCATTCCTGTTCCTTTCTTATCACATCTCTGCAATGGAATAGACTCTACCCTCTGGATCCTGAAACCAAGGATATAATACAGAAACTGGTTCTAAAGAGTGGTTTGTTAATGTGAATAACCTGATCAAGTTGCTTTTTGGAGGAACTTGGAAGACTTTAGAACTTTGGGCTAAAAAAGCAATTGGATGTTATAGACCGAGCTCAGTGGGAACAGTACCATAGGATCCTGGAAGATAGCAGTGCTGATAGGAAAGTAGACTGCAGAGACACAGCTCATTAGAGTTGAGGGAAAAGCAAAGATTAAAAAAAAAAAAAAAAAATGGGTTAGAGGTCATTCGAAAGAATGTTGCCTTCTGCCTTTGTCCTAAGAACTTGTCTGAAGCTAAATGAAAGTTTAATTTAACTTTTTTGATGAAATTTCTTTAAATTTTTTCAAAACTTATATTTATTCGTTTTATTTTATATTTATTTTGCTTGCATGTATGTATGTACCACATGCATGCTTAGTTCCCATGGAGGTCAGAAGAGAACAATGAATAGAATGAAACTAGAGCTGCAGATAGTTGTGGACCATTATAGGGTGCTAAATCAAATTTGGACCTTCTGCAAGAGCAAGAAGTGCTCTTAAACACTAAACCCTCTCTCAAGACCTTAGTGAGGGAAATTGAAGACTGCATAATACTGTATATGTAGAGTGGGGCACAAAGTAATAGAAAGTGTATAGCTTGGAGAGAAAGAGAGTTCTAGGTAGCTTAATGTGCCCCCAAAGGCTCACACTGAAGTAGAGGCTATAATTGTTAGGAGATTAGCACCATTAAGGAGAGGCCTTCTAGTCTCTTGAATTGGAAAGGTGCTTAGAGTCAAAGACCACACCCAGATACACCTCCAGCTTGTTGAAGAAAACCTAAGAGATTTTCAGAAAGCAACTACAAACCAAATATATAACAAATGTGATTCATGGCAGCTAGGGTCCATCTCAAAGGAGCAAACAAAATTGGCAGTGAAGGATACAAGGTTGAAGGGATAATGGATTGTTCCTCTGAAGCTTCAGAGAGCTGCTGAAGATAGGCAGCATGTGTCCGGGAAGACACCACATGAGCTCCTAAGAGGGCAGGAGGCCCTGAGAGGACATGACATGGACCTGGAAAAGTGAAATCTGGGTTGCAGTGGAGATGTCCCAGAGGTTAGAGATGCCAGAGCTGTAAGACATCTGCCAAACAGAGCTGCATATAGAGTGGAACCCAACCAAGAGAGAGCTGTACGTTGCATGCAGCAAATAAGGAAGGAAAGATCCCTCTAATCACTTTAATCCTGTACACAGGGATACAGAATTTGGAGTTTGCCCTGCTTGGTTTCCATCTTGATTTGGTCCAGTATTGCCCCACTATGCTTTCCTTCCTCCCTTTTGGAATGGGAATATATAATCTATGCCATTGTATGTTGGAAATAGTTTACAGAGGGGTACAGTTAAGAGATTACCTTGATTTCCAGAAGTTATTTTGGAACTTTGACTTTTAAACAGTGTTGAGACTGTTTAAGAGTCATATCGGGACTTGGAAGTTGGATTAAATGCATTTTGCATCTCAATTTGACTACAAGCTTATATAAGACAGGAAGTAGAACACAGTGGTTAGAAGGAGCAATATCCTCCATAGGCTTGGGTATTTTAAACATTTGGTCCTAGTTAGTGGCACTGTTTGGGGAAGTTTAGAAATCATGGCCTTTCTGGAGCAAGACCACTAGCACAGGATTTAAGAGTTCACAGCCTTGGTCTACTGTTAGTTCTCTGTCTTCTTCATGTTTCAGGTTAAAGATGTGATCCCTCAGCTTCTTGCTCCTAATGCTCTGCTTGCTGCCTTGCTACTATGCTTCCCGCCTTGCTACTATGCTTCCCAGGCATGATAGACACTTATCTGTCTCAAAATTTAAGCCAAAATAAACTGTTTCTCACAGATTGCTTTTGATCATGTTTTATTACAGCAACGAAAGTGTAACCAATATAAAGGCTCATTTTGTCATTAAAGTAATTTTTAATGCCCAAAATCATAATGTTGTATTTCTTTCTTCTTTTAGCTTAGCTATTCAGATCCTCATCTCTTTGTACGGCATTCCTCCTCCTACCCCAAGTTCATCATCTCCTTCAATGCCTGGACTCAGGACAATATTTATGCCAACGGTACCTAGTAACTTGAGAACACAGAACATTTTGGTAACTTCTGGATAATTTGGAAATAATGAGGGTCTTGGGTTGTTAAATTCCTTACTCCTATTAGTTCTTCCTTGAGCATTTGATTTTTTTTTCTAACATTGCAATAACATCTGCTGATTCATACTCAGCCATTTAGTGTGCAGACATGAAATCACTTCTTCTGTCTCCATGTAAGAAATGTGAGCTTCTTTGTAATGACTGGCAAGAGGGACATTGCTCCAGGATCTGCTGCCGACTTCCAGTTAGTTTCTTTTTATTCTCTGCTGATAAAACTAACTCTCAAGAAAAATCTAAACATCATTCACAAATTCACAACACTGAAGGTTGTCATGCTGGGAGTTAGCATCGATCTAAACCCATGGTTCTTTACAATGCAGATGTTTGGAGGATGAAAGCAGACAAGTTTTTTCTGGAGATTTATTTCTGTTGTACTTTATGACATGATCATGTAACTCATCAAGCCACACCTTGAAAAGCTTTCCTTGCTCTTCCCTCTCTCAAAATTCTATATGCCCTGAGAGAATAAGCGTCCAAAGAGTAGAAATAATAGGAAGCCAATCCAGGTTATCCACCTGAAGTCCAGGCTACCTCACAAACCATCTGCCTGTCAGACACAGATCCATAAAAAAGATAGCACCAACCTAAGACACATCGTGTCCTGATTAGTAGAACTACCCAGTTGGCCCATGAGTTCATAAGAAATGGAGAAGCCATTGATGATTTAATCTGCCATGTTTTAGGTGTGGTTTGTTATACAGCAATAGCTACCTGATACTCACACACTCTCAAAGGCATGAGGCAATGAGAGACTGTCTTCCCCATGTTTTATTTTTAGCACTGTTTAAGAACATAACTTCTCTTTTCTGATGAGCAGTTTGATGCTCTATAATTACAGATAAAATCACACAAGTATGAGTTCCACTTGTGTCCATGCCCTGGATCACAGAGGAAAGGACTCAGTCACTAACAGTAAATGAATGGTACTTGGGCATCCCCTTTTACAGCCCCTACACATATGGTATCCTTCCTACATTTCACACTATCAGAGGATCACCTTTATATACCCAGTCATCCTCCTCAGCCCAACCCTAGGAACAGCCACAGCTTCTTTTCCCTTCTCCCAAGAGGCTAAGCTCTTTAGGTCTAATTCCTCATCAACTTTCACTGACATTCTTTCCCTCCTTTTGATTGAACCCAGGCAGAGTCTGGTCTCCTGCCATTAGTACCCAGATGGCAAGCTCTCATTAAAATGTCTCAGTGACTCTGGGGGATACTGTCTTAGTTAGGTTTCCATTGCTGTGAAAAGAAGCCATGACCAAGGCAACTCTTATAAAGGACAACATTTAATTGGGGCTGGCTTACAGGTTCAGAGGTTCAGTCAATTATCATTAAGGTGGGAATGTGACAGCATCCAGGTAGACATATCGATGGAGGAGCTGAGAGTTCTACATCTTGTTCCAAAGGCAAACAGGAACAGACTAGCCTCCAGGCAGCTAGGAGAAAGGTCTCTCAAAGCTCACCTCCACCCCCTGTAGTGACACACTTCCTCTAACAATGCCACATCTACTCCAACAAGGCCACACACCCAAATAATGCCATACCGTGGGCCAACCATATTCAAACCACCACAGAAGTCCAAGCCAGCATTTATTTCTGTAAACAGTAGAGTCATTAATGAAAAGCTCTCTCAATACCAGTTGTTGTCCAGTTGCATTCACCAAAATCAATGATATTTCAATCAAATTATCTTTTGTTGCCATTTTAATAGTGGTCACATGATAGAAGAAAAGTCTCATGCAGGATTCATTTTTGCTGCAAAGAAGTTGAGCACATCTGAGCTTGGCAGGAGTAATAGACAGGATTAAATGCACGAAATTTTATAAGAAGTACTGTAAGAATCTTAACCAATGGACAAGAGAGATGACTTGGTTGCTTGAGTGTTTGCCATTACTAGAATGAAGATCTAAGCTCAGCTCTTCAGAATCCATGTCAAAGGCATATGCAGTGGTATCAGCTATAATCCCTGACCTTTGGAATGGGTCTAGAGACTTGCAGACTCCTGGATCTTGCTGTATGGCCTTCCGTGTTGAATCAGTTATCTCCAGGTTCAGTGAAAGACTCTGACTTAACAAAGTAAGGTAATGAGTGACTAAGAAAGATATCTCATATTGACTCTCAACCTCCATCACATGTGCACCCCTACCTGAATATCCACATTCTCACACACTTATGTACACACATATGCCACACACACACACAAAAGAATGCCAACCTTCTTTCAGTCAATAATTCTATGTAACTCCCCACTGTCACATTTAATGTAAGAGGGCCAACATCTGCATCATTCAAAGCAACTGGTTCACAAGGATTATCCATGCTGTTCTTGCCATAGTCTCGTGAACATCTGCAGTGGTATCTTAAAAGGCAGGATGCACTGTGTGGGTGGATAGAGCACCCTGAATCTAAAATAGGACTGCTTCCCAATGTTTCATACCTTCCTCTCCTAGGGTGATCTGTAACTAGAAAGAGGTCATCTTGGAGTTGGAAGTTCAGTTTAAATCACCTGAAGTCTTTTCCTACATGATACCTGCAGACTGTGATGATGAAGCTCCCCCTTAGAACCAGACCTTGGGAGCCACAGCTCTTCCTAGGAAACAAGCACTGACTAGCTGCAATTGTCTCTATGGGATGAGCATGGAATTGTTACTCTAAACACTTGAGTTAGCTCTGTTCTCAGAGGCAAGAACTGGAGGGTGAATCTTAAATAAGTGAAGAAGCAAATTGGGGTGAATATGAGACAGCTAATGAGAAGTCCCAAACCCTGATGGAACCGCTGTCTCTAGTGCCCTCAGCTCAGGCTGCTTCCTGCCTTCTATATCCTCACTACTTCACAGTGCTCACAGGCGACTCAACCTCTTCATAGTCTTTTTTTTTTTTCAATAATCCTAATAACAATATTATAGCAGAAGTCCAATTATGATTATTTTTTTTTGTCATAAAGATAATAAAACTAGAATAAGCTGGTGGATGAGCAATGTTTCATAGGTAAAGCAATGTCCAATTCCTATTTATTAGCCATTTCACTTTCTTTTTAGCCTGACAATCCTTGCTAAGTGGCTGCACTAATGACCTATAGCAGAGCAGGAAACAGACCCAGGAAGCAAAGATCTAGTGACTTGCCCAAAGTCACCTGTCTGGGGAATGCCTGGGCTTAGGCTTACAGTTCTGTCCAGCTGCCCTGAGGTTTGTGTTTCCCCAAAGTTTCCTCACCTCAGCCTCCTTTGTCACCTTTGAGGACAGAGAATCCAAGGACATAAAGTCAGAGCTTATTATCTTGACCCCTACAGAGCCACTGAGGACTTCTCCCACCCCTCTGAGAGCTGGCAGCCTTATCAAACTTCTCTGTAGTTAGCTATTGCATTAGGTAATTCTAACTTTATAGCAACGGTTTTAACTCCTCAGATCCTCTTCATTGGAAGAGAATGCTGACATGCGAATCTGACCCCGACCTTTGAGCTACTGTGACACTGGCTTTTCCATAACTTACTGGCATGGAACACAGCTTCTTTCTGAGAACTGCATTGAATTTACCTACTTTCTGGTAAACAGAAGATTTGACTGTCTTCCCCAACACCAATAGCTTTATGGTCGAAAATTAAAATTCCTGATCTTTTCTTAGATGGGTCTGGTTCTTGGCTTCTCATTGATGGAAAACCTTAAAATAGAAAGCAATAAATATTAGTTGAGTCCAGTAGTTTATATTATTATCAGGAGAATAGCTTTGACAACTATTCTCCTCACTCAGAGAGTGCCTAAGAACACATACCGTATAAAACTATATGTGTGTATGTATGTGTGTGATTTCATATATATATGATTTTATTTAAGTTTATTTTATAAATAAACTTAACCCTATATATATGAAACATATATATATATATATATATTATATATATATATAATATATTATGTATAAGGTTAAGTTTATGATTTGAGTGAAGCACAAGTTCAACAGAAATAATATAGAATGACAATAACAATATACAACCATAACATTTATGTGAGTGTGTTTATCTTTCAAATATTTTATTTCTGGTACTGGGAGAAATGGTTCAGCAGTTAAGAGTTTACGGTGCTCTTCCAGAGGGTCTCAGTGGGTTTCTAGCACCTTATTTTCATCAGGCAACTTATCTTCCTGTGACTTCACCTCCAAGGAGTCTGACATCCTTTTCTGGCCTCCACAGGACCTGCACACACACACGTTTTTTAAAACTTATTTCTGTCTCTCCAGGCACCTGAATGCTAACTCTACATGCTATGCCTGGTCCATGCACCCTGTAGCACTGCCAAGTGGTACAGGGGTAATCTGCCAGTTTATATTTCAGGCCCTGTTGTCTTCTTTGTGCCACTGCTCCTGCACTTAGGAACTGTTATTAAGTAGGAGTCACTTAAGTGCAAGTACCTCAGTACCGTTGCCAGTCTGATAACTGGCAAGGTCACTAGCTGCCTAACAGACGGGTAAGGTGTACACCATGAATACACTGGACAAAGGGAGGCTCCACATCCTGGGCAGGATGGAGCCTGATTGCATGAAATTTCATCCCACCACTCAAGAGTAGGAGACAATTTAAAAGTTACGAATTGATTAGATCTAGAACTTTCCATTTACTGTTTTTTTTTGGACCATGGTTGACTGCAGGTAACTGTAATGGCAGAAAAGAAAAATCACAGATTGAGAAAGATGGAGTCCTCTCCTATGTGCTGATTTTGTTCTAAGTATTTGAATTTTTTATTTAATTCTAACAATCTGGTGAGGTTCTATTATTTTACATACTAACTCATACTTTTACATAGGAAAAGGAAGAGTTTGCCTCTGGTCACAGAGCTAGTAAGGGTGAACTTGAAATTCAATTTTGATTTTCCTGATTCTAAGTCCAGCACTCAGTTTTCATTCTGATGAGAAACCATGTGGCTTAGCAATATATATTTTGTTTATAGCTCTTAAAAATAGCCCTACTCTTTGACCTCAATTTCTACTTGTAAGCATTTGTTACATAAAAATAATCAGGTATGAGAGAGGCCATGAATTTGAAAGAGAGCAAAGAGGGGTATATGGAAATATCTAGAGGGAAGAAAGGAAAAAGGGAAACGATGTAATTATATTTTAAAAATCAGAGGTAATTCTAAATATGTTTGCATGAGTCACACCACAATAATTATTTCTATTTGCAAAACCACATAAGTAACAACAAAACTGTTTTTGAAACTTCAGATTTTCCATATTTTAATATTATACAACCAGAGTTCAGAAGATATGATGTGACATTCAATGCTGCTAGAAATACTCAACCTATAAGAAATGGGAAATTCCAGAATATGAAACCGTATAAGCTGTGACTTCAATTTTGTTCAAAATAAGAAATGAAAAATACATGTGAATTCATGAAATAATTATAAGTGAATAAAACATGCTAATTTGAAGTCATGTCTTGGTGAAAGAATCGTGATTAATTGTTCTCTTTTCTTAATTTGTTCTTTATCTCCCAAAGACGTTATTATAAAAATAGGAAGAAAGGGTTTTACAGTCAGTCTGTGTCTCCAGGTTTCCCCATCTGCAGATTCAACCAACTGTGGTCAGAAGCATTCAGGGGGGAAAAAAATGCCTGAATTCTGACATGTACAGACATATTCCCTTGTCCATACTTCCCTAGAGATGGGGTCTGACAGCCATTCACATGGTACTTAGACTCTGGGCTTTATAAACCCCCAGAGTTGCCTGAAAATCTGAAGGACATGTGTGCAGGTTCTGAGAAGACGCCACGACACCATTTTGTAAATCGGCCTGAGATCTGGGAAGAATATCATGGGAAGACTGTACTATTTCAACAGTAAGAATAATTCCTACCATTATCAGAATCTAGTTGAAGGCAAGGTGATTCCGGTCCACAGGCTGCTGAGAACACAATTCCTTCCTTCACCCAGCACAGAGAGCAATGAAGGTTGCCAGAAAAACAAAAAGAGCTGGCTAACTGGCCCTGTGACCTTGGACAAGTCGCATTACCTCTCTGAGCCTCAGAGGCTTTCTTGAGAAGTGAGCACTCAGATCAGTAAGCCCCAAGCCAGCAGCCTCACTTGCATGTCTTCTAGGTAGAACTGTCTTTCAACATGCCATTAAATTTGACCTTCCCCCATGCCTGCAAAGAAAAATATTTATGAATGAGTCTCCGGTTTTAGATGCGTCTGTGTCTGGGAAAAGCCCAACCCCATTGGCAAATTATAGCCTGCTCTCCGCAAGGCAGCCATGTGCTCTGTGGTGTAATTGTAGCTGCCGTAATAGGCTGTGAGGCAGTCAGGCCATTTGCTCAGGGAATCAGACTCCATCAACAGTGCAATGGCTAGGCGGATACAGAAAATGAGCTTGCGTTATGGACAGACAATTAGAGCCAGAGCCACCTCTACGTTCACAGGCAAGCAGCAGGGAGGGGTCACAGCAATGAGGCCTGGGTCTCTGCCCACTCAATGTTTCTCAGATGAAGATCCAGGATGCAGGCCTGCCTGTGACTCTGTGTATGGTTCCTTGCAGGATTTGGTTACATTAAATGATGTTGAAACTATTCAGCAATGACATGCCAGTCCCATATAACCAGTGAGTCCACTCCCTGAGGCATTCTGGGGCCTGTGTTTTCCCTGTGTATGAGAGCCCTGGGGCTGTAAAAGTGGATCCCAGCACTTTATGCCTTTAGATAATAATGTCTCTGTTCACAGTTCTGTGGGTAGAAGGTCAAAATCAATGTCTTTTCTGGCCATGCTCCCTCCTTGCCCCTTTCCACACGTTCTGGGATCTCCATATCTCTTGAGTTCTGGAAGATTCTCTCTGGCTTCAACCTTCCTGCTCCATGCCTTCCCTTTGTGTCTGTCAATTCCCTTCTCTTACAAAGACACCCATCACTGAAATAGGGCACACAGTAACACAGCATTATCCCCTGTTAACTTGGTCACCCTGCAAAGACTCCTTATCCAATAAGGCCATATTCTAAGCATCATGGGTGTCATCAGAGTTTTCGGGATAGCACTGAGCTTACCCCACACTCCAACACAGCACTGTACTGTTTTCATTGTTTACCTTTCCCTTCTGTCTGACTATCTTCTGCCATTTTCTCTCCGCCATAACAAAGTACTGATTTTAGTCCCATTCTCCAAGTGGAGATAAGAAGCATATAAGGGAAGTAAGGTGACTAAGCCGTACAAAGAGTCACAGTTGGTGCTTTTGCTGTGACAGGCCTGATGACCTGGTCCTAAGTCTTAGGCCATTTCCCCATCATTACACAGTTACACGTTTCGGTGTACTGTCAGTAGGTGGCGGCAATAAAGTGGCAAGATCCTTGGGAAGTATGATAGAGAACATCACACCTTTGTCTCAGATATTACACACTGCAGAATTCTCTTTTCAAAAAGGAAATGTGAAGACATAAAGCCTCTATCCGTAAAGACGCTCATAGTAAGCACTGTTCATAACAGCAAGCAAGAAAGGACAGAATCAGACAAAGGACTCAAGAGAGGGATATGCGCCTGCAGATGAAGCCATGTCTCTGGTAAAATAGTGTGCGTACTTTACATCGAGGAGAGAAAACACAGGTATCCTCCTGTGGCAGGAAAGCAGCCCCGGTAAATGGTTTACATAAAGTGCCCCAACAACACTCTTATGAAACAAACAGAGGAATAATACAGTAACAGACACGCCTTCATAATTTTTTTCTTTTTTAGTTTTTAATTTTCCAGTTTATATAATAATAATTATGGATTATTTGTATAATTAGAAATAAAAATGTGTCCGTCTAAAATGCAAAGCAGACACTCCGTTTTCGTGGCTGTACTGAGGGGGACAGGAAGGGTAGTGAGCACTAGTCTAGCCAGGATCACTTGAGCAGTCTTATTTGAGGGGGACAGGAAGGGTAGTGAGCGCTAGTCTAGCCAGGATCACCTGAGCAGTCTTACTTTCTCACAAAAGAACTTCAGTGTAGACACTGGTATATAATATGGGAATGTGTTTTAAAGTGATAAATAGGTACTTAATTTAAATCAACATGCAGCATAGGCAAATGAGTGGGAAAGTGTGTAAGAGACTGAAGATGTGGTTTGAACAGGATTGACTTTTCTCAGGGAAATCATGAAGTCTTCCTTGTGTGTATCCCAAACAACCCCACCAGGAATCCAGAGACTTAAGACCATTGAGTCTACTCTGAAGGCCATGGATTAGACATTACCTTCTCGGCTGTAGCTGATAGACTCAAAACAGAAAACAAACTCAAGCTGACGATCAAACAAACAGAAAACAGATCATCCTAAATCAATGTCCAAAGAAGTTTTTTTCCCTCCAGACAACAACTGAAACAAGAACCTACTTGATTTAAAGGACAGACTGCCCTCCAATTCAGGGACTCAGAAAACTTTCAGACAACATCAAAACCTTTGCAATAACCCCTTATCTTCCAGTCCTGCATAGAACACCTTCCATTTGTGTTCTTATCTGCATGGCATCTATTAGCCACCAAGATAGTTTTGTGGCTCCGCATTAAAGGATCACACTAGAATCTGGAACCGATTAAACCAGTCACTTGTCCTAAACATGAGAGTTCTGACATTTGTTACTGAATTAAAAAAAAAAAAAATTACACATTCCTGTCTTCATACTTCTGTGAGTGATAGGTTAAAAGCAGTTTGTCCCTTAGTCAAATGCAAATTCACATTCCCCTCATCCTTGCTTGGTCTCAGGGCTGCACAGAAGTGCTGTTGTCTTTTCCTTTGCCCTGGTAGTTTAGGATCAGTGCTGGAAAGTAGTGTAGACTGGCCGATCTCTGGGACTCCCCACTATAGATGTTTTCCTAAACAACCTCAGGTACTTCTCAGTGCTCCAGGCCTCTGTGGAGAGCATAGCATGGCCAGCTTCCACTGACAAATAGAATAACGACTTTCTTAAGGAAAGAATTGATCCCAGAAGGCACAAGGCCCACACTACACACCACGGCCGGCTGACAAGTTTGCTTTCCTTTGTATGGGCAACAATGAATCAACTCTACAAACACAAAGATCATCATGTACTGAGAGAAGTAGAGACACAAACAATATCAGTGTGTGCATCCATAATGCTGGTACAGTGCCAAACCCAAATTGAAGGGACAGTGGGAGGAGTATTCCGGAGGAGGTGGCTAAATTGTGTTCTGAAATTCAGTGTACTCTATGTAACTAATCCTGGGGAAATGTGACTAGGCATCCAGTCATCCCTTGTAGGGCATCAGCAGTAGACCAAAACAAAATTATTCTACTCAAGTCCACCTTGGCCAACCAATGAGTTTATTGGGCTTATGAGAACATCGGTGAGTAGTCACTCAGAGGACTATAGGCAACTCAGAAACAAATATGTCACAAAAAAGTGTGACCCCGTGGGTGGGAGAGCATGGGTGATGACTTTGCAGTCTATATCATTGAGTCCTGTCTTTAGTTTTCCTTCTACAGCCTCTGTATTCAAAAACCTTCCAAGATCACCTGTGGTTGGTAGACAGGAAGATACAATGGCTGGAGTCCCAAGGGAGACTTTCCTTCAACTGTAGTGTCTATGGTCTCATTGTGGCCACATAGTTATCAGTTTGTTTTGTTTACTTTGTTTGCCATAAGTATGGGGCCAAACAGTCTATAAGTCTCCAAGGCCTATAGGCTTGGATGGTACCTTGCAGGCTTCCCTCCTGCAGGGTATCCTATGGTCATACCATATCCATGCCTGGAGAATAATTGTTTTGCCCCCAACATACTCAATGAGTGGTAACCCAAGAATCCCTAGAGTCAAAAGAAAATGCCTATATCAAGAGTGTAAATCTACCCAATCTGCCAGGACTACTTAGAGGAGGGTGGCTCGGTGTGGGTACTATAAGATGCTCATGCTGCAGCCAACAATGCTCAAATAATAGACAAGCCTTGGGGTACAGAAATATTTCTGCATCATGCCTGAAGAGGTAACAATTTTATAAGATGAGGTTCCTGGATAGCATTTGCAAGACCTGCAACTCATTTCTTTATGGATAATGTAATCAAAGTTACAGTTTAATCTGGTGACTTGGAATAACACACTGATAATCGTACCCAGCACCTCAGCCTGTACTTTCCAATTACTGGACAGAAAGACTGTGGCTTCTTGGTTTACCAAAGAGGATCCTTCTCCTTGGCTAGTGATCCTTCCTGTTGTGTCTGGAAGTGAGATTATCTTAGATTGCTGAGTACATGTCAGACTTTAACATACATTTAAGTCTAGGAGAAACCTTTCCTTAAAATGTCTCCTAGAAATGACAGGGAAGCTACACCCGTGAGAACAATATGGCCTCTTAGACCAAACAGGAACAACGTCATGACCAGCAGATGTGCTAATTGGGAAGGAGGAAATCTTGTGGCATCATATTCCTACACAGAGAACTGCTGAGAGGGAGAAGTAGTCATGCCCAAGGATAAGTTCCCTAAAAGTGGTTATCCAATACAAAGAGGTTGTCTCTGAAATCATGTACCCACAAGCAACACTAAACAGACTCAGCAGGTTGGGGTGTGTGTGTGTGTGTGTGTGTGTGTAATAAGAGGGCAATTTATGAGAGAATAAAGGAGAAATAGGTGGGACTACAGGAAGAGAGATGGGATGGGTTAGAGGAGAAAAGGGAAGGGAATAAGTGGTGTAATTATTTTTTAATTAAAAAAGTATTTTAAAAGAAAAAACATTAAGCCAAAAACCATGTTTGGAAGATGACTCAGTCAGTAAAGTACTCACCATGCAAGCATGGGGACTGAGTTCAAATCCTCAGCACCCGAGTAAGAAGCAGAGCACAGCGACCTGTGCCTTTGTTTACCCAGGAATGTGGATGTGAGCAAGGAAGGGTCCCTGGAGTTAGCTGGATGGCCAGTCTAGCCAAATCAGTGAGCTCCTATCTCAAATAAGGAAGAGCAAGACCAAGGAAGACATCCAACATGGCCACATACGTGTGTACATACACCCACCCATGCACACACAAGCATACATGCACACACATAAAAACACCTGACCTAAAATAGGCCCAAAACTGATAGCATTTTCAGGTTCATCGGGGAGAAACTAAATCTAAATGTTTTCAAAAGTGGATAAAAGCAGACCTAAATTGAGCTATGCAGTTTTATGAACACAATTCTTTTGGGGTGGTGAAAATATAGTTCTTAAGCCATAGTCCTTCCAAACAGTCTGTCCTATGAAGCCAATAATGACAGTACATCTATCCGTATTGTAAGGACAGCACATTCCTTCAGAGCATAATCCGTTTGAACCCACAGGAGCCCTGTGTCTGTAAGCACTGATGAATGGGTGATTTAGGCTTAGAGAGTGACCAGAGTAGTTCTAAAAGTCTGAAGAGAACCAAGAGACTGTTTAAACATTTTTTGTCTTCTCTTTATTTTTCTCAAGTCATCCTGGGAGTTCTGCATGGCTCAGAGCCCACTCTAAATTCGAAAGCTTAGAACTCGGGCCCAGAACAAATTCCATTTGCCATCAGAGAAAAGATTTTTCTTCCACATTTTCCAGTCTCCTTGAGCAATGATTCCCTCACCAGACATGATAGCTGCACTCCAGTATCTTTACGACTTTTGGTTCTGATAAGGCAGGATCCTGGACTGCATTTCCCTTAAAAATGAGAGATAGATACTAATTAACTGAGAACGTCATGTTTTATTAAACAGAGAGTTCCAAACATGATTAGAATCCTATGGGCCTGAACTGTTTGCCCCTCTCCAACACACATTGTGAAAATGAAACAGATGGAGAATCTTCAGGGTTTCAGAGACACCCATGTTAGGGGGAAAGCCTTAAGTCCAACTCTTCCCACAAGCTCCATCTCTCTCTATCAGGGAAATTCAGAGTCACACGAAGCCAACCAACAAACCATATGGCCAACATCAACAGCCCGGTATTTGGCAGCACATGTTTCTAGGACCTAGTTATTACTATCAGCTGTGATGCTGTAGGGACCTGGAACAAAAGCTCCATCCAGTGCGCAACAAGATGCCGGCTCAAGCTCCCTAATCCAACAATCTAAAATTGCAACTTCTCCAAAACCCAGACCTCTCCAGAGGCTGCTATGGTACCACAGGCAGAAATCTCCACACTGTGAAACTTTGCTTTGTGAGCATGGTTATTTTAAAATTGTTCCTAAAGTTAACTTCAGGCTATGTATGAAAAACGTACCTAAGCCTGACACACCTATAATCCCAGCAATTGAGGAGCTAAGATGGGAAGATAAGGAGGTTGAGGCCAGTCTAGGCTCAAAAACAAAAAGAAAAGACTGTGCCTCAAAAATCAGAAAGAAAAGAGGCTACATGAAACTTAAACAATTTTCATATTTTTCTCACGGTGCTGCTCCAAGTGGGTGTGAACAATTCCTTAAAAATCCATAAAACCTGAAATCTCAAAAGCCTCTGGTCACAAAAACCTCACATGAGGGGTAATTAACTTATAAAGGGTTTCATATTTACTTCAAAGAAAGAAAACCATCAGTTATCAATGGAAGTGAACTAGAAAGTTCCATAGCTTCCAGGAGGCCAAGGTATGTACAACTGACAGGGACATTTTCTTTCCTGTAAGTACAGGGAGTACTGCCCCTCTCCCTGATGCTTCCTCTTGGCCAGTACGACATCTAGTTTGATTTTTGAGGGGATAAACAGAACGGTGACTGCTGGGCACAGGGTCTCAGAGGCGCAGACCACCTGTGCTGAGCACAGAGTCTCAGAGGCCCAGCCCACCTGTGCTGGACAAATTCTCCTCGTCGTTGTTATAAAATCCAGGCATGAATGTCAGTCACAATTCTACTGAGAGCAAAAGGAAGGAAAAACACCTCAGAAACCCATTGGATGTGTCAAAGAAAGATATCCAATTAGAAAAGAGATTCATGAGGCATGGTTTTTTCCTCACATAAGACCACCAGGACAGGTGGCCAGGGACTTTTGAGGTCCATCCTTTCTTCCTGGACTGAGCTGTAACTGGAATCAAAGAGGAAGAAACATATGGACGACGAAAACGTATCAGAGTCTGCTCTGGTAAAAAGGAGGTAAAGAAGAAATGAGAGAAAGAAGGGAGGAAGAGAAGAGTAGAAGGAGAGAACGGAGGAAGAAAGGAGAGAAGGAGGAGAGGGCAAGAAGAAATTGCTCTCATTAAAAAATGAAAGGGGCTCAAATTGAGACCCATCTCATGTGCAATCACCAATCCCTGACACTATTAATGATAGTCTGTTATGCTTGCAGACAGGAGCCTAGCATAACAGTCCTCTGAGAGACTCCACCCAGCAGCCAATGAAAGATATGCAGAGGCACACAGTCAAACATTAGATGAAGGTCACAGTCTTGTGGAAGAGTTGTAGGAAGGATTGAGGGACCCAAAGAGGACAAGGACACTACAGGACGACCAACAGAGTGAATTAACCTGGACCCTTAGGTGTTCCCAGAGACTGAACCACCAACCAAAGAGCAAGCATGGGTTGGACCTAGCCTCCCACCCCACCCTCATACATATGTAGCAGATGTGCAGCTTGGTCTACATGTGGGTCCCCCAACAACAGGAGTGGGGGGCTGTCCATGAATCTGTTGCCTATCTGTGGATCTCATTCTCCCAATTGGGCTGCCTTGTCTGGCCTCAGTGGGAGAATAACTTGATATGCTAGGAGTAGAGTGTGGAGTGTGATACCCAGGGGTGCTCCCCGTTCTTAGAGGAGAAGAAGAGGAATGGGGAGGGAGATCTATATGAGGAATACTGGGAAGAGAGGGGGACTGATACTGGGATGTAACATGAATAAATAAATTAAAAATATTTTCTATGCAAGAAGAAGAAAGAGAAGGAGGGGAGGAGGAGGAGAAGAGGAAAAGGAAGAAGAAGAGGAGGAGGAGGAGGAGGAAGAGGAGGAGGAGGAAGAGGAGGAGGAAGAGGAGGAGGAGGAAGGAGGAAGGGAGGAAAGGAGGAAGGGAAGGAGGGAGAGAGGGAGGGAGGGAGGGAGGGAGGGAGGGAGGGAGGGAGGGAGGAAGGAAGGAAGGAAGGAAGGAAGGAAGGAAGGAAGGAAGGAAGGAAGAAAGAAGGAAGGGAGCTGTGTATGACCATGTACATTGCAGTCCCAGCTCTTGGGAAGCTGACATAGAAATCTTCACAATTTCTAGGCTAGCCTGGTTATATCATGAGTTCCAGCTATGTCCATTTAGCTAACTAATAGTAGTAGGTTCTCCTGCGGGTGTATGACCTACCAAGCGACAAGTTCCTGGCCCTGTTTACAGTGGCAGCCATAACTCTGTCTTGTGGAGTATGTCTTAAATCCAGTCAGAAGTGCTTGGTTACTCCTATAAGATCTGTGCCACCATTTCTCCAATGGACATATTTTATTAGACCATAGTATTATAACAGTTCAAAGCATTCACAGCCGACTAAGACTATTGATTACTTTATTTTTCTGGTAGCATGCATAGCTAGCAAACAGAGATGGAGCTGCCAGCTCAGTACCAGCTTGACTTCTCCATGTTCCATGATTCACCAATAGGGTTTTGCATGAAGTTATGAAGTAACCAATAGCAGTAGAAACAGTCTGTCATTTTTGAGGTTCCTCTGACCAACAGCTCAAAATGGCTTCCATGGGGTTTCCATTTCAAAAGAGAAGGGAAAGGTGGAATGGGGGACAGACTCATATGAGGGGGTACTGGGAAGAGAGGAAAGGCTGATGTTGGGTTGTAAAGCAAATAAATTAATTTATTTATTTTTAAAAGGTTTCCCATGTCTAGTTCTGAGCTTCTTATTTGAAAATCTGTGGTATCCAAGAGGCAATGACCCACTGTTAGCAGGCAACTAATTTCAAACTCTTTGTGTGTGTGTGTGTGTTCCATGAAGTTTACAGTAGTAGGTTTCCATGTGGTTTTTTTAAAACAGTCTTTAGTGTTAATTATCCTTCTCCATATTCCTTTCTCAACCTTGCCCTGCCATCACCTACCACATCTCACACTTCTTACTCTAGTATTCTCATTCTTCTGTCTTACTACTGCATTGTGTCTCCTCTGCCTTGCTAGTACCCCCTACAACAGCCTTTTACAGCTTTCCTGACTTCTGTGGGCACTCCAACCTAAACCTACACATATCTGAAGATTCAAAGCTATAGTCTACATATGAAAAAGAGCAAGCAGCCTTTGTCTTTCAAGGTTATTTTTTTTTCCAGCTGTATGCACTTATCTACAAATTTCATGATTCTACTTTTCTTTATAGCCAAATTCTATCCCATTGTGTGTGTATATACACATTTTCATTATCCATTCATCAGTTTATAGATGTACAAGCTTTTCCCATTTACTAGCTGTTGTGACTAAAGCAGCAATGAACACGGATGAGCAAGTATGTCTGTTGTAAGCTAGAGAGTCCTTTGGGTATATGCCTAAGAGTGCTATGGCTGAATCATGTGGTAGATTTATTTCTGGATTTTCCAGGAACCTGTACACTGATTTCCATCATGGCTGTACCAGTTTGCACTCCCACCAACAGTGAACAAATGTTCCTTTTCCCCTACATCTATGCCAACATTTGTAGTCATATTTTAGATTTTGTTTTTAATCTTAACCATTCTGACTAGGGTAAGATGACATTTCAAAGTAGTTTTAATTTGCATTTCCCTGATGACTAAGGATATTGTAGATTTCATAAAACATTTCTCAGACATTTGTATTTCTTCTTTTGAGGACACCCCTTTTTAAGAACCTACTACAATTATTCTGCTAAATAAACACAGTATTAAACTGCCTCTTAAGTTCTTATCTTTATACCTATAAATTAGCGCATCTCTCAACATCCATCAAAGATGTTTCTTTTAAAGTAGATTCCAGTTAAGTCAGAGACCAACAACTAATCAATTTGCAGAAAATAAGGGACTACAGAGTGTTCAGCCCTAAATAAGACATCAACACCACACTCCACCTCCCTTTCGCTATCCTTCTCCTCTTTGGTTGTCTGCACCAAAAAATATCCAAGACTGCTTCTAACTAGCTGTATTCATGATCAAACCAGAATCAAGCCAAGCAACCTGCAGAAGTCAGAGGAATTAACTAGCAATGCCGCACAGTAAAGGCTACAGAGCAGTGAAGGAGAAATTGCAAAATGGAACAAAGGAAATGTTACAGGATAATACTGATCAACTGAACTCAAACAAGAGGGAATTCATACTGGATGATTCAATTTACACATAGTTTAAAAATCATTAAGAATAATCTACTATGATAGTTTGCAGAGTCACAGTTATATTGACTATAGGATGGGGGGAGCACTACAGAGCCTTCTAAAGTGCTGAGAATACCATGCCAGATTCACATAGTAGTTGTAAGAGTTGCATGCATGTGTGAGAAGTCAATGAGCCATGAGCCTTAGGTCTGTTTGCTCTAGCATACATCCAGCACATAAGGATTGTAGTGCTGCAAAGATACCCAGAGCATCTCAGTGTTCTTGTTCCTATCCTCTGCACAGAGGCCACTCTCCTGTCAGCATGCTATATGAAAACTATTTACCATCTGCTTTTGTCAGCTCCTTTCCAGGGAGGCCATGCTTTTACTCATCTGTGTTTCCTGATAGTCTTGTCCAGAAAGGAAACTCAAATAACTATGTTAAACTGTTTCAAATGCCTTGGAGTGCCCAGCCATGCAGGTACACACCTTTATTCTTACACACCAATGTGAAGTTCATAAACGGAAGTATATTTGTATCATTTTCACCAAGTGTCAAAACTTTCAGTGGAAGAAATATGACATTCTCCCACCTGGCCAGATTTGAGTTGAAACAAAACTTCTCAAGATTAAAGACCTGAACACTCAAGTGCAGGCTTATTAAATCTGAAGACCCCTGACTTCCTGATCAAGAATTCGGGTTCCCTAATTCTGAAAAGGAGCACATATGAAAAGAACCATCTTGAAGATCCATACAAAAACCAAAGGCTTAGACTCTTGTCTGACATATGTCAAGGGTCTTTTTCAATAGGACACACATGGCAATCCTTTTAGGAATGTCCTAACTTAAAAAAAAAAAAAAAAAAAAGGTCAATTTACATCCCTTGAATTTGATTTGATACAGATGATCCAACATCTAAAATGAATTGTGGGGTCAGAAAAGTGGCTCATTTGTTAAGAGTGCTTACTACTCTTGTAGGGGGCCCAAGTTCAGTTCCCAGCACCCATATTGTGGTTTACAACCACCTCTAACTCCGAGGGATCCAATGCCCTTGTTTATTCTCTGCAGGCTCCTTTATAGATGTAATGCACACACACACAGAGAGAGAGAGAGAGAGAGACAGAGAGACAGAGAGACAGAGAGACAGAGACAGAGAGAAAGAGAGAGAGAGACAGAGAGAGACAGAGAGAGAGAGACAGAAAGAGAGAGAAATAATAAATTCTTTGAAAAGATTTGAACTCTTTCAAGAGTCACCTGAGAGAGAATTGACTGCCACAATGTTCCATAACCCTCCAAAGTCAGGGGTCTCTGGTAAGTCTTGAAAAAGAGAGCCTTTTTCTGAAAACTCCCAGGTTAGGTTAGATCTACAGGAGTCTACAGTTCTTTGGAAACCAGGAAGCCTATGGTAGGCCTGTTTCATCTAAAGAAATAGCAGTTGCCACTGAGAAATTGCTCTGAGGTAATATAAAAGCTCAATAATAAACTTTACGTTCAAAAATTAATTTCAGGGAAACTTGTCACCGAGTCCTCTAAATAGAGGTCTTAAGACCATTACACAGGCTGACAAGAAACTGAAAATTCAAAAATAAGACTGGAGCGTGTCCTCAATTTGAATCAGCAAGTGGGGATAGGTGTGTTGTCAGACTTGACTCTTATGTTATTTTGTCAGGAACTAGCATTCTTTAGGAGAAAATGTATTAAAGAAAAAAATCACTCTGTTTAAAAGCTAAGGCTGACCATAGAAATATGAAGGCTGAATAGTCTTAATTATATATGGACCACTGTCTTTAGAAACATTATTTCATAGATGTTTAAAGATAATAACAGTCAGCAGAACGATATGGGGAGAGAGATTGAAAGAGGGTAGACAATGTGTACAGGGTAAGAGAAAAAATTTAATGCTCCTATCACAGTGAGGTAGCCATGATCAATAACAATTAATTATATATTTCAAAATAGCTAGTAGAAAAGATCTTAAATGTTCTCCACGCCCAGAAATGATGTGGCTGGTTAGCAAGCTAGTGGTATCCATGAGCTCTGGGTTCAATTGAGAGTCTCTGCCAATGAATAAAAATAGAGAGCTATCAAGGAAGACCCCGGGCCTCCATGTGCATACACATACCACATACACACACCCACTAAAGACATGTAAAAATACATATATACACACTCCAACATACACACATACAAAACAAAAAGCAACCACAAACAAACAAATGCATATGGCCCTGGTAAGCCCCACTAATATGTGTCACCAAAATGATATGGTTATTCAGGAGTAGTTTAGCTCCTATGCCTGGAATATGACAAACAGCTTTTTAGTTTTGCTTTGTCATCTATTTCTTCCTAATGGGGATGAGGAAAACATTCTTGAAAAGCAGCTGTTAATGGATAGTGACAAGTGGTTTCCTGTGGTCAAAGAAGGAACCAGCAATTACTATCTTTTACATTCTTTTAAATTCCAGAGACAAAGCAAACTCAATACCCCTGTATTGGCTTTGTGGCTATTGTGCCAACAGGAGGAGTCTTGAGATCTATTTCTGTGGTTTTGATGAGAGACTATCTTACCTACCTATACCCTTTGGATGACATAAATTGCCAGGAATTGGAGAATGGAGTCAGCTAGTGCTAGGATCATAAGAGCCCTTGAGTATGCTCCCTAAATCCTGGACTTAGTGGTCTATATCCTTCTGGGATCCTTTAAAGATGGAATGTGACAGAACCCAAGAGCTACAGCAAAGTCATCCCTGGATCGGAGTCCCTCAAGCACAATTTAGAGGTGAGAGTTTGTCTTCCCTGGCCCCAGCATTACAAAATCTTCTCTCAGCTCTTCTTCCCCTCATTACCTGTCCCCAGGATGTACCTAGCTCCTCTCCACACCTGCCTCTAGACCACACTGGAGCTGGCAGATAAAGAACAGTCAGTAGGCTTGCACAGTGCTGCTCACAGGGACTTCGCATTTGACACAGGGTGGTGGTGGGGGGGACAAAGAAACATTCTCTGGGATTTAAGAAGAGGAAAGGGAGAACTCTAAGGTGAGAAAATGATGGGAAGCCACAGGAAGTGGTGGAGCAGGAAGCAGCATTCACATACAATCGAAGACAGTCTGTCTTCCAGGATGAATACAGACTCTTCACTCAGTCATGCTCACAGGCACCCATTAGAGAGCCCTCTCTGACTATGAGACCATTCACACAGAGCCAGAGCCTCCATTCCACACTCAAGTACCCCATGTCTTTTTCATAGAACTCACCATTTCTCAAGGCTGTACTCTAAACAATTATGTTTTCCTTATTTATTGACTTTGACTGTCTGAGAAGTCCAGCTTTCTCCATGTTTACTTGTGGGACCTGTGGTGGCTAGAACAACATCATGCACATAGCATGTTCTCAGTAAGTACTACTCCCATGGAATTCCAATTGCTTCAAACTGAAAAAGTCAAGATGGACTTTATCTGAGGCTCAATTGAAGTTTGAGAGATACAAGAGTCAGAAAGGTGTGGATCAATGTTCTGAACAGAACAGGACAAGGGAGAGTCTGGATGGCAACTAAAGGCTAATAGAAATAAAGGCCTCATTAGCCAATGGAAAGTAAAGAATAGATCTAGACATGATGGTGCATGCCTCTGGTTGTAGTATTCTAAAGAAAGGAGCAGAAGGGTCATGAGTTTAAGTCTATCTGTGGCTACATAGGGAGTTCAAGACCAACTAGGTTATGTGAAACCTTGTCTCCAAAACGAAGGAAGAGGGGGAGGAGAAAAGGGGAAGGAGCTAGGGATTAGACTGGTAAACAAAATGGAAACATACATAAAACATGCCCTTGGAAAGCATCTTGAATCTTGGGTAATACATAATTGCCTGGTCTCTTAATTGTTCCAAATAATGATGGTCAAAGGGTAAAAGTTATCAACACTCATACTCCAGGCATGGCTGGACTCATGATAAAACTCCTGACTCTACAGTCTTAATTTTATTTTCACTAAATAGTTGAAGAAAAAGATGAACAGGTGAAGTCAGCCTTCCAGGCCACCATGCCTCTATCCTGATACACAAGGCAGCACATATGTCACAGGGCTCTGGAGGCAGCAATACAACCATTCTAATTTGTCTGGGACCAAAAGCATTCTTGGAGAATAAAATATTAAGTGTTAAAGGTAAGAAAATACTGGGAAAATAGAAGCAAGTTAGTTCCCTTCCTGAAGGTCTTTGAGAGGAGCATAGGTCAAAGAATTTAATATATCCTTTCAAGGTCACTCCAGGCTGGAAAGCAGCTTTAGAAAGACTCCAGGGATCTGCTATGTTCAACTCTTTCAATCTCTAGAAGTCATTTCTATTCTTAGTTGTTGAGGCCCTAAGAGTTGGGTAATATCTGAGCCCTTGATGTTACAACCCCTCAATATCCTAGTGTTTTCTCTCTCTTCTCTCACACCATTGGAAAGAGTTCTTTTATCAACAAAGCTCTTGTATCACCTAAAGTTAAATGAGGCCCCTTTCCTATGAGGCCCTTGATTGACATGAAGTGAGAGAAAAGAGGAGACCGAAGGAGAATATGAAGCCGATGTGACACAGAAGCTTTAGACTGCCAAGCTGCACCTCCTTGTCTGTGAGACCCAAGAAAGAAGACGGTGAAAAGAGCAGCAAGAGTTCTGGTATCCCCTTCAAAGAAAGGTTATCAAAATGAGTGATCAAAAACACCTATTTAGGGCTGTTGTCACTATATCAAAAGGTTCAGCAAACTTTAGCTACTATTGTTAGATCCAAAGTAGGGTCCCCAAAATGGCAGTTCTAGTAACAATGTCCTAAATAGAAGGACTGACAGGGTAAACAGAAGGATTGTTAGTAGGTGAACAGAAGCCTAAATTTTGTGTTCCTCAGGAATCTCCAAAGATAGGTTTCTGATTACCAGGACCTTCCTTAATCAACCCCAAAGGTCAACTACCTAAGATAAGGGCACCAAGTTTCTAATTAATCAAAGCAGGCTGCATCATCTCAAAGACACCATCCTGCTAACTATCATATAAAATCTACATGCCTTTCTACCATTTTGCTTCTCTCTGCACACACACACATACCATCTGCTACTGTAAGATATAGTCTTGGCAGTTGATCCCCAAAAACCTTTCTACCCATGGAGTGGGTCTAGTTTGGTGGTTTCATCATACCATCACTTACAGTTATGACTTCTACTTCACTTCTGTTTTACTCCAGAAGAGTCCAGAATCTCAGTTCTCCAATGATGTGACTTAACATGCAAAATTCACTGGAATTTACAATTTCACATTTGAATACTTTGCTGTTTTAATATTTTTACTTTATGGCTTGAAGTAGAGCCCTTTCCTATGTACTGTCTCATTTTCCATGGTTTCAGTTATGCAGTGGCCAAATAGTTTCAGTCCATGGTTATTCAGTCCATGACCAGTTGGCTTTATCACTTTTGACCTGTTATTATGAAAGTTATTCTTGGTTGTCAACCTAACTACATCTGCAATTAACTAAATCCAAAAATTTGCCACACCTATGAGGGACTTTTGCTTAATTTGAAGTGGGAAGATTTTATTCTAATCCAGATATTTGAGGTGGGAAGACACACCTTTAATCCAGATCTTTTAAAGTTGGAAATCTCTTCTAATCTGAGTCATGCCTTCTGCAGGACCCTATATAAAGACATGGAAGAAGAAAGTTTTGTTCTTTGTCCCCTTGATAGCAAGTCCATTTATTCACTGGGATGAAAACCTACATCTCTGGGATTCTGGCATATACTGAAAACCAGGTGAGACATCTAGTCTCATGAGATGAACAACTACTAGATTATTGAACCTTCCATTTATAGGCAGCCATTGTTGGATTACCTAGACCATAGCCTATAAATCATTCTAATAAGTTCCCTATCTATCTAGAGATAGATAGAGATGGATAGATATAAATATTTAGATATGTTGATAGATATAGATGAAGATAGAGATATGGAGACATAAATATAGATCTAGATAGATGTAGATATAAGCAAAATTCATTCTCTAAGTTTATATACTCCAGAGAACCCTATCTAATACAGCCATATATCACAGTGAAAGTAGTATATGACAGAGTAAACTGCTTACCTGACAAAGGCCAGGATGGAGAAAGTGAGGAGAGATGTGGTGGATGAGAAAAAATGCAAGAATTCTAATATCCCCTTCAAGAACACATCCTCAGTGGCCTAACTTCTGCCCATCAGGCCCAACCTTATAAATATCCTCCTGTAGTTCTGGGATGAGAGCCACATATTCAATCCAAGTCTTTGAGTGGATCCACACATACATGTGAGAGGGGGATATTATATGAATAAGATGTAGTGTTACCGGTGGTTTTAGGCAAGCTTTGTGTAGATAAGGGGGTACTGTTTGCATGTGTTGTGAGACTGAAGCTAACATTAATTCTGATGCCTATATTGGAATATGGAGCAATACGGAAGATGGCAGCTTGCCTGCACAGTTGTAGAAAATCTTCCCACCTCTGCCTCTTGTCTCAGGCAGGCTGCTGAAAGGCACAAGAAATCAATAGGCCACAAAATAGAAACAATTTTAAACTCCAGGAAAAGTCCTCCCTTTCCGATGTAATGATGTCATGGCCTGTCTCCAGACCTTGGATGAGAATGGGCCATTGAGAAGATCCCTTGAGGGCAGAGAAGCAGAGAAGCTGAACTTTAAGAGCAAGAAAGATTTCTTTTTTCATTAAAGGGAAAAGGTGTGTTTAGATTTATAGTGCCCAAAAAAGTGCAGGCAAGAAGATGAGAATTTCATGATAGAATAAGACAATTTAGGAAAGGCAGAGAGGGTGAAGAGAGCACTCAGCTTATTTTAGTACAGATACACAGAGAGGGGAGAGAGAGAGAGAGCGAGAGAGAGAGCGAGAGAGAGAGAGAGAGAGAGAGAGAGAGAGAGAGAGAGAGAGAGAGAGAGAACACTTTCTAGGAAAATTGGGAACAAGTTGGGAAATATTTAGGGAAAAAATACACACACAGTTTTCATAATGACAGGCACAGGTGTTCATCCTGTAGCAAGGTGCTTTTTAGTGTTCCCCAAGGATCATGCAACCCCAACACCTCATTAAATATCTCAAGATGAAATCTTTGTATTATGGGCCCTACATCTGATGATTGGTGTCCTCCCAAAGAAAAATAGTAGGAGATATGGACACATTCAGTGTAAAGACAGAGGCCAAGGTGGTGAGGTGCTGCCACAAGACAAGGTGCAGTAAGTAGAAGAGGCAAAGCATAAGCTTGCTCTAACCAATGGAGAGAGTGCAGATCTAGCCCCCACTTTCATCTCAGACCTCTGGTCTCTAGAATTGGAACAGAACAGACTGTGTTGTTTTGAGGCCCTGATGTATGGTCATGTGCCTCATCAGCTGAAGAAAACTAACATATACACCAAGCTTCTCCATACAGTTTATACAGCAAGGGCTTAATAAATATGATTGGCTAATGAACCATCAGATGAATCTCATGGACTATGAAACCAGAGGCATAATCGCACTTGCACTGCGCTTAGGGGAGAGTGAAGATGCAGCACTTCCCCTTCCTCTTTTAAGCTCAGCAACTGGTACACTCCAAGGGAAGAATATTAAGTCTAGAAAATGAGACATGAGGTGAACCCTAAAGCTCCATTTCCAAACGACTTCAGGCAAAAGTGGGATCTATTGAGAATTAGGCACCTGTGCTTCCTTGTGGAGTGGACAGGAAAGAAGCAGAACCAGATACATCATATCTTCCCCAGAACCCAGAGCAAACCACAACCTTGGAGTTCGCAGTGCCTCACTCAGCCAAGGAGCAATTTGCATCATCCCCAGCACCCAGTGTCCTACTATGGCCTGGGGGTTACTTCTTTGTACCACTTCCTAGCTAGCGAAGCTGGAGATCCCATGTAACAGTTTGTCCTTCTTACTTAAGTTCACAGATTGGTTTCACTGTCCACTGTTCTGAACTGATGAGAGGATGCCAGGTTGGTCCTGCTTGTGAATGACTGAAGTATTTTATTTTTCACTTCTTGTTGCCCTCTCCCATTGTCTTCTGCCTTTCATCCTAGCTGCAGGGAATTGGTATTGACAGAGTGCACCAGCCAGGTTCTGGGACCTGACTTTCTGTTGGGAAGCAGAGATGCTGACAGTAGACAGACAAGGGGAAGGTCAGCTCAAGGTTAAATAAGTGTATCCTCAGCTCCCTTTGTACTTCCAATACGGCTTGTAAATGTAAATATCACTTTTATTTCTTCAGATGATGGAATGAGATGAGAACCAAATCCAAGCTTTACATATATATGGCTTGGGCTGAGCATTTCTATCTAACTATCACTGGGCCTAGGCCTGGAAGCTTCTAACATTCATATAATATAATCTTCTGCAAGCCCAGACCTTGAAGGCTTCAGCTTCCAGCCTCTGTCTGCTAACCTAGTCCTAGAATGTCTCAACCTCTAAGAGTTACTACTGAATAACCTCACTCTTTTCTTGCTCTTACTGAACTTTGACTGGCTGGTTCTATTCAGTTGAGCTGGTTTAAACTTCTCTCCAAGCTGACTGACTCAAATTGGCTTCTCTTGGCTTCTGACTGAATTGTTCTGCTTGGAAAGTCTGCCTCTGAACTCCACAAACTGAACTGCTCCAAACTCAACTTACTCAATTGAACTGCACCCAACTAAACTAAATACCACTAACTGACTGAACTCAACTGACTCTCTCTCCCTCACTGCTCTTTAATTAGCTCCTCTTTTCTGTCTGTTCTCATGAGAGTTGGGGGTGTCTCTGACTCGTTCTGTCAAATCTTTCTCTGATTTATCATTTTGCCCCTCAATTAGACATCATTGTTTAAGATTAAAGTACTAAAGGTGTGTCTGTATTCTAGCTAGAGGGACTAGAAGTGTGTGTTCTAGCCAGAGGGATTAAAGGTGTGTGGTACATCTGCATTCCAGCCAGATATGTAATCCCTTGCCAGAGCAGCCATGTTACTGGATTAAAATTCTCTACAATAGCTTCCACTGTGGCTCCTTTCTCTGTATGGGCCAAGGCTCACTGGCCCTCTCTATCCTGGAACCAAAAGTGTCATATGCTGTTGCAAATTCTTGAAGGCTATACTGTCTGGTTACTCCCTGAATACCTTGCCCACCCTGATGCCTATACACCATCATCTCATCTATGTATGTCATCTCTACATATATACACCATCTCTACATCTATACACTATCATCTCTGTATCTATACATTATTCCTGTATCTATGTCAATGTCCACTAAGCTCCTTCCATTTAAACCTCTCAACAGTTGCCAGTATTAATCATGATATGCGCATTTAAAACTTCATCTAGATGCAGGCATCTTCTCTTTCTCCTTTCTCTCCTCCTTCTCCTCTTCCTCTTTTTCTTTCTCCATCCCCATCTCTCTCTTCTTTCATCTCTGATCCCCCCTCTCCTCTCACCAATGAGGAGAATGGCATCAGAATATGACACACCTACATAAACAACATTCTGTGGTTCCTGAGAACTTAGGCTTTTGATCCTATGGGAGTCTTAGTTAATCCCTCTATGAATTACATCACTCTTCCTCACATAAAGTCAACATGAAGCTGAGCTGAGTAAATATGACATATTTTTATGTGTCCTTGCCTCTTTGCCTCACGTCCTCTCACCCAGTTTCTTTTGTTCTTTTTTTTTTTTAATCAAATCATAATTTTTACTTATTCACACAGGGGTTATAAACACAAAAAGGCAGGACGTAGGGAAGGGGATGACACCAGAGCAAAAGTGTTCAGGGGGAGTACAGATATCTTTCAGAACAGGGTATTGGCTGGGTGAAAGTTCAGGGGACAGGTCACTATGACTCTGCCTATGATTCACTTGTCCTTATCTAAGTTGGTACTATCCCCGCTGAAGCTACCTATTTACAAGGTCTATAACTACTCAGGCTGGTAAATTTCCACAAAAGCTGCCTGTTTACAATAGCTTATAGCCATCTGTTTCAGTGTTTTTTCACAGAAACCCAAGACTTTGTGTTAGCATGTATGTATGTCAGGCCTATTGCTGATTTTAGGACTATGGCTGATTTTCGGCCGTCAGTGTATAAGCAGGGCTGCCCTGACATCTCTCCCTTCTCTAAGTAAAGAAGGGCTGTGGTGATTCTAATCTTGCAAAGGTGGGATAGAGGCTTGACCTCCAATAATTGAAGGGGACCTTGTAATGGCTCTGGTCCTCCTGTCGTTGCCCGGTGAGGCATGAGGGCCATACCCATCCCGATGTCTTTTTCCTGGAGAGGGGATGTTTTTGACACCAACCCCTATGCAGTCAGGCCTGTCCCTCAGGGAACCCAGAGAGATATTTTTAACTTTTATTTATATTCCTTTACAGTGCTTTGCCTCGCAGCCTAAGCAAGAATTCAGATTGCCAGTCAGAGGGGGTTCTGAGTGGCCCCTCTCTCCTTAGTCTAGGGGCAGAAGTACCCTCTTTTAGGTTGGGTAAAGATGGGTTTGGGGAACACCCTGGATAGAGTAACAACCTCACCTTGAGTCTCGTGGTTCTCCATAGATAACTTATGATAATGCATCTGAATAGATTTTGCTACTAAATTATCTATCTGTTGTTTCACAAAGTTAGTCAGCCTATTTAAGGCCCAGGGACCAAAAGAAATCAGCAAAAATAACCCAATTAATGGTCCCAAGATGGGAGGAAGTAGGGTTGACAACCATGGAGAGGTTGAAAACCAATCCTTGTACCAGCTCTCATCTTTCTCTTTCTCTCTCTGTCTTTTCTCAGGGCCTTCTCTGACCTTTTTCATGCTCTCTTTAACCATCCCTGTCTTGTCTATGTAAGAGCAACATTCTCCTTTAAGGGCTGTACACAGTCAAGAGCTGTATACAGTCTTTTCTATTGTAAAAGAGTAAATCAAGTCCAATAAAGTCCTTTGCAGTTTTTGGAGATCATTTCAGACAGCGAAATGAGGGATTTCTTCAGATTAGTGATGTCAATCTTTAGCTGTTTGATGTCCTTGTCAATGGCCCATCAAAGGTCTGAGTAGTACAAGTCTGGAGGCCAGCATCAGGATTAGAACTTCTACCAGCAGACATCACGGGTGTTTCATTTTTACCTGGAAAGGAAAAAGAAGGGAATTCTCAGGGAGGTTTCTCTTCCCTGGAGGTCAATTGTTATTCATCTTATTTATAGTTGGGCCTGGCTTTGTGGGGGTACCTATTTATTTCATTAATCTTTTTGGCAGCCATTTAGCTGTGCCTTCTGTGGTATCAAACAGGCATTTCAATCCTCAGCCCCATATGAGAACTGCCCCTCACCCAGTTTCATACAAGTATCTCAACTCTATATGGCTGTCACTCTCAAATTTGCTTGTCTGGCTCTCAGATCTGTTTCTATGGGACTCTCCTTTTCAGCTTTATGAGTTAGAGCCTTCTTATGAGTTTGAGCACTTCAGTTCAGGGTACACTCCAGACTCATAATTGTACAACAGAAGGGACAAATGTGCTTATTGATAGGAGGCAAAGGAATGGGTGAAAGGACTTGCCCACATTCTTCCAAATTCCAGAAGCAGAACTGAGAGGAGGAGGACAACTTTATACATCCTAACCTGAGTTTCTATCCTTACCATTTTCTGAGGGAATGTTTCACCTACCATGTGGCTTCTGATTTTCTCTGATGGTGGAAATCATGCCTGGAGAACACATGAACAGCCATTTTAACACAGGGTAGAGAAGATAGAAGGGAAATCGTGGAGGAAGCCACTATGGGCACACACACACACACAGACACTGCATGCAAGGACTTGGACGGAAACAGACTCACTTCTCAAATTGATGAACTGGCAGCTGGATGCCCAGCTGCTGGGTGTTTCCATCCTGACTGCAAACCCTGTGTGACACCAGTCATGAGTGATGAACTGTGAAAGCCAGTACTAGTAAGATGTCAATGCTCTGTGATCTCTCTCCATGTGCCACCTCAGTGCTTGCCATCATTCGGGACCAAACATAGTTAGAACCGGGTGGTCAAGGATGGACTCAGGCTACAATCTCAGAAGCAGGGGAAAAGTAGCATCTGTTGTCAAATTTTATAGAACAAGGAAGAAATGAGTTCAGAAGATATAAAGAAACAAAAAGGCAAGAAGAGGGAATTTTTATGTGAGATTTGCTACTGGAGACTTTGCTTTTAAGATTCATTTCAACAAAACAAAAAGGAATGAAGCATCCACATTGCTTTCATGGACTGTATACAAGTCACTAAACCCATGAAAGGATGCTGCAGAAAGAGTCCAAATCACTTTCTTGACAAAGAATCTTTTTAAAGGCATATTGTTTTCAACAACACCAAAAGAGTCAATAAAGGGTTTAGAAATAGTCAGCTTTAAAAGTATTTTTCAAACTGAATTTGTTGCCTTAATTAAAAAAAAAGACAACAATAAAAACATCTAGAATTTATAGAAAACAAGTGATATGGTATTTGTAACAGTTATTTATGGTTATGAGTCACCAAGTGAACCAACCAAAGTCACACCCAGTCTACCTACTGAGCCAACCAGAGTGCCAGCCAAGGCCAAGTGTGGCTGTGTCATCTCCAGACTAACAGTTAACACGGTCAGAGTGACCTGGACGTCTCTACCCAGTCACTAGATTAGTGAGAAACTCTGCTTCGTAAATAAGATCTACTGCTATGGTTTATTTTTCAGATTATAAAACCAAAACACATTCACTGCCCAGAACTGGAATAAAAAATGACAAAATGAAAATCAAAAACCACAGATAATTCAAATAGCCAGTAAGTCAGCATTCCAATGTTTCTTTGTTAACCCTGCAAGGAAGACCTTTCCGTACTTTTCCAGTTCTTATACCAACAAAATTAGGTGATAAATGAGGTAGAAATAGAATAATTTATAAATATAAAAAGAAAATAAACAATATAAAATAGACACAAATGTGTAAAATTTGACAGCCTGTTCTTTCATGATTCTATTGTGAAGTATTTCATCAATATCTAATTCTCTGTCATATATCTCTTCAATCTTTTTCACTGTTATAAAACAAATGTTTTTTTTTTCTTTCTAGCATTCCAAACAGTCTCTTGACCCTAACTGAGAAGGAAAACCTAAAAATTAAACAAATTTCATAACCACTTTCTGTAAAGTCCATGTTGTCTTGGACTGCAGGATCTTTGTGTGCACCAACTCATCTAAAATGTTCCCTTCCCTCTGTAGAGGAATAATATAAGAATACAGCAGCCATGATCTCCCCTTCTGCAATTGGACAGTCTTTATACTAAAGTCTTTGCTTTTGCATGATCTCTGTCTCCGAGAATCTTGCTTTGTCTATACTTAACATGCCCCCATGGTCACACTTCCAATCTGGTGAGTGTTCACTTCACAGACTAGACTCCCAACTTGCAGTAATCCAAACATCTATCTTTCTGTGGAGAGGAGACTGAAAATCCAGTGGGCTCGTTTCCTTCCTGAAACTCACTTAGTATAGAACCGTAGGTAAGTATTTATGAGCCAGCTGGCAGAACTGCAGGAGTCTCCTGTGGACTACATCTTCAACACACACTGCCTTATCACAGTCATGTGTTTGTATGTCCATAAGCCTTTGAGTCTAAGGTCTCTTTGAGATGAAAATTACATCTTATTTTTCTCAATGTTTCCAGAATCTAGCAGACAACCTGACACACAGGAGTCAGCTACTGAAAATTTGCCAAATGAGCACATGACAAATTGCCAACACACTCACACATTTTAATAGCATCCAATCAATTTAACTCAAAGACATTATTTAGAAATATTATGTTATTATAATCACACAAAGTCCCTCAAACAGAAATAATCATTTCTTGATGTATATCCTAATCACACAAATACAAAAGGCCTTCAGAGCTACCTACCCCAGAGCTTGATTGGCACTTGAGGGCCCTGACATTTACTATGGTGGGGAGTTCCCAGGTGATGTTGGCACAATACTCAGAGAAACAGCTGAAACTCCAAATGGAATCATCTCTGCTGTTTGCTAAACCTCAGCAATGATCTGACTCAGGAAGTGAGTGCAGAAATTGGGTATTCCATAGTCAAAACATCTCATTCAATAAATCCATCCATAGACAGGTAAATAGAAGTCACAAGACTTGGGTCATAGTCACAAGCTAACATTGGAATGAAATCTGAGATTCATCTCAATGGCTAGATAACTAAAACAATTTTCTAAGGGAAAACTGCCCTCAGATGTGTTGTGATTTAGGCTAAAATTCACTATGTCCTGATTTTACAATGCCCTGTAGAGCTCTGCTCTTCAGGGCTTTCTGAGGACAATAAAGTAAACTTCAAGATAGTAATCTCTCAGTCAACAAATATCAATTCAATCCCTATGAAGGTAGACTTCTATGCAAGCCTCAACAGGAATGACGCTAAACATCTGTGAAGATACATAGAAGTATTTTTAAATATATTCCTGATAACAAGTGAGTTATAGAAGGTCTTGTGGAGACAAGGGATGCTAAAATAGCTCTGAGAGAGAAAGGAAGCTAGTGCTAAATGCAAAAGAAGAAAAGAGAAAACATTAGAAGGAAAATATCCTCCCAGGGTCAGGGCTAAGATGGGATATTCAAGGCAACATTATGCCTGGAACCAGTTGCAAAACCAATTCTACAAGGATGGCCCTAGTCATACAAGTGAGACATCTTGACTTCCATAAAAACAGCAAGGATGTCTTTGTCAGTTAGTTACTGGCTCCCTTCTGCAGGTGACATTGCTCTGGGATCTGATTGCTCGCTGCCATCTGGTGTCTTCTGGCTAGCAGCAACTCTTGTGCTGAAATGCAAAAGTGAAAACAGTTAAAATAGTGCAGGGAAAATGGCAGCTTGTGGTTATTGGCATGGCTTGGGATACCAGAGTGTTGATACTTTGGATCTTAAATGTTCCCCAAAGGCTCACATGTTAAAATCTCCATCACAGCATCGTGCTAATTGGGAGGCAGTGAATCCTTTAAGGAGTACAGCCCAAAGGGAGGCCTTTAGGCTATTGAGGTAAGCAAAATAGGAGAGTGAGGAACCCAGTCATTTCTCCTCTCCCTTTCTTCTCTGGCTCCCCACTAGTCCAGCAATTTTGCTCTGGCACATACTGCACACACATGTGCCACCACCTTGCCACAGACCCACAGCATCAGGGCCATTTGATAATGGATTGAAATCTCCAAAACTATGAGCCAAAATAAAGTCGTTCTCTTCCTAAGTTGATTATCTCAATTTTATTCCAGCCAAGACAGAGCTGACTAACTCAGTGGTCAGTAACTACTAGACTTACAGACAAGATTTTACATTCACTTTGGTCCTCTCGGATTACCTTTCTCTAATACATGATAAAATACTCAGTGATTGATGCCTTTGGGAGAAGTTAAAGTAGAAATTAAATACATCCAGAAAGAGTAACAGCCCTCGGTTTTATTTTGGACTTGGTATGTGTGTAACTACCTACACTAACAATATAAAATAAATATTATGGTGTCGTAGGATTCCTTATTGAAAACCACACAGAACTTCCTAAATAACATTTGAAAATAGTCTTCTATTCATCTCACTGTATAGATACAATATAGCATTCAGAGTCAGAAGTAGAGCATATTGAAAATTTCTAGTCGTAAGAAAAACACAATTTTCTTTAGTATCTACATTAGCAACATCAAATACGAGCTGGGGGTGAATAGAGCACTAAGGTTAGCCATATTGCCTGGTTGCGTTTATCTTTTATAAAATCATCTATCTACACCTATAGGTTTTGCTAAGGGACATGAATGGGCCACTCCAGTTCCATTGATAAATCCATCTCCCAAGAGTCACACACATACAACATGGGCAGTTGTGGACATGACTCAATATTAGTCAACCTGATTCTCTCTCAGACAGATCCTAATTTGCCATACTGACAGACTCAGTTTCTATCAAAAGCCAAGATGAAGCCATGGGGACTTACAGATGGTAACCATGTTGAGTCACATGAAGCAGAGAAGTGCAGCCTGACAGAAAAAGGAAAAGAAAAGAAAAGCTATTGAGTGATTTACTAGTCCTTAGAGGACCCATCAGAACCCTGTATTTTGTTTGTCATCAATAGCTAGAGTAGGTAGTGAGCTAACTACAAGCCCCAACTATGGTGGGTATGAGCATGGTAGTTTCATGTATGTTACCCAATGGATTTATGTGCATGGTTTGAGTATCTGCTTGATTAAATGCTCATGGTATTCTTCATGCTTTTTTCTTGAGCAACATTAATATAACTGTACTTAAAATAAGAAAATATTGATAGTATTTTCAAATAGTAATTCTTATTTCTTATTGTGTGAGCATTAGGTCTAGGGGTTAGGGGTTATGTACCTGCTATGGTACACAGATGAAGGTCAGAAGACAATCTGGGGAACATTCTCTCTTTCTACCATATTGTAGCATGGTTCCCCTTGTTTCTGTCTGCTGTGCTCCATAATAGAGGCTAGCTAGCCTGCAAACTTTCAGGAAATCCTCCTACATCTCCTTCCATCTTACCATAGGAGAGGTAGGATTGGGTGCTACCGCATTGTGGGTTCCAGTGATTGAACTCAGTTGGTCTGGCTTAGATCACAAATACTTTTACCCACTGAGTCATCTTGCCAGCCTTCCTTATAGCTTTTAAGTGATTATATAGCATACCTAGACTCTGATAGGAACACAGTGGTCTCCTGTTTAAATGTCTAGTTCCTTGGAATACTCAGAAATCAGCTGGCAGCCTTTGGAGGCTTTCCTGTGATAATATGTAAATACCTTGGTGCTGAGGTTTATATAGCTATAAAGGCTTCTGAGTATGGTAGTGCTGTACCCTCTGATAAACAGAGAGTGTTCCACTCAAGTTGACCCATCTTGACCTTAATACAGCCTTCAAGAATACCAGCCAAATGCTTGGAACCCTCTCTGACAATCTATTAAAGGATGTGTGGCTAATAATTATCTACCTCAACTTTCATTCTGTACCCAAATTCAAGAGGTTGTATGTGACACTGTTGTAACTCTTCTCCAGAAAATGTCTTCCCCACTTTTCCTCCAATGCTCTCAAACTCTGATCTAGAGGTCAGTATACTTCCTCAGGGCTCCCTGAATGAGCCATCACAGTTTAACCGTGCTCACTAGGGCATGGGAGCATTCTGGAAACATCAGTGGATGCTTTACCTTCTGACATGTTCCCTCTTCACTTTCCAGCCTGTTTTCGCTCACTTCCATTCACTGCCCCCACCACATTCAAATGGACCATCTCTTCTAGATTCATTGTGTTAAGAAAGATGGGAAAATAGAAATGATCTATTGGTTTAATTTCATATCTCCTGAAGTTTCCATCTGTTAAACCCACTCCACCACCCAGAACTCAAAAGAGAGGGTTGGTACTCCAAAGAGAGACAAGAAGATGACAGGTCTCTCAACAAGGAGACACCCGCATGTCACAGTCATCAGAGGGAGGTGGGACTAGAAGCCCTGAAATTTTACTCTAGATAAACACCCACAGATGAGTTCTACTAGACTGTGAAGACAAGAAGGTGTCAACATTCCTAATGTGGGGAAGATGGTTTATTTCCTCAATTTGGATGCCATGTTTCTCTAAGAATCTAGGAAAGGAAAAAAGCTATAGTGGTACCCAGAGGAAACTGGAAGATTTACCTGAATCATGCCTTGTTTATAGGAACATCTTTGTGCTAAAGGCAATTTAGAAGTATCAAGCTGAGAAAGCATCCTGTCAATTTCTGTCCTTCTTCTTCCTAGAGATGAGATGGAAAAATCTCACTGACTGGAGACAGCTCTATCAGCTCAGCTGTGGAACCAAAGGAATCTCATTTCTCCCTCTCTTGGCTGGTTTCCCATCTCTGCAGGTTGGAAGCTGCATCCCTGTAGCTTATCTTTCTTTAACACTCATCATCCTTTATTGAAGATGCCATAGAAGTCAGCCTCTTGAGGCATGTCTTCATGTTATATTCCCCTGGGATTTCTCCTGTGCTGTGGGCATCTCCTGTAACAATGAACTTTTTGTTCTCCTTCTGTCTTCTATAACTGTCCCAAACCTGAATTAAAATTTCAGTTATTTTGATGAGAATAGGGTATTAGGCTCAGAATAATAACTCTGCTATTTAATCTTAAGCAAATAGCTTCTCAGTATGCTTTTGAGAACCTGTGTGGGCATGCTTTGTCTGAATTCTCCTATAGACTCTGGAGCAGGTGGTCCCTGTGTACTGGGAATCCAGTTGGCAAGAACATGATGCCCATGGAAGAAGGACTAAGTTTCTTTTATTGTCTAAATGCTTTTCAGTTGTTTGTTTTCATTTATGTATTTTCTTCTCCCCCCTCCCCTGCCTTCCCTTCTTTCCTCTTTCATTCTTGTGGAACTGGTATTGAACCCAAGGCTTTATATATACCAGACATGAACTCTATCTGACCTACATCCCCAGTTCTACCACCTCCTACCCCTCCTTCTCATTCTCCTGTTCTTCTTTAAGACAAAATCTCACTATGTAAACTGGCTGGCATGGAACTCTATAGGTAGACCATGCTGGCCTTGAACTCACAGAGACCTGCTTGTTTCTGCCTCCTGAATGCTGGGATTAAAGGTGTATACCATTACTGGTTCTTAATGATTATTTTGTTTGTTTGTGGTTTGCTGTTGTTGATGGTGTTTTATCTCTTCTTCTTCTAGTGGCATAAAATAGACCACATTTACAAGGCCCCACATAATATTTTGAACCACATATGCATGATATACACATTTATTTTCTCAAAGATTTACCATTTCTTTGTTGTTTAAAAAAATTCCCCCACTCTGAAATATATAGTACATTATCTGTATTTGTGGTCTCTGCACGTCTTGACAGAACACCAGAATTTAATTCTCCTTCTTAGCTGTGCTTCTCTTATCAGGAGCCCATTTTTATCTTTAGGCATATTGTGATGTGAGTAGAGATAAGAGATGAGTAGGCTTTCAAGTGTTACATTCTGATTGTGAAAACAGCTCCTGGAAGTAGGAAATGCTGGTCAAGATGGAAGCCTGAGCCCAGAAGCCTGCCATCCTCTGCCAGCAACAAGGGATGAAGTTGGAGTGCAGAAGAATCAAACCTGTGATGATGATCAAGTTGAAAGGGAAGTCTCTTGCATGTGGAAGATTTTGACACATTCTTTAAGGATAGAAATGGATGGAGGCACATTAGTGGGCACATTAATGGAAAGGACACAGCAGACAAAGCTGGAGCTGTAGTCTGGGGAAACTCCAGGTATACAGCAGCCATTTACTTTACAGAATGGCAATCAAAGCATCTGTGCAGTGTTGGTACCCTCCCATACAGAGCAGAGTCTGTGCCTCCTGATGGAGACAGAGCAAGAAACACACAGGCTCTTCTCTAAAACAGATGCACTAACTGTCTTAAAAGGGCTACGTGTTTCTGTGTGGATATTGGTCTCATAGCAAAGCATTCCCTGATTTGGCTCTTGATGAAGGGAAATGGAGCAGATGCATTGTCCAAGGTTGCTTTCAAGATGAACTTTCTAAAGTAAATCTGTCACTTCATCAGCTCTGAGCATCTGTGAGGATTTTCTGATCTGGCTTCCCATTCATGGGAAGTACCTTTTAAGAAACACACCATCTGCTAGGCCATGGTGGTATACACCTTTAATCCCAGCACTTGAGAGGCAGAGGCAGACAGATCTCTGTAGACCATCTGGGTCAACAGAGAGCATTCCAGGACAGCCAGGGCAACACAGAGAAACTCTGTCTCAAAAACAAAACAAAAAAACCCAACCAAACAAAAACAACTGCCATCTGTCCTAATAGAAAATAAATCTACACAGGACAGCTACAATTATGAAACATCCTCCATTCATCAATGTAGATGCGCAAACCAGGTCACCAGGCAGTTGAGGACAACTACCAGCAGGAAATGAACAAGACCCAAGTCTCAAGGGAACAGACTATTGCCAGAACTAGGAGAGATATTTAAAAATAGTTAATGAATATATTTAAAGAGGTTAGATATTGGATTCATAAAACAAAACGAATGAGGCTGAAAGGGGAAACTAGAATATACAGAGGACATCTTATAAATTAATGAATCACCTAACATGCACGGGCTGGGGTGCAGCACAGAGGCAGAGCACTTACCGTACATGCAAAAAACCCTGGACTGATTGGCCAAGAATACTCTTTTGTGACACAATAGATTACCAAAGTGAAGCACAAACCTGATCAAGGGTGTATGCCTGAGGTCAGCTAGGCTCCAGGAAACTCTCACTCCAGCTTAAATGCAGCCCTCCTGAATTCCCTGAGAAGTTTCTCTGTTTAAAATGGAGAATAACCTGAGACTATTTGTTTTTCTATTTTTTTCTGTGTCATTGCTCATATAGGTAACAATAAATAAAAAGTAGTCATTATGCTGTTCTGTGCCTATGCCTACTTTTGCCATGCAGATTTATTTTTCATTTATTGATTGGTTCAGCCCCAAGTCCTGAGTTCCTATCATATGTCATACACACTAAGCACTGTGAATGAAGAGTTGACTCACATGCCTGCCATATAATGGTGCCATAAGTAGGGTAAATGAGTATTTAAGCAGAAAAGCCTTCAAATTCATGGCTTCAAGTCTTATGTCACCACGAAAGTTGTTATTGACTTTAACCACACAACTTATTTCTCTCCATTCTTCAATGTCTTTCTTCATAACTTGAGATTTACTGATCATCAGGAATTGTTATAATTAAATGAATCAAATAGAAATCCATTGATATCTGTGAGGGTTCCAGGACCCCTTGAAGATATAAAAATTTACAGATGCTTATCTCTTCTAAACAATGGCAAAGTTCTTACACCTATGTTTGTCTGGCTATGAATATAGCATAAACCATCTCAATGTTGATGATAAGCCCTGATGCAATATAAAACTATGTAAATAGTTGTTGGTTAGAGAATAAGAAGAAAACTGTGTGTGTGTGTGTGTGTGTGTGTGTGGTGTGTGTGTGTGTGTGTGTGTTTGTATTGTGCCAAGATATCCACTAAAAATAAAACAATGTTGATTCTTGTTTGAATTCACAGATGCAGAATACAGATATAAGTAGCCAACTGTCTACGAAAGCACTTGCCATGTAACATTTCAATAGGCAACAAGTCATCATGGGTAATGGTGACAGAATAACATAGTAAAAAGCACTAGAATATTGTATTAAAGGGGCCCACTAAGGCCACCTGTTCTTGCCTGGGTGGTTCAAAGAAGTCTTCCCAGAGAATGTCAGATCTAAATTAAGAACAAGGAAGTAATAGGACTTTGTTGAACAGATTAAAATGCTGGCACATGTGTATAATCCTAGCCCTGGGAAGGCTAAAAGAAGGCTTGTGAGTTCAAGATGAGTCTGGACATATAGCAAGACTCAGACTTTAAAAAATATTAGATGGGGAAGGAGTGAATGAAGCCAAGAAATTTGGTTTTCTGAGTTTCCAATCTTTATTTCTGTCACTGTCATTGGATGTGGAAAATGTGACAAAGAATAACAGGAAGGGCAGAAGGCACAAAATCAGGATTTAGATGGAACTGAAAGTCTAGGAACTTGTCAAGGGCTTTCACTAAGAAAGAAAAAGGAGAAGTTGATCAGCTCTACACTAGAAATATTACTCTAGTTGCAAAGAAATCAGGAAGAACTGGGGACACAACTTAGGTCTCTCCAGGCTTTGTGTTTACATAGAAAATAAATTGTGGTGGCCTGTGATTATAGACTATAAGGATTCTAGAACATACAGGACATAGGGGAGTAGAAAATGTAGACCTGAGCAAAGGACTTAGTATTGGGGAAATGAGTAAAGTGTTCAAAGGTAATTCCACTGCATGGACCATGGCAACAGCCACTGAAACAAGGCAGCCCAGGAAGAGGAGCTTCATGCAGTGACATAGCTGTGAGTTTGGCTTTGCACTTGAGTTTGAGGTAACATGGGACATCCAAGTGCAGATATGAACTAAGAGTTGAAGATGTGTCTAGAGCCCAAGAATGCCAAGAATAGAACTGGATATGGGATAGAGATTGGCTAGCATGGTTTTCCACCATGGATATTCCTTTTGTTGTTGACAACGGTCATCAAAAGCTTCACAGTACTAAGAAATTTTTTCTTAAGTAAATCCTCATTGTTTGGTGAAGAGTATTTTGGTTTGTGCATCTAACTTCCTTATTAGAATAGCAGAGAAAGCTATTTGTATCTTAAATATCCTTTAGAAGCTACTTATGCCATTTAGAGTGTGTTTGGATGGGAAAGAGTGTTATCAGTCAGAATAAACTATAATCTGCTATGGTAACAAGTAGCTCAGACAGTATCAGCAGCTTATAACAGCAAAGGTTTCATTTCTCACTCCTAACAAAGTTCTATTATGGGTCATCAGAAAGTTCATACTATAGTTCAAGTTACTGTGATGGTCTTGATTTGTAACCTTGATGCTATCTACCAGAGGGGGGGGGCGGGGGAATGAAGCTCTAGAGTAGCTAGGACCTCAATGACATGCTATTAAGAATTGAGAATTGGTGTGCCACATCTGTTCACAAGTCATTTGTCAGGATCAGTCACATGGCCCCATCCAATCAGAAGGAGTCCAGGAAGCACAGTATCATATGTCTGGGAAGTGAGGAGCTAGGAATTCTTGGTGAATTACAAAGATAAATTCTACATAAGTGACTATTAACTTGAAACCTGTCCTAATGCAGATCTTCTGAGAACAGCCTATTATGTGCCATTTGTGGGAAACAATGCCAAACCCTTTAACATTAAGGATGAGGACAGAAAGGTCATAATCTTTGTACATCCTCAATACATGGCCTGCCTTTCCCTGGGTGACATGCTAACAAAGGGCTTACATCGGCCTTGCAGTGGTAGCTGTGGGTACATACACTGGATCAGTGGAGTTCCCATCACATGGACAGAACTTCCCTTGTGTAGTCCTATCTTTCATGGGTCATGTTCCTGAAGAGTCTCACTTCCTCTCTAGAAATACACAGAGGTTCTGTATAGCTGAGTGAATTTATGTTTGGATGCATTGGTATCCAGCATCTCTGGGCCACTACAACCTCATATCACCAGAAATATACAATCAAAACTTTTCTACTTCTTGGACCCCAAAGACCTGAAGAATTACCTAGGGAAGTCAATGAATGTATTTCTAATTTGAATGAGATTCCCCCTTCCTTGGCAACAACCCAAAGAAGTGGAAAATCCACTACTATAGAGCAGTTAACCCAAGACACACTAAACAATGTCCAAATCACAAGGGGTCACCGCAGAGACAAGAAGTTGACTCCTGTCTGTAATTATCATGCAACTTTCTAAACTCAGCCTCAGCTCAGCAGATAGCATTCACCAAAAGTCAGCAGATGTCAACGTAGACCATGCTGAACTAGCTATCCCCCCATCTACCCACTCATGACTCCGTGACCAACAGAGAGGGCAGAAACAGGCCAGGATAGAGACATAAAGAACATGGTACAATGACCTCAGGAGCTCTTACAGAGTTCAGTGGCCAAGCTTCACCATCTAGAGACTCAGTCATATGGTATTTGAATCTAAACCATATTGTGCATATTTCAATACATAAATGGTAACTGACATCATAAATATGAGTAAAGCCACGTGACCAGGACATATAGAAGAAGAAGCTCAGTACAGCAATTTTAGAATAGGGGTGTGGAAAAGAAGACTCAAGAGCCAAGGGGAAGGAAGCAAAAATGTGATTCTTGGAATCCAAGTAGCTGAGATGTCATGAGAGTGCTGCACTAAAGATAGATTCTCCTGACTGAGACATAATCCTTTGCACCCTTTGCTATGTTTTGGCCATAGCAATGCCAGAGGAAGGATGGGCGTCAAAACCACATAACAGGAAGTGGAAGGTAACAAGGAGACAGCATAGAAAGGATGGAAATGTCATATTTACTTCTTCTAATCAGCACAGTTCTGTAAGGCAAACCTTGCTTCCTCTGCTTTACAAGTAAGGAAAGAGAGTTACCTATGGGGTAGTCCAGCTGAGAGATTCTAGAGCTAAGACTGACACCCAAGTCTGAGAGGCAGAGACCGAAGTCTTCCCACAAGCTTCTTCTCTCAGCACCGGAGCCACCTGGTGCTTCTATGCTGACATGTCACACAGCACTTGTCAGAAGAGCCTCTTCCAGAGCCCCATACAAAAACTCACTGAACAGCAGGGTAGGAACGTGCCTGCATGTTAACCAGGGAAGTTCTTCGATGGGAAACAGCAAGCAGCTTCGATCTTCTCTTCGTGACACCTTCTGTGTTTGTTTTCTGGGCTCCAAGAGTGTCTCTGAATTCCTTGGACCGAGACACCCTTTGCTGTGGTTCAAAGATACTAAGCTGCCAGACTCATCTTCCAGGCTGTGCCTCTTTGAAGAACCAGCTTGAACTGATTGTTCTTCAGCTTTTCACATAAATTACAGAACATGAGGCCCACAGCTTTGCCCCAAGTTGTCAACAGGTTTTAATTGTCTCTGCTTTTCCGTACACACAGATGGTGATGCTAAGCTGCTCTGAGCAGACCTCTGCTGTCTCCAGTAAGAACAAAACAGACACAACAAATGAAAATCCACTTGAAAAGAAATTTATAACAAAGTCCAAAATAGCTGCTTCCCCCCCCCCCGAAGGTAAGTGTTACATAAAGAAAAACAGTAGAAGGAACTGTGAAAGAATAAAGGCAAGAGGATTTTTTTTTAAAAGCATAATGTTAATTTGTGAAAAGAAATATAAGAATAGCCAAGAAAACTAAGTGAAATCAGGATGCCCGAATGCAGCCCTTGTGCCATATGCATCCCTCGTGATGGCTAGAAATTTGGCACAACACATCTGTAGATGACAATGTCATGTCACAATGCCAAAAAGCTAGACACTAATTTAGATGATTTTAGAAAAACAAGAGATTCTTTTTACTGATGTGGCCATAACAGGCCATCAGCTTCAGGGTTCTTTGTTCAAGGTCAATAAGATCTACTACAAATGACCAAGGAAATCACATATGAGAATCTGTCTTTTAAAACAGTAGGGCACTCAAAAGTAAGGTAATACACAAAGCCATATAGAAACATATTTTGTAAACTAATTGAAAACCATAATTTTATAAATGTGTTTGAAAGGAAGTACACAAGAATTTATGAATAATTAAGTTAAAATCCTAGAACAAGATGTAGGATTTCTCCTCATGAGTTGTTGGTTAGGGAGCCTCCACAGGCCCCAAAAATAATGTTATTGCTCTAGGTTTCCCACAAGACGAAATTATAAGATCCTATTGCCAAAGAGAAACCAAGCTGGAACTAAGCTGGGAGCTGCCTCCTACTGACTAAGTGTCATAGCGCCAGGAGGTGCTGTGCAGACTGCTGGGAAAGAAAAGTCATCAACTGTCTTAGCTGGCTAGGAACCCTGAGAGCTATAGTACTGAACTATCAAGGCAAGACATAATGGGTATAAGTAAAAAAAAAATTATTGGTTATTTTACTTATTCACATTTCAAATGTTATCCCCCTTCCCAGTTTCCCCTCCACAAACCCCAATTCTATTCCCCATTCCCCTTTCCTCTATGAGAGAGCTCCTCACCCACCCACTCCCCCCTCCCCACCCTAGCATCCCCCTATGCTGTGGCATCCAGCCTCCATTGGACCAAGGGCCTCCCCTTCCTTTGATGCCAGATAAGGCAATCCTCTGCTACATATGCAGCTGGAGCAATGGGTCCCTCCATGTGTACTCTTTAGTTGGTGATTTAGTCCCTGAGAAATTTGTGGGGTCTGGTTGGTTGATGTTGTTGTTCTTCCTATGGTGCTGCAAACTCCTTCAGCTCGTTCAGTCCTTCCCTTAACTCTTCCATTAGGGTCCCCATGCTTGGTCCAATGGTTGGCTGCCGGCTTCCACATCTGTATTGGTCAGGCTCTGGCAGAGCCTCTCAAGGGACAACCATACCAAGTCCCTGTCAGTAAGTACTTCTTGGCATTAGCAATAGTGTCTGGGTTTGGTGTCTGCAGATAAGATGGATCCCTAGGTAGGGAAGTCTCTGGATGCCCTTTCCTTCAATCCCTGCTCCATTCTTTGTCCCTGCATTTCCTTTATACAGGAGCAATTCTGGGTTAAAATTTTTGAGATGAATGGGATAGCCCCATCCCTCAACCAGGGGCCATGCCTAACCTCTGGATATGGTCTCAACAGGTTCTCTGTCCCCTTTGTTGGGTATTTCAGCTAATGTCATCCCCATTGGATCCTGAGAGTCTCTTGTTTTCCTGGCATCTAGGACTTTCTAGTGGCTACCCCCAGTTACCTATCCCCTACTGCTACACACCTCCATTCAATTTTCTGGCCCTCTGTACTTCTCTCCTGTCTCCTCCCACACCTAATCCTGTCCCTTTTTCCCTCCCATCCTTACTCCCTCCCTCTACTTTCCATGATTATTTTGTTCCCCCTTCTAAGTAGGACTGAAGCATCCACACTTTAGTCTTCCTTCTTGAGCTTCATATGGTCTGTGAGTTGTATCATGGGTAGTCTGAATTTTTTGCCTAATATCCACTTATCAGTGAGTACATACCATGTGTGTTCTTTTGTGACTAGGTTACCTCACTCAGGATGATATTTTCTAGTTCCATCCATTTGCCTGTGAATTTCATGAAATCATTGTTTTTAATAGCTGAGTAATACTCCATTATGTAATGTACCACATTTTCTGTATCCATTCCTCTGTTGAGGGACATCTGGGTTGTTTCCAGCTTCTGACTATTATAAGTAAGACTGCTATGACCATATGTCCTTGCTATATGTTAGAGCATCTTTTGGGTATATGCCCAGTAGTGGTATAGCTGGGTCCTCAAGTAGTACTATGTCCAATTTTCTGAGGAACCACAAGACTGATTTGCAGAGTGGTTGTACCAGCTTGTAATCCCACTAGCAATGAAAGTATGCATACCTACATACATACATACATACATATGCATTCACATACATAAACACATATAGATATGTACACATATACACACATACAAAAATGTATACACACATATAAAACTGGCCCCTTTTGTTTAAATTTTATGCAATATATTAATTCTTTAATTCTTTTCTCAATATCTGAATTTTGACTTTGTATGCATAGCACATTAGATAATCTAATTTTTCCTACATGATTACAAAGATCACCCTACATGATGAATAAAGTTTCACAATATTACAATTCTACTTCCCTTGTCCACTAAATCCTAGTATGTATTTAGGTATGTTTCTAGACTTTCTATCCAGTTTGTTTACTTCTCATTTGGCAATGTATCAGTGCTGGACTGTTTCAATATTGGTAGTTTTATAATATATTTTGAGATCAGAGAAGAATGGTCCTTATTTAAAAAAAAAAAAAAATCTGACTAGTCATACATGTATTTCTCATATATTTAGCTTTTACATTTATTTATGTATTATGCATATGTATATGTGTGTATGCATGTCATGACACACATGTGGAAGTCAAAGGACAACTTTTAAGAGTCTCTCTTTCCACCCCATAAGTGCCAGGAATCAAACTCAGATCCTCAGACTTAGTTGCAACGGCTTTTATCTATTGAACCTCTAGCCGTACATATTATTTCTAATTGACTTTTATTGTTAAAAGATTGTTGGAATTATATTGCTCTTGTGAATTAAGGATAATGAAGTTCTTCTTGGAAGAACTTTATGAAGTTGAGTTATTCTGAACATCAACAATTCCTGCTTTCCACATTACAGTTATTTACTGAATGGAGGAGCAGCAAAAATCCTTTGGAGGTGCCTGGGATGCCAGGCTCCTGATGCTGAGTGTGCAGAGTCTTCATTAGAATGACTTAAAGCCTAGCTTCAGCTCAAACTCTGTTCTCATTTTTTGTAAAGATATTCAGGAACTGTAGACTTCTCTGCATGTCCCATTTGCACACCCAGGCTGAACCATAACTAAATGAGTCACTCTCATGTGGAATAAATATCATCTAATAATGTTTTGACCTCCAAGTGCTCTGAAATTAGTTAAATACATTCATATAACCCAAAACACAGCTCTGCTCATCTAGAAACAGCAGGAGGCATCACTCCATGAAAACAGCATATGAAATTATCTAATTTGGAACCACTTCAGAAAATAACCATTGTTGATTAGCATGTGACGATTCACTTTGAAGAATTTCAAATTTATTTGACAACTGATGTCCTTGGTGGCTTGCATTATTGATTATTTTCATTGATTATTCTCATTATACAATGATTGCATTATCTCGTTTTTTCACTTCTGTATTTTATAGGTGATTACTAGAAGGACATTGTCTGCTGGTTAAGAACTAATTCTTTTAGGGTGGCACCATGAGTCCATCAATGAGTTGAAACTAAAGGAAAGGAGCCCCATGTCCACACATAAGTGAACTAGATCACCTAGAGACACTAAGGAAAGCACAGATCAGAAGAACAACCCCTCACATCTGACCCATCAATACATGGGTGTCTAAACACTGGCTGGTCACAACCTGTGCATAGTTCTGTAGTGGGCTTAAAATAATCAACAATTATTATCCTGAACTCACTACTAATCCATAGAACACTGCACTAAGAAAGCAACAATAGACTTAATTAATGTAGTGGCTTGAATTAGAATTGTTCCATAAGTCCATATATTTGAATGCTTAGTCACCAGGGAGTATCACCATTTGAAAGAATTAGAAGGATTAAGAGGTGTGGCCTTGTTGGGAAAGTGTGTCACTGTAGGTGACCTTTGAGGTTTCAAAATCCCATACCAAGTCCAGAGAGTCAGTCTCTCTCTCTCTCTCTCCTCCTCTCTCTTCTCTCTCTGTCTCTCTTCTGCCTCTCTCTGTCTCTCTGTCTCTGCTCTCTCTCTATCTCTCTCTCTTTTCGTGTTGTGTGTGTGTGTGTGTGTGTGTTTGTGTGTCTGCTTATGGATCTATGTGCTCTCTGCTTCTGGTCATCCTCCTGCATACTCCCATGCTCCTGCTTGATGGTATGGTTGAACTGAAGCTGTAAGCAATCTCTCATAATGGTTTTAATATAAGAATGTTTGTCTGGTGTCTATTTAGCAATAGATTAGTCAAAGACCATAGGAGTATCTTCAATGAGCTACATTCTTGCCTTGATGCCGTTAAGTTGAATCTTTGAAATACTGTTGCTTCTGCTCAATGTAATGCTTGAATTTCAGAACCTGGGTATTTGTTTAATTGTGTAGTCTTGGGAAGCAAGGCAAAACTTCAATACCTACTTTTCCTTATCTCTGCTTAAATCTAAATTCCAGTTCACATACCCAGCTCTTTAGCAACATGTAGTCCCTAACTCCCACTCTAGGGTATTCACAGACTTCCACTCCAATGCCGCTCTATAGGAAACCAAAGCTGTGCCCCAAACCCTCAGCTCTAGGTACACAGCCTCCTGCAACTCCTTCTCCTCACATCCCGCTTAGCAAGGGCCACTCTATGTCATGTGCTAGGGGCATCACCCAAAGCCTCTCCTGCGCAGGACCTAATTAGAAACTGCTGGAACTAAGATTGTGGATGCAGAAAAGCTTTCCCGAACTTCATGCTTACTTAGAGAGATGCTCTAACCATGTATGCTGGGGGATAAAAGGAGCTGTGCAGCAGCATTGCAGAGATAACTTTTTGTGGTGTTTCTCCATGCTGCTCTGGAGTCTGTGTTGTTGGTTCTATGCCACCTCACCTCCAACCCCCAAAAGCAGGTAGGGTCAGGCAGCGAGTAGTCTGGGACACAGGCAACACTCGTCAATTTATCCTAGCCCCCAATTATAGCAGGCATTCCCTGCAAACTCCCAGACCATTCTTGGACAGGAAAGCAGATATACTAACTGCAAATTTTCACCTCTCCCTCCTTTCCCCAAATCCAATTCCCCAGTCTCATCCCCAGCTCTGTAGCAGACCTCCTGCTGTGGCCTCTCCTCACTCTTCATCCCCATTCCCAGGGTACTAAGCAAATCCTTTGGAATACCCTGCTTTCCTCATTCCTATAAACTCCCACCATAGCCATCTCTCTTCCTAGCCCATCTTCATTCCTAAGTGCAGCTACCAATACTTGGAATACATTTTACCCTTAGTCAGGGTTTCTATTGCTGTGATGAAACACCATGACCAAAAAGCAAGTTGTAGAGGAAAAGGATCATTTGGCTTATCAGGACAAAAACTCAAACAGGAAAGGGACCTGAAGGCAGGAGCTAATGCAGAGACACAGAGACCATAAAGAGGTGCTGCTTACCAGCTTGCTCATCATGGATTGCTCATAAATATCCAAGACTACCAACTCAGGGATGGAACCACCCACAATGGGTTGGGCCTTCCTCCATCAATCACTAATCAAGAAAATGTCTTACAAGGCAGGCAAGAATGGTGCAAGCATTTAATCCCAGCACTGGGGAGGCAGAGACAAGTAGATCTCTGAGTTTGAGGCCAGCCTGGTCTACAGACTGAGTTTCAGGACCAGCAAGACTATACAGAAAAACCCTGTCTCAAAAAAGAAAAGAAAGAAAATGCCTTACAGCTTGCCTGTGAGCATCTTCTCCGTTGAGGTTCCTTCCTTTCAGAGTTCTCTAGTTTGTGTGTCAAGTTGACATAAAACTATCCAGCACACCCCTTAAATACCAGTGACCACACATATCAGGATCCTAGAAGAATTCTCTTCCAGGCAACACATAGCTACAACACCCTTCTAAGAACTAGAAAGGACAATAGAACCAAGGAACAAAACACCCAGCCAACAATGACAACACCAGGTATTAGGACCTAGAACTACAATCTCCTCAATCTCAGATGCCTAGACATCAACACACAAACACAATCAATAGTATCCAGGACAATATGTCTCCACTAAAGTCTGGCAACCCCACTACATCAAGGCTCTGGAAATTGCAACACAGCTGAAGTACAAGACAAAGACCTTAAAATAGACATTATGAATAAAGAGGAAATGGACAAATCTCTTAAAGAAATCTATGAAAATAAAACAGTGAAAGGAGAGAGTCCAAGACCTAAAAGTGGGAATAGAATCAATAAAGAAAACTCAAACTGAGGGAAATCTGGAAATGTAAATTTTAAGAACTTAAAAAAGAAACTCAGAGGCAAACTTCACCAACAGAATATAAGATACAGAAGAGAGAGCATCAGGCATTGAAGTCACAATTGATAAAAATGGGTATTTTGGAAAAAAATGTAAACACAAAAAAAAAAAAAAAAATCCAGGCACAAAACAATCCATGAAGCCTGGGACTCTGTTGGGGAAAAAAAAACATATATATCTTAGAATAGAAATAGAGGAAGAGAAGAAGCCAAGTCAAAGGTCCAGAAAATATTTTCAACATAATCATGGAAGAAAATTCCCTAATCTAAAGAAGAAGATATCTATTAAGGTACAAGAAGCATATAGAACACCAAAAAGTCTAGACCAGAAAAGAAATTTCCCTTGCCACATAATAATCAAAACACTTGTATTAGTTAGAGTTTCTATTGCTGTCACAAAGCACCATGACCAAAACACAAGTTGGAGAGGAAAGGGTTTATCCAGCTTATACCTCCAAAGCATTGTTCATCATTGAAAGAAGTCAGGACAGCACAGAATGTCAAACAGGGCAGGATTCTAGAGGCAGGAGCTAATACAAAGGCCGTGAATGAATGTTGCTTCCTGCTTTGTTTTCTCTGGCTTGCTTTTTTATAGAACCAAGACCACCAGCTCACTGATAGAACCTACCCACAATGAGCTGGGCCCTCCTCCATCAATAATTAAGAAAATGCCCTACAGCTGGGTTTTATGAAGGTGTTTTCTCATTGAGATTCCCCCCTTTCAGATAAATCTAGTTTGTGTGTCAAGTTGTAAGACTAGCCAGCACAACACTAAAAATACAGAATTTTTTTAAAAAAAGAATACTAAAAGCTGTAAGATAAAAAGACCAAAAATCATAAAAAGACAGACCTATTAGAATAACACATGACTTTTCAATGAAGACTAAAAGCCAAAAGGTCTTGAACAGATAGATGTGCTACAGACTCTAAGGGAGAATAGATGCTAGCCCAGACTATTATACCCAGCAAAACTTTCAACCACAATAGACAAAGAAAATAATATATTCCATGATAAAACAAAATTTAAGTAATAACTATCTACAAATCTAGCCCAAATTTGCCACTTTCTAGTGCTTAAAGGTAAACTCCAACTTAAAGAGGTTATCCATAATCCCAGACCAGCAAATCAAAGGGAGAAAACAGAGAGGGAGAGAGAGATACAGACACAGGCACAGACACACAGATAGACAGACAAACAGACACACACACAACCACCACCACCACAACAACAAAAACACTGCTCATTGATATCCACATGGATATCAATTCTCTAATAAAAAGACACCAACTGAATAGATGTGAAGACAGGATACTGACAGCATAGACTTTGAACAAAAACTAATAAGAAGAGATAGGGAAGAAAACTACATATTCATCAAAGGAAAAAATCTACCAGAGGACATTGTAATTTTTAACATCTATGTAGCAAACACAAGTGCATCCAAGTTCATAAAAGAAACACTACTATAGTTTAAATCACCTATTTATCCTCATATACTGATGGAGGGAAACTTCAGTATCTCATTCTTGCCAATAGACAGGTTATCCATACAAACACTGTATGAGATACTGGAACTAACTGATGATATAAACCAAATAGACTTAAGAGATATTTACAGAACATTTCAGCCAAACACAAAAGAATATACATTCTTCTCAGCACCTCATGTAAACTTTCTCCAAAATTGACCTCATAGTCAGATACAAAGCAAGTATCAACAGATAAAATAAAATTGCAATAACATCCTGCATTCCATCTGACCACCATGGAATAAAGCTGCATATGAACAACAGAAAACTTATAAACTAATGAAAAATGAACAAATTACTACTAAATGGAAAAATCAGTCAAAATAGAAGTTAAGAAAAAATTAAAGATGTTCTAGAATTGAGTGAAAATGAATACACAACATACCCAAGCTTATGGGACATAATAAAGGCAGTTCAAAGAAGCAAGTTCATAGCACTAAATAAATTAGACAAACCTTATAATAGTAACTTAATAGCACACCAGAAAACTCTAGAACAAAAAGAAGAAATCATACACAAAAGGAGGAGACAGCAAGAAAGAGTCAACTCAAGAATGAAATCAATAAAATAGAAACAAAGAGAACAATACAAAGAACCAATGAGAAAAAGAATTGGTTCTTTGAGAAAATAACAAGATCAACAAACTCTTATCCAAACTAACTAAAAGAAAGAGAGAATAGCCAAATTAACAAAATCAGAATTGAATTGGGGAAGATAACAACAGACACCAAGGAAATCCAGATAATTGTATGGACATACTTTAAAAACCTGTACTCCACCAAATTAGAAAATCTAAAAGTTACCACTTACCAAAGTTAAATCAATATTAGATAAGCAAATTAAACATTCATATAACTCCTATAGAAATAAAAGCAGTCATTAAAAATCTCTCAAATGAAGGGGGACCCAGGGCTATACAGTTTTAGTTCAGAATCTTACCAGACTTTCAAAGAAGAGTTAATGCCAATACTCCTCAAATTATTCCACAAAATATAAATAGAACATTGTCCAATTCACTTTAAAATTTTGGATATCAGCTACCCTGATGCTTAAACCAAATATAGACCCAACCAAGAAAGAAAATTACAGACTATTTTCCTTTATGAAGATAGATGCAAAAGTTCTCAAAATATTTGCTAACTGAATCAAGAACACATCAAAAGACTATCCACCTTGACCAAGTAGACTCCATCTCAGAGATGAAGAGATATTACATCATGCATGAATTGATAAATACATTATATTTTTCTAAAGAAAGAAACCTTGGGGCTAGGTACAAAAATAGAAAAAAGAAAGAAACTTCATGATCATCTCATTAAATGCAGAAAAGGCCTTTGACAAAATCCAACATCCAGTGATGAAAGTCCTAGAGAGATTATGGGTACAAGAGATATACTTAAACATAATAAAGGCAATTTACAGCAAGCCTATAGCCAATATCAAATTAAATGGACAGAAACTCAAGGCAATTCCACTAAAATTAAGAACAAGACAAGTTTGCCCAGTATCTTCATATCTATTCAATATATTACTTGACTGCAGGAGATTTTGGAGATACAAATTAGAAAGGAAGAAGTCAAAGTACTGCTATTTTGCGGACGATATGATAGTATACATAAGTGGCCCTGAAAGTTCCACCAGGAAACTCCTACAGCTGGTAAACACTTTCAACAAAGTTGCTGGATACAAGATTAACTCAAAAAACAAAAAACGAACAAAAAATTAGTAGCCTTCCTATATACAAACAACAAACAGATGGAGAAAGAAATTAGGGAAACAATACATTTCACAATAGCCTTAAGTAATATAAAATACCATGTGGTATCTCTTACCAAGCAAGTGAAAGAGGTGAATGATAAAAACTTCAAGTCACTGAAGAAAATATCAGAAGATGGAAAAATCCCTCATGCTCATGGTTTGGTAGAATTAATATAGTAAAAATGGACATTCTACCAAAAGCAATCAACTGATTCAATACAATTTCGATCAAAATTCCAACACAACTCTTCACAGATCTTGAAAGAGCAGTTCTCAGCTTCATATGGAAACAGAAAAAATCCATGATAGCTAAAATTATTCTAATAATAAAAGCACTTATGGAGGTATCATCATCTACAATTTTATGCAGTAATAAAATACACAAACATATGAACGCCTGATTTTTACCAAAAAAAAAAAAAAAAAAGCCAGCCTCATGTTAAAGAATCCAAAGATGTACATATTATCACCTTGCACAAAACCCAACTACAAATGGATCAAAGACATCAATATAGAACCAGATACACTGAACCTACTAGAAAAGAGAGTAGAGAATAGCCTTGAACTCATTGGCATAGGAAAAATCTTTCTGAACAGACCACTGATAGCATGGGCACTAAGATCAACAATTAATACACTGTGAAACTGAAAAGTTTTTGCATGGCAAAGGACTGTATCATTTAGACAAAGCAGCAACCTACAGAAAAGGAAAAGGTTTTTTTACCAACTATACATCAGAGAGGAGTTAATGTATATATCTAAAATATCTTTTTTAAGAAACTCAAAAAACTGATATAAAGAAACAAATAACTCAATTTTTAAAATGCGGTACAGATCTACACACAATTCTCAAAGCAGGAAACTCCAATGGCTGAGAAAACACTTAAAGAAATGCTTAGCATCTAGAGTTGCAAATCAAAATTACATTAAGATTTCACCTTCTACAATGAAACAAGCTATGGCTAATGCTGCTGAGGATGTAAAGTAAGGGGAAAACTCATCTGTAGCTGGTGGGATTGCAAACTTGTACAACCAATATGAAAATCCATGTGGCAGTTCCTCAGAAATCCTGAGAATCAATCTACATCAAGATCTACTTTGAGCATATACCCAAAGGATGCTTCATCCTATCACAGAGACACTTGCTTAACCATGTTCATTGTTGCTTTCTTCGTAATACTCAGATGATTGGAAATATCCTAGATGTCCCTCAACCGAAGAATAAATAAAGAAAAATGTGGTACATTTACACAAGGAAATATTACTCAGCCATTACAAAAAAGAAATCATAAAATTCACAGATTAAGTGCAGGGAACTGAAAAAAAAAAAAAAAAACCTCTGAGTGAAGTAGCCCAGGTACAAAAAGACAAATATTGTATAGCTTAACTTTTATATGGATATTAGCTGTTAAATCAAATGATAACCAAGCTATAATCAATAGAACCACAGAAGTTAGCAATAGAGTAGAATAGAGGCTAGGAGGACAGATAGATCCCCCTAGGAAAGATAAATAGACTAGATAGTTATATGTGGGTTGGGGTGCACTAGAACAAGGAACAAGTGGAATGGAGGAAGGAAGAGGGGAAGATGGAGGAAAAACAAAAAGAAACTATTAAAATGAAGGGCCATTTGAGGGCAAGTGTGGAAACCTAATACAGTAGAAGCTCCATGAAATATATACATATATCAAGGTTATCTAAATGAAATTGTCCAGAAATGGAGAAAGAGCCCCAGCTGGACCTCTCTTGTCACTAAATGGACTGAGAGCTTAAACAATAGACTTTTATTTCTGGCAATTTTGCAGGCTAGAAAGTTCAAAATGCAGCAAGGGGAACAAAATGAACATTTCCATTCTGAAAGGGAGAAATTTCAAAGAAGGAGGAAGCAATGGATCCTGAATCCAAAACTTAGCAGGGCAAACACTATCTGACTGTAGGGCTCAAGAATAATGCTTTTGCCTTCAGAAAATGCTAGCCTTGCATGCATAGTTCTGCTAGACCAAAGCTATATCACCAAGGATCTTCTAGGTGGAGACCACACCCTTTATTTAAGACCTCAGGCATCAGAAACTCAAGCTAGTGGGAGGGTTAGAGAAATTAACATTAGCTCATCTAGCAGAGGACCAGGGTATGATTCCCAACACCAATATGGCAGCTCTCAACTGTCTATAACTCCAGTTCTTCTAGATGTACATTGGCAGGCAAAATACCAGTACTTATAAAAATTTTAATAAATAATGTTTAAAAAGTTGATCTGGTGTCTCTGAAATGTGTTTAAGGCCATTCTTTCCTGCTTTAAAGAGTAATACATATAAAAATTCCACAACCTTCTTCCATCTCATTCCAGCCCTGATTCCTTTAGCTTAATTGTTAGTGTTTCTGTGAGCTTAAGTAAATCCCTGGTTCCACCCTGACTTTCTTTCCAGTGTCTCAGGGCAACATCCTTAGAGTCTTTATGTTAGGAGAGTAAGTCTTTTCATCTTTGCCACAGAGGTAGGCTAAAAAATAAATAAATAAAACCATCAAATTCTACTTCGTCTTGCTTCATCCAATTTCTTTTCTTGTATTTTGCTATGAACAATCCAAAGGAGTGATAGCAAAGCGTGGATGAGCTGTGTCTTCAGGAGGTGGGCCAGTCACAGGAGCATGTGATGGAACTCTTGTAGTACTCCAAGACTTACCTGCAACACTTTCCTTAGAAATAACCTCAGCTAAATGCCCACTGTCAGCGCTCAAACACTGTGCCTCCCACTAGCACTTGGCAAATCCATTATTATTATATAACAAAATGCACTTTCTTCTCATTTTAAACACATTTCCGTTTCCATATGTGGCATTACCAGAATGGTCTTTTTAAGGTATTCATTTTTACCTGCATTGTTTCTGGTTACTAACATTAGTTAAAACTCTTTATCTTGTCATCTAGCTAAACTCCCCAGATACATTTGAATTGGAATGTGCACTTGAGAGAGATGAGATGGCCCACTGCTCCCTGAACACTGGATAAGTGGTTAAGCCTCATTAAAACACTGTTGAAATTTGTTTAAATTGCTGTTAGTGTTAGCAATACATTCTTTGAATCTACATTTTAAGCACTCCTTCTGATGTTCATTTTCCTGTAAAAAAAGGAAAGATGCTAGGACTGAGGTAGTTTGACTTCCACTAGACTTGCTGCCCAGGCTTCCTTAAGAAAGGACAGTTATCCTAACAACAGTTAGACCACCCTTAACCTAGTGCCAGGTGTTCTGAACACTCCACAGATGCCTTGAGGCAGTGCTGCAAGAATTCTATCAGATGCTGCTGTGACTGGCCCACCTCCATGACACAACTCATCCAGGGTTTGCTATCACAGGCTACACTGTTCCTTTCCCTCCTTGGCCAGAAGGGGGTGACTTTCTTTGGTGGAAGGACTAAAACTGGTGCTGAGGCAAAGCTATGATTGGTCCAAACAAATCACTGTGGTTGGTCCAAAACAAATGGCTATGGTTGGTCCAAAAATCCTTTGTAAAGCTATATAAGTAGGGAGCACAGGCCATGAACAGGTTCGGAGATGTTCTGCTCTACCATACCTGATGTTGAACACCAGACTATCTCTCAAATAACCCTTTGTTGCCTATGTGCAATAATTGGGGCTAATTGGAACATGAAGAAACAGAAGCACCAGATAGTGGTGAGTCAAAGCAAAGGCAGCAGGAATTAGTTAAAAAATTGTTGGTCTTGGTAGCAACTTAACAGCCATCTTAGTTCATTTATAACTAAGAAGCAACTGTAAGGAGAAAACAGTTTATTTTACTTACAATTCTAGGATACAAATCCACCATTGAGGGGAAGTCAGATCAGGAAGCCAAGCAGCTAGTCACAATATATCCACGGTCAAGAGCAGAGAGAAATAAATGCACTCATGCTGCATGTTTGGTTACGCTCAGCTAGGTTTTTTTTTTTTTTTTTTTCACTCTTGGGCAATTTATAACCCATCCCAAGAAGCAATGCTGCCCACATTCACTGTGTGTCTTCTTGCATCAATTATCAATCACGACAATCTGCCACAGGCATGCCCACAAGCCAGCCAGAGCTAAACAACTGTTTCTCATTAGGATTCACGTCCCAGGGGAATCTAAACAAAAGCACATTGACAATTAAAACCAACCATTGCGACAGCTGAAAAGGCCCTTGTGGCCAAAGAAGTGGTCCTAGTAACTTGTGCCCACTTCCCATCTCCAGGGCTGGGCAGTTGCAATAGTCCAATCCATGAATGGTGCTTAATGTGTAAGTCCCAGGCTTCAGCTTCCAAACACAGAGCATCAACAACTGTAGCTGCCAGCTAGTAAGGGTCCAAAGGCCTCAAGGCTAGTCTAAAATACTCTGACTCAGCTTCCCATCTGCAGCACTCTGCTCTATGACTTGCTTCTAGTACCCAGTTTCTGAGCCTTAAACCATAGATTCTGAGCACAGTTTGTTGGTAACTATTCCTGACAGTAGAATGTAAGGCTCTCACCACCATCATCAAACACATGTGCCCACGTGAGTTTGGCATCCTTACAGTCTTAGGGTTTCCATTGCTGAAAAGTGACACTATGACCAAGGCAACTCTTACAAGGGATAGCATTTAATTGGGACTGATTCACAGGTTCTGAAGTTCAGTCCATTATCATCATGGTAGGAAGCCAGGAGGAGAGCCTCAAGGCTCACCCCACAGTGATATACTCTCTCCAACAAGGTCACACCTCCTAATACTGCCACTCCTTGAGGCCAAGCATATCAAACTACCGCATTCCACTCCTTAGCCCCCACAGGCTTATTCAAACATATGAGGCTATGGAGGCCATACCTATCCATAGCATAATGCAAAATACATTATTAGTCCAACTTCAAAAGTCCCATAATCTATGACAGTCTCAACAATGTTAAAAGTCCAAAGTTCAAAGTTTCTTCTGAGATTCATCCAATAACTTAAATATAATCCCCTACAAAATCAAAAGCAAAAAGCAAATCACATACCTCCAATATCACAAGATATACAATATCATTCCAAAATGTCATAATGAGGAAATACTGGACCAACGAAAGACCAAAATCCAGCTGGACAAACTCCAAACTTTGCATCTCCATGTCTGATGTAAAAGTACTCTTCATATTTCCGACTCTTTTCATCTTTCTCTTAGGCTGATTCCACTCCCTGTTAGCAGCTTTCCTCAGCAGGTATCCCAAGGTTTTGACATCTTGAATATCTTGGGGTATCCAAGGCACTTTCAACTTTATATCTTCTTGTTTCAATATCTGGGATCCACACATGATCTTCTGGGCTCCTCCAAAGGTCTTGGGTCACTTCTCCGTCTCTGCCCTCTGTAGCACTCTAGGCTCTGATTGACTCCACTCCATTGCTGCTGCTGTTAGTAGTTATCCCATGGTACTGGCATCTCCAATACTCTGGGGTCTTCCGCTGCAACTAAGCTTCACCAATAACCTCTCATAGGCACTCTTCATGGTACCAAGCCTCAACTTCTTTGCATGACCCCTTCAGTCCCGAGCTATCAATTGCAACTGAGGCTGCACCTTCACCAATGGCCTTTCCTGTCCTCTCACAGTGTCAAACCTCAGCTGATCTCCATTAATCTTCATACCTTCAAAACCAGTACTACCTGGATGATTCTTACACATTACCAAGTCCAGCTGCAGCATGAGGTACAACGTTGGCTATCTCTGGAACACAGCTTCTTTGTGCTCTCAGAGAACATTTCCCAGAAGATTTCACCTTAGTGATGCTGGTCTCTTCTTAATCGCCACTAATTTCTTAGCTCCAGCTAACCAGCATCAATTTTTCCCAGTAGTCCCTTCTATTTTTTACCCTAAAGCCAGAGCCACATGGCCAAAGTTGCCAAGTTCTGCTACTTGCTGGAGCTGGAACATGGCCCCCTTGGTTCTATGACATCAGCAGCAGCCTTCTATTTTCCAACTCCTTCACTGCCTAAGGTTGTGTGTCCTGGAACTTGCTCTGTAGATTGACCTTGAACTCAGAGATCTGCATGGCTCTGTCTCCTGGGTTCTGGGATTAAAGTCCAGTACCGCCATGTCTACATCTAAGCTTTTCTCTTCCTGGAACTTGTTCTGTCTTAGGCTGCCTTGAACTCAGTGATCTGCTTGCTTCTGTCCCCTGGATTAGAGACATGTACCACAATGGCTGTTTTATACGTGGTCAAATTAATTAAATAAATCTGTCCTACATTTACCGATTTTCTATCTAAATTTTTTATCAATTAGTGAAAGAAAGATTACCACCTCTGTGGAATTATTTTATCTTGCTGTCCTATCATGTATTTTAAAACTCTGTTTAGAGATACATAAATGTTTCAGGGTTATGTTTTCTTGATTAACTAAACACTTTGTAATATGAATTCTAGTAAAATATTCTTTTTTCTAAATTTTTTAACTAAGTAATATAGCTACTCTACTTTTGTTCTTATTCCTGTGACATATCTTCTTTTTGTTCTATTTTAAACCATATTTTAAATTTTATATATAAATAATGTTCATTATAAACAGCATATAGTTTTTTCTTTTTTTCTCCTTTCTTTCTTCTTCTTCTTTCTTTTTTTTACCATCATTGCCTTTTTTTTTTTTTTTTTTTTTTTGGTTTTTCAAGACAGGGTTTCTCTGTATAGCCCTGGCTGTCCTGGAACTCACTCTGTAGACCAGGCTGGCCTCGAACTCAGAAATCCGCCTGCCTCTGCCTCCCAAGTGCTGGGATTAAAGGCATGCGCACACCACCGGCTCATCATTGCCTTTTGATTGAGTGTTTGGTCATTTACACTTAGTGTTATTACTGATAGAGTTAAGTTTAATTATGTCATATTGTTCTTTCTTTTCTATTTGTTACATCTGTACTTTTGTTTTCTATATTCCACTTGATTTATTTTTGGTTTTTGAATTATTTTATTGAAAAATTTCTGCATGATTTTTAACGTATTGCATACCACTTTCAAGGGATAGTCAATTGTCAAGAACTGCAAAGGATTTGCTACTTATCACATAATTATCCTTGAAAAGAGAATGTAGAATGAAAGGCCTTCCTTGCAACTGCCTTCCTTTTCAGACATACAAAAATACAAGAGAATTATGGAGAGTTATTTCCCAAAATATATACCCTTTATTGCTAACACTTTCCTGGTTTTTGGCAAATTTCCTATCTACTTTGCCAATCATTATGACTAATCTGACCCCAAGGACTCAAATCCTGTTTGATTTGTTTCACACAACATTTAATTATAGCTATTCTCTGTAGGATTCCAAGCAGGAGGATGAGGCAAACCTGCAGTATTGATCTCACCCATACCCCCAGTGTCTCAGAACCAACCAGCTGAACAAATCCCGTAAACCAAAAGGGTCTTATAAGCCAGGTGGCTTTATAATCACGTTTCTGTATTATTCTTTCCCCTTGGCCCAAGGCATTAATCCATGAACAGCAGGGTCCATTAGCAATTGTACAAGCCGCTTTGGCCTACAGAAAGGTAGCCCAGAGAATTCTGTCTTCTGTGACAATCCTGGTCAATTAGTTCAAAAAGATATTTGTGCCTCTCAGAACCCTGGTGGTTCCAAAGTCAAGGACAAACTTCACAGGTTTTCTAGTTATAATGTGTGCCATCTTGGGGCTGATTGTCTACTGGTTATGCACAAATAATAAGTAGTCTCTCTAGAGATCTCTCCAAGGAACTCCACAAGCTGAATGAGGTGCTTGTAGCTCCTTTCTTTTAAACATTTAAGGTTCTCTTTACAATCATCTTTAAAATGGAAGTCACCGTGTCCTTGAAGGAAAGTATGTTAACACCTGGCTTTTGCACAACAGACAACCACAGCAATTGCTTATAATCAATGAAATGCCCCTCCCATAGTAAAACCTGTTATCTGCCAGGGACACAACAGTGTTTTACAGCAGTAGTCGTGTGACTATTTGGCTTCTGGGTTGTCAGCTCTGTTCAGTCTAGGTCTCATTTTTTAGTGGAATGCCCAAAAGACATAATAGAGTCCCCACTATTTGTCTCTCCACCATCTATCACTCCATGGACTAGCTATGTTCATCCACCACTCCATGGACCAGCTATATTTCGTGAGTTAGTATTTATAGGTGTTTTGTATAAAGATTCAGGAACTGGGCCTTTCACCTACTCTCATTTCTTTCAAGTGCTTACAACCATATAGGGAATCACAGCAGAGGAAAAGGATCTAAGGATGGCCCTAAAAGTTGAGCATGGTTATTGCCTTCCCTTTTTTACACACCCTGGGATCCAGGCCAGTTCTTCAGGGAATCAATGTTTCTCTTCTTCTATCACTTGAACTTGACATTTACTATTAAGTTTGATTTCAGCCTTCATACAGCCACTTCCTATACACACCCAGATCTTTCATCTACAAGAGTTAGGTAAAAGGGACAGCAGAGCACTTCCATGAAGCTCACAGATGTCATTATGTCTCCAATGTTGGGAACTATAGAGAGATGGAAAATACAGTCACATTATCTTTGACACTCCAAGATCATAACAAACTGGAAATACAAGCAAATTAAGTCAAAATAAATTCAACCAGAAATCTCCCATGGGATAGTACCAGACAGATTTGAGATGGGTCTTCCCTCCTCAGTTAAGCCTCCCTGAAACACCCTCCCAGACATGCCTGGAGGTACATCCCCATGAAATACCTTCTAAATTCCATAAAGCTGACAATGAAGATTAACCATTGCAGGCTGCTAAGGTGTGTCAATCACAACTGACTTTGACAATTTGATTGGTTCATAATTCACCAGCTATAGCTATAGTTCATAGCCACCAACAAAGTTTGTAAAGTAAGATAGTTCACCACTTTGAGAAAAGCTGAATAGGTACTCAGGCCAGTGATAGCATCCCAAGAGTGAATACAATGTATTCATCAGGTAGCAAACTGTTCAGAGTTCTAAGAATATTGTGCAAGAGAACCAATCCCTCAGGAGCTCGTCTGAGACAATTGGATTACAGAGGTGTGTAAGTAACTCTCCCCTTTCCCCTCTAGAATGTGCTGACCTGTAACACAGTTGTACATATTCTCAAAAGATGGCCACCTGAGGCAGAGTAGCCAGCCTCAGCCAGCAGGAGCTGGGGGTGGGTCCAAAGGGGAGGAGAAGGGCAGGAAGGGAGTGGCAACTCGTAAGATGCCTTCTCCTGGCACTCCATTCTTTCCCACTTTTTCCCCTGTCAACTTTCTGTGTTTTCTTTATGAGTTTACTACTCAAATAATGAGGAAGAACTCCAAACCAGGAGATTTTGTATTCTTTGTTTTGTGTGCCACCCTAGAATGTTCATATTATACCATGAGAAGTACCATAAAGAAAGTTCTTTTTACATTTTTCTTCGGAGACTGGAGAGCTGACTAAGCACTTAAGAGCACTGTCTGCTCTTCCAGAAGACCAAAGCTCAATTCCCAGCAACCCACCTGGCAGCTCACAACTATCTGCGATTCCAGTCCCAGAGGATCTGCTGCTCCCTTTTGACATCCTTGGGAACTATATGCATGTGGCGCCCAGATATGCATTCAGACAAACACTCATATGCATAAAATAAAAACATTTTTAAAATCTCAAAACAAATTTAAATTTACATTTTCTCCATGTATACGTGAATTTCTGTATGTATATGTGTGTGCAAATTGTGTGTCTGGTGCCAGTGGAGGTCAGAGGAGGGTATTGGATGCCCTGGAACTGGAGTTACAGGTGGTAGGAAGCTGATGTATAGGTACTAGAAGCTGAACCTAGGTCTTATCAAGAGCAGCAAGTGCTCTGAACTGCTGAACCACTTCCTCAGCCCCTTAAAGCAGATCTATATTGTCAGTTTTCACCATAAGCTACTTCAGGAACGAGGTGTAGAAATGTTTGTTTTTGTTTAAGAGCGCAGTATAGCAGAAACCACTCCATGTTTCACTTTGGTGGCATTTCCACTGCTGGATGAAAGGCACAATCGTTTACCTGTCCATACAGCCTAGTGGCAGGTGGAGCAGACAGGAGGCATAGCCTTCAGATCCTATCTCATCTTGCAATGGAAACCTGTACACTTTGTAACAGAGAGGAACAATGGTTAAGTTTCAAACAATGGGGAAAAAAAAACAGACAAGACTGAAAAGCATGTTGGCCTTTTGAAAAACTTTAAATCAAGCCTCTAACTCATTAGCATACTATTTCTACTAACCTTTGAAAATTGATGGTATATACATCAAGTAACATAATCCAGAAAAAATAAAATCATTTAAGAACCACACATTTGAATGCATGCAGACAATGTGCATTTTATTTATGTGAGTGTGTGTGTGTCTCTGTGTGGTGTGTGTGTGTCTGTGTGTGTGTGTGTGTCTGTGTGGTGTTGTGTGTCTGTATCTGTGTGTGTGTGTGTGTGTTGTTCTGTGTGTGTGTCTGTGTGTGTGTGTGTCTGTGTGTGTGTGTGTGTGTGTTAATGGGAAGAGCATTTTCCCTTGGGGGGGATATGATTTATGTCCCTTTCTAACACTGACTCTGAAGTCAGCGCATTCTAGGGCATTTCTGAATTTATGTTCTACTTTGCCTTTTTTTTTTTTCCTGGTCCTGCTATTTCTTTATAAGGTGTCCCAGTGGGACAGAACTGAAAAAAAGGTTCCTTTTTTGCTTCCCCAAGAATCTTAAAAGTCGCATAAGAAAGATGAAATGACCAACAATGGCTCCCAAGGGGAAGCTGAGAAGCAGGTGATTCATGAGGCCTTCTTAATGCTTGACTTCCTCCTCTACAAACACAGGCCACAGGAAAGTCAGAAGCCACAGGTTGGAGGACATCCCTGACCTTGTACTCACGCTTTTACTGAAACAGGGGAGAGTTATCCTCTTCCTCCCTGGAGACATGGCCCACAGCTCAGTGAAACCTACTGCACGGTTGCCCAGACATCTGCTTCTCGTTGAGAGGACTGGAGCTTTATTAGAGTCACCAAACTCTATGAAACGGTCTCCCACTCAGCCGCTCCACGTGGTGCTGAAACACACCCAAGAGACAATGGGTCGGTGCCAGCCATACACAGAAGATAGTCTATCATGGCTACCAAAGATGGCGTCCTAAGTCAGACTCTTGCTCTTGTAAGCAACGAGTTCGGCTCAGGCACACCATTCTATTGAGGCTACCCTTCAAATATCATGATCAAGAAGCATCACACTGCCTTCACAGGTGTCCACCACTGTCTGGCTCCTTGCCTCTGAGCCATCAGATGCCTCTGTAGACAAGACAGACCAGACAAAGGAAAGCAAAACAGAGTGTGAATAAGTTCCACAGGGCTCTGTTCCAGCTGGGAACACCACCGAGAGTGTTACAGCTCTTAGAAGAGAAGACAAGAGGTTTGGGAGGCCTGCATGGGGCAGGTAGCCAGAGTTCCAGGTCTTTTGTCAGCTATGGTGGCAGAGGCAGAGACAGAGGTGGCATGAGCTGCTATTGCTCTGATACTTTTTCTATTGGCTGAGTTTGAAATGTTAGTGGTGATCTATTTCATAAGGAAGGACTCCAGGTGCTACATTATGGGACTGACAACCATGGTCCTGACTGACTGCCCAGGGTCCTCTCAGTGGGGTGTCATGGCAGGTATTCCAGAACAGGTACAGAGACAAGTAGGAAGCAGCTCTACTCCTGCTCTCTTATATATTATATTATTATTTATTATTATTATTTATTATTACTCTTTAATCTTCTTTTACAGTCCAGTCGCTATCCCCCTCCTGGTCCACCCTCTGATTGTTCCTCATCCCATACCTCCTCCCAGTCCCACCTCCACCACCCGGTCTCCAAGAGGATGTCCCCACCCACCTATCCCCACTCCACTAGACCTCCCCACCCCCTGAGGCCTCAAGTCTCTCACTGAGGCCAGACCAGGCAGTCCTCTGCTTGATATGTGTTGGGGCCCTCATATCAGCTGGTGTGTGCTGCCTGGTTAGTGGCTCAGTATCTGAGAGATCTCAGGGGTCCGTATTCCTGCCTTTCTTAAATCTCTGAGATTCCTGAGCTCTGAGCTCACACAACCTTACCAGTTTTTATGTCTGTCTGGTGGCACGGTCCACTTGCCCTACACAAAGGGTATGTAGAATCCAGGAGAGAAGGTAGAGAAACAGCTGGATCCTAGAAGACTGAAAGTCGGAAGCAGCAAATCACAGAGAAAATCACACTCCTTGGACCCTAGTAACACTGTGACTCCTTACTGAAGCCAGTGAGACAAAGAAGAGGGAAATGACCAAGAAGGAAAAGAAAGGAACACATAGACAACTTGGTAGCAAAAGCTGACTGTGCTGACCCAGAGACTCCTATCTGAGAAGCTAGCAGCCACAGAGCACTGAAAAACTGACGGAATAAAAAACAAAACGTTGCCTCATCATGAAAAGCTACTAATAGGACAGATTGGGGAACTGAGAGTAATGTCAATAAATATAAGTATTAGTAAATATTGTTTTTAATCGATTAATGGAAATAAATCATTCTATTAATCAGCCTCTATGTTTTAGATTTGGGATTCGATCGTGTGGACATTTACCCCATGTCTTTTGCATTTAATACAAACTTCTTGTTCTGTTTCTCTTGTTGAGGCTTCATCCCAGAAAAGGTCTTCAGGCCTTTCTTGAGAGGGAAATATAAGTAACACAAGCCACTTGACAGAAGGACGTGTGTTTAATTACTGTGACAAAAAATATCAGAAAGAGACAACTGGTGAAAGGAAAGATTGGTTTGGCTCATAGATCTCCAGTTTACTGCAGAGCACAAAGGTGTGACTGAGTGAGTCCGTCCACACAGGGGATGGTACACTGAAGAGGATGTTCAAAAGGCAGAGATAACAGGACAGTAAGTAGGGCTGTGTATAACCTACAGAGGCCCTTCAGCAGTGATCCCCTTCCACCAGCTGGGCCCACCAGTCTCCCAAAGCTTCAGCAGCCTCCCCAGATGGTACTGCCAACTGATAGACAAGTATTTGAATCATGCAGGGCCTGTGAAGAACATTTCAGCTTCAAGCCACAGCAGGTAGCTATCTTAAAATCTACCATTGAGGCGATTCCTGGCTTCTAATAGAATTATCAAGAAACAGGGCCATCTCTTTGAAATCTATATCAAGCTGTTAAGGCAACAAGATCAAGATTAAACCTGGAAATGCTTGCTACCCCACTCCCTTCCTCCACCCTGCTCTTGTCTTCACAGCCTTGACAACTCCCAGCAGCCATCACTTCAGCTCTGTAGACTGAGTTCCTCCAACATCTGGACAAGGAAGCATGGATTTGCAAGGGAATGATACAATGAATGGAACGAGTCCTGTGTATAGGCTTCAGATTCCTGTGTGGTTCTGGTAACTGCTCCTCAAACTTCCTCCTAAAGTGTCAGATTGAATCAGAGGTCCAGATGATTGACAGCAGTCTTGGCTTAAACATGGGAGTGTTGGAAGGAAAGTTAGAAAGGGAATGATCCAGGAAGAAGGATGGTGAAAATAGGGATTTGGAAGGCAGAGCTGTTTGAGGTACAAAACAGGTTCTAATCGGTGAATCATCCAGCACACAGGGAGGAGTTCTGACCTGTAGCTTTGAAAGAGTTTAGAGCAGAGATTTCAAGCACATCCTTTTTTTTGTTTTGTTTTTTGTTTTTTGGTTTTTGGTTTTTGGTTTTTGTTTTTTTTTTTGTTGTTTGTTTTTTTGTTTGTTTGTTTTTTTCGAGACAGGGTTTCTCTGTGTAGTCTGGGCTGTCCTGGAACTCACTCGGTAGACCAGGCTGGCCTCAAACTCAGAAATCCGCCTGCCTCTGCCTCCCAAGTGTGGGATTAAAGGCGTGCGCCACCACCGCCCGGCTTCAAGCACATCCTTTAAGGCAATGGTCTTTCTGAACATAAGATGATGACAGGAAAGAGATGTGGCCTGAGGATGTGACCTTGGGCCAGGAGCCTCTTTTGTAACTGGCATATTTACTTGTCTGGAGAAGGCAGAGCGTAGTCCCATGAGCTGATGAAACAGTGGTAGCCCCACCCACCACATAGCAAATGACCTATGCAGATAGTGACCACACACACACCACACACACATACACACTCAGTGGTTATTAGTTAGATTTTCACTACTGGATAATGGTGCTCAGAAACATCCTGGGGAAAGCCTTGCGTCACTCACCACACAATCCATTTTCCACCCTGTTTCCGGAAGTTCTTCTCCTCTGAGACAGCTCCACAATGCTCTTTGGAGGGGTGACGAGTTGTCTGAACACATGTCCACATGAACTGAATGTCCTACACTGGAGCTCCTGAAAACAAACTGTCTTTAAAGGCTACGTTTTATTTCTCTAATGAGGGAAGACTGCTGAGCCTTGGGGAGTTTCCGCAGCTACCCTGGAGGACTGGTACTATAAGACACAGTGGCAGGAATGGACCCAAGGTCTTGACCAATGGCCTGTACCACTGGCCTCATAATGTGGTGAACTCTCTTGAAGGGCTTCTTAACCACATATTCAGTGAGATCAATTCAATTAGAACCTCTCCCTTTTCCTTTCCCTCTCCTTTCCCCTCTTCCCTTCTCTTCCCCCTCCCCTCCCCTCTCCTTCTCCCTCTTCCTCTCCCTTCCCTCCCTCCCACTCTTCTTCCTCCATCCTTTTATTTCTATTTTATTTATTTTATTTATTTTATTTTATTTTAATTTAATTTTAATTTTGGTACCAGTGGTTGAATATGCTTGCATACCCCTAACAAAGACTTTACCAGTAAGTTGCCTTCACAGCCCCTTTTCTTTGTCTTTTATGTAGCAGGGTCTCACTAAACTATCTGAGTTATCCTTTCATTCATTCTGCTGCTCAGGCAGGGCTTGAACTGACAATGCCCATCTCATCCTCCAGGATAGCTGGGATTATAAGGTTGTGTCACCAGGTCAGAGTCACCAACTATTCCTGAGACAGACTTTTAAACAACTCATCTTCCAAAAATCCATCTCACCGTCTTCTGTAAGAACTACCAAGTGATTTTTCAACAGTTGCAAGAGAAAGGAATTTTCTTGGCAAAGTCTGCAAGAGCTAGGGGGTGGGATGGGGTGGGTGAAGGCTTGCCAATTGGGAAACAAAAAATCATTTTCTAAAATTGTCATTTGTTTTTACCATGATATTTATCAGTAAGATCAAATCATATATAAGTGTCATATAAGACTGATATCTTTAGCAAAAGGGATTTGGATCAAGAACGGTTGAGAAACTTCACAGCTTGGAATGATGCCACATTTTGAGTTATGCAAGATTTCAGCTCAGCCATTTTTTCAAGGTATCCATTCAGCCTGAACCTCAGGCACTCTTTCATGAGCTCTGAGCAGAACGTGAGTTCTTCTTAGGTAAGCTAGGGGTGTCTGTGATGTGTAGAAGAATATTCAGCACTCAGCTCTGACAATCAGTAATGCTCCACAGAACCACACAGGAGGCGCCTTCTTTCTCACTCCTTCAGAGCCTGGGAGACCAGCACACTGCATTCTCAGAGAAGAGAACGTCCTCAGGAACCACCTCAGAGGCAATTCCCTCAGTTCTAATCATGACACCAAACCCACGCAGTTAGAGCTAAGAGGTGGACCTGAACCAGTGGACCACTTGCTTTTCTAGCTCGAAACCCTTCTTCTCTGAAACATCTGAGGACACATAAAAGCCATGTCAACAACAAATGAGGCCCAGTGTTAGCTCTCATCTCCTCTGAGGCTGTCTATTCATCTTTCAGCTGACTCTGCTGATCTTATCCATTTTCCAGACAGGGTTTGGGTAACCAGAATCAGCAAGCCATGATAAGAGCTTAAAGGACGGCTGTGAGAACATACTTGGTTGCCATGATGTGTTCAATGTCTGCCATGGTTTTTCAAAATGTGTGGAGGAAGACTTACCCTTTACTTCACAGGGTTGGTAGCAAGAAATGAATAAAATCACATAAAATGCTTTGCAAAGTGCAGTTTTTTTTTTCTCCCAGTTCACAAGCACACATACATACAACACACATGATCATATGGTCACACATCAACATGATCACATAAAATGCCTAGTACAGTTCCTCCTTCTACTATTGTACACACACACACATCCCACATTTTCATGTATACACTCAGATATGCCACATAGTAGAGACTCACACCTCCTTTTCCCATCCATCTCCCAGCTCCCTGATCCAGCATTCTCACCACCAGGCACATTGCATTAGATAACCTCTGTCCTCAGATGTCTCTTCCATCTGTAGTCTGGAAGATCTCACATCTCTTATACTTCCTGATGTAAATTCTCATTTCAATGATTTTAAGACACTCAGAATATTGAGCCAAACGTGGAGCATCTTTAAACCTAGTCACAGTGGGGACTTGGAGTCAGATATGAATCATGTCTGTGTGAAGCACTTCACACGTTATAAAACATCTCTGGTATGTTGATACATGTAATTTTTTAAACAGAGGAAAGATGTATCACAGTCTCCCATTTAGGGAGGAAAAGAATTTAGGTGAGATAAGTTCAAAATCTCACGCTTAGAGGACAAAGTTGAGAGTGAAGCCACCATGCTTTAGCTTTGAGGCTTCTCTGTCCTTTACTTCTTCCTGGTGGGTAGCAGAGGTAGGTCAGAAGTGAGTTTACTCAAGACCTAAAGATCTCCTGTCCTTAGATCAAGCATAGAGTTGGTTGCTCTAGAATAGAGAACCAGGATGTGAATTTTTCCACGAGGTTAGGGGTACAAGGCAAGAGCCTCCCCAGGGTTCAGCCCTGTGATCAGAGACCAACAAGTAGCCACTGAGGACTTACTTCTGATGGGTTTTAAGGCTTAGAAAGGCCTCTCTCCAAATTCAAACCAGAGGACACAACTACAGCAAAAACAGAAAATGAGTTTCAGTGGAGTAGGTCTCTGCTGGCCTTTATATAAGGACAGATAGTAAAAGGACAAGACACAAGTATAGTTCACAGACTGCACAAAGTTACAAAGATGAGAAACTCCTTCCCAGTCTAACACCAAGTAAGTAAAACAAACTAATTAATAAATAAATTAGCTGGGTGGTGGTGGCACACGCCTTTAATCCCACACTTGGGAGTCAGAGGCAGGAGGATTTCTGAGTTCGAGGCCAGCCTGGTCTACAGAGTGAGTTCCAGGACAGCCAGGGCTACACAGAGAAATCCTGTCTTGAAAAACCAAAAAAAAAATAATAATAAAAAAATTAAAAAATAAAATAAAAATAATAAAATAAATAAATAAATAATGAATTATTAGGGACTTGAGAGATGGCTCAGCACAGAAGCACCACACAACCATCTGTTACTCCAGTTCCAGGGGTCCATTGTTGTCTTCAGACCTCCATAGTCATTCACACAGGCGGAGCACAGACGTACACACACGCAAAACACTCACACAGAATTATAAAATTAATAAAATGAACTATCGTCCCTTAGAATGGACTGAGGTGTTCCTGGAAAAGCAAGCGTGTTCTTTGGCAGTCATTGCTGTGGCCACCATATTGGTTTGCTTGTGGGACTTGTGGGACTTGATGTCACTAGATCACCTTGGTGGACTCTCTAGTACGTGGTAGTCTCTGGGTAAAAGAGAGAGGCTGTTGGTGAACCTGAGCTCTGTCCCCATCCAGGAGCTGTCTCCACAGTCATTTATCTCTATGATTCTTAAACACATGGACATGAACATGCACTTTCTCTAAGACCCACCTGACTGCCCTGCAACTTCCATGTCCCCAGATTTCAAGAGCAGAATCCGTTTCTCTTGATACTTAGCCCTAATCACCTCTTGCTTCATGTTAGACAATAATTCTCAGAGGGAAATGCCCCAGGATGACAGGCTTCATCCTCCTTTTGAGTACTAGTAGGCACTTTACAACGGTGGGAGCCACGAGGACATGTAGAATAATGGAGTTTTTTATCTGGAGACAGAATAAACAGGTTGACTGGGTCAGATACAAAGGATTACCTGAGAGTAAGCACATGTGGCTTTACTTCACTGAACCACTCTAGTGACCATTGTAGGGCACAGGATCACATCTTGGGAGGAGCAAATAGAAGGTTACATATACCCCACAGGTATCATGGGCAAGCTATATCTCAAAGGGAAATGTGCATTTTGATATTATATATATGGTTTCCAAGACTCATATATACTACAAGGAAATTTGTATATGCAACTTAAATCTCATCATCACACCCCATAAAAATTTTCTTCCATAAAAAACACAGAAAAAAAGTTGCCCTCTTAGTTTGAGCTGTCTACGGCAAATTCTGAGTTGAGGATAACATGGGTTTAGGGAGAGCTGGTGAGTAAGCAGGAAGGAAGAGAAGCATCCAAATAAAGGGCAAACCCAGGCCAAGTCCTGCTGGGGAAACTTAGGAGGACGTGCTCTGCAAGATAGGATGGTGTTAGACGCCCTGGTTAACTCTCCCCGCCCCCATTCCACAGAGAAACACACATCAGAGTGCCCTAAAAGATGTAACTTCCCCCAGCATTTCCTGCTTTCAGATGCTATAGACCACGAAGACTCCTGTGTCTCAAGCACCCTAAATAGAAGCACCCTAAAGTCATCTGGTACATATAATAATGCCACATAAAAAAGCTGGAGGATGATCTGGGCACACCATAAACATTACCTGCCATAAGCAACAAAGACTGAAATTAATGAGACATTCTTCCCATTTGCAAACTGAGGCTACTTAACTACCTTCCACCTCACTGTTCTTATCTGTGAAATCTGTAATGTAGTACTAGCCATGTGCCATACAGCATTTGAGTTGATGATGGGCCCTCAGAGACAGGATCCCATAAATTATAATGGCAATAAAAAGTTCCTCTGGGCTGATAACATTACATCTTTCCTTACTTGGCTTCAGCAATGTTGGTGTCTGCATACCTACTGCTCTGGAGGTCATTCATAGCAGTAAAACAACTCCTAATGACACATTGCTATACCCACAAATCAGTGTATTGCTCAACCCTAATCAGGAACCTTCTTCTTGCAGCAAATGGTAATTAACAGAGAGATCAACAACCAAACAATATGTAGAGAGTGAGAGACTTTGGAGCACTTATCTCTAAAGGGGATGTCTTTATCAAAGTCCTCCCTCAAGGCTCAGGAAACTATTCAGATGAGGAGACAAAAAGAGTGTAAAAGGCAGAGGTGGTTGATGACTCCAAGGGAAAGAGCATCCTCCAGACACAATAGAGGTGGTAAACACATGAACTCAACAGAGACTGTGGCAGCATGCACAAGACCTGCAAAAGTTCAAACCAGACCACATGCCAGCACTGAGAAGGAGAAGTGAAGATAAAACCCCACCCCTAACCAAGAAGCTATTTGTAACTGATACCTGCTAGAAGAGGGAAAGTCAGTTTTCTTCAGTGAAACACACTCCAGGGCAGGTCTCATGCCCAGAAGAAGTTGACCAACACAAAACAGACTCCATGGGCTTTTACAGGGATTTTTGTTTGTTTGTTTCAGTAATTTTTGTTTATTTCTTTCATTGGTTTTTGTTTTGACCTTTATTTTTTGCTTTTCTGTTTTGTTTTGAGAGGGGGGGAAAGGGAGAGAGAGAGAGAATATGTAGAGAGGTGGAGAGATCCAGGAGAAATTGAGGGAGAGGAAAATATCAAAAATATTGTATATAAAAAAATTTTGATAAGAACAGCTTAGTGACACATGAAATAACGAAGAGTATATAGTATTTGATCATGATAACAATCAAATAATTACATTGTAGAATTGTTGTTCAGGCATTTATTTATTATGTTGTTTATGTAATTGATAATAGTGTGTTTTTCTTGTTAATGTGGAGAATGCCCCTACTTATTCAAAAAGAATTGATTGTAAAAATATGCCGTGCTGTATGATGCTGGCAGTAGCTCCACCAGTCTTGTCTCTGATGTGTCTCTCTGTTGCTTTAAGAGGCCACATTTCCTGGCTGACCTCTAGCGTCTAGATTTGTGTAAGTGATCCACAGGATTTTCACACAAGAAGTCACCTGAATCTGATGGTACATCTCTCAGGACCTGTCTCCATCATTGGGCAAAATGTGACTGCAATACTTGTATTCACGTTAGACAACTCAGAAAGGACACTTTTAAAGATCAAAAATATCAGCTCCTTATTACACCTACAAGTAAGACAGCAAGTAACTTTGGCTGGGCCTGTGGCTCTGGTTGAACAAACTGGTTCACCAGATGGAGATTTCTGTAAGGCGAGAGGGACTTGAGTTATCCGTGAAGACTTTAAAGGCACCTGCAACAGCACTAAAGCATTTCATCGGATAAATTTCATAAGGATCCACATTGCGGCTCACACCCATTATAACTCCAGTCCTAGGGGATTTGACAGCCTCTTCTGGCCTCCCTGGGCACCAAGCCCACAAGTACTGTGCAGACTTACATGCAGGCAAAACACCCATACTCCTAAAATAAAGTGGGAGAAAAAGATCTTAAAAGATTCCTAGGAACTCAATTTTGTAATTTCCCTAAACTTCAGCATCTGACATGAGCCTTTTTAAAACATCATCCAACTCCATCGAAGCCAGTTATTTTTACATTCTTAAATATTTGGTGGAAGTCTTGTAAGTTGCAATCATAACAGAATCTGATAAGCATTTTTTTTTTCAACCTTGAATCTGAACAGTGGATTCTGCCCTATTCATCTCTCAGGCACAATTACAGGGTGAGCTTTTAACACAGCCCACAGTTGCTTATGGGCACCAAACCTGCTATTCTACTAGCTGCCTGCTGAGCTGAGCTAGGAGCCAGGAGGGAGCCATTTTATGGCATTTGAGTAGCACAAAATGTGAGTTTTCTCTTGAGAGGGCTTTTGAGAATTAGAGGGAATTAGTCATAGTTTCCAGTGTGAGTATTTTAACAGTTGTGAAATTATGAAGGGCTGACTCAACAATTCCAGTGTTGCAATATGTCACTTCACTGTCTTGTTACTTAAAATTACATGCTTCGGGAGACGATGACTTTTAAAAGAACCCAACCAAGTCTAGAAAGAAAAGTGAGATATGCAGACAAAGCAAGGGGAAAATTATAAAATTGCCAAACACTTATGAAGCTACTTAACAATTCTGAGCTCATTTAATGTGTTTCTTTTTCTTAAATAGCATGTTTCTCTTCTCTGTGAATTATATGGTAGAAGCACACTCGTTAAACAGTGATTACTTTTCAGTATACAAAACCAATCCAAACTGCATTGAATATATTACTAAATTTCTACATGAGTCACCTCTTCAGTATCCTTTTGGGTAGGTTAAAAAAAAAAAGATGAATAGATTATCATCAGACAAAGATGATTAAGCCTATTGAAGAGGACTCTTATGCTGTTGCTCAGCCTCTTCATTAGATAACTCCTCATTAACTACCCTAAATGAGCTACAAATAGCTATCAGGTCCTGTCCTTTATATATGAAAATTAGGCCATTAGTAAGCAGATGACTCTTGAGGTATTTTCTAAGGATTTGAAGTTTTTCAAGCATACCTTCAGGTTTCCCCCATTCAAAAGCAAGTACTTGTAACATGGCTGGCCAGGGTTAAGAGGAAGCTAAAAAGAATTCAAAAGAGATGGTTCTAATGAGCTTGTTTTCTTTAACATGGTGTGATAATTAGGTAGTCCAGCCAGAGCAAAGGCCACACTGGGAAAACTTGTGGAGATTATAAATAGCTCCACAAAATGTTAAATGCAAATCTAGAGGAGGCATTATCCTTTCAGGAAGCATTATCCTTTCAAGAACTGAACAAACTATGGAGTAGGACAAGTCCTTGCATGCACAGTCAGGAACTATAAAGAAGGGGGACTGGGGCTGATGGGATGGCTCAGTCTTAAGAGCCCTCATTGCTCTTGAACAGTTCAAGAGCAATGGGTTCAGTCTCTAGCACCCATGTCAGACTGTGGCTCACAATCACCTGGACCTTTCGCCTTAAAAGATCTAGCTCTTCATTCTGGTGGCCACGAGCATCTATCTCAAATGCACATGTCCACACATACCATGATCTATGTGTGAACTTCAAAAACATGTACACATATACATACATTAAAAAGAAGTTAAGTGGAATTACCCTATACCTAGGGACAAAACATCTCCCAGATGCAATAAGTTATCAAACAAAAAATCCCAATGCCCAGTGTGGATTGCTTCTCTTCATGTTGGTCATCAGTGGGGTCTCATAGATGTCTGTTCCACCAAAATCAATATAACCTATGCCATTGATCTTAGGTACCCTCCTGAACTTGATGGTACGACCCTGTTGCTGAAGATACTTGAGCATAGAACATGGAGAAATCAAATGATACTGCCCTGAATACATCATCCCTACTGGCTAGCTTCCATGGAATCAGAGACATTGTCCATATTACTGTGGGAAAAAGGTAATAGACAGTTTACTCAGCTGTGAATTCTGTAAGCTACAACAATGACCAGCCTGGCAACTCTTAGAGCATAATAGTGTAATAGTGGCATGAATGTTTCTGGAGTAGAAAACCATTTTCTGATTGTATTTGAGGTCTACCCTACAAGATGGAACTTGTACTGGTACTGTTAACTGAGCCAAAATCCCAGGGCTTGGTATATCACAGGCTCTAGGGAAGAACCTACTGTAACTATTCTACTAAATGGACATAGTATAAATTGTCCCTAATACTTATTTTTATAACCATTGATTAGTGTGGCTCTCAACCGTCATCAGAGAAGCATCTTTTGCAGTAGATGTTGTTGAATACAGAGACTCACAACTGGCCAAAGTACCAATAATAAGAGACTGTAGAGTTATCAGCCCTAAATAGGATACCTATAGCATGCTCTGTTTCTCAGTTCTCAAGGATTATCATGGAAGAGGGGATAGAAAAATTGTGAGATCCAAAGGTAGTAGTAAACGACTATAGTGAAACAGTAGTCCAGCATGGATGACAGACAGACTTATTAGATCTAACTCCTAACTGAGGAACTGTTGGCAACTGTGGCTGGTGCAGGTATGAGAATCAGTTTTCTTCATCTGTGGCACCTGACATGTGACCTGTGTTCCACTGGATGACTCCTCACCTAGGCACGCACAGGCATCAATAAGAAGACTCAGTAGGTTTAGAAAAAAAAAAGCAGTAGATGAAGTTGGGAATTTTTTTCTGGGTACAACTCACATGGGTCTTGTTTATACAGTCACAGCTGATATGAGTATTTGTGTGCCGTAGTCCAGTTATAACTGGGAAGCATTGCTTTGCTATAGTCATCTATTACCTCTGGTTCTTAAGATCTTCCTGCTCCCTCTTCCATGATGGTTGCTCAGCCTTGAGAGGAGGGGATATGATATAGATGTTCCATTTGTGTAGATGTATAGGTGTGGAGGACTAAGCCCTCCACAGTTAATCCTCTGCACTTTGACTAACATGAGTCTCTATACTAATCATCCCTCTCCTGCAAGAAAGGAGCATCTCTAATGAGGGATGCCTGCTGTACTACTCTATGGGTATAAAGATAAATACTTAGAAGAAAGCTTTAGTACTTTGTCCATGTAGCAGATTAATATAGTAGGTTCTTTCCTGGAGCTTATGAGCAATCATGTCATAAGTACTTGGCTCAGTTAAAAGTACCAGGCATGAGTTTTATCTTGTGGAATAGACCTTAAATTGAATTTTTATAAGTTGTTGGTAACTCTGATAATATTCATGTCACTATTGCACAAATGAGTATATCTTTCAAAATCAGTTGGTATTGAAGCTCACAATGTTCACAGCTGGGTAAGGCTGTTGATTCCTTTCTTCCCTGGTAATGAACATACTACCTCCTGGCACAATTAAAGCTAGCCAGTAAGGATGAAGCTTCCAGATTGGTACCAACTGAATCTCTCCATGTTGTATGACTCAATTTGTGGGTCTTACCATCAAGTTCTGGAGAGTAACCAAGATCAATGGCAATAGCCTATAGTATTTTGAGGATATATGAGATCCCACTGACCAACAATTCAAGAAGAGGTAACCCACACCTGTCATTAGGCATTTTGTTTTGTTTTGTTTTCTGTTTTTGTTTTTTGATAGACTATGACATCTGGAAGAGGTATTGTCTCTCCATTATATGGTAATTAATTTTAAACTATATAGAGAGTTTAGAAAGCTTGTACAAGTAGCAGGTTTCCATATGGCTTCTTCGGAGTTCTTTAATGTTAGATCAATGGAAGCCCAGAAAGAAGCCAAGTAATGTTCGAGAACATGTTAGATGACAGAGATGGCAGTTCAAAGGAAAGAGAAAAGGGTAGAAAAATTTCAGTAACTATATCTTTGGAAACCTTCACTACATGAAGGAAAATGTCTATTTTGTGGCACAAATCTAAACTGATTTAAAATCCAGACAAGAAAAATTAAAATTATAAAAATCAATGTAATTCCTAAATGTAACATTTAGATATATGGAAAGAACTTTTAAATAACACTCCAGAAACTTGAAGTAAAAGAAGAATGGTTGCAACAAAATTGAGGATTTTTGTACAATGTGGAATACCAGGATGAAGTCTACATTAAGTAATAGAACAGCCTAAGAGCTGTGTAACATCCATAATGACTCAAGAGTTAATAGTAATCTTACATAAAGAATAATGCCCATAAACTAATAACAAAAAAATATAAGGACCTCAACTTTTAAGTTTCCAATGAGTAGGAACACCAAGTTCAGAGAAGAAGATACCAACATGTAGGTGAAAAATACTCAGCTAATTCCTTTGATATTCATAGACGTATAAGTTTAAACATTTGGTTGGCAAAACAATTGAACATTGGTAATACTAAGTGTTGATGACACTGTTGTGACACTGTTGGCTAATAGAACTTCTTACATTGCTCGTAGCAGAAAAGAAGTACTGATTTATGGTGTATGAACTTATAGTTCAAATGTCTTTGATCATTCATCCTGTGCTACTTCCATTAAAAAACAAACAAACAAACAAACAAACAAAAAAAAAAAACCCTCTACATGTTGTCTCCACTGGGCTTGATTTTATAACTCAATTGAGTCTTATGATAGACTTCATGTACTTCCCTGTTCCTGGACTTTAACCCCAAGCATGTGGCTGGCTTGGACCAATAGTGTGTTAACAGTAGAGATTGGGCAAAGGCTTGAAATGTGGTCACATGGTTGGGTTTGAGCCTTCATGCCTCTGCATTTGCCATGAGAAGAATATTCTCCATTTATGTAACCTGAGTTCAAGGAAGAGGAGAGTCATGGGGAGCAGACCTATCTCAACCTAAACCTCACTGCCAGTCACACCTAGATGAATTTCCAGTTACCACCATACATGTATGTCTGACTGATAATAAACTATTGCTTGGAATCATTCCGTTCATGACAATTGGTTTCATAATGTCATTTTTGGTAAAAGCTTACCGATACAGCATTCAAAATATTTACATTATGATATTTAAAAGCACAGAAATTACCACACAGCCTCCAATTTTCATTACCACACAGCTTCTGCTTTTCCTCTATTGGCAGAATGTCTCTTAACTTTGGGGGTGAAATTCTAGGCATCTTCTATCTAGTCTCTAGTCTAGTCTATTACAGCAAATAGAATTCTAGTCAATAGGACTTACAGGGATCTACTAAAAGACTTCTGATAAAATGTTTGTTCACTAAAATATGAGAGGTACATGGGGCTCTATCACTACTCCTTTACTGGTTTGGCTATGTCTGTGTGGATACCCAGACTATGACAACAGTCTTGTGACCACTGGAAACAACACTGACTTTCCAAGGACAGTAAAATAGATGGATTCTTCTGGATCCTTTGCCAGACTACAAAGAGTCTGACATGTATACTAGTGGTTCTCAACTTGCGGGTTGTGACCCTTTGGAGGTCACATATGATATATCCTGTATATCAGACATTTATACTAAAATTCATAACAGTAACAAAATTATGGTTAGGAAATTGCAACAGAATAATTTTGTGGTTGGGGGTCACCATAACATGAGAAACAGTATTAAAGGGTCACTGCATTAGGAAGGTTGAGAACCACTGATATATATGCTACAAACCCTGTACCATGAGAACTAGTTGGGTTCTTAGGACTGAGGCCATTTTTAACCTGGATGTTAAGAACTCCTTAATCACCCAACAATGACCCATTAGTTTCAACTTCTAGGTACACACATAAAGTTATCTAAGAGACTGGTGTTGGGTCCATCTCATGATTGTTTTATGGTAGTGCTATTTAGAGGCCACCGACACAGAATACAGAAGAATAGAATGTCTCCAATGAACTAGGAAATAATCAGAAAAAAAATGAACCATATTTGCATTAGTCATTTAAATACTTTCAGAAATATGCGTGAAGAAGCAAAAGTGAAAAACATGAAATGAAAAGTAAGTAAAGAATACAAGCACAAAGAAGCATACAAAGTCATAGAACAAACACATACATAATTTTAAAAATCTGAATCCTATCTGGGGCTAGTGAGATGGTCCCATAGGTGAGCCCTGGTTTTCCAGGGCATCCTGGTTCCATTCCAGGCACCCAACTGGCTGCTCACAACTATCTGTAATCCCAGTTCCAAGGAAGCTGATGTATTGTTTTGGTCTATGAGAGCAGCAGGCATACAAAATGGTTCATATACATACAGGCAGGCAAAGCACTGTACACATAAAATTTAAATAGTGGGTACTTGTATTAGTTACTGTTACATAACAAATTCCTCCAAATCTTGTTGCTTTGAGACAATAAACACTTGTTATCACACAGTTTACTGGGTTAGAAATTATGTATGGCTTAGCTTCTTATTCATGTTTTCCAGATTTCCAGAATCTGGGTTAGGGTCCCATGTGAAGGCACAGCAATGGGGTAGTCACTAGAAGCCTCCTTCTAAACCCTTGCCAGTATGTCTTTTTCAGAAATCTCACAGTCCCACAACTTGATTTCCACAGGAGTGAGTGACAAGGTGGGAAAGAGGATGTGCAAATTGGAAGATATTCTTATGCTTGTCACAGTTAACTTATCAGAAGCGAGTCAATAGGTCTGGGCCACACATGAGGGGAGAGGGTGGCACAGATGCGCATGGATCAGGAAGTAAGATCACTGGGAACCACCCATAATGCTCCCTGCTTACTGGTCATCAGAAACAGAGATGACTTGGCACAAATAAGAAGGCCATGGCTGAGTCAACTCTGTTTACCTCAAGATAAAAATAAAAGAAAGAAAAAGGAACAACAACAACAACAAAAAAAAAAAAAAAAAACAAAAAAAAACAGGCAGCAAAAACTCAGCGCTGCTTAGATGCCTATAGACATGCAGCTTGTTGACATTAAATGATACCTAACAAGACTCTGTTTTTACTTTTGGAGTAAAATGCTGACTCTGTGTCTGAAACTATCAAGAAACACAGACCAAACATTAAAATCTTATTATTTAAAATCAGAGACTAAGAGACAGAAAAGAAACTAATTATTAACATAGTTTTTATGGAAAACATAGCATCTCAAATGTGAATTTACTATGAAAAAATATGATTTGAAAATGTCTTGGCGCAGATTTGAGTAACAACATAATAGATGGAGACTTTAAAATTCATATTAATAGGTAGGAGATCAGAGGTCCCAGTGGCCAGTGATGTCTCTTGGACATGGCAGACTCCTCTCCTGACCAGGCAACTCTGTCTGCAGCCCATCTACCAGAGTGGAAATGTAATCTTTACAGTGTTTAGATGGCTTCGAATTGGCAGTCTCCCTCCCTTTCCCAAGAAATAAACACTAAAGAGTTAATTTCATCCAATGGTTCTGTATTTAACGTCAGTCTTCTAACAAGCAAAATTTCAAGTCTCCATCTTTCCGCCTGGAACCAGGGGAAGGCTCCTTTTATTTTGTCTCATTCTTTTCCTGATGCTTTCTCTCCTCCTTTTCATGCTTCTCATCACAGCATAGGTTCATGAAAAATTAACATTCCTGTTCAGCAGGGAAGCTCTCGCCTTTTAAAAGTGTTCTGGCAAACCCAACACCAGGATGCACATCTCTAAGCAGACCTGACTTAGGAAGGTACAGTGTGTTACAGAGCTTCTTCTCGGACAGCGTGAGTCTCAAGGGCAGTGGTGCTGATGATGGAACTATTCTTCCTTGGTTCTTTTATAGAACAAAGTATTTGGGGTGTATGAATTTGAAATCAAAATAATCCATTATAATGAAGAAGCAATTTTATTTTCTTGGCCTCCAGGGAAGATGAGGGACAGACCTGATGTCTTCAAGTCCACAGACAAAATGGCATCTGTAGTTGATGACTAGAGCTGAAGAGCTTGGATGGTAAGGTCATCAACCCACAACAGACTTAGAGATGTGTGTCAATTTATAAAACCGCAAGGGGAAGCAAGGAGGGGAACTATAATCCTACCTAAGAAGCTGATTTCATGAAAATTAAAATGCTTGGGTTGGAAGGTCTCTCTAAAAATTATTTTAAAATATTTTTATTCACGTCACACATGAGTATGTGGACTTATATATTTCACTGAAAATTTCATTAGAGATCTCAAATTATGTCATAGTATTGATGAGTTACTCTGAATAATTGTCTAAGAGCCCCAGTAGACTTTAGTTGGTAAACTCAATCCTGGGCTAAATTAGATCCCAAGTCTACATCTTTGCCCATTCCATGTCCTTCTCTTCTCCCAAAGCTGACCTAGATTGATCCAGAGTCATAGCTATTGGGCAGTATCCTATAAAGTCACAAAGCCACCAGATGACTCAACAGCTTTAAGACAACAGAGCATGTGCTGACTGGGTGGCTGCCACTGCAGAGCCCAGTGCAAGTGAATTTGCCCTCACTTCATTACTCCCATCAATACCAGATCTCACTGGGCACGTCAAACATCGTCTCCTCTATTGGTCTTCCATCACTGCTTCCAAGACTGAAATCTCTTCAAATGATAGGTCCCCCAAATCAAATTAGAACCCTAGTTAGTAAATGGCCTTTCACCAACTTTATGATCCCTCCCTCCCCAGTAGTCCCCTTTAGGCCTGATATTCTATATCTCCTGTCACCCAGCTCCAATTATAACACTCAAATTCAACAGAGTTCTCAGGTCTGACAGACCCACTGATCCCCTAATGCCTCTGCAAAAGTCACTGTAGCCCAATACCTTAGAGTGACTTGTATAAAATACATGGACTGCATGAGTCACCTTCACACTTAAACTTCCAACATCTATCTCCTCTCTAGATATTTTGCAAGACTAATCATCATCTCTTTAGGTTTCTCAGGTAATAAAACAAAGGAACTCAAATTGCTAATGTCCACGGAGGACACATATCATGAAAGAGGGATGATAAAATCACCCTCAGGAACCAGACCAGCCATCAGGAAACCATTAAAAGGATGCCTCTCCCCTCTGGGGTTGCTCATCAGCTGCACAGATCCTCTATACTCAGATCTCTCCATCTTATTCTACATATAAAGAACCCATGTTGCTTCAGCTGCGTGTAAGATGCAGAGTAGAAAATGTTAAAATCACTGCTGCAATCCAGTACTGTTTGCAGTCCAGGACCACCATGTGTGTAGTTGTAACAGCTGCATTAAAGAAGTAGAGAAGAAAAAGCCATTTTAAACACTCTTTTTTTTTTTTTTTTTTAAAGACAAAAAGCTCCTCTGGCCTAAATTCACCCTAAATCACTCAAAGATTCAATAGAAACTCAAAGCCAACTGCATGCTAATGGATTCTCAAAAGTAAACACATTATAATTGAACCATCTTATTCCTTGGCACATACAGCAGCTGGTCTGACCACACATGGACTATTATGCCGGACTCCGGTGCCATATTTTCAGAGGGAAAAATGACAAAGTGGACTACATTCAGAAAAGCATTCCACATGACAAATGGTGGGAGAAATGAGTGCTCTATAATCCTCCTGTGAGGGAGGCAGGAGGGCTGTCTGCAGAGGGGAAGTGGCTGGCAGGCGGGATGAGGATTATAGGGAATTGGAGAGGGGGACATTAATCAAGCAAAGACCCCTAGTCAAGTGAATGTGAACTAAAGCACTGTTGAAAGAACATTTCCTCATTCTCTAAGCTCAGCAAATTGGGATACACACACATACTATTTTCAATGCAGGTACCTACAGCCTCTCTGGTAGGAGAAGTGGGAAAAGCTTTTCTCCTCATGAGTTTGTAAATAGAAACCAAAAGCTTCAAGACTTATATATAGCTTCTCAATACGTGTCTTCCTATGAGCTTATTAAAAAAAAAAAAACAGAAATGTTTTTGAAGAATACATTTACAAATGAACAACCATCAGAATGATAATTATACTTACAACAAAAAGGATAAACTGGGATCGGCAAGATGATTCAGCAGGTAAAGGCATTTACTCTGCAAGTCTGGTGATATGAGTTTGAACATAGAGGTAGAAAGAGAGATCTGACTTCATAATGCTGCCCTCTGACCTCGTATATCTGCATGCACACGTGTACATACACCATATACACAGACAACAATAATAATAATTACTTAGAAGTGGAGAAACTAACTAAATACCCAGCAGCAGAAATCTATGGAAGTTTTCTGGTATGGTGTTTATAATGTTCTAGTCACTGCAAAAATATCTTGCTCACAGCTCCTGTAAGCTCTTCCACAGAACTGGCAGTGTTTGCTCAATCTTGCAGGTAAGGAAGAACAAAGATCAAAGATTGGGCAATGTGTAGCCACGCTGGAGCACCAGCATGAACACCCAGGATTGCTCTCAGCTCTCAGCTCTCAGACAATGTTTAGCCATGCTGGAACACATCTGTAATCTCATTAAGCAGATAAAAAAGTTATAGAATGATGTATATAGTATGCTGGGAAGTATAATGGGGAGCTCAAGGCCAGTTGTAGCTAATCAGGGAACAGCATTCACAACCTGATGGACTACCTCAAAAAAAGAAAAGAGGAAAAAAAAAGAACAATGATTAATATTGGGTAATAAAATGCACTTAACTCGTTTTTTAGAAACTAGGGGTGAGCCGTCTCGTCTCCTGTCTTTAGGCATCTTCTGTTCTCCAGCTTCCCATGTTGTTTCCGCAATTCACCTCCAGTTCATAGAGATTCATCCTTCTGATATAGTCAGTTGTTGAGTAACCAGGAGCCAACTGGCCATCTCTGGCCGATTTTTACTGTTCTTCGACGGCTATTGCATGGAAGATCCATGGATATAAGATACTATCAAACAGAACTTTATCTTTATATCCCTTAGAGGAGAAGTATTTTCAAGCAAACTTTTCAAAACCTGGAATTACGGAGATGTCTCAGTGAGTGAGCACACTTGCTCAGCAAGCATGAGAACCCAAGTTCAAATCCCCAGAACCCACATAAAAAAGGCAGGCAGATGGAACATCTCTGAAACTCCAGCCTTGGGATGTGAAGACAGGGGCATCCTGGAATCTTGCTGGCCAACCAACCCAAATGGAAAGTTGAAAGTTAATCATGGGTATTACTTTTTTGTTCTGTTTGGTTTGAGTTGTTTGAGACAGGGTTTCTCAGTGTATCAGTTTTCACTGTCCTAGAACTTCCTGTAGACCAGGCTGACTTCAAACTCAAAGACATCCACCTGCCTCTGCTTCCCAAGTGTCAGGATTTAAAGTCTGCACCACCATACCTGGCAGGTATTACTTTTTCTATTCATTTTAGAATAATTGGATGGTAAGTGTGATTTCCAAGAAATTTCAAAGCATCATATATCAATCACAGGATCCTTTTAAAATTAAGTCAAATTTCTCTTTTATTCTGACTAGTTCATGTGTAGACAGGAATAATAAATCCCTTGCATTTAAAAAATGTTGCTTTTTGTATTTTAGAAAATATCTTTATGTAACTTTGAATTCATTTGCAAACACAAACCAAGGTTTGAAACTCTCATTATTTTTCCCAAATTTCCATTAAAAGCAAGCTTAAAAATATAAATAACCAGATCAGGAGTTATTAGAATCTCTTTATACAAGTACCAAGTACATATAGAAAAATATGTAGATGGAATTTTCCCCAACAAAACAATGCAAAGAAGTTAGCCATGGCCACAGGTATGTTACTCTGAGTCCTTTCTCTCCTTTGATTGAAATCAAGAGTATCATGTCGACTTGGTTAACACCAGGAGCCATTAGCACACTCAGAGGAACAATAGGACATAGGGATTTCCAATGCTCCAATTGGTAGTATGTGTGCTTTACTGTGATTCGTAGAGAACATCAGCTACAGGGATCTTGGCCACAGCTGAACTTAATTCCTAAGCAGTGATAGTGTATACAACAGAAAAAGATCCTCGTACATAGCCATCTAGTCCTTAACCCTCAAATAGTGAGCTGTAGTTTGGAAGCTCTTGGCAGAAAACAAACATGTGGACCTGGAGGCCCTTCTGACAATCTTTATGTAATTGTCCTTACCAAAGGCACAGGGCTGTCCTTTATAGCCTCGTGGGGTTTGAGTTTGGTTTAGGCTCCGGTTTGCCACAGAGGCATCCATTTTGATAGTTTCACACGTATTACTGGAGCTGCTGACAGAATACTCACAATTGCTCACAAACAGGCAATTTTGATTTATAAACAGCTGGTAAGAGCTGAGGGTTACCTCATCACTTCGTGCCTTTGACTCAAGAACGCCTACCAAGATTTGTGAGTAGTCTGATACCATCCCGAGGTGTGGGCAGCTTCCCAGTGGAATCTTGTATCCTCAAGGGAACCCGGGCAAGCTGCAGTTCTGAGTTAGTCGTCACCTTAGATCACATCAGCTCCTCTCTGTGCTGCTTCGACTCTACCCTAAACCAATTCAGATTGGAAACAAAAAAAACAAAACAAAACAAAACAAAACAAAAAACAAAAAACAAACAAAAAAAAAAAACATTGGTCTTCAGAAAAACACAAAACCCAGAAAGCGAACGCGGAGACCTGTGCTCACATTAGTGATCTACCTGTCTGACCTCGTCAGGGCCCTGGAGGTTGGTGAACACAAAGACATTTATGGCATCAGTGTAAACTACAGAAACTACACAAGAACAGGTTGGTTCCAAACACCTTTGATCACATCCCTGCCGTCGCTGTTGATTGGTTACGGCTTTCTGTCTTTCTTCCACCCCTCCTCCTTTTCTCTATTCAGTCTCTAAATGATGTGTGATTTGGAGGCGTCGTATTTAACTATTTTATTGGGTTTTTTTCTCCTGCTAGTTCTATGTAATCTGTTAAATTACTTTTAAAAATACAAAATGGAACCAGTTCCTGATAAGAAGAATGTAGCTATTTGAAAGATTTATTTTTATGCCACTTCCATTTGAACCATGAACTCTCAGAAGACATTTATTCCAATCTTTTATACGTGTGTGTGTGTGTGTGTGTGTGTGTGTGTATGTGTGTGTTATATGTGTGATCTATGTGTGTGAGCAAGTGTACCACAGCACCCATTTGTGGACAAAAGGACAGTTTTACAGAGCAGGTTCTCTCCTTCCACCTTTAGTAGGTTCAGGGATGGAACTCGGTCAACAGGCTCGTGTGGTAAACTCTGTTGTCACTGATCCATCGTGGTTCAGTCTTAACAAGACAGAAGCCAGAAGAGGCAGGAGAAGCACTGAGGAAGGAAGGGAAGAAAATGGCCAGCTCTAAGGTCTCATGTCAGCAGTGTCGAAGTTAGCTAAAAATCTGTTTGTTGTGCTATGATGCTATTTAATTCGATCTTCATGGAGCAGGCGGATACTACAAATACTAAAACAAATAACCAGTACAATCTATTACTTTGTTGATAGCGCTATGTGAGAGTAACACATCTATTGAACACTCTTACATGTTTAATCATCACATATTTTTGAGCACACAAATATTCTTGGTTGAGTAAATGTCTTGTCTGACAGACAGAACCTTTGCATCATGGCCCTAAAATGCCTTCCCTAACTTATGACTATCAATAATGTCTATTCACTCAAGACTTCAAATTTCTGTGCTTCCACAGAGAATTCTGACTGAGAAGCAAAGCCAATGTTTAATTTTTTGTTTATTCACTTATTTCTTTATCTGTGTGTAGATGTATTGTAGCTTTAATTGTAATATTTTCCAGCAGCTTTTGGTAGGTATGCATAGTGCAGCCAACGACTGACAGTTGCCTAACAATATTAACCATTAATAGATATTGATCCTCTCAAATATATTGTCTGTACCTATTGAGGCAATCTTAACATTGTTCTCTTTTAATTGGAGATGAAAATTACAAAAACAATGTTTATCCTTAGCCTAGGTTTACATTCCAGTAGAACCCAATGTGACCACGTTTGTTCACACAGCTAGGTTTGATTTGCTAGTATTTACCTTTGTTTGTGTCTTCTAACCCATCCAACTTTAGGGAGATGGTTTATTGGAAGATTTATCTTTGTCTCCTTGACCTTTGATGGCATTTTGCTTTCTGTTTTATATCTATCTTATTAAAGGCACATAAAATTGATTGCACCAGTGTTCATAAATGACCTCATACAATCTTCACCCAATTCCAGAACCAAGATAGCACTAACTGCATGAAATAAATTCTCTCTCCCACTTTTAGGAAGAATTTCTATAATGTATTTATTTCCTCTTTCGATCTATGCAATGATTCTTTGGGCTTAGTTTTCTTGATGGGAAGATTCTAAGCTTCCAATTTTACTTTCTGAGAATGGCTAGAGGATGCTGCCTTTCCTTGATTTATTTTAGTTAGATGTTCTGAAGAGTTGTCCTTTTCTGAATTTTCTGATTATTGGCATATAATTTATCATAGAATTCTTTCCAACTACGTCTCTTTTATCTATTACCATATGCCTTCTTATTATCAGTTGCCCACTTGGGTTATCTCTCATTTTAATAGCACACATTTATTGAGTGTTTTCTGTATTCCTAAGCTTTTTAAAGAATCAAGCTTTGGTGTTATATGCTATCCCTGGTAGTTTTTTGCTCATTCTTCTTCTTTTTTTCCTTCTATTTCCTCAAGCTTTCTCATATTGCTGCTTTTCTCCCAAAACGTAAGGTAGCTTTTAAATTCAGTAATTCTAAACATTTCTCTTTTTCCCATATAGTCAATCATATTTTTCTCAGCTTTTTTTTTTTTTTTTTTTTTTTTTTTTTTTTTAGTTTTATCCTCAGTTTGATTAATCAGGATTTTCATTATGATTTTTGTATGGTCTCTCTGATTATAAATCTATGAAGTTTTCCCAGATTGATTCTAAGTCTAGAGGCATATACAGAGCTACATAAACTCTTGCAATTTCTCATTAAAGTTTTTATATTTGGGTCTCAATAATACCCATTAGCTGAATTGTTAACTGTTTTCAAACCTTCTCTGCCTTTGTTTATGTCTTATTAGCCAAGCCAATACGGGACAGATAATTTAATAAAAGATATTTCTCTTTGACCTTTTGTGGTGTTTGGCTTTCTGTGTTTGTAACTATTTTATTAGATGCATATAAATCTATAATTGCTATGCCGTGCTAGGGAGCTGAATCTTTTAACATTTTCTGTTACCCTCTATATTAGGCTGTCTAGTCTTTTGTTTGTTTTCTACACTAGTATCCTGGTTGTCTGGGAATTTGTCAGGTTTCCGGGGGTTGTTTGTTTGTTTGTTTGTTTTGACTTGTTTTGTTTGTCTGACTTATCTTTTATTTTTAATCAATGTCTTAATTGTTTATTGTGAACGCTGAAACTGTTAAATAAACTTAGTCCATTTCAACCCTAGTACCTCTGCTTCCTGATTCTGCACAATAACTGCATTTTTTTTTTCTTCATAGGTTTCTGGATTTAGCTTCTCTCTCTCTTCCTCTGCCCCCTCCTTCCCTCCTCCCTACCACCCCTATTTCTTCTCCTTCATATCAAAATCCTCCTAATTTCAATATGATGATGATGACAATGTGTGTGTGTGTGTGTGTGTCTGTCTGTCTGTCTGTCTGTCTGTCTGTGTGCAAGTGCCTTCTGTGGCCAGAAGAGGGAGCAAATCTTATCATATAAAACATATAAACATGCAAATTCAATCCAACTGCTACCCTCCTCAGTCATACCTAACTTACAAACTGCACCGCAGTTGCTTCTCTTCCAACTCACAGGCCCTTCTCATGGTTTCATCTAGGTTTTAAAAACCTCACCAATCTTACGACACCAATATTGCTGCTTTTTAAAGTTAATTATGGGTCTCTTCCAGAGCTGTCCCCTTCTCTCTAAAATAGAAATTCAGAGTTTCTTTTAGTGTACACCTCTTAGCAATAACCTTCCTCTGCGCGTGTTTGCTTGAAAACAAAAGGGGTTTTATTCTGCCATTTCTGTGTGGTCTCGTGGTTAGCCTCTTGGGCAGCTATTCACTTGTCTATTTTTAATGCTCATATTTTCTTGTCTTTTAACCACTGGTTTCCATTGGTACTGTTGACAATTTAATATTAATCACTCCCTTATGTTTTTGGAGATGATCTGTCTTTTCTTTTTAAAGCTTTGAGGCTATCTTTTTGTCGCTTCTACTACAATGATTAGTAAAATAGTACAATGAAATGTATTTTACCCACTACACCTTTTCTGAATGGAAACTTACATCCTTCCCCATCCTTTCTGGTTTCTCATTTGAACTCTGGTTAGATATATGTTAGACCTTCTGTGAATGTATTCCTGTCTTCTGTGATTTTCTAACTTCTTTCTGTATGTGGATAACAACTCCTGAGGCTCCTTTCTGGTTCATTGAGTCTCTTTATAATTTGTGAAAGATGTGGTGTCATTCCCTTCCCCACATTCTGCCTTTTTGTGTTTATAACCCCTGTGTGAATAAGTAAATTACGATGTGATTTAAATAACTAAATAATTTTTTAAAAAAACATTCATTCAGTGATACATGCTTTTCCAGAAGTTTTACTTGCATTTTCTATTTTTCAAATCATTTTAAGTCATTGATTATAGTTTCTTATTTTCTCATTCATTTTAGTGGTTTTGTTGGTTTATGGTTTTTTGGTTGGTTGGTTTTAGTTTTCTGGGTTTTGTTTGTTTTTGATTTTTTTGTTTTGTTTTTTGCTTTTTGGGGGGTTTTTTGTCCCAAAATATGGTACATTGTTTTTTGTTTGCTCTGTTTTGTTTTGTATGAGATGGGTCTTTGTCTGTAGTCTATGTTAACCTGGATTTACAGCAATCTCTCCCTTAGCCTCCTCACGGCTGGGATTGTAGGCTCTTATCACAGGGCTTCATGGATAATTCTCATCTTCTATCAGAGGATCTAGTTATAAAAAGCCATTTCTGTTCTAATCTCACCAGCCATGGCTCACCTTTTTTAAGTGTTGACACATTAATTTGGGGTTTATATGTAATTGAAATTGTGTTGTGGAAATTTAGAGAGGCTTGCAGAGGGATCCCTTATGTCTGGTTTTTGTGAGGTGCCTGGGGCCCTTAGGCAAACACTTGTCATGGTATCAGCTCACTGTTATTTGGTTACAAACACAATCACACTTCAGAGAGCTTTCTGTTCCTCTTCCTCCAGCATTTTCTTTTTACCACAGCTTGCCAACTACTGCCTTTGACCCCCTCCTAGATCAGGATGGGGAAGAAGACGTTGGGGGAAAAGTCCTCCAGACAACAAGACTATCTCTATGCCAGAGACACAGCTGGACACCCATGAGCACTTCCTGCATGCTTCACACATGCTTCTGGAGAGGCTCTGTAGGATTTTTCTAACTGATAACCCAGGAACAGGGTGTTTTCTTTTAGAAGAGAAGTTTTAAACCCACTGGAAATTTGAAAGGAAGGCATAGGCTAACTTTCCATTCAAGAAGCCAAGGGGGTGATTCCTATAGGTGTATCCCCTTGCATCTTATCAACACTCTACTAGAGTGGAATAGCAATAGGCCTACAGACTTCAACTCTTTGTGTTGTGTGTTCAGACTTTGACTTGATTTGACCCCAGTACCACATCACAGAGTAATTGCAATGCCCAGAAAAATTCTCTGTGCTTCACTTATTTACCCCTCCCTCCCTTAGGTTAACCCTAAGTAACCTCTGTCCTTTTCTCTGTACCTGTACTTTTGCCTTGTCCAGAGTTTCATATCTTTAGAATCATGCAGTTTGTCTGGAGGCCTTTCAGAGTGGCCCCTGACTTCTTTAAGTTGTTTGTATGTCTTTGCATGACTTCTTAACTCAGTTCCTCTCACCATTGAGTGAAGTCATTACCTTTATTTATCACATTTTATCCGTTCACTTCTTGATGAGCAACTTAGCTGCTTCCATGTTTGAGCAGGTAAGAATAAACCTGCTGATAGCATCAATGGTCTGATGTTTGTTTATTGTATGAACTTGACCTTTTACCATCTATGGGCCCAAACCTACTTGAGTTTGACTGTTAGATTGTGAGAACATGCTCGGGTTTGTGAAAAATTGCCAAGCCATCTTCCATAGGTTGCAAGGCAGTGGTGTGCTTTTGACTGAAATGCTCTCAGCCTCTAGAATGGGCAAGTTTCCTTGCAGAGTCACATGGATGGACGGACTCTAACCTCTCCTCCATTTAGACCTTTCTGGCCAGGTCTTCAAATGACTTGGTCCAGCCTTCCTTCACATTTGGGCCACATCATTTTGGAGACGTAGATCTGATAATTCACCATGGAAACACCACTGTTTTCCTGTCAGGACAGCAGCTACCCCTGTTCTGCTTCATCAGCCAGCACCTCTGACCCTCTGGATTACTTGTCTGGTATTAAATACTATGGATTAAATATAATACCTTCTGTGGCACTAGAATGCATCATCTTCCTCCAGGAAAGCTGGAGGTGATTGCAGAGGGATATATAACACCAGCAGATAGTTGTGAGTGTGTGTGCACCTGTGTGTGTGTGTCTGTGTGTGTCCCAGCCAGAGTGGAGCCCCCGTTGCATATGGTATGAGAGCTGCTGTCCTGTGTTTGCTTATTCCTATGGATTGGTTTTCAGGACTCACCTGACAATGAGGGCTTCATAAAGCTCCTCCTCCTTGGCAGCCAGAACTGTAAGCTATGCCTACCCAGAACTATAAGCACGCCAGTATCTTGGCTTAGCTTTTAAGCCTCTTGACAGCTGCTTTTATTTGGTTTCTTGGCATCTCACTCTTCACATGCACAGCTTAAAGACTGAGAAATGGTTTGCAGAGAAATTTCATACAGACTCCATTTTCTTTGGTTCCTGTCTCTCTCTGTTTATGGTCCATCAAGTCCTGGCAACCTTGCATCTTGAACTCCAATTTTTTTGACGGAGACAAGCAAAGGAGCTGTCACTCTGTTTTGATTCTATACCCCAGAGGCTTTTGAATGACTCAGCAAATGCTCCCAGGACAAAGGAGGAGCTCTAAAGGACTCACTTGGATGCATTGCCCTCCTGTGCCATCCTGGTCCCTCTAGAGTCCTGCATCTTTGATTGCTCTTTGATGCTCTCAAGCTACTAGTTCATACTTTTTTATTCAGCCTTTGGTTTTCTAGTACAAGGCTTTTTCTGCTCTCCTCCTTCAGAGCCAAAAATGGAAGTCCTCCTTCTCTGTTTTTCCCCCAAGAAATAAAGCAGGTGGCACATTCTCTTATTTGATAAAAATGTCTTTCTGGTGGCTTTAAACGTGAAAGCTAATTTAACAAACAGCAAACATTCACGGTTCACAAATAACACCTTTTCTTTTAAAAAAAAAAAAAAAATCTGTAGCTTTTGCTCTATCTTTAATTTGGCCACTTAAGGTTTCAGAGGGAAACTCTAATGTAGGCTCAGTTTTTTGATCTTTGTAGCAGGTATAACAGGTGTTAAAATTAATTCAATTAAACCTAGGAGCAAATCGACGGGAAAGCATGAGATAAGCTACCAGGCTCTGCACAGGTTTTCAGAGTAGAAGGTGGAGAGGAATTGTACAGTTCTAGAACCGCAGCCACAGCCACAGAGAGGTTGGTGAGGGGATGGATGAATTTATGTGCGGGGGGGGGGGGGGAGGGAGGGGGGATCTCTGGGGGGGAGGTGGGAGGGGGAGGATACTAGGAATGCTGGGTCCCACAACTTCCTCCCCCACCCCACCCACCCTGCTGTTTCACTTCTGTGTTGGGAGGTGAGATGAGAAGCCTCTTCAAGTACCTTGAGATGTTTCTACCTTTTCATTTCTTCAAGCAGAGTCACACAGAGCTCAGCCAGGTCCGAGACTCCGCCTTTAACTACATAGAGCTCAGTAGGCATGGTGTGTAAGTGTGTATTTTTAACTTCCAGCTATGCAAAAACAAACCATGTGACAAAAAGATCTGGCACACCCCTCACCACCTGCCCCCACCCTCCCCCACCGACCCCCACTCAGAAACAAAAACCCCCTCAGTATTCTTTTCTGATAGTAATTTTTTTTACCTGATACAGCTGTATCATATTTTTACAGAAGAAGGGCTTTTTTTTAAAAAAAAAAAAAAAACAGCTTCTGACCTGTGATAGGTGATCAAACCTGTGTTGGGTAGATCTAGGTACACACCTTGCACCTGTGTGCTTTTCCCTTCCAGACTTCAAAGTTAGACCACGCCCTCATTCTGCCTCTTCCTGTGCCCAGGTGTTGGACTGCTTTCTTTTCAGCATATCCCTTCCTCGCTTCACTCCCTGAATGCCAGTCCCACTCACAGACATCCCCACTAACCTGGCCCTTGCCCCACATTGGACTGTTTCATCTCCTTTTTGTGAGTCTATCCCAGCAGAGGCCTGCAAGCTCCTAGAGGTCAGAGTTTGAACACCTTTATGCTCCGTTTCCAGGCAAGGCCCAGGTAGGTTGTCTGTACTCTCTATTAAACAAGACGGGCGCTTTTCCTCATCCTGCCTTCCCCACTTGCCCAATGCTCGGAAATCAAACAAAGCTAAGGGGACCAGGACACGCCCTGGAGCAGGAGGGGACCTGGGACTCCAGTCTCCTGTCCATCAGTAATTAGAGCGGTGGGGGAGGGGCTGTCCTTGGCACACACAGGTCCTTAATGGCTGCTGCCCCAGAAAACTGCCTTCAGATCGACAGCCAAGGGAATCGCGATGAAAAATTCATCAGCTTCTTCCTTTCCGTGGCCCAGCTGCGCCTAGCAGATGACCTCGGCGGGGGCAAGCCCGCTGTGAGACTCCGTCTGGCCGCTTTGAGGGGACCCAGCCCAGGCCTGCGGGGAGCACTGCACCGCTGGGCTGTGTACATGAGCCTTGAACACATGCTTATGGGGCCTAAAAGGGACCACTGAGGTTTGGCTGCTAGAGACCAAAGACAGTCCTTCTCCAACCTTTTGGTGCAAGCTACTAGGAGTCAGAGGGTTACTCTCTAACAAGCACCTGCGTACACTTGCCCATGGTACACTGCCCTACACAAGACAAGACCTGATATTCGAAGCAATATCAAGTGGGTGAGCACCTGGGATCCTAGAACCCCTGTAATCTGTAAAAAGTCTAACCCTGGCGACTGGTCCTCCTAACTAGACCTTACTTTCATGCCACCACCTCCCACCTTTCCTGGCCCCAAGCTGCCACCTGAAGTTCCAGATTGGGTAGAGTTCCAGGAGCCACAGCTACAGAACTGGGGTGGCCAGGGAGGATGACAGGACCAGAGTTGGGGAAATGCTACTGAGTCGCAGGTTTCTGGAGGCCTCTCCAGCCCCTGCCATCTGGGCACTGCACAGACAGACGCTGCGTGGGTCCCTGGAGCTTGCCACCTCCGCGCCACACTGCCAGCCATGCTGCTGCGGCTGCAGGAAAGCTCCACATCTGAGATTGCTGGACCGTGGGTGGGGGTGGGGAGCAGAAAGCGGGACTAGGCGCGGGAGGGGGTGGGGCACTCCTGGACTCTTCATTTTAAAGTTGTTTTCTTGCAATCAAACTTTAATAAGCACCAATGTCTGGCCTGCAGACCATGCAATGTGGCGAGATGCCATGTTGGCCTCTTTGGAATCCGCAGCGTTTTTTGGTGCTGTTCTGCTAGGGAATCAAATGTGGTGATTAGGGAAGTTTTATATTCAGGTCAGGCTTTCCCAGGACTAGAGAATGCACTAGATCTTAGGCCAACATCGCCATCTGGTGGTATCATCGAGGGACTCGAGCAGGTGTGCGGAGACCAGAAGGAATGATGTCATGCTCTGCAATTTTTTCTTGAGGGGCGGGGATGCTGGCTGGCTGCGGAACTGGTATTGCCTGATGCATTATTTCTCGGCTTTGGAGTTTTGCTGTATTCACAGGTGAATCACCAAGTAAGCAAGGGTCCTTCCTAGGACTAATACCTTACGTTTTACCCCACTGCAGAATTAATTGAGTTTAAACCTAAAAGAGTCCATGGCTTTGATAGCCTTGAAGCAAGACTCCTTATGTGATCTTTCCTGGGTCCATCTAAGTTGGTCACTTGACAACCCCTCCCCGAGGTGTTTCTCTCTGGAATTCAGCTGCAGAATTGTTTACGTGTTCAGAATGCACTTGCGTTCTTCTAAGTTTTCATTCCTTTAAGACTGAGGATCAGACTCCGCACTGCACGTAAGCATAGAGACCCACCCTCAAGCAGCATCTCCCTGGCTACCTTAGTTGATCCTCTGTTCTTTTCTTTACCAGATCTGGATAGAAAGGCCAGCTCCCCAGCTCCCTTGCGCTTCTGTGCTCTGTGTCCCTCTACCTTTTGCCCTTCACCTTACCTCTAGCCAACATCTGGCAGCAAGCACCGTTCTGCCTTGCCCCTCATCCCACCCAAGACTAAGTAGAAACGGTGGCCTAAGGCGGCTGAGTGGGCTGGCTGCACATTTAAGATTCAGGTGGGACCACGATGCAGCTTGATGGTGAACCAATGTTGACTCGTGCACTGCAGATCTTCTCAGTTTTCTTCTCCTCTTTAGCTGTTTGTCTGTACAATACTTGGCTATTTCAGAAGCTAATCCTCCCACTTTCCAGACACTCTTGCTTCCTCAGGGTTGCTTCTTTTACTTAAAATAGTTGTGTCATCGCCTGGCCTTTTATTCTCTTTTACTTCCAAGGAGGAAAACAACAAACAAACACCTTTCACCTTTTGCAAACCCTGTGCATCTGCTTTTACCTACAACACAAACTACTGACTGCAAGTAAACAGGGGTGAGGCCTAACAAAATGTACAAGAATGGCCATTAACATTCTCAGATGAATGAATAAAAATACTGAATGTAATATATATACATATACAAGAAAGGGAATAGTCAGAAGATGGAAAGGGCATAGAAAAATTTTAAATGCTAGTAACAATAAAAGATTCAAAAAAATAACACTTCACATAAGCTTCCCAGAAAGTGCAATAAGAAGGCAAAAAAAAAAAAAAAAAAAAAAAAAAAAAAAAAAAAAAAAAAAAAAGGCCAATTTTTAAATTGAAAAAACAGAAAAGAACAATATCAGCTCCATAACTTGAGGGGACCAAGGCAAACTGATATGGATCAAATGGGGTCTTAAAAAGTCTTAGGAAGGCTTGGTGTGTCTGTGCACACCTGTCATCCATACACTCAGCAAACCAAAGCAGAGGGTTGACTCGTTTAAGGTCAACCTGGGCTCCAGAGCAAAACTCTCTCAACAACAAGTCTTTAATAATTCCAAAGGGACAACAGCAGAGCTTAAACCAAAGACAGGGCTAGTGAATTGAGCAAAGCTCCTCAGACAGTCTCATTTACAGAAGCTGAATTTCAATATTCCATACAGGGGGAATTCTCCTCATTCAAATTGAGAAGCATAGACATTGGATTAGCAACCAAGAAAACAGATGGTATTCTGAAATGAAAGAGAATGGGTCACTGAGTTGTTACAGGAAGAGAAAACAAATTCAGAAAGCGATGTTTCTAGAAATCTTACACACACACACACACACCTCTGTTGCTGCCTTCAGGAGCCAGTGCTTGTGGGAGGCCATTCTCTGTGCCTGCTCCTGCTGTTCAGGAGCTCCAGGGACTCATAGTCTTAGGCTAGCTGCAGCATGCAGGTACTCATTGCTGCCTGTGCCACTGTGGACGCTGTTAGTAGGGTTCACTTATATCACTGAGCAGCAATTACTGACACTTGCTTGGAAACGCCCTGCCAGAAACCTAATAGTCTATGTTTCCAAAGTTTAAAATCCTGTTAAGGCTGGAGAGATGGCTTAGTGGTTAAGAGAACTTTCTGTTCTTGCAGAGGACCTGAATACCATTCCCAGCACCCACATGATGGCTCACAAACATCTGAAAGTCTACTTCTAGGGAATCTGTTGCCCCCTTATGACCTCTGATGACACCAGGCTACATATGATGAACACAGAGACCCGCAGACAAAACACTCATACACATAATAAAATAAATAAATCTCTGTTTTCATTTAAAAGGAGGTTTGATCTCTAAAAACAAAAAACTGTGACTGCCTTCAACAGGAATACGTAAAGAGAATGTGACTGACAAAGTGCTCTGCAGAGTACAGGTGGCAAGCTTTCAGGCGTGATGGTGAAAGAAGAATATAGAAGAATGAGACATGGAGCCTTCTGTAGACTCGCTCCTAGAAGATACAAATGAGATGAATAAGTGTCCCAGGAGAATAGTTTCCAGTGTATAGGAATGAATTACTGATGGCAGTAAGGAAAGTTAGAGGAGGAGTGATACAAACTCAAGACTAACTCAACAATAGACTCCAGAGAAAGCAAAGAGCTACACAGTAAAGCAAACACCATCACAGTGCACTATTTGGCTTTGCTGTGAACACTTCCTATGGTCATAATTCTATGAATGTTGGGTATTAACCTAAGAAAATTGTGAGATCTAGTGTAATTTATTGCATTGGCAGAACAGTTGGGAGAATGGGCATAAGAAGGATTGGTGAATTTGAGATCTAACTCTTCACGTTCCACCATAGAAATTGAATACATAGGCTCAAACATTAGAGAGGAAGAAATTAAGAAATGGGAAGTATCAATATGAGTAGTTATCCATATGTCTGAGGGTAGATCATTAATCATTAAAGCATGGATGGAATCTGAAAACAGCAGAGAACACTATAATTTGGAGTTATAAACCACGGGGAGTTGCACAAGTTGTCTTGATGATGTATATATCCTTGTCAGTTATCTTATATGTAAAATTCAACATTGTCAATCACATATACAAATTTTAGGTTGTTGCACATAAAACTCAATAAGAAACTTTACCATCACAAGCAGGGAAAGACCTCCCCATATCCCTCTTTCTCACAGAACATTCATTATCTCCACAAACTTATGATGAAATGACAGTATTTTTGCTGTCAGGGTAAAGCAACAAATGACAATGCCAAGAGGCATGATTTATTCATGGAGGAAGAAGCTGATTGAGCAACAGTTAATTATGATTCTCTTTATTCAGCACTTTTTTAGACAGGGTCTTGCTATATAGCACAAGCCAACCTCGAACACCAGATCCTCCTGCCTTCATCTCCAGAATCTTTCGATTACAGTCATGCATGACCACATCTAGAATTAGCCATCATTTTCTACCGCAAATTCATATAAGTGCAGTTATTTTGGGGGACAGGCTATTGAGAGCACAGACACTTTCTAGAAGGCTGTCCGGAACATGTAGCTTCAGACCGTTGAGATTGCTGGATAACCTTGAAATACCTGTCAACTGGAGAGAAGCTATATCTGGACATAGATGCTCCTCGCTAAACATACACTCTCTTAGAGATAAGCAAGGTTCTGTAACTTGTCCAAAGCAACAGACTGTGAATGGGAGTGATGAATGTCCCTTCCCTCCCACTGATGAGACTAGCAGAGAGGAGAGCACTTCATGGCAGCAGTATCTTGGGTTGCAGAGTTACCATTGGCAGAGACTTACTCTGGGAATTACCCATCATGCAGTAGACATAGAGTGCTTGCCTTGCACCTTTGAGATGTTGGGATGTATGTGTTACTAAAGCATAATAGATCGTATCTTAACACAACATTCATTTGTCTTTTTTCTCCTTATAATTTTAATATGTGCTATTAATGGAAGTCATTTAACTAATCTACCACCATACATTCATAACCAAGTGTCTCTAAACTGATATCAGGTTTATTCTGAGTTCCACACATTCTGTTGCACAGGCTACTAGGACACCTTACTTCCAGAAGGTTGATATGAGACATCTCAGCTACTTTGGGCTCAATAACAAAGTACCACAAACTGAATTCCTACCACATTTGAATCTGAAATGTCCCCACAGTCTCCTGTGCTTAAATACCTCATCCCCAATAGGTAGTTCTGTTTGGGAGGTGGTAGAACCATTGGAACATGGGAACTAGCTGCAGGGGAGCACTGTTGGTGGGCCTTGAAGACTCTGCTTGCCTCTTGCTCTGATCTGTACTCTCTGCCTCCTGAATCATGTGAAGAAGCCCGTGCATCACAGACTAACATCATTAGCACTGCTGTGCCTTTTCACTGTGATGCTGTGCCCTCCAAAGTCACAAAGCACACTAATTCTTTCTTCTGTATATTGCCTCTGTTGGGTAATTTGTTACAGCGATGCAAAAAGTAACAAACAATAGAATTTTACTTCTCACAGTGCTGGCATGTACAAGCATGGCTAAGTTCAAATGAAGACCCTCTTCTGGGATGCAGAAGGCTCTATGGGGTCTGTTTAGTAAGCACTCTAATAATATTCACAGAGGACTCCATTCTCTGGATCTGTATCATCTTCTACAGGGCCTCCCATTAAGGAGAGTGAAGATTCTAGCACATAAATGTATGAAGGATGCAAACACTCAATCCATAATGGGGAGAAGAAGTAGGCGGCCATGTGAGGGATCTTTTCTCTGTGTAAAGTTAATTGACCTTTCAGAGAATTGAACACCCCTGAGAAAACTCACAAAGGAAGCAGAGTGAAGCGTGGGTGGGAAGGGCTAGACCAGAGGTTCTCAACCTGTGGGTTGCAACCCCTTGGGGCTTAATCGACCCTTTTATAGGGGCCACCTAAGATCATTAGAAAACACAAATGTTTACATCATACTTCATAACAGTAGCAAAATGACAGTTGTGAAGTAGCAACAAAAATAATTTTATGGTTGGGGTTCACCACAACGTGAGAAACTGTATTAAAGGATCGTAGCATTAGGAAGGTTGAGAACCACCAGGTTAGACAAAGGAGTCAAACCTTGCAAGCATCCATCCACAACATTCATTCAAAGACTGAACTACTGCCAGTCTTTGATCCTAGATCCAATGTGTTGAGCCAAGTACAACATGAAACTGAAGGTAAAGGGAAAATGTTTTTAATGTCCACAATATGCCCAAGCACAGGCATGGGGAAGCAAAGTTAACAGATGTGCATAATCTATCCCACATCAACAAACATATAACTATTCTTCACACTTTCGTCAAGGCCAAGAAATAAAAGATGTCTCTAGTTTGGTAGAATTCTCCGACATGGTCTTTCCAGATGAACTCAACTGAAGAGAACACTGAATGAAGAGGGCCAGGTGAAAAGCCTGACACGCAGGGAAACAAAGGAAAACACAAGCAACACGCAGACTGGATGGCGTAAGAGCTTCTGCAAGGAGACAAACAAGACATTGGCTGGGGGTCATGTGAGTTCCGGAGAATAACCTTGGCATGTGCGAGACCTGCTTTCAATCTCTAGCACCGAGATAAAGGAATAAAATAAAAACAAATAAACAAACTTTGGACCAAATGAAATAAAATAGAATCGTTAAATAAATAATAAATAAATAAATGAAGCTGGGTCAGGAGGAACTAGTGAAGGGCTTTAAAGATCGGTGTTGAAAATCATTTAAAAAATTGTTATCACTTCATTAAAATCGTTTTTTAAAAAATCATTTAAAAACTGCTTCAGGCGTTGTATAGAAAATAAATCTTTTTAAAAGGGAGAAGTCGTACAAAGAGGGAAAGAAGACTAACAAGAATTTAATGCAATTGCTGAGCTAGGAAATTTGAATTAGAGCAATGGTTTGGGGGTTGAAACCTAAGAAAGACCAAAAGAAAAACTCAGAAGTATTTGAAGACGGAGGAGATGTGAGATGAGAGCAAAGGACAGCAGGGCAGATCTGACTGGTACAAAGCTTCCAGAGATGGCACAAATCAATGGATGTATGCTTTGCAGTGAATTAGGAGCATCCAGATCCAACAATACTTTGCTCTAGAATTCCAGAACAGATAACAAATGAGACAGAAGGGTGTGGCAGACTGGACAAAGAGGGTGAGGCCCCCATCCATTAGCTTTCTGAGGCTAGTAATTACGTTTGCTTACTCAGTAACCTCTTGGGCCCTAATTCAGGAACTAGCACTTATTTTCCATCAAAGTAGACTTGTGGGAGGAGAGAATAGGTTAGTTCAACCCAAAGCTATTTGTCTTTCCTGTATACCACTACACAATGTAAGAATTCGAGTCCATATCCCAGAGACAGTAAAGGATCTCAGGAAGAATAACAATTGCTGGCCAGGTGAAAGCACGGGAAAGCTAAGGCCATGCCACAGCAGCTCAGAGACCCGGAACTATGTTTATTCACAGGGTAATTTCCCAGTCTCCAACCCCATCAAAGCTCGGGAAGAGATCTGAGGATCAGTAAACCCTGGCTGTTGCACGGGCTCTATGAGCTACAAAAGAGCCCTTGCCCACAGTTCTTGCAGCTGTGGAGGACAGCGACTAGCGCTGGTGTAAACCATACATCTTCCGGGCACACTCCAGCCCATCGTGGAAAGGTGTGGTAGTAACCATT